>JAESUZ010002260.1:0-691348 GCA_017311185.1 Proteles cristata cristata | reverse complement strand
AGCAACATGGATGGACCTTGAGGGTGTTATGCTGAGCGAAATAAGTCAGGCAGAGAAGGACAAATACCATATGATTGCACGTATAGGAGGATTAGGAGGAACTTAATGGAGGACCATGGGGGAGAAGAAGGGGGAAAATAGTGGGGGAGAGGGAGAGAGGCAGACCATGAAAGACTCTTGAATGCTGAGAACAAACTGAGGACTGATGGCTGTGGGGAGGAGGGGGGGATGGGCATGGAGGAAGGCACTTGTGGGGAGGAGCACTGGGTGTTATATGGAAACCAACTTGACAATAAACTATATGCTAAAAAAAAATTACGAAACCAGGCAGCTGTCTGGCATTGGCCAACAGGACATACTTCAACACTTTCTGGGTTAGACCATCCTTGTCATCGATACCTAAGTCAGCATAGATTGTTGTAACTAATCTAGAATTCTAGCTGCATGAGAGCAGATAGATAGACCTTTACTATCTAATGCTCAACGTATCTAGTACAGCCCGTGGGCACTAGGTGCCAATAAATGAATTGAGTGAATAAAGGTTTTCAGACTAGTCAGCATTCTATTAAGAACCTGGAGGAGTAGAACTCAGGACAAGCAAGGTTTGATTAAGAGGCGTTCTCTAGAAATGTCTAAATAATGGAGTAGTGCCAATGTCACTGGAAGAGCCAAATGTCAGGCGCTGAGTAAGAGGAAGCAGGCATCTGAGAGGAAGAGATATATAGAATAAAGGAAGAGTAAATGGGAAAGGAAGAGACAGCTAAAGAAATATGGATAGATGGGGCTTTCCTTTATTAATGTCTTCCGCGGCAGTTAGCAGAACCCTAATTCTAACTAGCTCAGACTGAGAAGAGATTTCATTATTCCCTGTAACTGAAAGGGGGCTGGCAGTACTTTACGCTGGCCATTTGCTGCCAAGAGTCCATGGATTCCATTCTGTGAGTGCAGTATCCCCGATAGAAATTGTTTCCCCTTCCCTATGGTTTTAGCCAAAGTCATGTGACTAACTCTTCTTGAATCAGTTGAGTCAGGTATCAACCCCTGAACCAGTCATCAAAGCCTAGGAAATGCAGTGTCAAGAATGACTATTTCTCAATTCAGGATTGGGGTCAGCTTCCCCCAAACCATATGAACAAGGTCCAGGAGAGATGGTGTCCAAGGAGGAATTGAAACGCTATAGCTAGAAGCAGGGGCAAAGATGTTGAACAGGCAAAAATAACCGTTGTCTGTGAGATTCTCCTACATCCCCAGTTTTCCCTGGACCAACTCTGCCTGCCCTGAGAGAGCTCACTTATCACACCAAACCTACAAATTTCTCCCCTGTAGCCAACAGCCTGAATCATCATCCTCTATAACCAACAACAGCTCTCTGTGCAAGTGCAAAAGTGACTCTGCATGTTAGATGCTATTACACAGTTACTAAACAGCCTTTTCCTCTCTCATCCCTGTATTAAATATTCCACATTATGCCCCTTCATAAATACTATACATGCCCTCATTCCATTTGGTCTTCTCCACTAGCCTAGGGGTTCATAAAAACAGGGACTATATCTGCAATGTTTCTAAGCACAGTAGGTGCTTGATAACTATTTATTAACTGAAGAAATGAACACAGAATTTGAAATCCTGAGAGCAAAGGACAATATGGGAGGAATTTTTCAAGTTTATTTATTTATTTCAAGAGAGAAGTTGAGAGAGAGAGTGGGGGAGGGACAGGGAGAGAGAGAGAGAGAGAGAGAGAGAGAGAGAGAATCCCAAGCAGGCTCCATGCTGTCAGCAGAGCTCGAAATGGGGCTTTAACTGAAGGACCATGAGATCATGACTTGAGCCGAAACCAAGAGTCAGTCACTTAAGCACCTGAGCCCTCCAGGCACCCCTGAACGATTTTTAGTAGCAGTTGCTTTCACCTTCTGCTCTCCAATACTCTCTCCCTGTCCATTCAGATTTTATCCATTTTTAGGATCCATTCTAGTTGTCCCCTCCCCACATACACACACGCACCACGATGGATTCCCAAATCACTGCCGCCACGTCAATTTCATTCTCTCCTGAACCGCAGTGTTCATTACCTCTATTATTCATTTATTAGCTCACTGTATTCTGCCTTGGGACATGTCTTAAACTATATTAAACTATCTAGTTCCTCTTTGCAGTTCCTTAATTGTTCAGGTAATTACTCAGTTCTTCAAATGAACTAAGGCAGAAAACAGGAGCAGATATCCTTTGAGCACCTCAAAACTTCACATTGTGATATAGAGAGAGTAGATTATCAATTAATATTTGTGGAGAGATTGATCATACACCTTTTCCTAGGATGCCAGGGTACCATAAAACCACAACATGTAAGATGTCTGTCTTTTTCTGCAGGACTTTTTACAGGGTCAAAGAGACATTGGTATAAAAAATTATTTGTCACAAAATATGTGGCTCAATTTGCTCAAATAATTTTAATACAATGTGGACAAAACAGCAGTATATTGATAGACCTTATCTTATGATAAACTATCTTTGGTATTAGACATTCAGAAACTGCCCTCAGTCTTGGCAAGGCTCTAGGACACCCTACCTGTAAAATAGAAGTAGTCATGCCTAATTGTAGGTTTATTGCAAGGACTCAAGTAGATGATGACTATATGGTGCAAGGCATCATGTCTAGGACACAGTCAACACAGTAAAGCATAAATGTTGTTGACAGTATACAAAGATGTGGAATTACAGACAAGATGGGCTGTGACCTGATCCATTATTACAAATAAAGCCTTGACCACGCTAGTGTCCTTAGATATGACCATCGGTTGGTAATCTAACTCCTTACGGTAAGGTATGAATGTACGTCAAACATTTCACCTGTCCTGCAAATACCACTGCTCTGGGAAGGGCTAGACCATTTATCAGTCCCTCATTTGTGTTATTTGTCTGATTTGGGGGGCATTTTCTATCCCTCTGCCCCAGAACATAGCTTTGTTTTTACCATCCTCTATGAAGAAGAGAAAGTTTCAACACCCTAAACCTCACCAGGAATTGTGCCTGACATAAGACGGAAGGAGTAGAACAACAAAAGTCTGTCTGATCCAAGAAGCTCTACCTTTTCATGTTGGGCACATGTTAAATTTTTAATGATGCAAATAATTCATAAAAATTTACAAGCGATCATAATGGATAATGAAATTATCATTCCCCACCTAAAGTGATGGAATTGATGCCCACAGTTCTATGAATTTTCTTGGATGATTGATGGAGGGGATAAACCTGATTTTATTGTGCTCATAATGAACTGCCCAAGCCTGAGCTACTGAGAGCCAGATTGGAGGGAGGGAAGGCATTTGTAGGTGGAGAAAAAAGACAAATATACTTCTTTGGGGCAATGTAGACTAGAGCTTAATGGAAAAGCAGTGTAACATTGATTCTGCTCTCCTCCATCATGAAAAGGGAGGTGAAAATATGAGGCAGCACTCAGCAGGTCATGAAGTTCTTATTTATGAAAAGCTGAAGGCAGTGAGGGAAGAATTTAAAACACTCATGGTTACCGAATTCTGACTTACAACAAATTTACTTATCACAACATTTTACTCAGAAACAATTGCTCCGCTCCTCCTCTTTTTTCTCCTTTTTTCTCTTTCTTCTCCTTCTTCTCTCCCTCTCTCTCTGAGATTGGCCTCATACCTGCTGCTTGCTTGATATTCCCACAATATTGAGACAGTTACATTGAGGCAGACCATTCTTTCTTCATCGAGATCTGTTTTCTAGAAATGGAAAGCATGTCTTGGTCTCCTAGACATGCTTCATCAACCAAAGCTTCTTGACCTTGGCTTTCCTGTCCAACTGAGATACATAATCGTCAACATTCATTCAACTCAGGTTCAGTTTTTAGTTTACTTAATGAGATGTTCCATGTAAAAGCCCCTCAAATGATGGTGCATGGGAAGCATTCCACCAGAGCTGTGTGATTATCATCATTCTTTGCAAGAGAGTGGAGGAGTCTTGCTTCAGCTTCCTACGAAGAGTCAACAGTTGTAGTAACCCTCACAAAGTCACCATTCCAAGAGCTGCTCTTCCAGTGTGCTCAATAGCATCTCACCAGCTAGAAAAGACAGTTCACCTACTGTCAGTATCTCAGGGAAACAGAGTAATTACTCTTTCCTCCCTTCAAGGGCCACCTAATATTGAGGGGAAATCTGCCACTGGGAGATCAAAGTCCATCCACGTATTTTCTGTAGGCCTGTTTGCTCTTTTTCCAATGTTCTGCTGTAGACCGTCTGCATTTGTTTGCAAACATAGCGAAGCAGAATCACCAAGGAGGATCATTTAAAATAAACACTCCTGGGGGTACCTGGGTGGCTCAGTGGGTTAAGCGTCTGGCCCTCAATGTTAGCCCAGGTCATGATCTCACAGTCTGGGAGTTCAAGCCCCACATTGGGCTCCTCACTGATGGTACAGAGCCTGCTTATGATTCTCTCAATAAATAAATAAGTAAACAAACTTAAAAAAATAAATGAATCAACATTCCTGGACAGGCTCTTCTTTCTATAAATTCTTGCACAGTAAGTATGGGATAGAGCCTAGACATCTCTATTTCAGTATCTCATCCAGTCTCCCTCCAGCCCACAATTTTGACACTTTTAATTGTCTCATCTAAACTCTTATATGCTCCCTGGCCTCTCCTTATTCCGATCTGTTCTGTACATTCTCAACCAATTACTGTCCTCATTTACAAATCAGCTGACATTTATTGAGAACTCTCAATGGTTCCTGACACTATGCTAAGCCCTTAACATTAATTGTCCCATTTAATCCTCACAACATCCATGACTAGTTCCCCATTTACAAATGAGAAATTGGAGGCTCAGAGGGGTTAGAAGGCTTACCTGAGATCACAGAGCTAGGTAGTGGTCTGCCATATCTGTATCTACATCAGTACCTGATACATGAAACCCAGGTGGGCCTGATTTCAGAGCTCCAGACCTAAGTCCTACATCATAATTATTACGTCATTACACACATGCATATACAATAATCATTACGTTACTCTGCTAAAGACTCCTTATAAAGGATCAGAAGCAGAAATGCATGCGAAGGTCAGACAACAAATGCTGATTCTCAAAGTTGATGGGGACAAGGAGTAGGAGCTAAGCTTCATGCCTACCCAGGTACAAAGCCTTTTCTGACTGGCTAGATCTTTGGCTCTTTACCTTCAAGAAATCTTCAACATGATCAACAAGGATCATTCATTAAAGTACTGATCTTTACTGTTCTCTTCTAGATCCGTGCTTCTTAGTTATGAGAATTTCTATATCATAGCTCAGGCACTGACTTTGCAAAGAGGAATCAAAAGTTTACCTTTCGGAGAAGACGTTGCAAGGTCCAGGGGCTCACAGAACTCAGCTTGGTTTTCTGACCACTGCCTGTCCACCTACCCACGTGTGTGGAGCACTCTAGAGTCTGTTGACCTCACCTGAGATCATGCAATCCCATTATCAGAGTAAAAGGGCTAAGAATGGGACTCAGATATCAAGAAGAGGAAGTCACATTTATCACTTAGCAAACATGCGACTTTTGTCAAGCTACTTAATATTTCTAAGATTCAATCTCCTCATCTGTGCAACAGGACAAACAGCCCTCCCTACCCCCACAGCGTCACTGTAGGGATTAAATGAGCTAGTATAGTGGAAAGCCTGCAGAACATTCCCTGGCTCATAGGAAGTGCTCAGTAAATGGTAGCAGTGGGGTTGACCTGATGGCCATAGTGGTGGTGAATAGTTAAAATGGTTGCATTATGCAGCCTAGAGTATAACGACAAGATTTCCCCCAAGCCCTGCCCCTGTGGCAGGGAGGGAGTTAGGATGCAGGGAAAGGGTATTCTCTCGTGGCCGTGCTGATGGGTGTTAACTCAGGAAGGACAGAGAGGAGTAGGGAGAAAAAAATGTATATAGAGGTGTCTCCTTTATCTTCTCCCTTTTTCCACATCCCGTAGACCTTTTCCACCAAGAGTACCACCCACCGCAAATTGAACGGCCTGCCTTCCATCTTTCTAACAAAGCCTTTTAAGTGGTTTGATTACTTTCTCCTACAGAGTAGTAATTAGTTTGTACCAGGACACCAATACCCGGACAAGAGGAGGACATTCTGGCCCCCACATTCCTACGAGATGACCTTGCTAACCCAGAACCAAATTTTTAGCTCGCAAGAATTTCCTCAGTGCATTGGTCAATGTCGTTCAGAGTTTCTCAAAGTATTATCCACTACGCACTAGCCGTTTATGAACAAACCTCTTTGGGAAAAGGTTTCTATAGTCATATAAGTGTGGGAAATGTTGTATGCTAGGGCCCCTCTTAAAGCTTCAGAATATACATTAGTGTAATAAAAACCCTGAGAAATCCTGCAGAAAGGAACCAGGTTTTGTTTAAGCCAGTGTTTTCTGAACCCATTTCATTATGAGACCCTTCTTTCTCATAACATCTGCTAAATAAACTCATGCTCAGACACTTTCTCTGTGGAACCCTGCAGACTGAGAAAGGGCACGAGATCGATAGGGAGACAGAGAGAGAGAGAGAGAGAGAGAAGGGAATGAGGAAGGGAGAGAGGATATCCAACCAGACTCCTTTCACTCAATGAGTATTTTCAGAATGCTGGATCCCAGAGATAAAGTGTGCACAGAGAATTTAGGTCCCTCCCTTTTGGTGGGTTTGAAGCTGTGATTCCCCAACCCCATCCTCCCTTTACGTCACTAAAGGAGAGAACAGAGGAGGAAGGGAGCATGTTGATGGAGATTCCTCCCCTCTAGTCTCAGCTCAAGCACCAAGTCCTCAGGATGTTCCCTGACCGAGCACCTAGTAAAGGCCTGCTCCCACCATTCCCTGGGTCATGAACCATCCTACTGTATTCATAGGTCCTATCATTTTCAGAAATCACCATGCTTATTGATTTAGTTGTGTTCATCAGTCTAACTAAGGACCTTCTCTGTCTTATTCATTGAGCTTTGCTCTGAGCTCAGAACGGTGCCTGGCACATCAGGTGCTCAACATAGATTGGGCAAGCGAGTGAATCTGTGGATGAATGAACAAATGAAAAAGAGCAACAAAAAACAATATCAGTAATAACAAATGAACCCTTTCGAAGCTAAATCGATAAACCTGTTCTCATTCACTGGGAAACTCAAAGAAATTGGCAAGGGAAGCTGCCCATCAATTTTTTATTGGCCCTCATTCTGTATTATTGCTCATGCCTCCCATCTTCCAAGTACAGGGTAAAAGTCGTTTGCCTGGCACCCACTGACCCATCTCCACGATAGATGTAATAGTGTCCTTCAGCACTTAGGTCCCTTATCTACTGAATTGATCTGGATTAAAATAAGTGGTGTCAGAGGGCTCAGAAGCCTAGAGGGTCCTGCACCTCGCCTAGAATTCTCACTGTGGGTGGATATGGAAGAGGCAGATGGGGACACTCAGAAAGAATCTGTGAAGTTGGGCAGTTAGAGGGGGAATTCTTGATGGGTTCCTGTACAGACTAGAGCAAAATCCTCATGTAAGCCTGCATTACTACCACTGCAGCTGTTACTAGTTTTTCAGTGCCTTGTGTGTTATAGACTCTATACCGAATACTTTATATGACTTTATTTTGTTTAACCTCAGAACAGCTTAGAAATTAAAACTCTGATGAGTTTTCAGGTGAGGTAGCTGAGGTCCAAAGAATTTAAGAAGCCTCCCGTGGTTACACAACATAGAAGTGGCAACGAACAGATTTCCCACTGGCCTAGTACATTTGGACTATCCTATTTGTAATGAATGAAAATTAGTCTGACATTAAAACTCACAAGTATCACCACTTCAAAATTGATTATTGATTCAACAAATATTTATGAAATGCTTGCAGTGTGCCAGGCATTAGTCTAGATACAGATATGCAGAGAACAAAAGCAGACAAAAGCCTCTGTCCTTCATAGAGCTTGGCTTCTTTTTCACAGGCAATAAACCGACCAGAATAAGAGGAAAATATATGTGGGATGGCAGTAAGTGTTCAGGAGACGAATAGAACAGGAGGGAGACTAAGGAGTAGTGGGGATACTCTTATTCAGGACAGTCAGGGTAGAATTCAGAAGAAGGGCAGAGCCTAGAAGAAGCTGAGAGACTGACTTATGCAGAATACTGGGCAAGGAGCATTTGAGAGAAAGGAAGCCCCAAGTGCAAAGATCCTGAGGTAGAAGTATGTTTAGAATTTTTAAAGAACAACAAAGAGACTGGTGTGGCTGGAACTGAGTGAACAACAATGCAAATGACAAGGCCAGAGACAGTGAAGGTCCAACTTAGGTAGTTGGAATTTTGTCGTTTATTTTGACCGAGATGAAGTGTCAGGATAGTTTTGAGCAGAGGAGTGATCATAGCTGATTTACATTTCCAAGGACGACTCCGGCTTCTGCGGGCATGCAGGACACACAGAAAATGCAGAAAAATTAGTTAGAAGGCTCTTGTAATAAATCAAGAGAGAAATGATATGATTTGGGGGTCAGTGGAACAGTGAGAAGTGGTCAGATTATGCCTATACTTTTTATTAGTGTTTTATTATTTATTTTTGAGAGAGAGAGAGGCAGAACATGAGTAGGAGAGGGACAGAGAGAGAGGGAGACACAGAATCCGAAGCAGCTCCAGGCTCTAAGCTATTAGCACAGAGTCCAATATGGGGCTCGAACTCACAAACCACAAGATCATGACCTGAGCTGAAGCTGGAGGCTCAACCAACTGAGCCACCCAGGTGCCCCAGATTATGCCTATACTTTGAAGAAAGGACCAAGCAAGGGAGAAATGCTATGACTCAGACCAGCAGCCCAAAGGGGTCAGTGGAGCAGTGAGAAGTGATCAGATTATGCCTGTACTTTGAAATTAGGACCAACAGATTTGCTGGAGTCATGGATAATTCCAGAACAATTGGAAGGAGAGAGTTGCCAACTGCTGATCTGAGGAATACTTCAGGAGGAGCCAATTTGGATTTGGGGCAAAGATTAGAAGTTGCGTGTTAAACATATTTAGTTGGAGTGCCCACTAACACCACTAGAGTGGTCAGTGCAGACCAGTCATGGCTAAACTTGAGATAGCCTCCAAATTCAACCACTTGGCTTTCTAAAATTCCTTTTAAACCCCTGTTGCTTCTAGGACCTTACCCTGTTCATAACAGCAGTTAACTGTTATTTAGCTATCTGAAGAAATTTTGCTTATCTCCAGTCTACAGATGGGGAAACTGAGGCTCAGGGAGGTTATGTCTCTTGCCCACAGTCACACAGCTCCTCAGAGATCAAGCCAGGATTCAAGGCATTCCATACGACTGTAGAGAGCCCACATTTCTAACCACAGCATCTTCAGATTTTCTCACGGGGGCACCTGGCTTCCTTTTCCATCCCTCGACTTTCCAAGCACTGAGCCTAAATGAGGTGAAAACTATAAAAAGCAAAAGTGGGTGCCTGACAAGCGAGAACAGCAGGAATCGAGGGGTACTCGGAATCAGCCATGTTCCAAGCTGATTTTCTTGTATGTATGTATCTCTGAACAGGGAAGGGAAGGGAAGATGCAGGAAAGAAGAAGCAGGCGTGGTGATGGGACCAAAAAAAAGTCTCCACTGTGAACAGATAACTAACATTTGCAAGGGCCTTAGAAACACTAAAACACTAAAATGGTTTTTACAACCATTATCTACCCAGGGGGCTAAAGAAAGCAGGTTTTGCTACTGTCAAATCCTTAGCATGTGAGAAAACTTAGATCAGAGCTGAATGACGGGCCTTCACACTGGGCGTTCCAGGCACGCCTGGTTGAGCACTCACTCTCCTCTAAGTTCATGTCTCCCTAGCACTGAGACAGGGAGAACACACGGACCTTACAGGTGCAAGTGCATGATGGAAATACCTGTCCACTTACTTTACCTGGGCAATGGACATGAAACTGATTTTATTAGGAACATGTGTAAGTTGGAATTAAAGGAAGTTCTAGCTAATTTTGGTTCCTATTAGTTAGTGAGCCTTCACATTTATTATTTCAGAGTGAAAATCAGTGTCAGTCATGATATTTTAGATAGCATCTGGGCCCAAGACATCTGGCCTCACAGCCCTCTTATTTGCAAGTTTCCGGTAGGGACAGTGCCTGGCCCAAATGTTTTTCAGGAGCCTAGGAAATGATTTAAACCTCAAAAGAAGATGTATTAACTCTTAAAAGACCACTGCAAACTCAAAAACAATCTTGAATGAGATGTCTTTTAAATTTAACCTACATCTACTAGTCAATTGAGCTTCCATTCAATTTCATCCGTGTTTTTGTACATTTTTTTTTTTTACCAGATGCTTTGGAGTACCTTGAGCATGTTTAACATTATTTGGGTGTGAGTCCCAAAGTAAGAGCAGTGAGGCTTTGTGGCGGACTCTGCTGGCCAGTGCTTGGGGAGCCGGGTTTGACTGGGAACATAGGTGGTATTTTCACTCTCCCGAGATGGTGTCATATCCCACAGTCTGCTTGAGTGGTGGTGATAGTTCTCGACAGCTCAGATTTGTCATTTTTGAAGGACACCTCTCTGGCTCTGGATGGGGCCAATGCCATGTGTTTGGCTTCAAGAGCAACTTCCCCAGTGCTTTCAGACCTCAGTCTGTACTGAAGGGCGTTTGGCCAGTTGGCCCATTCACCATTTCCCTTTGAGACTCCTGGCATTCGTGACCACTCCCAGTGGTTTCTCATAAATGTTAAACAGAGAAAGAAAGGGGAAAGAAAGAACAAATCCACAAGCCAGCCCCGGGAGAGAAGACAAGCATGGCTTACAACAGTGTCCTCCAGGATTCCTCTCTGTGGGATGATGGGGACCCAGCCCATGAAAGCAAAACCAACAACAGTTCCCATAATCCCCTCCATCAAAGGCAACTGGGAGGTCTCACAGGATGGGGCTGGCTGCATGGAGGGCAGCCAAACCTCTGAATGGTCATGATTCAACCCCCCAAGTGCTGCCTCTGTGTGCCCCCACCCCCCAGGTCGGGGCCCACTCAGTCAGAGCCCAAATACTGGGGGCACTCAAGTGCTGCTGAGGTTGGCTTCATGGTCATTGCTTTCCACGTGGGGGGCTCAATCGGGGGCACCTTTGATGTGGCGAGGGCTTCCCCTGGGAGCACTTGACCACAAGTGGTTTGAGAGACATTGGCTGCCTGCCTTGGGCTTGGGAGGTGTTGACACTCTTGCTCATTAGGCGAACCTGGACAGTGCTTTTGGCAGCCTTAGCCAGCACAATCAGGCCTCAGTCCAGTTCTCATACTGTGGAGAGACTGGCAAACAGGGAGGCTGTTTTCTGAGGACACATGTATGAGCTGGGAACCATTTTTCCAAGGCAGCAACATCATTTGGCAGGTGTTAATTGAGTGACTACAATAGATTTTTTAATAGCATAAAAGGACTATAATATGTGTCTGGGATCTCCAGGTTACACTCTCCTACCTGATGATGCCAGACCAAACTATAGGACATAGAGTAGAAGCAGGAAGACATGATTAAGTACCAAATAAAGGCACTGTATCAGTTGGCGATTGCTATGTAACAAACTGTCTCAACACTCAGTGGCTTCAAACCATAGTCATTTATTTCATTCACTCATCTAAGAATTGCTAGGGGTTGGCTAAGTCATGTCAGGCTCACCTGGATGGCTCTGCTTCAAGATGTGGGCCTGGTGAGTCTCGGCTCCTCACTGTGGGCTTGGTTCATGCCTGTTTCCTGCATCTTGGATGCAAGTTGGAGTGATGACAGCTACCTAGGTGAGCTCCGCTTGTGGTGATGATAGAGGCCCTGGAGAGTAAGCCCACCTGCTCAAGCACATTCCATGCCTCTGCTTCCATCACATCTGCTAATACCCCATTGGTCCATAGTCTTTCTGGCACTTCCAACCTCCCCTTTTTGATTTATTTTCCTCTATAGCAATGTGTGATCAATGTAGGAGGTATGAAAAATCTGGTGATGAAGTACATATGGGGGAAGAGGAGAAAAGAAGAATGATGTCTGGCTGGGTGGCAATTCCTCTGGCTAAGCTGGGAAAGTACTAGAGGCACAGATGTGAGGGGAGAAAGCTACAGCTGAGGTTTGGATACATCTGATTTCAGATTCCTGGAGCGAAGACATTCCAGTGGAAATGTCAAGTAGGCAAACCGGAGCCTTCATCTCTCCGCCGCGCGCATAGTCCAATTTCTACAGAGCAAATGCCTCGTTTATGTAGATAAGAGGTAGTTTAGCTTTTCTGGTACATTAAAGGCCCCGAATCACATCCTATCAATTAGTTTGCCTGAGGCACACTGCGATGGCACAATTGATTCGCTTGGCATAGAATATCATGCCGTCTGCCTGAGAGGCAGGCCAGAAGATGTTAATGCAGTTGTCTCCAGGCAATTATTAACTTTCCCTCTTAGCAACAGGACCAAGGCACTTTCATTCCCTGAAATGACAATTCTCCCTTGTTAAAAGCTCACAGTTAATTTTAAGAACCACACCAATTTAACACCCAGCTCACATGAGCCATATACCTTGAGTAAATGCAAATCCAGTCTCCATGGCATGAATCATGGCCTTATGCTGGGCATTGCCATGGCAACTAATGACATCATCTCCAAAAACCAACCTGCACAAAATCCATTTCTCCAAGGGTCCTTATTTGCCTGAAGTGGATGTGTCGCCTTGGCTTATTCACATATGCATTCATAAATATCACTCTGTTGTCAAAGGTTTGCAGTGGATGTTTACTGTCATTTTGGGAGGTATATTCCCTTTGTGACAAATGTTGTTTTTTGTTCATGGGGGGGTGGGGCGGGATGGAGGAAATTCTAATGAAAATTACTGTGTGTATTTGATTAGCAACATTTGTTGATAACATATGGTCTGAGGAAGCTTCCGCAAATAAGAGGCTTTAAATAGTAAACAGAGATGTGACTGCAATGAAGCAGATGCTCTCCAAACACACAGTAGAAGGGTGCTTTGCAGTAGAGTTCTCTTTCCCTCCACCCAAGCATATTCCTCGTTCTTATTTTCTCCCCCAGATCAAAGTGCCTACTTTCAAAGCCATAGCATTTGGAGAAATAATGTGCTGTGACTTGAAAAGTCATCTCCATCCCCCAAAATATGAATTATCTGCTACTCGTGTTTATTATTTGATATTAATAATGATGTAGTGTGACGAAATGAGTCAGCCAGCATCCGTAGATGTGCAAGCACCATTTGGGCACCACATGTCTGAAGCACTATGATACACAGTCCCCAGTCTTCCAATACACCGACGGGGTTGGAAAGAGCTCCATGAAGAATTTAGAACAGCAAATCGAATCACCATGGGCCGAGCTGCCCTTGGAAGTGCATGTTTACAGTTTATCTTCATGGATGTGCTCCAGTGAGCATACTTCCTTCTGATCTGCTAATGAAAATAAAAGTCTTCCTATTAGACTGAAGCAGCAGTTTAACTGTGTCTGTCAGGGGTCGGCATGCTTTTTCTATAATGGACCAGAAAGTAAATAATTTAGGCCTGTTGACCAGATGGTCTCTGTTGTAACTGCTCAACGCTGCCTTTGAAGTGAAAAGTGGCATGGGTAGAGTATAAAGGGGTGAGCATAACTGTGTCCTAATAAAACTTTATTGATAGGCATTAAAATTTAAATGTCATGTAACTTTCACTTGTCACGAAACATTCTTCTTCTTTTGATTATTTTCAGTCATTTAAAAATGTAAAAACCATTCTTAGCTCATCAGCCCTACATAAGCAGGTATTTGGCCAGTTTGGGCCCGTGGGACATAGTTTACCAATGCCTGGGCTATCATCCTAAAATGGAAGATGTTTTATTTTAGTGTTTTCCACGTGCTGAGTATTGAATTGAGCAGCATATATGCAATAGCTTATCTCCTACTTATTCTTCCATCAGTTCTCTGGGGTCAGTGTTATTCTTATCCCCAAGTAACGATGTAAAACTCAAGGCTCAAGCTCACATCTGTTTAGCGTAATCATTTCTGCATGTGATGCTGCAGGTAAAATACAATATCCATAAGTACTGATACCTCATTCACCTTTGGACCCACAGCAGCTCCCAGCACAGTGACCTGCTCATGGTAGACATTCAGGAAGTGTTTTCTAAATGAAGGGGAAATGAAGGGCTAATTAGAGGTATGGTCCTGAAAGCACCGGAAGTCAGAGCTTCGCCCAATACCACATAAGGCGTGGAGGTTAGGCAGGTGGACCATTCATATATTTATTCCCCACCAAGTAAAAGGTACTTGGGTTTGGAATGGACTCACTTGTCTCAATTTACATTCCTGTTTATTTGGAGGTGTCACTCTGAGTAGTTGCATTTCTGTAGTCAATGCTTATGTGTTTATGGCTAAAAAGACCCCAAGTGGCACTAATAGTTCATTTTATAACCTGGTGGCACTCTCCAGCATTATAACAACGGCCAGTCATGTTGCTTCCAGCCCTCGGCTTCATGAGTTAACCATCTTTGACCTTGAAGGACGTACACCTTGCTCCACAGCGTGCTGTCCTCCCTGCCACATATGCTGGGTCTCCACTGCGTGCTGGCCAGCTCTGCACTTGGGAGAGCTGGTGTGTTCCTACAACACATCTAATCTCCAAGGAGATAAAGCTCTCAGTTTTGCTTCAAGGAGGCAGGCATACCCTTGGTTATTTCAAATGTCGCATCTCCACAATCCCTTGAATTTGGTGACATGGTTATCCTGAATTAGGTGCTTCCTCCTAGTCACTAAATAAGTATTTGTTGTGTACCAGGCCCTGTGCTTGGTACAAGAGATTTTAAAAAGTTATGCCATGTTCCCTCCCCCAAGGTGTTTATCATCTAGAGAAAAAGAGAGATACGCACACAGATAGTCAAACTACACTATAATACTGTGCTGTGAGTTATCGAGAGGCGGTGATGCTCTATGGTTTAATCCATGGGCTCTGGGGTCAGAAACTCTGAGTTTGAAGTGTGGCTCTGTGGTAGCCCACAACCTTGGACTAGTTACTTTACCTTCCCAAGTCATGGTTTCTCCATTTATAAAGTGGGGATAATAACAGAATACACCTCATAGAGCAGTCAGAAGGATTAAATGAGATAATCTATGAAAAGCACTCAGCCCAGGGCCTGGCAAATTTTAAGCACTTGCCAATTGGTGCCTATTTTTAGCTTTTTTTTGTGGGCTAGCTGTACAGTGTGATTATGGTGGCAAATATGATGGGGGTCACCCACATGCCTTTATCTGCCTTGTGTTTAGAGAGAAGTTAGTTAACCTCCTCAGCTACTGCTTGCAATAAATTTTATCAACCTCTGGTCTTTTCAAATCAAAGTGCAATTGTATTTCCGTTCTGGGAAACTTTTAAGAAGAGGCATTCATCTTAATAACCACAGTGAGTGCGCAGCAAAGGAAAAGAAATGAGCAGGGAAGAATGCAACAATGAGAAAGAGATTCATTTAATGATGTGTGGACCCACCAAAAGGCCAAGGCCTTTGATGCTTCCACTGCTGGCTAATTTGTCTATCGGTTAGGTAGTGCTCTGTGAAGTATACTGAACATGTGAAATAAATCTGAACTGAAAGGCCATAGTGGCCCAGGGCCCCATCAATCCTGAAACAGAACTCTTCCTTTGAGTTACACGGATGACTGATTTCACTGGATCAAGACACAGAGCAGCAAGATGGTGGAACGGGAAAGGGAGGCAATATGGTGCCATGGTTGAGTCTGGGTTGTGGAGTCAGATGGCCATTTGTTCCCTGTGTGTGATCCTAGACACATTATAGCTGGTCTGTGTCTGAATTTACTGTCTGTAACTGAGAGTAATAATTATAAGCATTTCACAAAATGGCTAAGACAACTTAAAAAAATACGTATGTGATTGATAACACTTTAGAGAGAAGAATTTGTGCCTAGCAGATAGTAATCTCTGAATCAATATTAGTTTTTTGTTGTAAAGATAGTCAGGCCTCTCTGTGGCTGGAAAAAGACAAAAAGTGGACATTTCCATGACTTGGGGAAAAAAGGGGAAAGGGAGAGGGAAGGTGCTTATAATGAAGTCTCCCTCAGTCTTCTTCACATAGGAAGCATCTACAAAAACAAGTCAGGAGTCGTTTTTACAAAGTCCACAGATTGTAGTGAAGGGTGAGGGTTCACGTCAACCCCAGTGACAGCCAGTCTCCCCTGCATGGTCCATCCTCAGTCCTGGCTAAACAGACTGGGTGTCATTGGACTCACAACTTTATGAGTGGGCTTGTGACCTATGCGACTACACAGGCCTCATGCTCAGACCTGTGTCTGGTTGAATGCTCTGCATTGCTGTCTTGAAATTCTTCATTCTCTTATTTGTGAACCTGTGTTTGGTAAGTGAAGTTTTATGGAACAATGGAGCCTGCATCTGAGCAGAACTACTCTGAGAAAGGAAAACACTTTATCTCTTAGTACCTTTAGTGTCACCTTCTCCTGCTTTTAGAGCAAGAAGTCCAACCCTTTCATTTTGCGCAGGCCTTGAAAATGGCATAGCTGGTCCTCATCAGACTGGAGACTTTTCTTTCTGGCCTGCTTCCCTGGGCTGGGCTGCCATTTTGAAATCTGATTGATAAGTTGGGAATCAGCAGTGACGTAAAAACTTGAGGGGAGCCAAGGGCCATGGTGGGAAGCCAAACGCACAGCTACAGCTCTGGTGGAAAGGAAAAGCCACTCACTGTCCAAATGGACTGGGCTCAAGGGCAGCCTCCAGAGGCTTGAATTCACCCAGCTTGACAGGGTCTTTGAGGCCTCACTCTGTCCTACACTCTGTGCCATGTTGAACAGTCACTGAGGTGAGCATCCTTGGCTAGCTGGGGGTTCAGGCAGGCGGACCTAGTGACTGCTGAGTAGGCCAGAAAAGCCTGACAAACCAGTCCCAATCACAGGATCAAGTGTTGCGGGTCCCTCAGCAGGAGCACTGAGGTCACGGCCTCAATGTGGCTTGGTGTTAATGCATCTCGTTCCAGAACTCTTTCGGTTTCCAGAAGGAATCTCCTTCATCTCTGTGGCCAATCATGGTCAATGCCCAAAGAGATTTATAGCATAATTAAGCACAAATAATAAATTAATGATCATTGGGGATTTTTTGCCAATATTGCTAATTATTAATAATGCTTATTATTGATAATTATGACAGTAATAGAAGTGAAAGCTATAATGTGGGGAATAAAAGACTTGAGTCCCAGCCAGCTTGGTCACTGTTCAGTGGAATAAAATGGGCAAGATCTTAGGTTTTCTCTCAGTTTTGTCATCTATGAAACAGGGATGATGATAACTATTTTACTGCTTACTTTGTACGGGAGGAAGGACAATGTCTGTCTTGCTTGCCCAGCACAGGGCTGGACACTTAGTACATTCTTAATAAGTATGTGTTGAATGGATAACACAAAATAAAAGTGATCATCATGTTACTAGAATATATCTTACCTATCTTAATTGAGCAGAGGAGGTAGTCAAAATTTGTTGGGTTTTCATGCTGTTTCAAGCCTGTGATTTACTTTTTTTTTTTTTTTACTCATTTTATTTATCTTTTTTTAAAGTCCTTTTTTTTCTTTTGAGAGAGAGCACACGAGTGCACGTGTGAGCAGGGGAGGGTCAGAGAGAAAGGGAGAGAAAGAATCTCAAACAGACCCCTTGCTGTCAGTGCAGAGCCCAATGCGGGCCTCAAGCCCATGAACCATGAGATCATGACCTGAGCCGAAACCAAGAGTCGGACCCGTAACCAAATGAGTCACCCAGGTGCCCCTACTTTTATTTATCTTTATCTTATTTTTATTTGTCTTTAGTATTTAACCACTCTGTGAAATGAGGCTATTTTATAGCTGAGCACACTGAGGCACAGGGACATTCATTACTTACCCCAAGTCCTACAGTTCATACGTGACTAACCAGGATTTGAACTAAGGGTGTCTGACTCAATACCCTATGCCCTGTCATGTTGCCTCTACCAGTGCAGACATTCCCTATCTTACGAGCTTGCTTGCAGCAGCTGAGGACCACAATTCGGAAATTCTGTCTATACATCTAACATCGCACTGTTGTGTTCAGAACCTCTTTCGTTTTGTTCTATCTCCTGTCCTTTCAAACGTCTTCTCCCTTTCTCTGTCATGACTAGTGTGCTTCCTCAGTGACTTTTGTGCCCTTGGGTCCCCATCTGGGTTCCCCTTTACCTCTATTTTTCTGGCGCTGTCTTGTCAGCTTTCTCTAGATTCTTCATGTCCTTGAGTTAACGTAACAGTATTTGTTTGAGTGCAATATGGAGACCAGAAGTCATTTCCATCATTTGCAAAAGAAGGAATACAGACAACCTGTAGACACCAAGTAAAAAACTGAAGCCTGCTTTTAGGGAAAGGAGTACCCATGAACACAGGAATGACAAAGTAAGCCAGGAGAAAACGTGAATAGGGGCCCCATGTAGGCAAGAAGCACTGTGATTTGCACTCATTCCCAGATGGTGGGAGGATGGTAGCCACTTTTGGGGAGAGCATTTTGGGAATCGGTATCCCAAGACTTGCAAGCATTCATTGATGAGCACAGTTTTGGGAGCACTGTAAGAGCAGCCTCTCTTATACCCATCTAGCTCTCTATCCCAAGGAAGTAATCAAAGATGAAATAAAAAAGTAATGTCCAGCCCAGTGCCAATAATAGAACATTGGATAAATAAATTATGATATATGATATATATAATAATGATTACAGAGTCATTTAAAAATAATATTTTAGGTGTGCCTGAGTGGCTCAGTTGTTTCAAGCCTCCAACTGTTGATTTTGGCTCAGGTCATGATCTCATGGTTCATGAGATCGAGCCCTGTGTCATGCTCTGTGCTGGCAGCTCTGAGCCTTCTTGGGATTCTCTCTCTCCTCTCTCTGCCCTTCTCCTGCTCACAGGTATACACTCTCCCTTTCTCTCTCTCTCTCAAAATAAATGAATAAACTTAAAAGTAATAGTAATACTTTAATGAATATTTTACATTATGGAAATTGGACCATGATAATAAGGCAAAATGAAAAACATCTCTATGCAAAATTATATCTCTTCCTGTTTCCTAGTTCCATAAAAGAATATATAGTTGGCATCACTTATTTATTCAACAAATATTTCTTAAGTGTCTTCTATGTGTTACGCACTCTGCTAAGTAGTAGGCATGCATATGAGCAAAAAAGTACCCAGAGGATTCAGCTGTTGAACAATCGCACAAAAATAAATCATTACAAGTCCGGTGATTTCTAGGACAGAAAATTAAACAGTATCTTCCAGAGAGTTTAACTCTGGACCACATTTAGACTGGGAGACTGAGGGATGTGTTATCTGGGCAAGTGCTATTGAAGCTAAGCTCTGAAGAGGTAGCCAGGTGGGGGAAGGATTGCCAACAGAGGGAAACATATATGCCACAGCCCTGAGGTGGCTCCATCAGGAGGCCCCGACACTGGAGCAGATGAGTGGGAGGCTGCACCCCAGGGTCTGGATTGGACTCTGAGTACAATGGAATGGGGCCCCTGGAAGGCTTTAGGGCAGAGGTGCAGTGCAATCCAGTTGACACTTCTGGAAGATTGCACTGATTTCAGGTGCAGAATGGATGGTGTGGTTCTGTGAGAACAATGAGGAATAGATGAGAAGACCACATCTGAGGGCCCATCAGCAGCCAGCCCAGCCTGGCACCCTGCCCAAATGCTAGGTAAGCCAGGCTCTCCTCCGAGGAGGTCTAAAACTCAGATTCCCACAGACCAGTGGGGAAGGGCATTTCCCACTTCTCCTCCTTCTGTCCCCCACTCCTCTTCGAGATTCATCCATCCCTCCATTCAACTCATCTTCGAAAGCCAGAGGAAATGGGCCCCCCACCCCCAGCCCCACCTCCTGACTCCTACTGACATAGCATTTTAAAGTCAGGTGTTGGCTTTGACCAAATGAAGCCCAGTCTCAAATTCTAAAACTTCCAGGAACTAGGGATTCAAAGGATTCAAGGAAGTAGTAGTGGTTACCCTGAAATACTTTGTAAGTATCGCAAATGCGTGGGGAAAAGTTCTCGCCAACTCGATTTCATGCTAATTCCAAGTGATTCCTTGTAGAGCTCTGTGAAGACCCGTGGCAACTTTCTGAGCATCTGTCTTGCATTTGCCTAACAAGTTAATTAGCACTTTTTGTCACTCTGGCAGCTTTGGAGGGGAGGCGAGGGGGGGGGCATGTGACAGCCAATGCTGCCTCGGGTTAACCCTGAGTTCCCCCTACTCTGGATGAAGGCAGCTGAGTTTAGCATTGTCAAGGCAGAGGTCTCTGCACTGACGTCTCTGATTCTGTCTGCAGCTGGGGCACCCAAGGCGACTTCTCGACCACTCATGCACTGCCCGCTGTGAAGGTGAAGCTGTTCACAGAGAGCACAGGAGTCCTGGCCTTGGAGGACAAGGAGCTCGGACGGGTAAGCGCTCCCCATCACAAGTTGTCCCTGGGCCCCATGAGATAGCATTGCCAGGTACTGAAAGGTTTGGCTTCAGGTATGACTCCCGGACTCTACTTTCCATTGGTTGTGTGATCCTGGCCAAGTCCCTCAATGTCTCTGAGCCTCAGTTTCCCCTCTTTACATCTGGGCTACCAGTAGTGCATGCTGTAGAAGATAGAGCAGCTGGGTTCTCAACACCCTCAGACTCAGACACCCCTTAGAACAGAGATTTGTAATGCCCCTTCTATCTTGAAGTGAAATTCTCAGACAGTATAACAACCTAAACACCTGACAATTTAAAAACCAATTCAGTGACATAGAATAAAGGATAAATAAAAGGGAATTGATAATAAAATAATTTTGGGGTGACTAGCTGGCTCAACTAGAAGAGCATGTGACTCTTGATCTCGGGGTTGTAAGTTCGAATCCCACATAGGGTGTAGAGATTATTTAAAAAATCTCAAAAATATAGTAAGAAGAAGAAGAAGAAAATTTCAGAAACGTAGCAATTCAAGCACAACTATGCTAGAAGACCTAGAGAAGGAATGCTTCCCTTGTTCCCATAAGGAGAATCACTATGCAGGCAACAGCCACAAAATCTGCTGCGGAGGGGAGAGGCTGAAAGGCTTAAACATCAGTAAACTGATTTCCTGAAACTGTCAACCAGGAAAGGAAGTTTCCTCAGCTTCCAACATACTTGGAGTGCATATTGTTCCAAATTCCAGGAACTCATACTCTGGTTTCTCTTCAGATCGTATAAATCTTTCGCCTTTTACCAAATTCCAGGAACTCAACTAAGTAACGTTTAAAGTCCTAATTGCAAATGATCTGCGGATAAGGCAGCGTTCAAGCCTGTCTTCAAGTAGAGGGGGCTCCAAACAGATATATGAATGGGGCAAGAAAATTATTAGCAAAGGAAAAGGATTGTTTTAGGCAAGGAGGCTTCCTTCAGGGTGAAAGTGAGGAGTCTTATCGAGTAGATTACACCATCTTTCTTTGGCGGAGGATGGAGAGGTGAGCCTCATTGGTGCTGATTGGAAAACTCCTGACAGACAAGTCAGGACTACATTTCTGGGGGAGGTTGGACTGCAGCTAGGTTATGTACTGAGCACTGGTTTGGGAGTGAAGTCTCAGTGACATCACGTTGGGCCTCTGGTTTTCTTTGTAACAGTATGTAAAGAAAAGTTTTAAGATCTGGACTCAGTTAATTATAAACAGGACTTGGGACCCCTCGGTGGCTCAGTTGGTTAAGCGTCCGACTTCAGCTCAGGTCACGATCTCACGGTCCATGAGTGCGAGCCCCGCATCGGGTTCTGTGCTGATAGCTCAGAGCCTTGACCCTACTTCAGATTCTGTGTCTCCTTCTCTCCTCCCGCACTCACGCTTTGTCTCTCCCTGTCTCTCAAGAATGAATAAATGTTAAAAAAAATGTTTTTTCAATTATAAGCAGACCTTTCTACCTCCGTTCGTATCCAGATGGGAATATTTAGAAGTCAGGGGATATTCAGGATGATTCCTCACTGGGGAGGAGTATCTCATTCATTACCTGGCATGTAGTATACCTGGGCCCCGCCCATTCAATACCAGCAGAGCCCAGCACCATTATTTTGTCAACCAAAAATGTCTCCCAGATTTCTGAAATATCCCAAAGGGTGATACCAATCCCTTTGAGTACCACTGAGATAATAGAGACCTTTCTTCTTACTTCTCAGCTGTGGACTCCATCCCAAAAGGCCAGTATTTTCAGGACATAAGTTAGATTTGCTAGTTTAAAATGCTTCCATCACCCCATACTGCTTATAATAAAAATCTGAACTCTTGAGCACAGCCTACTAAGATGCATGTGATCTGGCCCAGCTCCTCAGCCTCATTTGTTGATACCTTTACCCTTCTCCACTGTGCCCCAGCATCACTGCCAAATTTCAGTCGCCACATAAGCCATTCTCTCCTGCGTCCGAGGGCTTTCTCCCTGAGTGGTGCACTCTTCCCACTGCCCACCGCTCTTCAAAAGGCTGCCTCCTTCCTTCCATAAATGTCTCCTCTCCCTCGGAGAGCCTTTTCCTGACCGCCCATCTTCCTTCATTCACTGCCTCAGCCTCCTCTCCGCTAAACTGAATGCCAAGGAGAGAAAGAGAGAAGAATTTACAGAAATGTTGGCTTCCAACCTCCCCGTTGGATGATGAAAAAACCCCATGGGCATAGAAGCCTCAACTATTTTGTTTACTACCATATATACCCAGAGCCTAGCACAGAGACTTCCAATACCTTTCATGTCATACTGGTTGATTACGTAATCCCTTCTGAAAATGGTATGACCTCAGCCAAAACACTCAACCCTAACCCTTTGATACGTCATCAATGGAAAAATGAGAGAACACCTCGAGACCAGCATACAGGCGCACACTTCTAACAATGCCAGCAAAAACGCATTAACCATGCTTTCTTTTTTCTTCCTTTTTTGCCCACTTCCTTAATCTGGCTTTCATCTGTACAGCTGACCTGGAATCATATTACTAGGATTTAGACCAGAATATTCGTGTTAGAAGAGCCGAGTCCAGGAACGCTCAACTTGAGTCCACAGAAGGTTCCATGGGAATCCAGGAACCTCTTGAAATTGTTCACAAATGTTCAGGTAGGGAGGGGGCATATGTACATTTTTCTGGACTCACTAGTCCCAAGCATCCACCAATCTCTGAGCTGTTTCCACTCAGGAAAGTTAAAACCCACTGGGCTAGTCAAAGCCTTTTATTTTATGGAGGATAAAACAGATTCCCACAGAAGGCAGGAAGCTTCCCCTTAGTTGGTAGAAGCTACCAGTTAGTTGGTGCCCATGCCCTGTACATTTGCCATTGGTTGGCCAGGACACTGCCCCGAGGACTCTGCAGCCCCTCACTGATGCTTTACAATAACCCTAATGAGTTATTACTCATCTTGTAGGGATGAGTGTGCTGGGGCCTAGAGGAGGTAAGGAACTTGCCAAGAGCGATGGTGACTCGTCTCCAGGACCATTTCCACTGTTTCACATTATCCCTATGCAGACATAAAACCCTCAGCTCTGCTGCTGTGGTGAACGGCACGAGCTGCCACAACCCTATAGTTAATCATTTCTTAAGAACGCATCTCTTTTCCAGCCCCTTAGATGTGCCCTTAGATATGAATTTACTCTTCCTACCAGAGGCACTTTCCCCCAGTTGCAGAACTAGCCTGCCTGGTCCATGTGCCTGCTGGAGCGCCCTCTTCTGGTAGCACCTCCACAGGCCGCAGCTGGTGATGACTGCTTTCTTTTTTTAAGTGAAGCAATTCCTTGTACCCCTGAGGGAGTGTTTCTCTGCTCTAATTGCTTAGCAGGACACAGCCACATTTGACATCCCAGTTCTACATTCATTCATTCATTCAACAATATTTAGCTTGTTCCACATTATGTTTCACTTTAACTGACCTTTTTCATTGAAAAAAATAATTCATGCATTGTTTAAAAAAAAAAAACGTAATGGATAATAGGGGAGATGAATGCTTCTTTCCACCTTGCCCTAGTATCTTCTCCAGAGAAAATCCTTGTTTTCAATTTATTGTGTATTCTTCCCCTAATATTCTATGCATGTATAAACATAGCATATACAAGCATATGTATATATATCCTTCGAAGGATGGAAGGAAGGAAGGAAGGAAGGAAGGAAGGAAGGAAGGAAGGAAGGAAGGAAGGAAGGAAGGAAGGAAGGAAGGAAGGAAGGGAAGGGAAGGGAAGGAAGGAAGGAAGGAAGGAAGGAAGGAAGGAAGGAAGGAAGAAGAAGAACAAGCAAGCATAGCCGGAAATTACTATATACATACTATTTTGTACTTTGAAGTATCAGCCTATTTAGAGATTAGTCCGTGTCAGCCCATACTGACTTGTTTCCTGTTTCATAGCTGTGTAATATTCCAAGTATAGATGTATCATAATATATTTAGATTGTTTCCAGTCTTTGGCTGTATAAGCAATGCTTCTGTGAATAATCTTGAATTTATTTCCTTGCACATATGTGTGTATATGTGTGGGATAGTTTAAAAAAAACATTTTGCCGAACGAAATCTGAATTTTGACAGATACTACCAAATTGTCCCTTAAAGAGTACACACCAATTGATACTTCCACAAAAGGCAAAAGCAATGGTTTCTCTGCCCCCTTGCCAACACTGTAATATTATCAAACTTCTGTTCATTGGATATGATCGAGAGCCCGTGGTGTCCCATCATTTGTGGCATGCAGAGAGCAAACAGGACTAATGACGGGCAAAAATCTTTAACTTCAAGAAAACTTAAGGGATATAGATATAAAAACTAGCAATTATAGTGCAATGTGGTAAGAGCTTTGCTAGGGATAGAACACCTGGGAAGCACATAGCAAGGGTAGCAAGGGGACATAATCCAGTCTGAGGGTCAGGGATGCCTTCCTGGGGTCCGGTCAAGTAGATGCAGAGGTAGGGAGGATGTACAGGCTAAAGCCTGGAGAGGACCAGCCAGGTAAAGGCTCAGGGGAAAACAGCCCCCCAGAAGGCCCTGTCTGGACGCCAGGTAACTAAGACAAGCTGGCGGGGGGTGCAGGGTGGGGGTGTGTGCTGGCTGGCCTGCAGCTTAGCTGAGAGTGGGCTGTGTTCCCACATCAGCACCACCACATCAAAGCGCAGCACACATGGGCCTCGGCTGGGATGACGAAGTGCTTGATTAGCAGCCTGGAATGTCCAGATGAGGTGTCTGGACTGCTCAGGGCTCACGTGCACCCAGGAGGACCCGAATAATTCAGCAGGGCTGACACATACAAAGGAGACGTCGACCCGTCAGGCACATGGCGGGGTGGGGATGAAGATGGAGGAGAACAGCAGCGACCTCCTCTCTCCATCCACCCTGGAGAGGAAGTCTCCCTGGGGAGGAGCCACCACATGGAAGAAGTCTTTGTGGAGAGGCCAGTAATGAGCTGTGGTCATCTGTGTCGGCGAATGGACGCCATATTGCCAGTGGGAAACACGCCCAGAATCCATATGGTGGAAGGCCCGTTAACGAGCTCCGGGTGCCCAGAGCGCTGCTCCTGCTTTGATTTTGCCAAACGGGCATGGGCGGAAGGAGGCTCAGGGACCGCCTGCTGCTGTTCTGGCCTTGGCTGGGTTTCTCTTACCAGACCCTCCTCCTCCTTGCGAAGGTCAGCTTCCCAGGGATCAGCGGCACCTCCCTCCAACTCCCAAATGCTGGGGTCTCAGGAAACCGAACAGGATTTGAAGTGACGTATAGGGACAGGTGTTCTCTTGAGGGGAGGGACAAGTGACACCCCCCTACCCCCCCCCACCCCCCGGCCAGTGGCACCTTGACTTACCTGCCTTCAGCAGCCTACAACATATTATACTTTGCTGGCACCAGTTACATGAATTTATACATTTTATGATACAATTTTAACTAAAGTAACCCTCACAAAATGAACAAATGGTCTAAAAAGATGACTACAAAGTGGTATAATCTTAATATAACACTACCACTGCAAGTCTGGCAAACAACACAAAAATGGTGGAGCTCAGGCTGCCTTACTAAGAGGACCTCTGCCATCCACATCATGAGATAAAGTCATTGCCAGTGTAATCAGGTAAGATCAGGTGTCAGGCAAGATGTTCTGAAATTATTTACAAGTCTACTTGAGCTGCTTGAGGGCTCCTGGCTGAGTCAGTGGGTTAAGCGTCCGACTCTTGGTTTCAGCTCACGTCATGATCTCACAGTGGTGAGTTCAAGCCCCATGTCAGGCTCTGTGCTGACAGCATAGAGTCTGCTTGGGATTTTCTGTCTTCCTCTCTCTCTGCCCCTCCCCTGCTCATGCTCACTCTCTATCTTTCTCTCTCTCACTCTCCCCCCCATATAAATAAATAAACTTAAAAAACAAAAGACTACTTGGACTACAGATTTACATCTAGTATCATTAACAATGAGCCTTGCCCTAAATATATATGATAACCTTAAAGTATAGCTAATAATAGTGCAAAGTCACCACAATTAGCAAGACATTTGAAAATATAGTTTTGGGGGCACCTGGGTGGCTCAGTCTCAATCAGTGGAGTATTGGAATCTTATTTTCAGCTCAGATAATGATCTCATCGTTTTTGTGAGTTCAAGCCCCACCCATATTGGGCTCTGTGCATTGACCACACAGAGCCTGTTTGGGATTCTGTCTCTCCCCCTCTCTCTTTACTCCACCCCCACTCATGCTATCTCTTTCTCAAATAACCTTAAAAAACAAACAAACAAACCCAAATATATATGTGTGTGTGTACATATATATATATATATATAGTTTTTATCTGCAACTCATTTTAAGACTTCTATCTTTGTGTATATTTTATGATGTAGGTAATAAGCTAATATACTAATACAAAGTATATGTATATAATGTAAACATATAAAATATAAATATGACATATAGTTACATAATTTATATAAATCTATAATGATATTTTATGTATTTATTGGTGGTGATATATTTTTATATTGATAACCCTACATTTACAGATATTGGGCTATTTGCTCCACATATTTTACTGGCATAGGGCATGATCAGAAAAACTTGAGCAGCCTCTGGTCTGACAGATCAGGCCTGGTACTTCAATCATGTCATACAGAAGACATTGAGAAAACTCAAATTACGTGTTTAGCAAAAATGAACACATTTTCTTTCATCAGAGAGAGGGTATCTAATGGGGGGACGGGTCAGGCCTGGAATGAGAAGGGGTGAACATTCAGCACAAACAAGGCCCATCAGAGTGGGTCGATCGTGCTCCATCACACAGTCTTGGTCTGCCCAGAGGGCATGAGGCTGGCAGCCTCTGGAAGGTCTAGTGTCACCTCTGAGGCTCCGAGCCCCTCCCATCCCACTGAAGAAGTGAAAGAAGCCCAGGAGAGAGGCGGCCTCCCCCTGCACCAAGAGAAAGGAGACGCTTTGAAGACAGAGCCAAAGCAACATGGCCACAAACCAGGGCACGCTGCCGCCACCAGAGCACATCCTAACAAGCCCAGCTTTTGTGGCGCCTGTGTTTAGTCCCCGTTCCGTCAGTCAGGGACATTTTTCAGCTATTCCACTCCTGCCCCAGTGCGTGTTCCTCAGATCCCACGTGGCTCCTGAGAACTCAGGCCACAAAACGGAGAAGGGGATGCACGGAGCCGTCCACTCCTTGCCTCGCGTCCAGCCTCTGAGACAGAACCAAGGCAGAAGACTCACATTCGAGCACCATCTCTGAAGCACACAGTGTGAGACACTCCTTCCTGCTGTGTGGACTTCCTTTCAAACCCGGACAGATTTGGGTGTTTGTTATATGAGGAGATGCCACTCTCCCGTGACGGTGACGTCGTGTGTAAATGTGTGACCGTCAGCAAGACCCCTCCCTTCCCTAGGCCTCTCATTTCTCATCCGTCCCATAAAGTCCCTCTTGTTTTCCCCTGTGGCCTTTGAGAGATTCCTCCTCCTGAAAAAAGAGGAAGGCATCCTGAGGAGAGGAAAAACGAATGGACGAGAGATGCTCTAATGTCTAATGTCTAATGTCTAATGTCTTCCTTTTGTACATCCATCGTCTTCTATGGAGAGAACCACGTGTGAGCCTGACTCTCTGTTCTGGGTTGCTTTGGGGCCTCTGCATTTCAGACAGATGCAGAAGCAGAATGACAGAAATCATGATCATTACTTTTACTGAGTTAGCCAGGGAGAGAGGGAGGAGAGCAACAGAACACCATTTCTGTCCTCTGGCCGGTCTGCTTGGCACGAGGCAGCCACGGTTGGTAGAGGAGCCTTGGACTTCAGTCCCACAGCCAAGGCTCTGTTTTATTTAAATGCCTCCCTGAGTGCTGGGCAAGACACTGAGCTTCTCCGCAGCCAAGTTTCTCATTGAAAACAACACGCCTGTGGGGCACCTGGGTGGCTTAGTCGGTTGAGCGTCCGACTTTCGCTTAGGTCATGATCTCGTGGTTCTTGAGTTCGAGCCCCGCGTCGGGCTCTGTGCTGACTGCCAGTTCAGAGCCTGGAGCCTGTTTCACAGTCTGTATCTCCTTCTCTCTCTGACCCTCCCCTGCTCACGCTGTCTCTCTCTCTCTCTCCTAGAAATAAATAAAGCATTAAAAAAAAAAAAAAAGAAATAAAGGAAAGAAAACAACACGCCTGTAGCCGTGTCTCCACTTTCTGGCTAAGATGGATGTCCTTTTTGCCTGCAGGTTATTCTCCATCCCACCCCAAACAGCCCCAAACAGTCAGAGTGGCACAAAATGACAGTCTCCAAAAACTGCCCCGATCAAGACCTCAAAATCAAACTTGCTGTGCGAATGGATAAGCCTCAAAACATGAAGCACTCTGGGTAAGTGTTTCTTCTCCGAGTGGAGATTTTGGAGAGATTTTTTAACCCATTTCTTAAAATTAAAAAAAAACAAAAAGCTGATCTTCAGAGAGTTGCATGGAGGGACTTGTATAAGATTCATGAGAGATTCTTGAAATACTTGATTTTTATGTTTACTGTAAGCTCCCTCAGTTCTTACGATGACTGGCTGGATATGTATTTGTACTACCCAAATAGAATGAGTTCGTTCTTTTCGAATGGGATTTCCAGTACAATTCAAGCATGCTGAGCGATTCTGGTTTAGGAGGTTTTACTGGCTTTGTATACCTTTTCAATGGCATCTAGATCTTTCAGACTCTGTGAATCATCCACTTTCACCTTCTTTAACCACCACGTCCAAGAGACATGAGCAGGTGCTATCGGCGACTTTCAAAAAATTAACATTAAATTGGTGTTCGTGTTCAGTGTAGTCTTTTTTAAAAATGACCAAAACATAGGAAATATATGATCACCTTCAGTTTCTTAAGGTTGAGAGGAATGAGCAGTTAGGTAATCTCAAGTAGCATAAAAAGAATACATAGAAGTTTCATTTCACAGATCAGACCAGTGATTTGTACAGAAAATGTTTATTGACAACTGGATAATACCATGGGCTAGTCAATTAAACTGTTTGGACCCCACTCTTAGTTAGCATGATCACTTAGAGAGGAGTTGGGCCATATCACTGAAGAGGGGAGTATCCAACCAATAGAAGGGAATGGATCAGGTACCGTTTGCCACTGGCTATCATTCTACTTAGCTCCTCTAGAAACGTCTCATTAATTCTCTTTGGGGTGTTCGCATTTATGAGATGGTTTAAAGTGATAAAATGAATGGGGGGGGTGCATGGGTGGCTCAGTCAGTTAAGCATCCGACTAAGGCTCAGGTCCTGATCTCACAGCTCGTGAGTTCAAGCCCCATATCTGGCTCTGTGCTGACAGCTCAGAACCAGGAGCCTGCTTCTGATTCTTTGTCTCCCTCTCTCTCTCTCTCTGCCCCTTCCCTGCTTGTGCTCTCTGTGTCTCAAAACTAAATAAATAAACATTTTAAAAAATAAGAAAATAAAGTGATAAAATGGAAATGAAAACCGAGAATTGATTATGTGCTAGAAACTTGGGGAATGCAAAAACCCAGACCCAGGGACTAGCCAGTGATTAAGACACATTCACACAGAAGCATTTAAAGAGGCCCAGGAGAGAGCAATCAGGACGGGAAGGACCCACCCCAGCAGAAGAACAGACCACAGCAGTATGTGCTTAGGAAGCAAAGAATGATGTTCTGGGGAGTTGGTGCCTTGATGTTCTGGGGAACATGGAAAACTCAAGGTTTCAAGAAAAGAAAGATACCTCCTAGTCAGGGCACCAGAGTGCATCAGGCATGGGGAATCCCAGAGAAAGAAAAGGTCTCCCAAAAAGCTGGACACCCCGCACTGCACCTGCACTCTGGCAGGGATCTGGAGAATTTGGATGGCAATATCTTGAGGCCAGCCTGTTCCCAGAGCCAGAGATGGGATTCTTCCACAGCTCTTCTGCCTGTGGCCAGAGGACAGCTGCGCAAGAGGGAGCCAGACCCATGCTACACACTCCTTTTTTCCACCATCGTGATGAGGGGCAGCTAGCTTCTCCCTAGTTGAGTTAGCATCTCATGAAGATGTCTCAAGAAATGTTTGTGAAGTCAGCTTTTCCTCCTTCTTATCATACTCCTGGTATCTCTTCCAAGAATGTTAAGTGGAATTTCTCCCATGTACCTCTTCCCTCTCGATGTAACCATTCCAGTGAGAATTCGGTTAGGTCATTAGAGCACGTAGGAAAACATTCTGCGTCTTCAGCAAAATACTGGCTCCCAAATACCCAGTAACTATTTGCTAAAGAACAGGAGCATGAATAGGATGGAGTGCGTGTGCGTGCACATGAGAGAGAGAGAAAGCAAGAGAGAGAGAGAGAGAGAAATGAGGAAGGTAGAACAGACTGAAGAGAGAAACAGAACAAAAATATGTTTGAATGTATCTGTCCTCAAAAGTTTAGTTTTTTAAGAATTTTTTTTAAAGTTTAGTTTTTTAAAAAACGTCCTTGAAGGATCAGCAGCTCAACCCACCTAGTATGGAGTTTTACAAGTACTCCCTTATTTAACTCCCACAGCAAACTTTGCATATGTAGTAATTTCCCCAGGGGACACACTCCCATCTCCCACATTCTCTGCATTTACTCTGCTCAGAACTGAACTAACCGATCTGAATTCAGTAATTTTTCTGTTGATTCATTTGTAAAATTATTGAGACATTTCAGGCTGTCTTGACCCCGCAGATGACAGAAGAAATATGTAACTCAACTTCTGACAGTTTCCACAGCGATTTCGTGTTTCTAGACTGCTGTGTAAAAATTACCCATCTGCCAGGAAATATACTAGGAAGGCCTAAAGTAGCACTGAAAAGTAGACAGTAGCTTTCTTAACAACACTGTCAGAGACCCAATGTGGCCTAAATCAGGGGTGTACAAAATTAGTTCCACAAGAGATGACTCAAGGAAATTAAAAGGGTTTCTTATGGACTACAGTTTTTTTCACTTACACCTAAAAGAGCTTTCTTGAACCCCTTTGTGTGGAGAAGGAGAGAAATATCAACATAGTGTTACAGCTTAAAGAACGATAGAAAGGAGTTTTCAAGAAGCATGGCTGAGGTTATAAATTTTATCTACTTTAATGTTTAAATGTGTGTTTAAAACATACAAGGAAAAATCAGAATGACTGTAAATTAGTCCTTGTGGATAGACTGGGACATTCAGAATAACGTCCCTTGTTGAACGGGAAAAATGTTAGTCAGAAAGTCAGCCCTGCTTTTGAGCCTTGAGACATGAGTATTGGGGCCTATTTGACAATAAGCAACTCCTCAGATAGTAATTTTTCATATTTTACATCCATATGGTATTTTCGAGTTCATCAGGTGCATTCACATGCATTTTCTCATTTCTTCCCTGAAACAGCTTCACAAGGACTAGGTATCGTTATGCTCCCATCTCAATAAATGGCCTCTCCATTCATCCACTTGCTCAGACCAAGAGCCTTGGGGTCCTCTTTGATATTTCCCTTTCACGTTCACCCCCTCATATTGTCCATCAGCAAATCTATTCACTGTACCTTTGAGAGAAATCTAGAGTTCAGCCTCTCCTCACCACCACTGTATCACCATTGGGGTGCAAGCCTTGAACTCTCACCCCCTCACTTGTGCCTTTACTACTTAAACAGCCCTCCTCCGGCTGTCCTTGCTTCCCCGTAGTCTGTCTCCCAACATGAAGCCAGAGTAATTTTTTTAACATGCAAGTCAGATCCTGCCACTCAAATGCTGGAAAACCTCCAATGATTCCCCATCTCACTGTCAAAGCCAGTGTTGTTACCATGGCTACGAGGCCCTATCTGATAAAGACTCCACTACCTAAATGACCTTGATCGCGCTTCCAGCCACAGTAGCCTCCTTACTCTTCCCCAAAGTCTCTAGGTGCACCCCCGCCTCAGGGCCCTGGTCCCCACTTTTCCCTTGGATGCCTTTTCTCTCCCACCCAACTTTCCACATGGCCCGCCCCGATTTCTACATGTCTCTGTACCTGTCAGAATGCCTTTCCTGGCCCATTTGTGTCCTCTCTCCTTCTTACTCTGCTTTATTTTCGGCAGAGCACTTATCATCATCTCACATATCACATATTTTTTTATTAGTTTGTTGTCTCTCTCCCCCCATTAAACTGTGAGTTCCTTGTCGTCAGGGACCTTTGTCTTCCTTGTTCAAAGTAGCTACTACAGGGCCTGCCATGTAGTAAAAGTCCAATAAATTAATCTGATTGCATAAGTGAGTAAGTGAATGAATGAATTCCCACTTTTTATGCACGGGAAACAGATGTGGAGTGCTGAACAGACTTGCCCAAATGAGAGGAGGCATTGGAGCTGTGTCTAGAATCATGTTATTTCTTCTGGTTCAACCTTAAATGGTGGACCTGAAACTTGATTGGAGTACAGAGCTCCCCTGATTCCACTTTGGTTTCATTCAGTGAACTGCAGTACACCAACCCGGTGTAATTCACGGCAGATCTGATTTTCCTGCTATGCTTTAACAAAACTTGAAGGGGATTCACTTTATATAAATCTCAGCCATGCTTCTTAAAATCCCGTCTTCTTTTCTATTTTCTTAGCTGTGCTGTTGCTCTAGACTTCTTGTTCCTTACAACTGTCACACTCCTATCTCCTCCCTGTAAGTCTCCAAGACACCACTCAGAGTGGTGCAGACTCTCACACAAGACTACCATGACTGGCCCAATGGAATGCTTCTCGGATTCCATTTTATCTCCCTAGTTGGACTATTTTCTGTAAGTGTCAATTAGATCAAGTTGGTTGCTAGTGTTGTTGAAATTGTCTAAACACTTACTAATTTTCTATCAATTATTAAGAGAGAAGTGTTGTAATCTCTGACTACAATTGTGAATTTGTTTGTTTCCTCTTACAATTTTGTCCGTGTTTGTCTCATTTATTTTGAAGCTCTATTATCAGATGCATAAAGCTTTAAGGTTATTACAACTTCTTGACTAATAGACCCCTTTATCATTATGAAATGTTCTTCTTTATCCCTTGTAATATTCTTTGCCCTGAAATTTACTTTGTGTGACAGTAATACAGCTAGTGTTAGCATGGTAAACCTATTCCATCATTCCATTTTTAATTTATGCCATTAGGGTTAACATGCATCTCTTATAGGCAGCATGGATTTGGCTCTAGCCTTTTAAATCCAGTCTGAAGATCGGTGCCTTTAAAGTGGGATGTTTAGCCTATTTCTATATATTGTGATTATTTATATAGTTAGGTTTAAGTTAAATTTCTGTGTGTCGTGACGCCTGGGTGTCTCAGTTGGTAGTGTCTGACTTTGGCTCAGGTTATCATCTTGTGGTTCGTGAGTTTGAGCTCCGTGTTGGGCTCTGTGCTGACAGTTCAGAACCTAGAGCCTGCTTCAGATTGTGTCTCTGTCTTTCTCTGCCCCTCCCCTGCTCCTTTGTGCATGCCCTCCCTCTCTCTCTCCCTGTCTCTCCCTCTCTCTCTCTCACTCTCCAAAATAAAGATACATTAAAAAAAATTGCCGTTTGTCATATTGCTTTTTGTTTTCTGTTTGTTCCATCTGACCTTTGTTCCCCTTTCCTCTTTTTTCTTTTTTTTTCCTTCTTTTGGACTAACTAAATATTTTTATGATTCTGTTTTTATCTTCTTTGTTGTATTATTGTCTGTAAATGCCAGTTAGGTCAATTACTTAGGATATAATCCTTGGCAATAACCACTTACTGGCTGTAGGCAAGTTGCGTAACCTCCGTGGACCTCATTTTGCTCAGCATAAAATGGAAGTCATGATAGTTCGGCCTCATAAGGTTGTTGGGAGAAATTAAATGAGTTAATACACGTAAAACATTTAAAACAAGTTCTGATACATGGTAAGGGCTATAGCTATGGAACAGCGGGTGGTGGAGATTATTATTACCCGTGTTTGCTGTCATTCATTTATTGTGCTTCTCCCCAGCCTGGGCCTCTTCCTGCTAGGCTGTGGCAAGAAGACTGCGCCTCTGGGGTCTTAGCACCCGCCATGCTCTCAGTCGCTCTCCAAGGAGGGGAGGGATGGCTCTAGAAATAATCTCTTTTTTGTCTTAATGTGACTACTTTTTTTTTTAACATTTATTTATTTTTGAGAAAGGGGGGTGGAGAGAGAGAGACAGAGAGAGACAGAGCGCAAGTCGGGGGGGTGTGCACAGAGAGAGGGAGACTCAGAATCTGAAGCAGGCTTCAGGCTCTGAGCTGTCAGCACAGAGCCCAGCACGGGGCTTAAACTCGAGGAGCTGTGAGATCATGACCTGAGCCAAAATTGGACGCTTAACCAACTATACCACCCAGGTGCCCCAGTGTGACTGCTCTTCTTAGAAGAAGTTCACATTAAGAATTTCCAGCAAAAATAAATAAATAAATGAGTAGATAGATAGAAAAATAAATAAATAAGACCCTGCCTCATGACTACAGGTGATGGGCTGGGCACCACGGTGGCACAGAGACACAGGAAAACCACTACAGCCCCCTCCTCCCTTAGGACCGAACCTCACTCTCCACCTGGATCAAACAGCGCCAACTCCTCATTTTCTAGGCTTTTCAGCGACTTCTGGCCCCACACACCCCCCCCCCCACATTGAAACCTCAGCCTGTCCTTGGTTTCCATGTCCCTCTCAGCCATCCTTACCCCTTCATGAGGGGTCCAGGGGCAAGTGATGCTGGTAGAGGTCCTGAGGGGAACCCTGTACTCTTCTCCCTGCCCTGGGTGCTTGTTCCCAGGCATCCTGGGAGAAGACATACAATAAAACATTTGCCCCCGAATAGCTGTGGGGCGCCCACTATGTGTACACCTAGTTCTAAGCCCAGGAGATGCTTACTAAATAGAACAGAGTTACTAATTAATTGACACAAACGTCAGGTGAAGAAAGGCCATCCCATTTTTTATGCAAATGACAAGTTACAAGCATCATCGTGGGTGCTGCCCTGCCAAGTGGTCCCAGGACACAGGGACACTAAGGCCAGGGGGCCATCGAAGACCCAAGAGCATCTTTCTCTTTCGTCTGTTTTGTCATTTGTAGTTCACCCTGGCCTCTCATAGAACTAAAATGACAGGGACATCTTTCTACTAGAACTACTATTTCTACTATTGCTACTGCTCACGATAACGATAAGCAACAATATTACCTAATATCACTGAGCACTTACTATGTGCCAATCTGTGCTAATCACTCACCATGCGTGGCCTCCATCAGTCCTCACAACAACTTTGTACGCTGTCCCCATCTCACAGCCGAGGAAACAGAGGCACAGGCAGCTAAGCCAAAGGGTACTTGGTGACAGGCCCAAATTCTCACACAGGTGTTTCTACCGAGTCCGAGATACAACCACCAGGCTAAACTTTTGCTCCTGACTCTAGAATGCTGATTTATTTGTAAGTCCAGATTTCCACCATCCTGATGGCCCGAAGAGAGAGTGAGAGCCACTAATGCTCATGCAGATAGATCTGTCTGGAGTGTGAGGACCTTGAGGGGAAGGCCACCAGTGAATTTGCCATGACAGAACTCTCATCTGCTCCAGGTACTTCGCATTCTATCTACAGAGCGCGGTTCAACCTAAGAGAATACAGAGCCGGAGCTGACTAGGCAGAAATGATACAGTGCAGCCCTCAGTTTTTCTCAGTTTTGACACCTTCTGGTATGTGCCAAATTAGCAATAAATTCTGAGGAAAACCTCCGAGGGAAAGCCCCTCCTTCACGCAAAGCAACTGATACTTTGCAAGGGAGGATTGTTGATTATTCTCCGATCCCACTCAGCTTTCCCATTCAGAAGGCTTTCACCAGAAAAGCTCGATTGGTATAGCCATTTGTGTTCTCATTTCAGGAAGGAAATCAAAGTTCGTCGGGGCGCGTGGGTGGCTCATTCCAGTAAGTGGCTGATTCTTGATTTCGGCTCAGGTCATGATCTCATAGTTTGTGGGATTGAGCCCTGAGTCAGGCTCTGTACTGACAGGTCAGAGCCTAGAGCCTGCTTCGGATTCCGTGTCTTCCTCTCTCTCTGCCCCTCCCTTGCTCGCACTCTGTCTCACTCTCTCTGTTAAAAATAAAAAAACATTAAAAAAGTGTTAAAAAAATTGCAAACTCGGATGGAGCGTCTTAATGTTAACTGTTCTGAATTTCCCTATGTGAGTTCAAGTTAAGGAGAAAAAGAAAATGGGTAGTAGCTTCCAGATATAATTCCAGAAAAGCAGGAGACTGTTAGAACCTTGCCAGTCATTACTACAAATACAAAATTTTTCACATACTTTCTTCATATGATTTTTATTTCATCTGTTTTCCTATGTCCATATGTCCAAGATTTCTTTTCACATATTTAGCTATTATTTACTACTAGTAATGATATACTTTCCTCTGTACACAGAGATAGTTTATAATAAGGCTGACATTTATTGTGTATCTACTATCTGCTATGCCTCATGCATATATTTCACAAGAATCATCTCATTTAATCCCCACAACAACCCTTCGGGAGAAGAAACATTCCCTTTTCCTGGGCACCAGATGGTTAAGCATCTTGCCCAGAATCTCAGAGTAACTAGTGAGAACAGGAAGACAGTAATGCTAACAATTACAGGCCAGTGAACCCTCTCCCTCGTTAGCCCTGGCCACACCTCCCTTTGATGTCAATGTCTGCCATGAACATGGGAATATATTATTTTGAGAAGGTTGAGAGCAGTGGCCAGGACAGTGGATTGCAGCTGGGTAATCTACTCAACAGTGGAGCTGACCATGTTGGCCTCAGGGCTGATGCACTTACCAGCCATCTAACTAACCACTGCCATGGCCTCAGTCCTGGGCCAGGCACTGTGCTCTCTCCCCAACCTGGACCACTGCCACCAGGTCCTCGCTGATCTCCCTGCCTTCTCTCTTGCCTCTTTAATCCACAGTGCCTTCTCCATCCAGCAGCCCTTGGAACCATCTTGAATAGACATAGAATCATGTCTCTACCCTGCTCAAAACCCTTCCATAGTTTTTTATCCTGACTTAGAATGAGTGTATTCACGATCTGACTTAGCCGTTTAAAAGGTCACTCTGTCTGCTCTGTACTGAGCAGGGGAGGGGCAGGAGTGAAACAGGGAGACCTGTTAGAAGCCTGTTGATGTGGCCCAGGGGGACATCCTGGTGGCTTGACTGGGGAGCAGCAGTGAGGATGGAAAAAGTGGAGATGTATTTTGGATGGAAAACCCGAAGAACTTGGTGATGGGTTACACGTCTTTAGGCGCTGTTTTAAAATCTCATCAGAAGCATTTATAAAGGTTGCTCTAGTTTCCCAAGGTCATGGCCTTCCAAACCAATTGGAATAGAACCAATATAGACTGACCTCCTACTATATATCAAGAACCATACTAAGAATTTAAAAAGAACAACAGGTTCTGTGCTAGGAATTTAGAAATAAGAATTTAGAAAGGAGGAATAAGGTTCCTTCCCTCAAAGAGCTCACAATCCAGTAGGAACAATAAATAGAAAAACAAAGTATAGCAGTGTAATCGTTGGAACAGAGGAATCATCAACAAGGCCCAGGGGGGAAGACATCAAGGTAGGGACTGAAACTTAGGAAGAATGTGAATTTGAACATAAGTTGCTGAGAGAAGACATTGAGCGGCATGTGCAAAATTACAGAAGTGTAAACCTTCCTGGTATGGTCAGGGATTACAGATAATGTGACGTGCCAATGCTGAGTCTAGACAGTCAAGGAGGGCCAGAAAATGAGCAGGTTTTCAGGCCAGGTCAAGGTGCTGGATTTTATCTCTATACACCATGATTTCCCTGAGTGTATTTCTATCACTGATGGTACACAGAATCATTTTAGTGATGTATAGACAAGCATATGTTCGTTAAATAGCTACGAGCTATTAAATTTAATTTAGTTCATTAAATAGTTACAAACTAAATTAAAATATAATATATTTTAATGTGAGCTACATAATGTATAACTAGTGGATCAAGAGTATCCTATGAGGTTTCTTTCAAAATGAATGTAGTCATGTATCGTAAGTGAATTTGAAGGAATATGTCAAGTAAACCATAGAAAAGGTGGACAGATACAGGATAGATCGTGAAAGTGGAATGTGAGTGGGTGAAGTTTGAGGCTCCCCTCATGTAAACAGGGGAGACCCACTGGAAGAGTTTCATCAGGGAGAGGCGTGACAGCATCTGCAAATGGCAGGCTGCATCTCCTGGCCAGGAGGGGGATGAAAATCATTCTGGGTGTCCCTGACACCCATTAAAAGTTTCCTCTACAGTTGTCCATGGAAATACAACTGTGGGTGGGGCTGAGGGTGTGAAGGGTAGAGACTGAGAGGAGTGATGAACTTTGCAGGAAGTGAAAATCAACTGCCCATGGTAATGAAGCACTAGGGATGAGGGCACAAAAAACCCAGGATGATTCCTGGGTTTCTGGCGTAAAGATCTGAGCACATTTTGGCCACCAGCCAGTTCCTTGAGCCCCTGAAATTTGTCAAACAGTACAGATTTTAATTGGGTGCATTCTTCTTTACATTCCAAAGCGGAAATTCTGTCAGATTCCAGGTGAAGGGAGGATTTGGAAGTTGTCCAGTTGATTTTTATAGCAGAAAAAGCCAGCTTGGGAACTTGAGTATTTGAATGTTTTTGAATATGACCAGATCTCTCCTCACTGGGTCCAGTAGAGCCGGAAAACCAGGTGCCCCACTTCCTTGATCAGGGCCAGTTTAGGGTGTGGTAATCCACAAGCCAGCGGAGTAATTCGCAATTGAATTAGTAAGACTGCTCATAAAATCTCGAGAGAGCTTTGAGTTATTCCTCTGTAATTCTTACCTCTCCTTTTATTTCATTTTTCTGTTTCATGGTTAATTTCCATCAGCAGAAGAGCATTTGAGGAAAGGGGAACAGGACAGAGAGGACTTTCTATGTTGACTTGAAATTTCCTCCCTGTAATATACCTGCGTTTGACAGAATTACAGCAAAAGAGGGGGCCAGCTCCTGGCTGAGGATCGATGGGAGGTGAAGGGGCTGGTTGTAGGATTGAGCATTCTTTTTCTCCCTCGTGCAACTTTGGCAGGAGTCTTCCTACCTAATGGACTTTTAGCACGTACGAAAATGAAGTCTCAGTGCCACATTTTCCAAGGTGCTTTCTGGAATCAATCAAGGAATATAAGTCAAGTGTGATGAGGGGCCACAGTTCTTTCTGGGAGTGGAAGTGAACCTTGCCTTCTGTTCTTTATCCTCAGTCACACAGCGCCAAAATTCACGTTCCTTTTCTGAGCTGTGTGCATTTCCTCGTTTAGGAGTACCAAGCTTCACGGTCAAGTGAATGAAACGGTGCAGTTGCTCAAGCATTAATTCAACTCTGGTCTTTTTCCTTTTCCTTAGGTATTTATGGGCCATCGGTAAGAATGTCTGGAAGAGATGGAAGAAAAGATTTTTTGTATTGGTCCAGGTAACTCTTCAACTTTTTCTGTCTTAAGTGCCATCAGTATTAAAGATTCGATAGGATTAATTAATGGTTTTTATTTGAGGTATAACTTAGAGCACACAGTGCTCAAGCATTTGGCTTAATGAATTCTCACCCTTTGTATGAGTATGTGGCCACCATTCATAGGGACGTAGAAATATCTAGTACCCACACCACTCCCATGTGTTCCTTTTCCCTATATTTACATCACTTTATATTTTTTTAATTTTTTAATGTTTATTTATTTTTGAGGGAGAGAGACAGAGTGCAAGTGGGAGAGGTGCAGAGAGAGAGGGAGATAGAATCCGAAGCAGGCTCCAGGCTCCGAGCTGTCAGCACAGAGCCCAACGTAGGGCTCGAGCTCACAGACTGCAAGATCATGACCTGAGCCGAAGTGGGACACTCAACTGACTGAGCCACCCAGGCACCCCTATTACGTCACTTTAAAATTATAAAAATTACTGCATGCCCATTATTTTAGAATCTAGAATATAGGAGTACATACAATAAGTAGGAGAGGTGAATGCCCTGTGATATGAGACCCCAGGGAGCAAGTGAGCATGTGCCTGGTCAGGCCGGTAGGAACACTGACATTGTTTTAGAAGAATGTGCTATTTCTAAAGGTACTAAGATACTCATTATGAAAAAAAAAAATCAGAATTTACTTAGACTTTTGGCATCTCTTTCACTGTTTGGTATGCTTGATTTTGAATTTCCTGGCAATGGGGGGAGTCCGCCACTCTTCTTCATTTGTGGGGCTTCCAAAAGTCTTCACTGACCTCCTTTAACTATGTTGAACAGTCTGGAATATATCTTTCCAGATAGACTTTTTAATTTTTTTTAATATACGACTAAACTGTGTTATCCTGCAGCTTGCTTTTTGTTTTCTTAACATCAATCACTGTAGACATTTTTTGACATTTTCATAGAGAGCTCTGGTTCAAATACCTGTAGAATTTTCCTTTTGGTAGGACTGTGGGATTCCCCAGTGGAGACTATTATTAACCATACAGGAAGGAACATCCATCTATATATAGATACAGATGTAGGTGCAGATATTGGTATTAGTAATACATGAGTAATGTACAAATAGTACCTTTGCCTTCTTGTCTATTTAAGAAAAACTGTACAGAAATAGTGCTATTCGTCCTTGAGAATCTCCTCTAAGAATCAGTTCATCTATTTCCTGCATCAGGATTTTTCCGTTTACAAGAGCATTTGCCACTGCCTCTTTTTAGTTTGCAGTCTCCATTAGAACATACACACTGTGAGTTAATTTACAAGAAATATTCATATATACTGTATTCTGGATGATGCCACAAAGTGAGGCAACTTGTGGTCTAGTGACTAAAAGTGTTCATCGGGCTACTGTGTTCACCAGAGACATTGACTAGTATTTAGAGCCATTCCAATTCTAAACCCTCACTATAAAGCAACTGTCTCTTAGGCCTGATGGCCTTGAAGGTCCTCCCAACCCTGACCTTCTAAGATGAGACTTCCTGTAGTTCTTGTTAAGTCTGTGCTGTGTCACTAAGGCAAAATGCATCTCTCTGGCTATAAGCAAGAGTTCATCTTTGCTTTCGTGATTGCGATGGGGTAGAACAAAACCTTAGACTAAATTAGCCCAAGGAAAACATTGGAATGGTGACCAAGCTCCCATATAATCCACAGCTAGGCAAGGAGGACATTTCATCCCAAGATACATTTTGTCAAACTATCAACTCCAATATTGTCTGAGCATCTCCTCTGTGTAGGGCCCTTGGTAGGTCATAGAGAAGAACTATGAGGACTAGTCTCTCACTTCCAGAAGGGAATCTGTTAGAAGTGGTTTATATATGCAAGCAGCAGAAAGAGACCCAAGCTAATTAAGGTCATAATAATAATAGTAGTAATAATAATAATGTATTAGAAGACTCTTAAGGTAGTTTATAGGATTGTTGAAAAAGCTGAATGAGCCAGCTTTACTACGACAGGACCCAGAATAGTTCCAGAAATCCAGGCGGAGAGAACCATGGCCATGTCATCAACGTGGTCCTAAGGGAAAGTCAACTCTGACTGTTTTCCACCCTTTCATCTCCATTCAGTGGCCGAATGTGAAAGAGAGATTGGTTGACCCTGAGTCACATACCCGACTTATAGCAGGGGCAGCCCATGGCACTTTGATGAGCAGTCCCACTGGGCCGTCTCTAGTGCAAAACCAGGATGCCATTACCAGAAGGAGAAATGGATGGTAGACAAGCAAAAACAGCTCGTGTTCATTCCAAAGAGGGAGCATTAGAAATGGAGAGACAAAATGCACCAAGAGGTAGCACAGGATTACAGACAGTTCTTCCCCATCCAGCACCTCTCGCCGGGCATAGCGGCCTTTCTTGGTATCACTTGTGAGTTGGCCTGGCCTCTCCCAGTAGATTGCGTGCTGTCTCAGGGCCAGTTTGGCTTCCGATTCATCTTTGGGTCCTTCCTTCTTTCCCCCACCACACATGTACACATCCTCTACTTCAGTACCTGACATGGGCATCCGGGAAGTGTTTGGTGGAAGAAAGAAGGAAAAGGAAGAGTGAGAAGAAGCACCCGGACTAGGCTTCAAGTGGTTCTGAGAAACAGAAGATCAAATGGCCTGGAGAGTGGCCGGTGACAACTTCCCAGAGGAAGTAGGACAAGTGGCCCTCTCCCCATGATACGGAATCTCCCCTCCTCCTCTGAGCTAGCCCATTATTGGTCCACTGGACACATGACTTCTCTCTGAAAATCTTTGAAATGACGAAATACTTAGGAGAAATAGCTGACCTCTCACTCTGCAAGCGATTTCAGGGAGAAGAAAACTCTTCAGGAAAAAAAAAACACGAGGAAATGTGCCAAAAATATTATGAAGCCTGTCTGTACAATATGTACTGAACTGAAAAGGAGAGAATGATTTTTTTAGGCAGTATAACTGGAAAACAGATATTTCAGGGCCTGCACACTGAGCTTTCTACCACAACAAGATAGGAATCGCGCAGTTGCTAATCGTGTAGCTCTGCGCTCACTTGTGGAAACCAGCAAAGGACATACCAGCCCGTTTAAAGCTCAGCATCTTTCCTAACCAGCAGAAGAGAACAATTTCAGGATTTTAGTAGGTTTCACTTACACATGGTTCTCATAACTTTCAGAGCCATTGAGGTGTATTGGGGACATTGATCCTCCAAACGTAACCATCAGTTTCAACTTAAATCACATTCCTCCTTTAGCAACCTCTGTGACCGGCAGAGGTGACATGTCAGCCCACCGTCACAAAGCCCTATTCACCACAATGTCTAAAAGCACTTTCATCCTGCCTAGAAAATACCACATTATTGGGGCGCCTGAATGGCTCAGTCGGTTAACCGTCCGACTTTGGCTCAGGTCATGATCTCACAGTTTGTGAGGGTTCGAGCCCTGCATTGGGCTCTGTGCTGACACCTCAGAGCCTGGAGCCTGTTTCGAATTCTGTGTCTCCCTCTCTCTCTCTGCCCCTCCCCAACTCATGCTCTGTCTCTCTCTGTCTCAAAAATAAATAAGCTATTAAAAAAAATTTAGAAAATACCACATTGTCTTTGGATTCTTCCCACTTTTTCTCCTCCGTTAAGTGATCACATTGTTTGCAGGTGCTTTATCAAAATGATAACCAAAATACTCACCCCCTTTGAAACAACCCCAGGGCCATGATAGTTATGAGACATGTTCAAGGCCACCACGTCTGGCCCAGTTCAAGGGAAGGGAAATCTCTCAGGCTGCTTGAGGAGAAGGACAATGGAACAGGCAGTAAGAATCTGCACGCAGTGTTGATTTCAGCCCAGGTCCAAACGATCACCAGTTTCTATTAGCTTCCCAACCCTTCCATCGAAACTCAAAATGTAAAAGGAAAACCAGGAGGACCACTCTGGCTCAATGTGGGTAGGGGTGAAGGAGACGGGGAGGGAAACAGATGTCCCTCAGCCTGCCCCTCACTCCCCAGGCAGCCTCGGAACACGCTTCAAGGACATTACTGTGCAAATCGCACACAGAGAGTGTATCTACCCGAATGACTTACTAAATGTTTCTTCCTTTCTACTCAGATGTTAGGTCTCAGGAAGTATTTTTATAGAGAGTCTGCAATACATAATTCCCAACACAATTATGAATTCCATTAAATTTAATTCAAGGAAAACAGTTTGGAAAACCAAAGAGGAAGAGAACACACCCAACACCAGTCTCCTCAAAATCATCTCCCCTCCCACCCCCGGCTCTCCCCCTCTGTCACGAATGCAGACAAGCACACAAAACTATTTTTTTTTTTTTAATGCAGAACTATTAAAATTCTCCCTAAGTGAGATTTCCTTTTAGTGTTACTATCTTGGGGGAACCAACAGATAGATTGTAAATGGACTTCCTACTAGCCATGGACAAAGGACATCCTCAGAGGGGTTTTGAACCAAAGCAGTGATTCCGATTTTTAAGGATTGGGGCCAAAATCATGATGGATGTGGCTGGAGGCTGCCCCCAAGCTGGGGTGTGTGTGTGTGTGTGTGTGTGTGCGCGCGCGGGCTTGCACGCGTGGGTGGAGAGCGGGTTCTGTGCCACAGACTTAAGTCTTCCTATGAAATGAGAGAGAAAGACAGTGAGAAGACAGCAGGGGAGGGGCAGAGAGAGAGGAAGACACAGAATCCAAAACAGGCTCCAGGCTCTGAACTCATGAACCATGAGATCATGACCTGAGGTGACGTCAGATGCTTAACCGACTTAGCCACACAGGCACCCCTATGTGACTCTTCTAATAATGCTAACAGTTGCTCACATCTGTGTGGCCTTTAGACTTTGCAAAATGTTCATCAAGTTGGTCTTTACAGCCTTTCTGTAATACAGTGAGGACATGTCTTATCCCATTTCATATTTGAGCAAAGTGAGGCTCAGAGTGGTTAAGTGACTTGCCCACGGTCAACAGCGAATAGGCCGCCAATGTGAAACCTAGCACAGGTCTTCTGACTCCACATACTTCCAAGCACTTGGTGAGACTGGTCCCCAAAAGATTTATGCATATACAGCATTTTAGAATTACCTTGCATCAGACAGAACCAGGGCTACCCTATTACGGATTCCCTACATATATTATAAAGACTAAAAATTCTGACTGCTCTAGCTTCTGGAAAAATCACTAAATCTGAGGAAGATAAAATATTGCCACATAACATAAAGTGCCTTGGAATATAATAGTTGTCGCCCAGAAAACCATATTAAAATGTTAACCCCTTGGGGCGCCTGGGTGGCTCAGTTGGTTAAGCGGCCAACTTCAGCTCAGGTCATGATCACATCATTTGTGGGTTCAAGCCCTGCCTCAGGTTCTGTGCTGACAGCTCAGAGCCTGGAGCCTGTTTCAGATTCTCTGTCTCCCTCTCTCTCTGCCCCTCTCCCACTTGTGCTCTGTCTCTCTCTCTCTCAAAATAAATAAAAAACAAAAAACAAAAATTAAAATAAGTTAACACCACAAATGAGTTGTAAGACTGGGTACCTGTGTGGCTCAGTCAGTTGAGCATCCAACTTTGGCCTAGGTCATAATCTCGAGGTTCCTGTGTTCAGGTCCCGCATGGGGCTCTACGCTTATGGCTCAGAGCCTGGAGCCCGTTTCTGATTCTGTCTCCCTTGCTCTCTGCCCCTTCCCCACTTGCACTCTATCTCTCAAAAATAAGCATTAAAATTTTTTAATTTTTTAAAAAATTAATCACTATAAGTAGTTGAGTGATTTTTAACTCTCTAAATGTTCATTTTTCCCACTCAAGTTTACAGTTGCCTTAAAGGATATGTCTATTTATAATCTGGTTGCAAATGACATCAACCCAAACTAGCTTAAGTTTTAAAGGGGGAAGAATTGTATTGGTTAGTTAATTAAATTAGCAATTGAATAAAGAGTCTTCTGGCCAGACTAGGTCCTGTCAGGGCTCAAAAACAAAGCCATCATGGCTTTGATCCTCTACCAATACCATCTCTTTTTTTTTTTTTCCTTTAAATTTATTTCTAGGAAAGAGAGAGCGTGAGCAGGGAAGGGTCAGAGAGAGAGGGAGTCACAGACTGAAACAGGCTCCAGGCTCTGAGCCGGCAGTCAGCACAGAGCCCGACGCGGGGCCCGAACCCACGAACCGCAAGATCATGACCTAAGCGAAAGTCGGACGCTTAACCGACTAAGCCACCCAGGCGCCCCTACCAATACCATCTCTTGATTGTGCTTTCTGATGAGCCAGGATCTCCCTCAAACAACATCTCTCCTTGCAGAAGACTGGGAAGGGTCAAAATTTACACCAGTTTAGCAGCCTCAGAGGAAAGAAAGCTTTTCATCGTCAGTAGTTCAAGCACAGCCTCTGACTGAGTTTTTATTGACCTAGTGTGGTCATGTGCTTATCTCCGTACCAATCACTGTAGCCAAGAAGATGTGATGCTGATTGGCTAGGCCGGGGCCATATGTCCCACCCACCCTAACTCCAGCTAGAGGTGCAAATAGCCCTACAGGAGCTATGTAATGGGCTGAAAGTGGGGAAGATGGTAATTCCACAAATAAAATCAGGATTCACTTACCAGGGAAATGAATGCCCTGTATTCGAACATAAGAAATGTTCTGCAGTTGTAATCATCATCTCCATTTAAAGAGAATGAAACTGAGTCTCAGTAGAGTTAACTGAATTACCCAAGTCACACACCTAAAAAATACTGGACCTGAGGACCAAATTCGGGTCTGTATAGTTCTAAAATCTATTCTCCCTCTATTTCACCGAGTGGCCTTCATGTTAACATCAGTCAGGAGTCTAGGATTTACACTCTGTGACCCTTCATTTACTACTAGGTCACATTAAAAATGGTCCTGGGGGGGCGCCTGGGTGGCTCAGTCCACTTGATCTTGGAGCTGTTAGTTCATGCCCCAAGTTGGGCACAGAGATGACTTAAAAATAAATATTTTTTAGAGGCACCCAGGTGACTCAGTAGGTTGAACTCTGTCTCTTGATTTCGGCTCAGGTCATGATCTCAGGGTTTTGGTATGTGGGTTTAAGCCCCACCTCCAGCTCTGGGCTGACAGCAGAGCCTGCTTGGGAGTCTTCCTTTCTCCCTCTTTCTATGCCCCTCCCTCATTCATTTCTCTCTCTCTCTCTCTCTCTCAGAAATGAATAAACTCTTTTAAAAAAATTTTAAATATTTTAAGTTAAGCATCTTTTATTTTTTTTATTTTTTTTTTAATGTTTTATTTATTTCTAGGAGAGAGAGAGAGACAGCGTGAGCAGGGGAGGGTCAGAGAGAGAGGGAGTCACAGACTGAAACAGGCTCCAGGCTCTGAGCTGGCAGTCAGCACAGAGCCCGACGCGGGGCTCGAACCCACAAACCGCGAGATCATGACCTAAGCGAAAGTTGGATGCTTAACCGACTACACCCAGGTGCCCCTAAGTTAAGCATCTTTTAAAAACAAAATAAAAATGGTTCTTGTTCCCAGGAATTCTATTCTTCATATCATAAAAATTTCTCCACCTTCAGATCTTGGCTCAATCAGTCAATGCTTCCTCATGAAAACTTTCTGTGGCCGCCCAACCAGACCAAATCACTGAGCTTGTAGAGTACCATGTATGTTTTTTCAAATACTTGTCCCCATTCAAGTTACACATTTCTGAGGTAATGTGATGCCTTCACACTAAACAAGAGAGCAGAAGTCATTATTGCTTTTGTTCATCTTTATAATCCTAGCACCAAACATATACCTAAGGATTTGTTAAATGAATAAATGAATCTACTGTAAATAAATAACTCTTTTCTAAAATGGATGTATGTAAACTCTGGGCAAAGGCCAGTGACCGGGGTTCAGTAAAAATAACAGCTGAGGCAATCATGAGAAATGATGGTGAAGGCAAGGAGAGGGGTTCAGACAAAATGCGTTCTATCTTTAGTTGTATGTGCAAGGACTTCAGTCTCCCAGAGATGGCAGGATGAAGGAGAAGGGAGAGTTCAAGAAAAAGAAGGCACTGACCCTTTCGTCTCATATCTGGGCACTAGTTGTTAAGTATAACTGCAAGTCAGGGGCTGAAAGTTCCTGGACAGTTCCTGTATATGAAAAGAGTGGTTCTCAAGCTTTAGTGTGCTTTAAGAAATATCTAGAGCAGTTATGAAAAAAATCGATCCCTGAGACCCACCCTGACCTGAGATTCTGTTGTTCTGTCTTAAAGAATCTATGTATTTATAAACGACACTCCACCCTCCCATACACACACTCTAGTGAAAGTGGCCCTAGCCCACTCTTTAAGAAACACTGTTAACCGGGGCGCCTGGGTGGCTTAGTTGGTTAAGCATCCGACTTTCGCTTGGGTCATGATCTTGTGGTTTGTGGGTTCGAGCCCCGCGTCGGGCTCTGTGCTGACTGCCAGCTCAGAGCCTGGAGCCTGTTTCAGTCTGTGACTCCCTCTCTCTGACCCTCCCTGCTCACGCTGTCTCTCTCTCTCTCTCCTAGAAATAAATAAAAATATTTAAAAAAAAGAAACACTGTTAACCTTTTCCTAAAGAGTGCCTGACAATAAGCTTGTATATTGGAGGTCCGGCCGCCTATTAAACATCCCTTGAAGGCTGTACCCACAGAAATCCCAACAGCCCTTCTGATCCCACGATTCCATATGTGGGATGCACCAGCTGAAAAACCCAAAGATGTCAACCTTGCAGCCCTGTAGATTTCAGATGCCTCCTTTCCGATGTCTGTTAGTCATTTCAGATCACCAGATCTCTTTTTTCTGTTGTTCTGGGCCAGCCTCTGTGGCACCAGTGGTCAACTGATTTGTGACATGTATTCTAGGTCTTTCTGTGCCATCATTACACTAGTGCTCACCATCTCATTAACCTCTTACCAAAATTCACTTGAAAGAGAATTTTACTGTGGCAGTGAAACATTCATGTCATCGGCAATATCTTTCACTTAGTGACGGCTTGTAGAAGCTTAAAAAAAAACAAAAACGGAGGCGCCTGGGTGGCTCAGTTTGTTGAGTGACCAACTTCGGCTCAGGTCATGATCTCACAGTTTGTGAGTCGAGCCCTACACAGGGCTCTGTGCTGACAGCTTAGAGTGTGGAGCCTGCTTCAGATTCTGTGTCTCCCTCTCTCTCTGCCCTTCCCCCACCCACACTCACTCTCTCTCAAAAATAAATAACACATTAAAAAAATTTTTTTAAATCAAAACATTCCCAAGCCTTTTGCTATTCCCCCATCCTTCCAGCACTCAGAAAAACTGAGGCTCCCCCCTCAGATTTGCAATAATTGGAATTTCTTCTTCCTGCCTTTATTTCCTAAAGTCACCAAATCCCCGCTTAAAATGCTTCTAATAAACCGACTCTAGTTGATGTTCGCCCTAAGTTCGTCAGGACAGCTTCGCAGTATTACCAGCAGAGGGCAGCAGAGTACAGCGCTCCAGGAAGCAGGCACCTGAAATACAGTAGGAAAATCAAAAAGCCCAAAGCCTGTAGCAATAGTAAATGCATGAATCTTGAAATAACACCCTTCTGTTGTGATATTTTTCTGATCTCAAGTTAGTGTCTGCAACTCTCTGGCTAATCATCACATTAACAAACTACATCATTTCTTTGTTGCCAGAGACAGGTACAAATCATTCCGGAGTCCCCCCAGCCGTATGTATGGCCACTCTCATGCTGGGGACCTGGGGGATCATTTATTCAGACAAGTAATAAGTTGAAAAGGCCTGGTGCTGTGCCTGTGATAACATGTAAATTTGGAATTTAAAAAAAAAACCCTCTTTATTAGATTATACATACTTGACTTTCTAGAACCAATCATCAATTCGCAAATGCCCTTTATATGGTAGACTTTATTTAAAAGGAGGAAAATGTAACCAAGATGTTTGGCTCCCTACCCTTACCTTCAACAGATTCATAATCTAATAGGCAAATATACCTACTCAACTTCTGTATATTAGAATCCTAGCAGTAGATGCAAGGAAGCTGCTTATTTAAATGCACACATTGAGTATTTGCTATGTGATCGTCACACGCGATATGTAAAGCTCTTTATTGCTCAGTCTGGATCCCCCCTGCAACAGTAAGATGCAAGTAAAATACAGACGAGGACGCTGAGACTTCGGTAGGTGGAAGCTTATCAGAGCTAGGATGGACCCCGTGGCCAGTGTGACCCCTACGCTCACACTCTTAACCCTCCTTTTTAGGAGAAGAGGATGCTCTTGGCTTTTCTGCTTGTTGCAAAGAATAATGCATGTCCACTTAGGAAAATACTCTTAGTGATCTGGCCTTCTATTTTCCTTGAAGCCCCTTAGGGCCTTGCAGTATAAGGAACAAGTTCTGCAAACCGTATGCATCGTGAAGAAAGTTTTCACTAGGAACCTACAGAGGGCAGCAGCAGATAAACCAATCGCACTCCTTTAGCTGCCGTTAGGACCCTCAGGCCCCAGAGGATGCGGAGATGGGTGATGGGTACAGAGGAGGAAAGCACCAATTTCTAACTGCCATTAAAAAAGAGAGAGAGACAGACAGATCTCACCATGGAGGAGGCTAACGTCGTCCCCAGCAGGGATCAAAGTTCACCTAGAAAATGTCTCCCTTAATAAAGGGAACTAAGAGAGAAGGGATGTAGCACTCCTTCTCCAAGATGCTTGACATCGTGGATGGTAAATATCCCCACAAGCTTTTAGCCCAAACCCTGAAGGATGCTCACTCTCCCACAGGCACCCTGCAGATGAGCCAGATGCAGAAACACTAAGTATCCACACTGGGTCTGGGCACACCATGGCCACAGGGTCCTGGAGGCTGGCCCGCAGCTGCGGAGCCCTCGCCCAGCACTGGCATGGATGCCTGTGTCGCTGGTGAGGGCTGCCAAGGGACAGCGGCTATGCCGCTGAGGGCTGAGGATGGCTCTCCTGTGACTGGCACCTAGTGATCGAGTGCTCATTGCTTGTGACAGCATGTCACTCCTGCACTTGTCTGAGATGCAGGCAAGACCTCGCAAAGCAACCAGAAGCCTTCCTTCCATGGGAGAGGGAGGGGGGAACAAAATGTGTGGCTTGATGCTGAGAATTGGCTTGCAAAAAATAAAATGGTAACAAGAAGTAGTGGGGGCATTTGTAAATGAGCGTCTTATCCCTAACTGCTGACCAAAAGGCCTGTACGAACATGGCAGTCTCAGCCAGGGCCAAGGTTATCTTAGGTAAGACCTATAAAATTTCCACTATTTACCCAGTTTTGAGCTACAAAAATGGCAATTTCATATGGCTGAGCCCATTAAAATAACAAAGAGCAATAATAATAACTTCTAGCTTTTATCAAGCACTTAGTGCCAAGAACAAATTCTGAGTACATTCTATGTGTGAACTCATTCAGCTCGCACAATAAGCCAGTGGGGAGGTAGGTTCTCAGATTATATCGAGGCCTATACACAGGGTAACAAAGGACCAGAGAGGCCAAGAAACTTGCTCTAACTCACACAGCTAGCAGGTAGCAAACCTCAACTTGAACCCAGCTACGAAGTACAGGGCCTCAGGGACAAGGACATGGTTGACGGGCGAGGGTGCCTTCAGGGACGGGGTCGGTAACAACCTGATGATCTGCTTTGCCTTGCCAGGTCAGTCAGTACACATTTGCCATGTGCAGTTATCGGGAGAAGAAAGCGGAGCCTCAGGAACTGCTACAGCTAGACGGCTACACCGTGGACTACACCGACCCGCAGCCAGGTACCCGCCTGCCCTCGAGGCTCAGCACCCACTGAGCTCTCCCCCTGACCCAAGTCATAGTCAGCGACATTTCCTGGGCACTTCCTCTGGGCTGGGCACCGAGCCAAGTTACTAGGTCTTGCAGGCACCTGGGACAGCCACAGGCCAGGGTCTTAACGGAGTTTCCATCCTGGGTGAGTGAATGCCATCCCAGTCAAGGGCTTTGGTTTTACCCAAGGGACCTTCATAAAGCCAAACAGAAAACATAGTATGTTTTTCTTTGACCTAGCTGTGGCCCGGGACTACGTGCTCCCCCCAGAATGCCACAAAAGAAATTACTAAACGAGGGAGTCTTATAGGCAGCCTAAGGACTGTGTGCGTGTGTGTGTGTTACTGTGTGTTGTTTTTCACCGGTGATATGTGGGCCGGGCGGGGTCCACGTCTCCACGTGTAAGGGAGCCCGGCCTGTACACTCTGTCCGCTAGCTACAGTTCCGCGGTAGCCGATGGCACTTGGAAAGAAAGCCCTCCCTACACGTCTTCAGTTCCCAGCATACACACCCACATCCACGTCCCTAAGCCTTATGTAACTAAAAGAACCACACAAACCGTAGCATCTCTCATAAGTTCTCCATCCTGCCCCCTCACACCTCTTCCCACCCCCCGCCACCCATTTCATCTTCTTCCCTGGGGGAAAAAAAAATGAATAAAAATCAGTCTCAAAGAACCTTCAAAATGGGGGGGGGTGCGAAATCATTTCAGCATATTAATGAACAACAAGCACCAACAGCCCTCTCCCAGAGAAGTTTATTTTTATGCCAAATCTGCACAAGGGAAGCATTTCCAACCATACTGCTTTATTTGGCCCAAAACCTTTTTTTCTACTCCCATATTGCTCTTCCACATGCAACAAAATACACATAAAAGAAAAACAGAGTTTGAGAAAAGATGGGATGTTAACCTGAAAAGGTGTGGCTGGGGGAAAAGGCCCAGCCCCTCTTCGGAAGATTAGCACCTTCCGGGTCCCAGCTCTGAGTCGTTTGGACCAACCCCCACCTCCCGCCTGGGTAGCCTGCTTCCCTACGGGAGCCTGATGCAGAGCTGACCACGTAAGGCAGGCGAACGTTAGAGGCTCTGCCTGGAAAGCCGTCCTAAGGAATAATGACTATTTGCTACAACATCTCATTGAAAGGATGTGGCTCCTGCATTAAGAAACCAGCTTCCCGGGTTTCCGTGATAGTCCGCATTCTTGTCAAACCATCCAATTCCCGTTAGAAAAATAGACTCCAACTTTCCAAAGACCTGCATTTTCAAGTGGGAGGCGAAAGAGCCCCACAAGAGAAGGAAATACAATAGCATCTTCTGACAGTAATTCCTTCTACGCCAGTCCTCTGCTCCTTTCTCCCACACTATTGCGTTTGGACCTTACACAATCCCACCAAGGAGACGGGACCAGGGTCACCTTTCCCATTTGGAAAAGAGAGGAAAGGAACTGGAATTCAGGGTCTAGCCCACCTCATTCTTTGGCGCTTGCAGGAAAACGCAGTGATGCATACCGCTAGAGCAGAGCTAGAACTGTTATTTTAGCAGAGGAAAGCAGGATTCTCTTCCTTCAGTAGGGAGGTCAGGAGTGGAGAGAAAGCTGTTCTGTACACACGTAAAAGTTAGCCACACATGCATAGTCTAAAAGCCTCTTTCCTTTTTTCCACATCGATCCCATGGGATGGAATTTATAAATTCCTTTACCAAAGATGTAAATGGAAGGTAAATGGATTACAGTCTTGAAAATAAAAAGCCACTTCTGCTCTTCCGTGGGCAAATCCCTATTTATTTCCAAAGTGACGTTTGATTGAAAATGGAGATTTCAAGCTCCCACTTGTCACAAGAATCTAACTCAGAACTTTTTCTTTTCTTTTCTTTTCTTTTTTCTCAAGAGCAGGGGAGGGTCAGAGAGAGAGGGAGACACAGAATCCAAAGCAGGCTCCAGGCTCTGAGCTAGCTGTCAGCACAGAGCCCAATGCGGGGCTCGAACCCACAAACCGTAAGATCATTACCTGAGCTAAAGTTGGACGCTTAACCAACTGAGCCACCCAGGCAGCCCTAACTCAGAACTCCTTAAAGAGTGCTTGTTAAAAGTGGAAGTTCCTGGGCCCCACTCCTAACCTATGATCCAGAGGGCCGGAGGGCGGAATCCTCATAGCTAAATAAGCACTCTAGAAGGATTCCTATGTAGGGTCACGCTTGCCAGTTGGAGATGGAAGTCCTGCACAATTTAGCCATTGTCCTCACAGGTTTGAAAATCCCCTCAACTGCCCCCTGACACATGGGTGTGCAAATGGAGAAGGACTTCTGAGTCTCCCCTTTCTCCTGCTCTTGGCTTTATGTGGGTGTGAGCCGAGCCAACAGGTAGAGGTTGTTACGGTGCAGAGAGCACTGTAGGGGTGCGTGCGCTTGCCTTTGCACCAGCCTCCGATCTGCATGGGCACCTGGACACACTCCTGTGTGCCCCGTCAACTCTACCTGTTTAGCATCTTTGAAACATTCATTTTGGTGAATTTGTAAATAATTGCATGTGAATTTTACATACAGGCTACTCATCATAACCTAGAAATGAAAAATGCTTCACTTCAACTCTCCCTGGATATGTATGGTTTGGAGACTATACAGTGAGCTCTCAAGTTCTATAAGATTAAGTAATTAAGTCTAAATAAAAGGACGTTCCGAAGAATTCAATGGCACAATTTAAACAAGCGTGTTAAGCCTTAGACAGCTTTGTCATTACGAAGAGACTATGTCGGGGCTCCTGAGTGGCTCATTCAGTTCAGCTCCTGACTCTTGGTTTTGGCCCAGGTCATGATCTCTCCGTTTTTGAGTTCGAGCCCCGCATCGGGCTCTGTGCTAACAGCAGAGCCTGCTTGAGATTCTCTCTCTCCCTCTCTCTCTCTGCCTCTATCTCCTTCTCAAAAATGAATCAATAAACTTTTAAGAAATAAATAGACTATGTCCATCCAAGCAGTTTGTTGGACAGCAGCCCCCCTCCCCTCCACCCTGCAGGGAGCTGGCTACCATTCCCTGCCTGGGCTGCCTCTGTTCTTTCCCAGACATGTTTTCTTCTTCTTGACAGGTCCGTACCTGTGGGGCTGTGCTCCACGTTCTCCTTGAAGTGCCCATGCACTGTCACACATCATGTTCTACAGATTCCGTCCCCAGGAATTGCTGCCTGATCTAAAACTTTGCTGCCTCAGAGCAAGGGTCGATGTTCATTTTGCTTTCTCCTCCTTAGGTTTCCTCTCAGCTGGGCTGCTCTGCTCCCTCCTTCCTATCATTGGCCTGCCCTTGGCCCCCCGTGCTTTCTGGAAAAGCTCCGCTGCTGTCATTGCCACGGCTTCGACTGCTCTAGAGATTTCTCCTTGTGCTCTGCTGTGTCCACAGTTAGGCTTCATTCTGTTATTACTAATTCTCTGAGAGCTTTTACTGTGCATCGGACCGCACTATTCAGCTTGGCAACAGTATAGCCTGAGGGTTATGATTGTTAGCTCTGGAGCCAGACGGTGGGGTGAGAAGCCCAGCGCGGATGCTCAGAGCCCAATTTTGTGTTTTTGGGCTAGTTACTGCTTTCTCGGTGACTGTTTTCTCATTTATAAAATGGGTATAATGGGGCTTCCTTCATAGGGCCATCGAGAGGATTAAACAAACATCTGAAAACTTCTTGTATCTTTCTGCCTCTTGCCTCTCCACTTTCCAAAGCAGCCCCATGAACTGATGTTCTGACAGTAGCTCTGGGAACACAGCACCCCCACACCCTAGAGGGTGAGGGGTGGGGCAGGGGAAGTACACTCCGGTGACATCTCGCCTGGAGTTCACTGACAGTATCAAAGTAGCTTGTCCCAAAAGTTACCATGAGGCTAGGCTGCCGAAGGCCTGTTGACTCACTCTTTCTTTCAGCTCCTTAGTGTTCACTTTTCAGGGCTTAAGGCATCCCTCAAAGCTCTTCTTCCTTTCCCTTCCAGATTTTCCTTCTTATCATGCCATCCATTCATTTCATCAGGTTTTCCCAGCTTGCTAACTGTATACCATCCTATCCAAATCACACATTTAAAAGCTCTCCATGAGGGATTAGGCAAAATACTCTCTCATAATCATAACTACTAACAAGCTTTTGTTAAAAATGCTATAGCACTAGACTCTCCATATAAAGAAGTGGCTGTTTCTTGTTCTAAAGACCCTGGAAATTCCAAGTGCAGAACTCCTGGCACACACGGAATAGATACCCGAATTCGTGTTATCAGCACGATGGAGAACTCTTAATGTCACCAGAGACCTTTTCCATTGGCAAATGTCAAACAGTGACTGGGCCTTGTTGGAAATTTTGGGATGCTATCTGCCCCTACTCATTCCCTCTCAGTACTAAACCAGCAGCTGGGAGGATGATGAAAATAGGAAGCTGTATTTCCAGCCAGCAAGTACCCTAAAATACAGTCTTTTGAAATCTGTTGATAGGCCGATGTAGATTTGGTCTGAGCCCAAAGAGGCTTTCACCTACCTCTCTCTGAATGTTAACCTTGAGAAGAACCTGTGGAAAAAGATGGGTCTGTAGGGCATTCATTCATTCAACAAGTATTTGCTAGATACCTACTACATCCCATGCGCTGTTACAGGTACTAGGGATAGAGCAGAGAACAAAACAGACAAAACCTCCCTGTCCTTATGAAGTTAAGTAAGTTTTATAGCTTGTTGGAAGGCAATAAGCAAGATAAGAGACAGTGACTGAGGGGTGAAGGTCAAGGAGAGACTCAACAAGAATGTGATGTTTGAGCAAAGATATGAAGGAGGTGATGATGTGAATCATGCAGATATCTGGAGGAGGCATGTTCTAGGCACAGGAAAGAGCAAGTGCAAAAGTCTCGAGACTTGAGAACATACCTGAGTGCTCCAGGAACAGCTAGAGATGAGGTATGGCTCCCGGGAAGAATGTGCATGTACGCATTAAGGAAAGGGTAGAAGGGTAGAAGTAGTGGTGGGTCAATTCATGGGGCCTTGTGAACCTTGTCAGAACCTAGACTTTTCCTTTGAGCAAAATGAGGAGCAACTGGCTGGCTTTGAGCAGAGGAGTGACATGATTTGACTCTCGCTAAACTGATGACTCTGACTGCCATTGAGAATCAACTATAGGGAGTGAGGATGAGGAGAATAGATAAGGTGAGAGGCTATTAAAATAGCCCAGGTGAAAGATAAGCAGGACTAGACCCAGAGTGGAGGCATTGGAGGTGGAGGAAGGGGTCAAATTTTGGTATAATGTTCTGAAGGTAGAGCCATCGGAATTCCATGGGAAGTGGATAGTGAGAGAAAGTGAGGAGTCAAAAAGGTTCCCAAGGTTGAGGGCTTGAACAGCTAGAGCGGCGAGCTCAGCTTTACTCAGATGGAGAGGAGTTTGGGAGAAAGACCAAGAGTTCACTGTTGTCTGTGATAAGCACAGGGTGTCTATCAGATATCTATGTGAAGAAGTCAAGAAAACCGTTAGGTGTTCAGGTCTGCAGTTCACAGGAGAGGTCCAGGGTAAAGACAGAAATGTAGGGACCATGAGCATATTCATGGTGGGTAGACTGGAAAGCATCACTGGGGAAGAGGAGAAGAGGTCCAAGGACACAGTGCCAGGATGCTACCCCTTCAACATTCAGGAGGAGAAGGAGGAGGAGAAGCCAGGGAACAAGACTGACAAGCAGCAGTCGGGGAAGGTGGAGAAAATGTTTCAAAGAGAATAGAGTGTCAGGTGTGGCTGATAGGTCCATGGGTCAAATAAAATGTTGGCTCTGAACTGATCTTAGGATTCAGTGACGTGGAAGTCATTGGTGACCTTGACAAGTTTCCATGGTGCCGCAGCCTTCTTGGAGAGGCTGCAAAGCAGAACGGGAGGAGAAAAGACTCTCGTTACTGACAATGTGGTCCTCAGATCAACACCATCCATCCTCTGGGAGCTTGTTAGGAATACAGGATCTCAGGCTCCTGCCCCACCTACCAAATCAGAAGCTGCTTTCTAACCAGATGCCCGCAGGATTCTCATGTGTGCTAAGATTCAAGAACCCGCGGGAGAGACTCCCCTTATATTATGAAGAGAACAGTAGGACAGAAGCCGAAGGGAGAGGTGGGGTCAAGAGATGGTTGTTTTCTTGTTGTTGGCAGTGGTGGTTTGTTTGTTTTCAAAAATGAGAATAATAATGGTATGTTTATAGGCAGATATCTAACCCAACCAGTAGGTAGCCTGCCTGACACTTCTGTCCCCAGGAAGACAAAGACAGAAACAAGAGCTGGTCTCAAAATGTCTCCTTAACATTGTGACTTCACTCTGTGGCCACGTAGATGTCAGACTTCCCATCTTAGGGTTAGATAAACTGCTCCTCCCTTCTCTGGCCTGCGGAAAAGCAGCAGAAATGGCCTTTCTCGGGCTCCCTTCTGCCGAGAACATGGTGGCTCAGCTTAGTAATGTAATTATTCCCTTTTATTTCAGGTTTAGAGGGTGGCCGAGCCTTCTTTAATGCAGTCAAAGAAGGAGACACCGTGATATTTGCAAGTGATGATGAGCAAGATCGCATCTTGTGGGTCCAAGCCATGTATCGGGCCACTGGGCAGTCACATAAGCCGGTGCCCCCGACCCAAGTCCAGAAACTCAACGCTAAGGGAGGGAACGTGCCTCAGTTGGATGCCCCCATCTCCCAATTTTGTAAGTAAATATGCCATTCGTTAAAAATAGCCCTGTAGAGGAAAGCAAATTTTCCGAAGTCGAATTAGAAAATCTGGTTGCTTTTATGTTAAGGATTCATAAAATCATGTTTGCTGGGAATAAAAAAAGATTAATTCAGGGGGAAAAAGTTGGAACTAAAATGTAGATGAAAGTAATTTTAAAGTGCAATACTTGACATTCCCCCCCCTCCCCCCAAGGCCTAAACAGGAAAATATATTTTAGGTGTATTTTTATCTCTTTGTTTTGGGGAGTGTTCGGAATTCACAGCCAGGCTTGTATTTGTTCGAGTCCTTCAAATATAGTAGGTTATGTATGTATGTCCTTGACTCATTTCTTCCTATTAAAAGTAATTTTAAAATAGGGCTTGATTTGAAGTAAATTTAAATCTGCAACTTAGAACCATTTAAAAATAAATGATGACATTATCACATGCAGTGGAAAAAACAAAACAAAAAAAATGGTACCGAAAACCCCATTCTGAGCAAATATACCAGGACCCAAAAATGAAGCTGTCTCATTAAATGGCCCTGCTTCATTTTCCAGTTCCTTTCCCTTTTACCTCTGTATCCCTTTTAATGTCTTGCCCCTTTGCCGTGACTTTTTGATACCTAGGAGAGTATTTTTTGCTTCCCTCTCCCAACACTTCTAATACATGAGGTGAGGTGAAATCCAACATGCACTTGGAGACATTTATTAAAACAATGGAAATGGAAACACTGGATACATAAAGCACCAAATTAAAGTCATTCATTTTAGTTACAACGTCAACGGGAAATAGAGACTTCTGCCTTGCCCTGAATGTCAAGTCATTCGGGGATCACTCAGGTACAAGTCCTGTTTAGCAATCAGCATGATGATTCCTTACTTTAGCAAGAAACTTACTCAGTCAGGTTCACAGAGACAACCATCTAGGTCATGAGATATACAACTGAGGAAGGCAGATGAGGTCCCTGCTCTCAGGATACCTCTGTCCCATTGAAGGAGTCTAGCCAGCACCCAAATCAAAAAGTAAATAAGATAGTGGTAGATGTTGAAAACTACGAAGAATATAATGCAGTGGTGACTCAGTGGAGAGAGATGATCTGAACTTAAGCCCAAATGATAGGATGTCAGCTCAAAAATACCTTCCCAGCAGGTAGGAAAGCAATGCAAAAGCCCACAGCAGAAACTTGACCTTCAATGCAATGGTTCTACATAGTCTCTCCCCTGTCGCTCTTAAGCAAATTATGCATATGATTTGAAGTATTTTACAGCTACACAACTACAGAGAGGTGAATTTTCTTTCCTAATGGATTCCACTGCCATGTCTATTTCTGTGTTCTCGTAACACCCTTGCTTATGAGGGGGAAAAAAACACAACTCTTTTTGAATGAGAAACACTATGTATCAGGTGCTCCCAGGAATTCCTGTCTAGTACCAATGGTTTCTTAAAGAAAGATGTGTTACCCGTGGAACATTGTGGATAATCACACAATCACTATGGGTTTCCATGCAGAAAATCCCGAAAGAAGGAGGAGGAGGTTGAGGAAGGGCTTTGGGGTAAGGGACAACCCTCCTGACCATAACCACCACCATCTTCCCCACTCTCTCCCTATTTTCTCTACCATTTGTGACACTTAGGTTTATCTGAGAGCAATAAAGAGAGAAGGCAACATCTTTTTCTATGGTTTAGTCAGGAGTTGAGATGAAGCATACCCAATATTTATGTACTTTGTTTCAGAAAACAGTCTGTGATGGAATCCTTCCTTCCACCCTGTCTGACAGGCTCCATTTTAATAAATTTAGAACCAACACATCCTATCATGCTTCTCTGAAATGGAATTAGGTGCACATCAGAGGAGCAAATTCCTAATTGTAATCACCACACAAAGCAACTTCATAGAACATGTACCTCAGTGGTATTTGAAAAATACTGGTTTTATTTCCAAAGAGTCTCAATTTCTTCTGAAGTCATTTCACCTGCCCTTCAGTGTTTCTGTTCTGCCATCTTCCCAGGTCAAGCAATCACTGCTTCTTTTGTGATTAGCCTCACTTTTTTCTCACCAATGTAGGAAAGAGGAAGGAACTCAGGAGTAAAATTAAATGGAAACCAGGTACTGATTTAAAAACAAAGAAGAAGAAGAAGACCACTGATGGAGACTGATGAAGAGGATGTCTCCCTCATGGAAATACTGGAAATACACAGGGGCTCTTGATTAGATTTCCCTCCATGGATAAGATTCATTTCACAAGGAAATTAGAATACTAGTCATTAGGCACAGCAAGAAGATATATCACTGCCCTAGTTGACATAGGGGGCCTTGTGTTCAATGGAGAATCCGAAGCAAAATTCTAAAGGTTAGAATATGGGTAATATCATCCCTAGGGAAGCATGGAAGGTAATAGGTAATATCATCCCCAGAGAGCATGGGAGGTAGACTGAGAGATAAGTGAGAAGGTAATTCATGCCTCCAGAATTTGTCAGTACCTTGTGGTAGACACCTTCTCTGGTGTCTTCTTAATCGCTGCTCAGGATCAGGGGTTCTCCAAAGAGTGTGAGAACCTCCTATACCTCCAGGTTCTATAAGTACAAAGCTACCATGTTCATCCATGCAGATTGTGCACTTCATTAGTCACTTTGCACACAGACAGTAATATGAATGGTGCCTGTTGAGTTGTGCAGTGCCCAGTCTACACAACTGTGTGCCATGAACCTGTAATGAATGATAGTCCTTACCCAGAGCTTCAGTCCAATAATATTGAACCCAAGAATCTCATAGTTCCTTTACTACTCCTAAAACAGAGGCTCAACACCCTTCCAGATTCTATTGCTAGTTTAGGCACTTACTAAAAACTGCAGCCAGAGTACCAGCAAGTGAGGCTTCTTTTCCCATAATTTAGCAAAGGAATCCAGTCAAGATTTTAACCAACCCAGCCTTTTGCATCACATTTGATCATTTATACTCAGGGATATAGAAAACCCATGATAAAGGCTTTTTAAAAAAAAAAAAAAAAAAAGGAACAAGGAACTTTACATTCTATAGTGCCACTGAGTAGCTATGCATAACAATAAAAAACTGGCTGGGGGTTGGAGATTCTATCATAATTATAGGTGGAATCTGCCACAAAATGGGGATCGTGTCGTAATTACTTTATTGCTTCATTGAGTTTGTTAAATTCAAACCATCACCATGAAACAGATCAGGCTTTATCTATGGGTAGTGGCCATACTTACATGGTTGATTCACACCTAGGGTTACCACCTTATCCAGATTTGCCCATGTCTTCCCTGGTTTTGGCACTGAAAGTTCTGTATCCCAGAAACTCCTTGGACTTGGGCAAACTGGGAGAGGTGGGTCATCTGAAACTACAGAGCCAGGCTCTAGAAAAACGAAAAACAATCACAGCATTGTACTAACTAGCAAACGTTGATCCTTCACTGGATATTTGGCTCTATATTGTCTACATTGTCACACTGCAAACATTCAGGTACCTGTTCTGGAACCCCATGAGCAAAATCAATCAAGTATTGCATTTTAAAAAAAGGTTTCCTTGACTCCTAAAAGGTAAGGGTCATTGCTAAATACCTAATTCTGTACACGGTTCATCAAATCCAATATCTGTTCAAAGTATTTGCCACTCTTGCAAGTGAATAATTTTTAGGAACAGCGTTTGAGTGAGTGAACTCTGTAATCACTTTATTAGTATTACTGGCAAAGGGAAGCTAGAGACAAATGGGAGAGGTTTTTTTGGGTAGAGAAAAATAAACACTCCAGTCTTGCCCTGTCGCTGTCTTCTCAAGGGTTATTTGAGAATGGATCATCTTATAGTTTGGGAAGCTTGGGAGTAATTATGAGTTTATTTGGGTCTTTCTAAATTCAGTTTGACAGACTTCTGAGTACAGTTTTATTTTTTTTGCCATATCAAAATGAAAAGACACATCTAAGAAAGAGTGGAGTGGAGTATTTCCATGGAATTGTAAAAACCAAAAGAAAAAAAAAATAGATCCTGCTATTCATTCGTTTGTATGTGACTCTACATTGATCTGGGGAGGGTTCCACCAAACTTTAAACCTTTTTTTGTTCTTTTGTGGTTTTTTTGGTGTGTGTCATCATTGATTTAATTTCCCCCCTTTCATTTTGGTTACACCGTGAAAAAATTAAGTCAGTGGCTAGTTACCCAATGGTTTTAAACCAATATTTTCAATGTTCCAGTTTTGAAGGCCAGTGTCGCTCACCTTGGAAACTATGTCCGAATCTGTCATTGAGGGTTGTCACCATTTATTACGCCAAGTGGCCCCTCACTGAGAGATCTGATTCCCGTCTAATCTGTGTTAGAGGAGCACTAACAATCAGTCCCTCCATTCTCATGTGGGGTTGGAGTGGGGGAGGTTTAAGCGTTGCTCTTGGGTCAACGATTACTTGATATATCCCTTGAAATGGGTCTCCTTTTAATGTCTGTTGCTCAAACTAATAACTGTTAATCACATCATACATCCCCCAAGTTGGATGTTTTTGAGAACCGTTCTATTTTTGCTGCCACCCGAACAGCCTTCGACAGTCAGCTGGGTGTCGGGAACTGTTGGTTTCGGAGGGAGGGTTGATTTTGGTTTTTGTTTTATTTTGTATCATTTACGTTTTCTTGTTCAATCTTTGCTCAAACCCGAGAACTTTAGCTGCTAGGTTAGAACTCCTGTCTGCTTTCCTGAGCCTTGTTGCTAGTCTTTATGTTATTCTGGTTTGTTCCTTCTTACCCTGCTAACTTCTAGCTGGACTGAAGGGTAAGTGTTCCCCTATAGCTAGCACAGCTCAGATAATCAGACTAGATTATCTGACACCTGCAATGTGCTTCCTCCCCATCCTTTTAAATCTCCCTCATGTCTAAACTTTGTAGTAAAACTTTTCATGTTATTTTCCTGACCTTAGATTTGAACTGTAAGCTTCCATACCGAAACTAGGATGCATGTGATGTGTGCATAATTGCCTCCTCTCCTTGGCTTTCATATTGGCATCAAATGATCCTCTGAGTAAAGCCAACCGTTAGCATCTCCTAATTGTTTTCGTTCCAAGAATATGAATTAGCATCACAACAAAATGGCAAATAATGCCTTTGCTTCATGGAATTTACAGCTACCTGACTGCTTAATGCCTGAAAACAGATCATTTTGCACTCTGATAATGTGTTGTTTCTCCTCTCCCATTCCCAAGATTAGCACGGTCAGAGGGGTCTGTGGGCCGGTAACCATGGATACCTTAACAGAGAGAAAGGTGGGGTAGGAGGCCCAAAGAGGTTAACTGACCAAGATTTCAAGAAAGCGCAGAATACTATTAATAAAGTAAATGCATTATATGAACACTAAAGAGGCTGTTCTACTTGATGGGAGGGTGTGCTCTAAGTAAGACCCCAAAAGACGATTAATTTTTTAAAGGAGAGCTCTAATACATGGGACAACCACACACACACACACAAACAGGAAATTAGGGACATGATCGGGTCCGTATAGTTGATTCAAAAGAGCTTCAGCTTCACCATCTCACAATAGCGCAGAGGGTTTGGACCTCTGGTAGCAGCCTCTCTGCTACCCGCCCAAGAACAAAGATAGCAATAACTTTTTCGACGTCACTTGTATTTGTATTAATTTCTCTTAATACGCACCTGTGATAGAAAAAAGAAACTTTAAAACTCAGAAAAACCTTTCTCTTCGCTGAGTTACTGATGAAAGAGAAGCCACAATTCCTTTATTCATAGAGGGAAAAGCTGTCTGTCCACCCAATGTGTTGAGGGAAGACTTGACCTTAGAAGGAAATAGAAAAATCAGTCAAGAGAGCAGGCAAATATGTACTTGAGTATTCTGAATGCTGATTTAGAAACCATAGGTCATATCATTTCTCCTGCCCGTTTGATAATACTACTTTCTTCTAACTCTTTCCGTTTCTTTAATTTGCTTTCTTTACCCCTTTCTTTCTTTTTTCTTTTGTTTTGCATAAATGTACCCCTGGCTAGCAGACAGATTTTTTTTTCACCACTCCAAGCAGATACTTAATTTAACTTTACTTTACTTTGAATGTCTGATGAGGCATTTTAAAAGCTTACCATAGAATGTGAATATAGCGGGAATTTAGGATTTTGCTCTACTTTTTTTTTAAAAAAAGAATGGAAGAAAGGATGGATGAATAGATGATTGAATGAATTCTGTTCTGAGCGATTTACATATATTTGTACAACAACGCATTGCTATCCTAGTAGATTTCCAAATAGTCGTTTGCCTTTATTCCTTTCTATAGTTTTATCTCTGAGAGTTTTGCTGTATCTTCTTATATTGTCAACTTGCAGTTGCTACGTTGCAGGAATGGAATACCAAAGAATTAACTCAATGCCAAATTAATTCGCATGACCCCAAACCACACTGTAAATCACTTTCCTTCTCATTGCAAAAGTAAATGACTTTTTAAAAAAGAATAGACTCCCACAATTAGGTCGAAAAATTTCCAAACACCATAATAGGATCTACACAGTGCATGTTAAATGAAGGTTCATGTCTCTGTTAACTGTTTCAGGCACATTTTAAATGTATTATTCATTAGTCAGCTGAGCGCACTCACGTCATATAATGATTTACAGTAAGATACATTATTAATTAGCCAACTACAGAAAGTTTATTTTTGTTCATGTCACAGGGAACATAAAGACATCATAAAGTACTCTGTAAATTCACTGAAAATGTAATAACTAAAGCAGGGAAAATTACAGATCATTTACTTATTCATTTTGAGATCATTGACAAAATCTCTGTTCTTATTTTTACTCAAAGCAGCTCTCTTATACAGAATTATAAAAAACTAACTGGAAATAAACATCACATGTTTATCCCCTGGGTATACCGCAACAGTAGTTTTAAATTCAAGATTTTTGTGCAAAGTGCACTGTGGGCCTTCATAGCTTCTGAGTAGCCATGCTCTCTTGGCCATGCAAGTTAACTTGACTGAGTCAAGGGCACCATGAAGGAATTAAGTTGTTTCTCAAGGGCAGGAGGCATGGGAAGACCAATCTTTGACTTGCACTGCAGAGCTCAGGCAGGGTACAACATCCCCTCATTACTTGATCAGGCGAAGAAAAACTCTTCTAGAAAAATCTGTAAACAGCCAGCTGCCATCAATCATTGTCATTTCTTTATTTCCTGTCTTCTGATGAGGTTGACTACTGTCATTGTTCGTTATTGTCCAGACCATACATTCACTCTGGCACTGTCAAGCAGATATGACAAGCACACATTTTCCATATAAGAGAGATACAAAGTCACCTTTTAATTTGCAGTTGGGGTTCACAATGACTTTAGAGTCACATTAGCTATTCTCTTGCCTCTAGCATCCATCAGGAATAAAGCAGCTATAACCGTGCTCTAAATTTCAGTGATAAAGCAGCTACCTTTAGCTTTTTATAAAAGCAATTCATTAGAGAAAGGAGCCTCAGACAATTTACTAACAGTACAATAATTGTTTTTAACCACAGACTTTCGTTTTTCCTAGCATATGAAATGTTCCAAAATGTAATATTACCAAATGAAAAGAGAGAGATGACCTTTTGTCTTCATTCCCTTGGCTGTTAGAATAAGAGGAAAATCTCAATAAAATGAAAGTTTGAAAGCTGCATTAGTCCCCCCCCCCACGAAAATGACATTTATTTGGTAGACATCATTGCAAACTTATCTAAAAAAAAATGGTATGTCTGAAACAAGATCACACACATATGCTTGTTATTAAAATAAGAGATCATGAAAAATACATGTTTTCCATTCTAAGGAAGAAAAGGGAAACCAGTATCAAACAGGAAATAAACCCAGGCATCATGATCAATTAAAGAACAACATAACTAGTAGGGTCACCAGTTAGTGACAGCAGTTGGATTTTAATGGAGTAGATTAAATGAGAGTATAAAATCCATGTAATCATATCACTTTAGGAACCAGTAGTTTCCCAACATTCCTTAAATGCCAAACCAACATTGTTTCTGAGCAAACTTGGGGTAAAGTTTTGATTAGTTTCCACTTGAAAGTGCACTTGCCTGCCTTAAGTCCATCAGCCTGCTTCTGTGTCATGGATACCATTAACAACGCTTTAAGTTTCTTACTGTAGTTTAGGTACGTATGTCAACTTTATTCACCTAAGATTAGTCTGAAGTCATCAGTCATCTCTATGCCCGTGCTATACAGGACTTCAAAATCTTTATGCAGCTAAACCCCAGAAGGAAAACAAGTAGCATTGTTTGGAAGATGTGTTGAATTATGCCCTACCTACAGAGCCTATAAAATTACATGGCCAATTTTTAGGACATTTGGAGCCCTTGCAATCCAAGGAAAACTTAGGAACCATTCAGCCAGGTCTGGAAAAGGCAAAGGTTGAAGTCCATTTTTAAAATGCAGCCAATCCTGAATTTCTTTAAAAAAACAAACAAAACCCCCACGTACTCATGAAAAAGAGCATTGGTATGCATCCCCCAAAGCAAGAGATAATCCAAACATCATTGGAGATTTCAGCAGCCACTTTAGACTCCTAATTCTGTTTTCCTTACCCTAAGCGTTCAAATTCATTTTCATTCTCCTGACACAAGCCAAACATTGGCAAAGGAAGAGATCCCAAGGTGTCCTGAATTCGGGAAGTCACTTTCTTGTATTTTGCCTCGGGCTGTTTTCCCCTTGCTAACGGCAGCCTTGGAGTTTTCTTTTCTCTTTAATCAGCCAGTTCCAATTGTTGGTACAGGGGGAAATGGAGTTGCGAGGAGCATCTATTTTGTAATGTTGGGCACTGTGGGAGAACAGACTGGGGCAGTGCACGAATGACTATATGGTGTTGCTTGGGAAGCACCCACAAGTTCTTTGAAACAGAATTTGGAACAGCTGGACCACTGCAGTGTTTTATTTTAAAATAGACAACATATGTAATGCATATGGTCCTAGACATGTATGGAGACACAGGCAGACAATCTGAATGGTATCCAAAGACACCTGCACCTAGAATTCTGTTTCCTTCTAGAAGATTTTTTTTTTCCCCGAAGAGCACATGTTCCCACTTTTGGATTTGCAAGATGCCATCTGAATCCCCATGTGTGTGACTCCTTAATAAAGTCAATGGGAAGTTTCCTGGGATGGAAGTGTCAGAATGAGTCAGTTAATAAACACCACCTCAGGACCTGGGTCCTCAGAATGCTGGCAGGGTGGAAAGAACAGACCAGCAACTTGCCCTCAAGGAACGAATTACCTAGCAAGGGATTCGACTTGTATGTGGGCATTCTGACCACAGAAAAACCGGAACGTAAACCACCAAGAACACAGAGACAGGACGTGGGAATTAGTTGTGCAAGGGCAGAGAAGAAGTACAATGCAGAGAGGCTGGGAAGGCTCCCAGCTTCCTTGAAGCAATATGGCTTAAGAAGCAACCTGTAACGAACATTAGCCATAAATACAGAGACATCCTTGGCTCGCTGGAAACGTTAAACAAGCTGGCTTCAGGAGCACTGAGAAATCTGCCCACTCACTCACAGCTAAGGTTCATTGAGCACTTACTGTGTGCCAGCTGCCCAGGTGCTTCTCAGCAGAATCTCTCAGCAGCCTTCCCCGGGTAGAATCAAACACTCTTCTCAACTGACAAATGAGGAGGAAGACACTGAGCGGCACCAAGCAGTCGGCCTCACATCACATCCCTAGTAATGACAGGGCTAGCCTCAAATTCAGTCTCTGTGACCCCTTAAGCCCACCCACTTAACCGCCTGCTACCCTAGCTCAAATAAACTGCTCACACTGAATTTAGTCTATCAACACTTCATTAAATCAAGAAATAGAAAATATTTGTTGGAGTGAATTTATTTATTTTGATGAAACAAATCCACTCTTTTAACACATATGTTTCGAGTGCCTGCTGTGCACCAGGTACTGAGAGGGACTTGTTCTAGGTGCTGGGGATACAGCAGGGAAAAAAAAAATACCCAAATCCCTGCTGGCATCGAAGTTAAAATGAGACCCCTTCCCCTGACACCTTAAAATAGTGTTCTTGCTCCCCTCCCCACCCCATTCCACTTCCTTTTTCTGAAGAAAATAAGCTCAATGAGACTCTCAAAGATTTCATGGTAGCCAGCCACCCTTTTAAGTGCTCTTGAGTTGTTGGAACCATTAAGATAATGAGGCTAAATCTGAGTAAATGATGATTTTGTGTAAGCAAAATCCAGAGGCTGTTCATTTTACCTGCTGGAAATTCTCGCTGCATTAAGCGCCATCTTACACTTGTAGACAATATGCAAAGAGCTTAAGAAAAGTTAAATGACAATGACCTCAGCAAGGAACGTTAAAATCGGCTCATTTTACACCTAAGGAAACTGAGTCTCCCAAGATCCACAAGCTGGAATCCCTCAGCTATTTAAAAATAGAGCTCAAAGGAGACCCCAGGCCTCCCAGAGCAGTCCCAGGCTCATCTCCATGTGGACAGAGAGAGAGAAGGAAGGAAGGAAGGAAGGAAGGAAGGAAGGAAGGAAGGAAGGAAGGAAGGAAGGAAGGGAGAAAAAGGAATTTTCTGAAAAGGAACACAGGCTGACTTTAAGCATATTTTTTTCTGGAAGCCTCCTTTCAAACGTAAGTAAAGGCAAAATCGTTCTTTAGATGTACTCCAAGCCAGGAATTAGCCCGGTGAAGCTGTATTGTGATAACATCGGGGAGGCGGAGAGTGGATCTGTAGCCAGGTCTCCGCGGAGGAGCCAACTTGCCGTTTCCGCTCCGTTTCCTGAGTGGGCAGGCAGCAAGGCGAAATAGTTCATCGCAAAGTTTTCAAGAGGCTCAACAAATAAAGAAACAGAGACTCGAAACCTGTGTCATACACTGAAAGCTACGGAAGAAACCCCCTTCTCTCTGAGCTAAATGACCGCTTACGCCATCGTAACTGAAGAGCAGTAAAGTAGCCGAGCCAAACTGGCAAAGTAAGGCCCGGGCCGACTTGTCAGCTTGCAGCCTCTTCTGAGAAATCCGAGAGCAAGAAGCTGGTGCTAGCCAAAATGCCTCCTCTCTCTGTTAAAATTGGGAGGCACGAGATGGGTGAGGCTTTTTATGAGGATGAAATAGGATGAGCAATTAGTGTGCTCCGCTGTCAGTTTTCCTCGATGAAATTGACCTGGGACTGACCGGAAGGAGGTGGGAAGGCATCATCTGTCCTGAAGGATGGACAGGTACCGCCTGGGTTTCAGGTTCGCCTTCCTGGCAGGGGAGATTTAAAGTTGGAGCAGGTTTAGGACGCTTGCCTCGGGCCAGAGGAGTCTCACACAGACATAGTCTAGAAGCAGCTAGCTTTTTCCCCCAGCATCAACTTCCCGGCCACCCCTCTTGGTAGCCGGCCACCCCTCTTGGTAGCCAGCCGTAAGGAAGTCAGAGGAGAAATACAGCTTGGAGCCCAAACAACCAACAAAGAATCCTCCCATATAAAGCACCTAACTTCACATTGAAAGCTCTTTCTTGAAGACAAATCGGAGGCAATTAACACAGCAGAGAGAATTCTTTCAGATTCTCTAATATAATTCTCACACGTGTGATATTCCTTCCAGAGGCTTGCGTTTTATCATCCTCATGGAGCAACTTGGCTATTAAAATACGCATTCTTCAGTCTGTCTTCTGGATGCCGTTGCTTCTGTGTGTCTAGGGCATAAACAACACATCTCGTTCAAACACTGACCACTTGCTGCTTTTATGAAAAACGACTAGAGATTTTAAAAATCCAACAGTAAGAGGGAAAAATCTGACACACCGTGGATTTAGGTCTGAATGATACACCAAGTCAGTAAGGCAATGAGAAATATTCAGCTTAAAGCCAGCCTGCTACCAAAATTTAAGTCTTCAGTCATACCCCAAGCATAGAAGGGGACGGGGGAGGGGTAAATGCCTGCGATAAAGGCCATATATGAAAATATATCCAAACACTCTCTCAAGTTGGAAATTGATTTTCCTCCTGTCCAGACAGTACTCTGGCCCCAGGCAGGTCCCCCTCTTCTGGTAGAATATTGCACTCGAGGGGATAAATAAACTCTTGCTTAATTTGATATACAATGCTTTTTCTTTGCAGTGAGCATAGCAGGAATCAGTGAACATGAAGTGGAGTGAGCGAATTCCTTTAATGTGTAGGCTCTTCATTCCTACCTCTCCGGGATTTGCTTGTTCTCACTTGAGTTGAATTCTGAGTTATTTTGCCGATTGAGTATAGAGTATTTTAGTTACACATATTGAGATTAATTAGTTAGCCCTTAGGAGGTTTTGCTTGCAGCCTTCACCCTGTAAGAAAAAGTGTGAATACATTGAGACTATTAATTCACAATAAATGGCAGATCATAGCCCTCGCTGAGTAAATCTGTTTGTCTCTTTCATAAGCTTTGCTAACTGTAAGCACACTATAAGGCAATGACCTTGGCTATCACAAACTAAATTCCCATTTAACTTATTCTCCAGGTTTCAATGAAAATCTTTTGTTATTATTATTTTTTTTTTAGTTTTGGAGGGCGGGGACCCAGATCTTTCGTGAAACCAAATTGGCAATGGGGATTTGGAAGGAGAGGATACAAATATTGTCACTTGGCTGAAAATCAGCATAACTCTTTTTCCAGATAATCCCAATAATTGTAGAGAAATTGCTCTAGACATAACCACTGGAATGGCAGAATCTATTAAAAACCTAAAAAAAAAGAAAAGCTAACTAGGCTTTTATAAGCAAAGATCCGATCTGCTTTCAGTGTTTGGTGAATTGCAGGCGAAGTTACGGTCGTGTGCTTAGTTTTTAAAGAGCAACATAAATGCACTGGAGTTGTGATCATTTGATAAACATATTGATGCCAATATATTTTTGCCTAAATGCAATAAACTCACCAGTAAGTGATGCAAGTTGACAATGGGAGGTAAAAAGAATATCTTGCGGATGTTGGTGGGAGGCAAAGGGGAAACAGCTAGCATTCATAATGTCTAGTGAATTCCTGTGTGTTTGAAATGTCAAAGAAAATGTGATGTGTTTCTCTAAATTGTGTCTCTCTCTACATGTATAAATGAACAGACGCAGATAGAGCTCAAAAACATGGCATGGATGAATTTATCTCTTCCAACCCCTGTAACTTTGACCACGCTTCCCTCTTTGAGATGGTGCAGCGCCTTACTTTGGATCACAGACTTAATGATTCCTATTCTTGCCTGGCAAGTATATTCTTTGGTCTACAGCAATTTAAACGTGATGAACATTTTTTTAAATACAGTTATTTCTCTACCTTTGTATCAGAAGCTCTCTTCTCTGTTACAGAGCCCCTTTAACAATTGCAAAATGTGTTCTTCATTTCCTGGTTGAGATAGTTTTACTTACCAAAGAAAGAAGACAGAGCGGGAGGCGGTTATCAGTAGAGATGGATCCAATTCCCCAGCCTCCCCATCTAAGCTTCCCCCTTTTCAGCTGCTACATGAGAAATATTCCCAGGAGGGTAATCGAGTTTGGCACCTGCTTGTGGAGAACTTGTAAAAATTGCCTCGGTTTCTTAGACTTTAAGATTCTCCCTCCCTCCCCTTCTCAGATGATAAGACCCTGTGCTTCGGTCTCAGAAATGAATGTGTTCTTTTTGTTTATTTTTCAAAAATCAAAATGATTTGTACATAAACTTCACTTCACTTTTCAGAAGCTAAACTGGTTTGGATTTGTTTGTTTGGATGGCTTCTTGTTATCCAGAGCCTTCAAAGCATTTTTCACCCTTTGGGGGAATTTTTTATGGTGCTTTAGACGTTAAGAAGTCCAGCTCTCCTGCAAGAGCATCAACATTTCTTGAAATCCTGCTCTGAGCCTAGATTTAAATCATTTAAATTCAAGGGACAACTATTATGTCTTTTTAAAAATTCTGTCTTTATTGGATTCCTGAAGATATATTTTGGGCTTTATACTTATCAAATTCAGAAGCCTAAAAAAGACCCAGTTTATTTCCTTTTATAAACCATCAATTGTTACTTCATTTCTTAAAAGTAAATGGTATAATCCCACTCTATAGATGGGAAAGGTGAGGGAAAATAATGAAATGACTTTATGCAGAGGAAAAGGCTCATCCCTGACTCGGCTAAGGTTAATATGTCTGTATAGTGTAATGTTATATAATTTACTATCGGTAACATGTTATTGACGGTAATGCTAATATAATGAATACGTGTTTCTTTCCCATGACACGCTATTTCTTAAATCTATTCTTACTACTTTTTATTTTAAATTCCGTTTTTTTCCTGTAACCAGAAGCCAAACTATTAAAAATAGTAGATAAAATAGTCTCAAAAACAGAAACGGGATTATATGGAATAATTTATTAATCTGCGTCTCATAAAAGATTCATTGATGATCTTGGGTTTAGAATCACTTCATCAGAAGAATCTGAACTTTGCCAAATTGGAAAGGAACACATCACTTTGACTTAAAAAAAAAAAAAAAAAAGCTTACCTTGCATTGCAAGGCAATTTTTCCCAAACGTGTTTCCTGTGATTATTCACATAATTATAAGTTGCTTTCATGAAAATTGTAAGAATATGCCACTGAGCTTAAATCATTCCCTTTAATGTATAATTCCTATTCTCTTGAGGAATTTTTTTAAGGTGTATTATCTTCAAGACTTTTTTCACATCATCATTTTTTAAAACAATTTTCTTTTTCACCAAGAGATTTGTCACTAAGAAGAGTTAGTAACTGGCCTCCAAAAAATTAAACTAGAAGTGAAATTGTGAAACTTGCTTCACATTAATCATGTGTAGGCTTAAAAATATGCTCCAAAATCCACAATTAATTATGAATAGCGTAAAATCGTCTCCTCCTGCATTTTTATACCTCTATCTATTAATCATTACCCCAACATTTCAGAAAATAACAGCAATTAAAAGAACCTTAACTCCTGCCTGCCTCTATATATTTCATTTTCTCATTATTACAATCTTTTTTTTTTTTTTCAGTTAGTTTTGGAGACCGACCAGCAGGGATACATAAATTTTTCTGTGTCTTCGACTGAGTTCCTAATTGATATTTCTTCAACTCTTTTCAAAGCAGCTATTTTGGCATCTACAAAAGACTTGGTGTCATCTGAGTCGTAGAAAATATATTTTAATCTTTCACAGCAGTGTTGTTTCTAAGATTTAGCATTTGGGGTAGCAGATGGAGTGGCAAAGAAGTTGCCTATAGGGGCAGCCCACTGCCTCGACTACTCTCCCGCCCTTCGCAGTAACTTATAATTTGAAATAGGAAAGATGCCGTCTTGCGTTGGATGCATTGCTAAGCTGCGTGTTGTCAATCGAAGATTCCCCAGATCACTGATACGAGATCAGAGTGTTGCAGAGGCCGCCCTCTCCGCACGTCTGTGGCCCACCCCTGCCCCCGTCACCATCTCCTTTTGCGTTTTCTCTCCCGAGGAGGTGCGATATTCAAAAGACTTAGAGAGGACCCTAAAAGTAAAATTAGATTTATATTTAAAATAATTCTAAATTCCCAGCTTACCATGTACCACCTAAGCTGGCTCACAGGTTTCCCCCCACGGCTAACGAAAAGTTTGCTTGATGCCACCTCCCTTTTACGAAAGACCTGTTAGTAGGTTTGTTTTCAACCTCCGTTGCGGGTTGTTTTCGATAACCAAAAGAAATCCAAGGAGGATTTTCACTTTCACAAAATGATTATTGCTTCTTCACTTTACACCATTTTGGCTTTGTGCAAGGTTTCGTGGGAGCATTCCTTTTTCCGATAGTGAGGGAAACCTGTCTTTTTAAAAATTTTTATTTATTTCTCTATTTTTATTTTTGCTTTGGAGAGGTACCAAAACTGACTGGTCAATCAAATCAAAACTGATTTGATTTCAGGCTTGGCTGTGGGTGACCTTGAGCCGGTCACACAGCCTTCCTGAGCATCTATTTTTTCAAGTGCATCATGGAGGCACTGATTTCTATGCTATCATGCTTCCCAACTGCTCTGAATCAGAGATTCCATCCAGGTTCTCTTTTACAGCAGTGTTTCATCTGGCCATACAACAAGCAAATAAATAATAAGAAAACACGTAATTGCCAGGGAAAAATAAAACAAAATGCTAAGCGAGGCCCAAGAATCACCTTGGAGTTTAATTGTATCATGTCTGATTCACAACCTGAAAACTTAGTTGCGTTGCTCTCTTCGCAAAGTTATGTCAGTACCTTCATTACAAAATTTTAAAAATTCTCTTTCGGGGTGCCTGGGTGGCTCAGTCGGTTAAGCGTCTGACTTTGGCTCAGGTCATGATCTCACAGTTCGTGGGTTCAAGCCCCACATCGGGCTCTGTGCTGACAGCTAGCTCAGAGCCTGGAGCCTGCTTCAGTTTCTGTGCCTCCCTCTCTCTCTCTCTGACTCTCCCCTGCTCACGCTGTCTCTCTCTCTCTCTCTCTCTCTCTCTCTCAGAAATAAATAAAACATTAATTTTTTTAAATAAAAAATAAAAAGATTCTCTTTCAAAGCGAAAAGAATGTATGAAGTCCTAAAAGGCACGTAGACCAATCCTAACATTTTTATTGCTTCAGAGTAGAAAAAGCAGAAGATGTATATAAAGCCAGAACTACTTCTGTTTGTTTGTATTATTTCTGAGTCGCTGAACAGCCCTGATTTCCGCTTCCTCATCTATGAGATGGAGAGAAACCTGTCCTGCCTACCACACAGGATTGCTGTGGGGTCCCAACAAAAGTTCTGTCAAGTGTAAAGCACGATACCAATTTAAGACTTCATGTTACCATTTTCTCTTACCAGTAACCAAGATCTCACCCTGTCCCCACCCCAACATTCTTAGAAGGTGTATGGTTCAGCATTAGAGCAGCAAACAAGGTTGTGTTTCTGGACTCGTGCTATCTGCTAATCCAGACACCACCACTTACTAGCTCTGGGATGCTAGGGAAATCCCATGTCCTCCCTTGAGTTTCCCAGCCATCCGACAGGGATGACAGGGCCTATCCCATAGGGCTGTCACAAGGCTTAAAGCAGCCAGCACACACCCAAGACGGTTAGCACAAGTGGGTGGGACTTTAGAAGAAACCAGTAAGTGTTGACTCTGGAAAGTTTTAAACCCCCTTCTCCAGTTACTCCCGAATGTAGCAGCTCTCCAAAGCAAAACAAAACAAAACACAAAGCAGCAACAACAACCAAAAAACCTGTATTTAAAAGAAAGTCTCTCCTTTATTTCCCAAACAGGGCTGGTTCAGTCCTGGCCAGGTGTTTGTCCTAGACGAATATTGTGCCCGAAATGGAGTCCGAGGGTGTCACCGACATCTCTGCTACCTCAGAGACTTGCTTGAACGGGCGGAAAATGGCGCCATGATCGACCCCACCCTCCTTCACTACAGCTTCGCCTTCTGTGCGTCCCATGTCCACGGGAACAGGTAAGCACTTGTCCAGAGATATTCCTCAAAAAAAAAAAAAAAAAAAAAAAGAGCTTTTTTTAAGGCATTGGCCATGGTATATGACTTGTCCTGCTTTCAGTATGATCTTAAACTCTGTATCCATTCCCATTCTTTCTGTAGCGCACACACACACACACACACACACACACACACACACACACACACGAACACACACAGGTGTTAGTTTCTTCTCCCTTCAAGAAGCTTTAAAAAAAAGAAGGCAAACAGGACTTCTGACGTGGTCTCTGAAGGTGGAACAATCTAGGTTCAAGTCATGGCTCCTCCATTTGCTGGCAGAGATGCTGGATGATAATGAAACCCTCTGTGCTACAGTTTTCTCATCTACAAACCAGGGATCATAGTGTTCTCATGGGGTGGTTGAGACGATCTGGGTGGGCTCAGCACAATGCCTGGAACATGACAAGAGCTTCATAAATGTTTACTTTTGCTGTGATTATCATTCATTCCATAAATATTTAATGATGATTTACTGGGTGCCAGGCGCTCTGGTACACATTCAGCATACGTGGTGAGCAAAACAAGGCAGCGAACAAGGGCAGGTCGGCACTCCGAAGGCAAGGAGTAATATTCCATACTAGCATTTAATAAGGGAAGACAGCTCAGACGGCACGTGAGGACGGCAGGGAGGGTGTCCCTGAGGAAGAGATGTTGGGCTGGGAACTGAAGCACATGTAGGAGTTGAGTGCTTCCAGGCAAAAGGAGCAACGCGCACAAATGCCCTGCAGAAGGCGAAAGCCAAGCACACTTCAAGAGCTGAAAGAAGCTAGGTGAAGCTGGAAGGCAAAGATAATCATAACACTTACAGTTTAACCACAGAGCTGGGAGGAACTTCAGAGATCACAGTGTAACCAACCCCCTCGTTTCATAGGTTTTCTAGACAAGGCCAGAACATCAGTTCTCCTAACTCCATACTCAGTACTCTTTGTTTAGACATTGCCCAGCTCCTGGAGGAAAAGATCCGTGTTCTGAATAATGCAAAGCGGCAAATAATTTAAGAACATTACCATTTGGCTCTGAAGACATGGAATAAATTTCCACATTGCCACAGCCAGTTTACTATCCCAATGTATGTAGCCTCACGTTGCTATAAAGACAAGCCTGCGTTCCCTCGAGCACCTCAACCAATAGCCAGGAAAGGCACATCCAGGAAAAACTAGGTAGCTTCCGAACCCCGAAAAAATTGGTGCTGCGTGGATTTTAAATCAGGCCATCAGTTATCTTCCTCTTCACAAGCTAGACAACTCTGAGATATCTGCGGAATTTGTTCTGTGCTTTTCTTCTCTCCAGTGCTGGGAGGTTTTATGAAATACAATGTCAACATTTAGAACTAGGTAACAATAGCATTGTAGGTTTGAATATTTAACAAGCAACAAGGTTTTCATCACCTCCCGTTGTTATAAGGTTTGCTAGCCCAGCACATGACCTTTTATTGATGTAAAAAATATTTATGAAAACTCTGCTACCTGGGGAGTATCTGTGCATAATTCTGCTTTTTATAAATATGTACACTTTGATGACTATCTGTTACAGCCTCTTGGACTGAGTTCTTTAAAGAGAGAGAGAGAAGTTGCATTATATTCTCTGGGTTGTCACACTGTATTCTACATATGTTACTGAATAAGAAAGTGTTATAAAATAATGAAGTGTTTTTGTAAACTCCCTGGTAAACATCATCATGAATTATGATACACATTGTCTGGATTTCATATTGTAAGACTGCCACTTGATTCACAGTTAGGTTTATACATCTTGTCATGGAAACAGTTTTGGATTTCTTATTTTCTTTTCAGTTCCGATTTTCCTTATGCAAGTTTGCATCTTTTTTTTTTTTTGCTTATTATTTTAGTTTGAATGCATTTGCTCTTGCTGTTTGATGCATCCTTCTTTTTCTTTCTTTTGTTTGTGCATGTATGTGTGCTCTTGATTCTCCTGTGGCTGGCCACACTGTGTGCATGCCCCATGTGGCCACCCCCTCTCCAAAGTCAACAAATGCATGCATATCTTAGTGGGCTGCCACCAATTACAGACCCTGAGGGGAGCAAAACTCCCTCCCCATCTGAACCAGAGGCTAAAAAAGATACCAAAAAGGAATCCAAAAAAAGAAAAGATTGCAAAACGCAGGCAAATCCAGAGCCCAAAAGGTAAGAAGGTCACGTGTGTGTTGGCTTGTGTTTTGCGATGTCTATGCCATTCCCCCCATCCACGCCACGACTTCCACCTTAGCGAACAGCAGGCTTTGTGTGTTTCTGAAGTCTCCGTTCCTTTAATGGGTTTCAAAGGTAGACTTTAAAAGAGAATCATAGCAATGGGCAAAATACCATGTATTAGGACTGAATGTGAGTCAGGTGCTTAGTGGCTCTGAGAACACATTCATATTAAAAAAAAACTAAGTCATGTGTAAACAGAATCAGGAATCAGAATGCTTTTTTAGTGGCATCTAGTTAAGGGCCTGCTACCTTACCGAGTCATTTGAAATAAGCAACCCGTGCTTTGTAATTCTGAAATTATGTTTAAGGAGCAAATAGAATAGGTTGTTATAAGATGAGTCTATACATTTATAGTAGCTACATCATTTTTAGCAAGCCTTTCTCAGTTCTACATTGATTTTAGGAGACAAAGCTATCTTTCGATAATGACTTCTAACAACACAAAGCAAAACCTACCACTAAATGAATGGCTCTTCGTAGAATCACTTATATAATGAGGTCACCTTGAAGCCATCTTCAAGTTCTAAAATTATATTTATCCTCTTCTGTTCTCTTTGTCCTTTAGGGCTGCTCTCATTGTGAGTTGATAAAAATGGCAAATTGGTGGCTTCCCCCCCCCTTAATAGACTTGCAGTCATTTCCAGTGTCATCCTTATGTCCTTCTTCACCTTCCTTATCCTTACCACAAATTAATCTTGTCATTTGAAAGTTTCCTTGTTGTGGCTTTGAAACTGATATTATGACCTGGTGTTGCCAAGAGACACAAGGTTCACAAGCAGGTATGTTTTTCGCTCTCAGTATGAATTTGTTCACCGGAATATTTCTGAGTCCTGAAGTATATACAGTTCACTTGTAGGCAGACTGAATGAAAATACTAACTTCACTTCCTAGAGAATGTGGCAGGCTGTCAATCAACATGTCCCAATCTGATAGGGAACTTTTCAAACTTGCGGCGTGTAAAGATGGAGGTGAGGTAAAGTTTTTGTTTGTGTTTTCCGAACGAGAGTTAGACTGCAAAGCAATGGTAGCTTGCAGTCAACGAGAAAGCACTGAAGAGGCCTCTCTGGGTGCTGTCCAAGGTGCTGAGTGGTCAGCATTGAAACAGAAAGTAAACCAACCGCCACATTCGATTGAGCCTGCCCTGTGCCTTGAAAAACTGTCGGAAAGGATCTTGAATGGTACTTTGATGAGCTTATGTGTGTATATTGCATGTTTTAGTGCAGGTGAAATAATTTTAAATATCAGTCGTGTAGCACTCTGCAGTTTATTCTATACGTTCCGTCTCATTTGCTGCAACATTTTCAGGTTATTTTTTACATCCATTTTGCGGAGGATAAAACTGAATGTCTACAAATTTAAGTGGCAAACTCAGATATTCTGAGTCCAAAGCTCTTTCTCTTTGCCCTACATCACCATCGTGTGGAGACTCTAAACTCAAGGTCTGAGTTTAAATCCAGGATTATCATATCTTAATTCTTTGCCTCAGTTTTCTCATCTGCAAGATGAGCATGTAGTATCATAGCACATCTCATATCCTGTCAAACTCTTAAATTATCTTCTATAGATTATAATAACAAATTAAATAAGCCATTCTCATATTCCATAAAAAATGTTTAATTAAATCAAGGATAATTGCTGCCATTTAATAAGTGCTCACTCTATGCCAGGGACTGTGTGAAGTGTTGTTCAGATTTATTATCTCATTGCATCCTTGTTACATCCAAGTGAAATATTACTATTAGTTTCCTCTAACAGAGGAGAAGTTTGAGGCTCAGTAAGTTCAGTCACTTATTCTGTTGCAAACACGGTGTGGTCCTAAATCAGAACGGACAGTCTGACTTTGGAGCTGGCATTTGTATATGGTGTAAGAGGCCAAATTCAGCCATTTGATAGGAGTTTCAGCATTTCCAGGCTGGATACTATAACAGTCATCTGAATTAATTAAAGAGTTTTCCATTTTTGTCCTAAAGATGTCCAAAATCAATATGGCTTACCTGGTAATTTTGACCTGGTGAAGAAAGCCACCATATATCTGGAGTTTTAGACCACATAAGAGCAGAGTCTCCTTTGAACATGAATCAACAACCTTTAGGTGTGGAGAAACCATTTTTGCCAACCTTTTTTTTTTTTTTACCAGGATGAACACTATTTTCATGTGTAGATGTTATCTATTCTTTGGCCCAGATTGAGAAGGCACTCATGACTCATGGAAACAAATTGCCCTTTAATTTAATTTAACTGAACGATAGAAGCCATTCCTGTTGTTATTTCCCAAGCAGCTTCTGATTAGGTAAAGTATAGCCTTTTACCTAATCATTAACTTTTTACCTATTAATAATGCAGCATACCCAAAAGTGGAGGGAGAGCCCTTCCCTGCTGCAGTTGGAAATCATTAATGGCCACTCAGCTGCTGATGACTCAGATTCGCCCACCTTGTCTGGAAGCCTGAGCCACATCTTTGTGGAAAACTATGCCTATGTGAATCTACAGCATCGGATCAAAAGTAGACACATCTGGTCAATCAGGAAGATGACTGCTACTTATAATTCCAGGCACTGGAAGCTATGGAAACATCCACATGTTTAGCATCTTTTAGAATAGTGGCTCTTGACTGGGAGCAGGTGGGAAGGTGATATTTTATCCCACGGGACATTTGAAAATGTCTGGAGACATTTTTGATTGTCACCTAGGGAAGGGGTGGTACTATTGTCACCAGGAGTAGAGGTCAGGGATATTTCTAAATGTCCGGCAATGCACAGGACAGCTGCCTGCAAACAAAGTCCAAAAAAACAAACTCCCAGGTGATGGGCTGAAATCTCTCCTTTTTAACTTGGATTTTTTGTTTCTTTTATGCAAACTCATCCTGTGTCGAAAGGCATAAGAGTTGCCGCCACTGAGTTTCACCTTGTGCAGTAGTTCTCACCCTGTAATGTGCATATAAATCACACAGGGAGCTTGTTAAAATGGAGAGCACTAGATCCCATCCTCAGATAATTTGATTCAGCAAGTCTTAGATGGAGCCAGGCTTCTGTACTTTTAATCAGTTCCTCCCCAAGTAAGTCTAAGGCATTTGGTCTTCAGATCTCACTTAGTTATGGCCTTGGTTGTCAAACTTGGCTGTACCTTGAAATCCCTCGGAGAAGCTAAAAAAGTCAGATGCCTTAGCTTCACCCACAGAGGCTCTGACTTAATTAATCTAGGATGTGGCCGGAATATCACGTTTTAAAAATTTCCCCTAGTGATTTGAATATGTAGCAGTGTTTAGGAACCACTGCTGGAGGGAACATTAGTTTGAACCAGCTCTTTAAAAACCAGAACCCATTTTCTTAAAGAGAGAGGGGAAGAAAAAGAAAATGTGAGTATGTTCAGCTGGCTGCACTTGGCGATCGTTAAGAGCCACAGATGTAAATCTCTATATCTTCTAATTTTTAAATCAGCTCTCAAGGTTGCAGTACTTAATTTTCACCATAATATTTTTAGTATTCTTTCTAGATGACATTTAGATTAGCGTCACTTTGGTCACTGTCCCACAGTGACAAGGCAATCAAACAGCTCAGATGATTGCAAGTTGCGTCAATGTTCTTTGGATCCCTTTATTATTGGGATTGGAAATTTTTCTCATTTACATTATTATTTAACATTTCTTGAATGCCAGTGCTGCTCCTCACATATGGCCTGTGTAGAAAGTACATTGTATCAGCAATTAAATCCATAATGCCAACCGCCCCAATCCAAAGTAAGCTGCATAGATTAATGAATCTGCAAGCAGATGTAAGAGAGCATGAGTTCTAAAAATCTTTGAAAGCACGTCCCAGGATTCTTTTGGGAGACGTGTCTGGAGCCACAGTGCTGCTTGTGTACAGAGACTGTGTGATCCCTTGGGTTAGATTTGAGGTACTGAACAATCAGATGTAATTCCTTTTTCTCCTCTTTTGCTCCACTCGTGTCCCTAAGGCAGTGAGTAATTCCATCCATCCAGTTTCCCAAAGCAGGACCATGGGAGCTGTCCTTGATTCCTTCTTCTCCCTCAGAACCTCACAAGGATTCAGTTACTATCCCCCATCAATGCGCTTAAGTATCTCGTAAGCCCATCCGCTTGTCCATTTCTTTAGTGCCACTACCAAGTTCAAGTGTCTATCTTCTCTCCCCTGGACCATAGCAATTGCTTTGTTGATCATGTCCTTGCCTCCAGTGTTGGTCTCTGACTCCCAGCCCATGTTGCATAATGTTTTCTTTCATTCCTTTTTTTGTGAATGCCTACCTGGAGGTAAGTCCATAATTTCTGCATGTAAATGTCTCTCTTTAACTCCAACCTCACCTTTCTCTCCCCTCTCTCCCTCTCTCCTTTCTCTCCCTTCCTCTTTCTGTCTGTCACACATGTACACTCCTTATGATACTATATCTAATGCTTTTTAACTCTCTGTTCCCAAAAAAGGGAGAGAGGACTGTGTAGCAGGGATAGTTCTGGTTTACCAGAACTCTGAAGACAGTACATGAGCAGCAGGCAGGCATGGATGGGGGATGACAGTGACCCCTACATTCTTGATATAATGTTACACGACATTAGTATACTTAGGGATATGTAGCCGATTGGCCTTCCAGTTTTGAGCAAGTGTTGGCCTGGCATGTAACTGAGTCATGCTCTCTAAATTCCAAAGCAGACGTTTCACCAAGCGGAAGTACTTGTAGGAGAAGAGGTGGGAGGGAATCCAAGCACATTTCAAGTAAAAGTCTGCATCCCAAGGAAGCATTCTTTTTAGGTTATTCTAAATTCTAACCCATGTGACTCCATCCCCACAGGAAAATTTCCCCATGAGAGCAGCAGATTTTGCAACTCAGACGTAAAATCTTGTAAAATGTGTTGAATTATCTATCCCATCAGAGCAATCTTTCTGTCCCATGGCAATTCATCAAGTATTATGAATTTCCCTTGTAAAATTTCGACATGTCTCCTCATCCTGTGCTCGTTGAAACATATTTTCAGATACCATACCTTTATCCAGGGTATGACATCCTGGGTGGGATGGATCCTGTCCTCCAGGGTGGGTGTGATGCCAAAATGCCACACATATTACTGGTCTGATCACTCAGGAGTCTATACATAGGGATTTAAGGGTAGACTCTAAAGCCCTCTTATCTATGTTTGTCTAGAAACAAAGAAACCCATTTCTTTCCTTATTCCTCCAAGACAAAAATCTATGTGGTACCAATTTTGGTAGTTGGTCCTTCTTTGGGGAAAGAAATACATGCTTTTCTCCAATGCATACATTTTAGGTGACATCTGTAGCCACTTCTTGAGTTGTCCATTCAGCACATGGACCAAGCCTGAACCCCTGTAACTAGTGTCCCTATATCAATAGCATCCTTGTTCTTTGAGATTTGATCAGTAGAGAGAGACTCCAATCATCCCCATCTTTATAGAAAGCAAAGATACTTTCTGATACTTTTGGATTTTAGCTACATACTAGAAAAACAGAAAATAAGTCAGAGAAGACCTCACTGATAAATTTTTGCCCACTCCAAGCCTTTTTTTTTTTTTTTTTTTTTCAGATTAACAGTAACCCAACCTCAAGAAGCTACCATGCCTTCAACTGTAAGGTTGTAGAAACTGCTTGTTATTGCTTCCTATCTTAGTCTTTGTGATACAAACACTTTGATATATTTGTTTTAGCAGCATGTCTGAGCCCCAGGGCATCAGGGCATAATTAGAAAAGGGGCTTCGGCTGTAGGGAGAGGAGAGGAAAGGGAAAGGCTGGGCTTTCATAATGAAGCAATGACTATTGGATGGGAGAGCCCTAATTACAGTGTATAATTAACCTAGAGATTATACAAGCCACCCAGATGAGCAAGCAGGGATGTCTCTTTTTGAGAGGATAATGCTTTGGTGTTGTCTTGAATTTGTAGTTACTAGCCACTTGAAAGAGACAAAGGAAAATGTCTCACTCTAGCAGTAAATTCAGAGGTATCATTCCAAAAAGTCGTAAGGATAAAGAGTTGATGGGGGACATGAGTTTAAAAAGAGAGGTTAAGAGAGTGTTTGGTCTGCTCTATTTAGGGAGCATTGCAAGGAACATCTAAAGTTATTCTGTCACACACTGGCCCTTTAATCTCTCATGTTTCGGGGCTGGAACAATTTAGTAGCAAGTAGGATTCAGTTATCATGCTTGTTTAAGGACATTTTCAGGGCTCCATAATGCGGTCTGCAGGCATGCATCCATTTGGAGAGAGAGAATATATCATGTTTACGGTGCCTGCACCAGCATATGTGGACATTTGCATTTGGAGAGAAAGTATATTCCCACTTCAGCTGGAGTTTTACCCCTTGTTGGTAGTGATTGGAGTTTAAAGCTGGCTGTATGCAGAGAAGTGGACCAGACACATTTCTGTCTCTTGAACCCACACATTTTCTTTCACACCTGGGTTCCGCACTTGATCACTAAACAGGTACAATACCAGAACACCTCAGTTGCTATGAGTTTTGAATGAATCTAGTCATCTGACCTTCCTGAAAAGATAGCTAAGCTTCCAAACAAGGGGTTCATAGCTGGGCTTTCAACACAATGTGAAGAACTGTGCTTTCAGGATAACAAGATGCTAGCCATCTGTGTGCTTACCTGGGTGCATGGGGACAATTTAACAACCCAAGGAGATAAGTTTGCTTTCACAAAACACATTGCTGCTTGATTTCTTTGACTAGATTATTCACACCTAATTTGAAATACAAAATAAAATATTTCAAATTAAAAGCCTCGTTCTTAATCATATCAGATCCCTCCTCTAATAGTCATCTATTAACAAGCTCTAGCTCTGAAGCATTTGGGGAAACCGAGAACAATCTGTGTAACTAGTAACTTGAAAGATGGGCAGCTGGGTTATGGTAGTTTCAGTCTGACAAAAAAAAAAGAAAGAAAGAAAGAAAGACACAACTCTAGATAAGTTATCATTTGTGACATGGCTCAAGATGGGAGAGTGTGAGGAGAGTGAAGGTGACAGAACTGGTACTGACCACGGTGACAAGGACTTGAAGAGCAGCCGACGTGACATCTCTCCTTTTGTGCTGCCGAAAATGTCAACTTTGTGAAGGACAGTGAGAAAATGGTTTGCCAAAAACATGAAAGGTGGATTCTGGAGATGCCTGCTGTGTCAGATGTGATATAGTCTGTTGTGGCCGCAGAGACCCACTTCTGGGGGCAGTGGTGGCCTGCAGGTGGGAGGGCTTCTTGTCCCTCATGGGGTTCCACAAATGACTGCACTGGACCTGCACCTTGTCTCAAGTTTGCAGGGTCCTGATATACAAGAAGTAAGTTGTTAGCCAGTGTGCAGTTAGGTGGACCCAGAGGCCCAGGACCACGTTTTCCTGTTGTGTGTGTGTGTGTGTGTGTGTGTGTGTGTGTGAGAGAGAGAGAGAGAGAGAGAGAGAGAGAGAGAGAGAGACAGAAAGACAGAGAAAGACAGAGATTCTCAAGCTAGTTTCAGAGCCATCAAACACTTCTATGTAATGTAATCCCCTCCTACGAAAAAGGAGGAGATAGTGCTTTATGAACTCATATCAGTATAAGTAATAAAAATTAACTTGGGATCATCTAAGTTTATGAGATGAAAACTGGAAACATGGAAGCTATACAGGGCGTGTGGGTGGCTTAATTGGTTAAGCGTCCGACTTCGGCTCAGGTCATGATCTTGCAGTCTGTGAGTACAATCCCTGTATCGGGCTCTGTGCTGATAGCTCTGAGCCTAGATCCTGCTTTAGATTGTGTGTCTCCTCCTCTCTCTCTCCCTCTTCCCCATTTGCACTCAAAAATAAATAAACATTAAAAAAAAAGGAAGCTACAGAAAAGTAGGATACAGGACAAAAGCAGTAGTTCTCAACCCTTGATAGCACATTAGAATAACCTGGGAAGCTTTAAAAGTGAGAATGTCTAGGCCTCCATGCAGATTAATTGAATCAGAGTTTGAGGATGAGACCTTCAAAGCTCTCATATGGTTCCAAAGTACAGCCAAAGATGAAGAACTCCTAACCTATGAGGACAGTGTGTCTGCTCAGGGTACAGCTGCTAGAGCGAGCAAATTCCACCCGTTCCGTCTATCTTTGCATTATTTACTCAACATAAAGGTTCCAGAAAAGTATGTACAATTGGCTGAGCTTAGGTCATAGTCCACCTTACATGCACAGTGTCCATGAAAGGGAGGAACTGGCTTGTGGGAAGGCCGTCAGTATAAATAGCAGAAAACAGAACCCCGGTTTTCTTCCTCCCATGAGTACCACAATGTGGCCAAGGTCATTCCTCCAAAAGACATTCAGGTGTTAAGAAGTGACAGTGGGTGCTAAGAACCCAAAAAACAAGAAGGCAAAAAATGCACCCTTCAGGACACAGGAGGGTGAGAGATTCAGGGTTCTTATAAATGCATGTTCTGAGTACAGACACACCTCAGCCTGGGATTTGCTAGCTTGGAATTGAAAATCCAGCTTTATCCCATTTCTCTCGTTCTTTGTGACTCCTTAAGTGTTAAAAGTATGGAGAAAGGAACAATGTGCAAAGCCAGTTTTATAACAATTATAGAATCACCTCCAAATGTTTCCAGAAAAGAAAACACACACATGCACATGCGCGCGTGCGCGCACACACACACACACACACACACACACACACACACACACGCAGGGCTTCTGAGAGACACCAGTATAGTTCCTCTACTTATTGTGCAACCAGTACTACTTGGGATAGAACCTTGAAACAGCACAAACACCACTTCCAGAAGAGATCGTAGCTTTTTTTTTTTTTACATTTTTTTGAATGTTTATTTTTGAGAGAGCGAGAGAGCGAGAGAGTGTACATATTTGAGAGAGGGAGGGGGAGAGAGGGAGGGAGACACAGAATCCGAAGCAGGCTCCAGGCTCCGAGCTGTCAGCACAGAGCCTGATGCAGGGCTCAAACTCACAAACCGCGAGATCATGACCTGAGCTGAAATCGGACACTTAGTCAATCGACTGAGCCACCCAGGCACCCCGGGATCGTAGCTTTATAAGTGGACCCTTTTACTTGGAGAAGATCTCTGGTTCCAGATTCCCTCCAATCCAAGGGTAATTGGGAATCCTGAGTCAAACATACCCACAAAATATTTTCTTGATCTAAAGCAGAGATTCTCAAAGTGGGCTCCCTGAACCAGCAGCTTCAGAGACCTTGTTAGAAATGCAAACCCTCTGCCCCATCCTCCAGGTAATCTGAAGCATGCTTATGTTTGAGGAACATTACTCTAGGCAAAGTATTCTATGGCTTCTGTGAGAACAGTGTTCCCCAAAATATTGAGCCAGGATTTTCAGTTAGTAGCTCCATAGAAATCTGTGGGAAATCAAATAACTACATCCTGGCTAAGGAGATGATAGGGAACCCATTACACTGATTTCTGGCTATGCCGAAAACAGCTGACCAGTGTCTAGTTAATGTGTGTTTAGGGATTGTGTCCTGCCTGTGCTCATGGATTCCTTAGACAATATTATCTATGTAATATCTATCTTGTTCTCCATCCTGCTTTAGGCATCTGCTCTTTTGTAGTCTTGGGAACACCTTGTCTTTTTGCATGCTTTCTAGACTTGTTACTGGTGTAGGCACTGTCATATTTTGCAATGTTTTCCCTATAATTTATGCTGAATAAATACAGGAACTTGAGAGCAGCTAGGAGAGACTTCCATTAGCCTCCCTCTCACCTCTCTTGACTCGTGGAGTCTTGAGTAATCCTTTCTGCTGTCCTCGGCTTTGCCGGACAAAGCCAAAAGCCAAACCCGCAATTGGTGATCCTGATGTGAAAAACAAATCCTATAGAAATCTAAGCCTATATAATACATTGACAAATTACAGGGGTCAACAGAAAAGAAATTGATATTTGACAGAATTTGATCAACCGACTCTTGATTTCGGCTCAGGTCACGATCTCATGGTTCATGAGTTCGAGCCCCTCCTGGGTCTCTGAGCTTACATTGTGGAGCCGGCTTGGGATTCTCTTTCTCTCTCTCTCTCTCTCTGCCCCGCCCACATGCTTGCTCACTCTCAAATAAATAAACTTAAAAAAAAGATGTGAAATTAAACAAAAAAAGGATATTTTTACTTTTCAACTGATAGAGTTATAACCTGTGATCTTTAACAAATTGTATTATTCCTGCATGTCTCTTTCTCAGTTTGTAAAATTACATCGTCTCTCCCCAGTACCATTTCAGAGGAATTCTGGCAGTTACAAAGAAATTTGCATTCAATGTCAAAATCATGACTTTTTAAATCACCTATTTTTGTTGGCCAATTCTGTACTACTTCCCTTACAGACATAAAGTTAGTTTCATTTATTTTAAGTTAAAACTATTTGCACTGACATAGACAATTAAGAAGCAAATTTTTTAATGCTTATTTATTTATTTTAAGATAGAGTGCAAATGGGAAAGAAAGAGAGAGAGACAGACAGACAGAGAGAATCCCAAGCAGGCTCTGTGCTGACAGCCCCCCGACACAGGGCTCCATCTCACGAAATGTGAAATCATGACCTGAGCTGAAATCAAGAGTCAGACAATGGACTGAGCCACCCAAGTGCCCCAAGAAGCAAATTTAAGAAAAGACTGGGGCACCTGGGTGGCTCAGTCGGTTAAGCAGCCGACTTCGGCTCGAGTCATCATCTCACAACTCAAAGTCTTGAGTCGGGCTCTGTGCTAACAGCTCAGAGCCTAGAGCCTGCTTCAGATTCTGTGTCTCCCTGTCTCCCTATCTGTCTCTCCCCTGCTCATGCTCTGTCTCTCTATCAAAAATAAATAAACATTAAAAAAAAGAAAAGACTACAACAATACTTTTTAGTCATTTACTTTTTTACAATAGTGAGATTAATCGTGTTGAGAAAGTAGTCAGAGGTTGTCAGGGAAGTGGCAGCTGGTGATACCTTAAATAATCACAATCATCAGAACAAAAGGGAAAGAAACATAATCGAAATTTTATGTTTGTAATAATACCCTTTGTAGTGAGGATTAACTGAGAAGGCCAGACGCACCCTAAATGCCTAGTTTTTATCTTCTCAAACACCAATCTAAAAGTTACTTTCTTATTGCCTAATAATTGCCTTAGAAGTCTTGCTGAGCAAGGAAGGAAGGATTTTCTTTGGGGAAGTTTATCTCCTAAAAATAGCCACATGCATCTCTGTGCTGCCCATGTTAAATGCTTTCTCCTGTGATCTGTAAGCCCCTTTCTGATTTGTAAATTATACTTAATAGCGTTTATCTCTGGGCTAATCCCTGCTAAAAAACAAAATGCTAGAAACGGCTCCCATTTTCCCAAATCGAGTATGCGTACATGCCAATCGGATAAAACAAAATCTAAATCTAAAAACTACAGCTAAAGAAAATTGTAGATTATACACATGAGAAGTTACCACACACAAAAAAAAATCAACTGTATTTTGTGGTGGCCAATGAATTCATCCTCAGACGTATCTACAGATTCACATATGGAGAGATTTACATATGGACATTTCATATGTAAAACATTTTAGATAGGGGCACCTGATTGGCTCAGTCAATAAAGCATACAACCCTTGGGGCGCCTGGGTGGCTTAGTCGGTTGAGCATCCGACTTTCGCTCAGGTCATGATCTCGCGGTTCGTGGGTTCGAGCCCCGCGTCGGGCTCTGTGCTGACAGCTAGCTCGGAGCCTGGAGCCTGTTTCGGTCTGTGACTCTCTGACCCTCCCTGCTCACGCTGTCTCTCTCTCTCTCCTAGAAATAAATTTAAAAAAATATATATTAAAAAAAAAAAAGCATACAACCCTTGATCTTGGGGTTTTAGGTTCACACCCCACGTTGGATGTAGAGGTAGAGATTACTAAAAAAAAATCTTTGAAAAAGAATTTAAATAAACTTTGTAAATTAACATTTAGGATTTATCAGAAAATATGAAAATAAAGACATATTCATATTCCAACATCCTACCTGATATTTACCATTTGGCCTTCTTCCTTTAAGTTCAGGTGAGTGTGAAGTGAACTGGATTTTTATAGAATTTTCCTGTTTAGGGGTGTTTTTTATAATGTGGGGGAGGGGACATTTTCTTGTTATTTCTTTTTTTTTTTTCCAAGTGGAGAATTTTTAGTATTTATAAAGAAGGGAAGCTGACCAATTAACCCCTAACAGGAGGTACATTGCTGTCATTTGCCAAGGCTTTTGTGCAGTCAGACTGGTCTAGTATACAGGATTTTCCCAACTTATGCTGGATCCTTGAGAAGGCCTATAAATAAGACCATTTGTTTGGTCTCAAGATGACTTGCATTTGCAAACTGAAGAATGTTCCAATAGAAGTTTCATGGTGACACACCAATCTGCAAACTGGCTCAGCCAGTAGTCAAAACAAGTCACTATAGGATCTGGGAAGCTGAAGTCTTTGAATGGGTCAGATTATCCTACGTCTAATTTGGCACAGATAAATTTGGGCTATAAATATGCAACTTCCCTTTGTATTTTCAACTCGAACGGTCCAAAGCAAATGGGAAAACTGTGTGGAAACCTAATGGTGATTTAGAAAGATGAGAATACTGGGTTTAAACTGAAATTCGCTTATTTTTGCTAGGGTCCTTCTTTTTATTAAAATGACCAATAGTTCACTAGCATCAAAAAGCATCACATGGGGTTTTTATCTCTTTCCCCAGCTTTACTGAGATATTAACATATAACCTGCATAAGTTTAAGGTATACAACATGATGATTTGATATACATATATATTGTGAAATCACCATTATTACAAGGTTAGTTAACACCTACATCCCCTCACATAATTATCATTTTTAATGTGGGTGATGACATTTAAGATCTACTCTCTTAACAATTTTCAAGTATATAAATATAGTACTCTTCATTGTAGTCACTGTACATTACTCATCTTATAGCTGGGAGTTTGTACTCTTTAGTTAACAGCTCCCGGTTTCCCCCAGCCCTCGGGCTCTGGCAACTACCCTTCTACTCTGTATTCTTAGGAGTACAACTTTTTCAGATTCAGTGTGTAAGTGAGAGCATGAAGCACCTGTCTTTCTCTGTCTGACTTATTTCATTTAGCACAATGCCTTCAAATTCCATCCATGTTGTCTCAAAAAGCAGGATTTCCCTTCTTTTTTTTTATGCTTTTGAAAGAATACTATTCCATCATATAAAAAAGATTCCATCATATATATATTTACCCATTCATGTCCTTTATCCATTCATCCATCAACAGAGCCTTGGGTTGTTTCCATCTCTTGGCTGTTGTGACTAACGTTGCAGTGAACACAGGGGTGCAGATATGTCTTCAAAATAGTGATTTCCTTTCCTTCAGGTATATACCCAGATGTGGAATTACTAGATAGATAGTTCTATTTTTCATTTCTTGAGGAACCTCCACACTGTTTTCCACAGAGGCTGCACCAGTTTGCATTCCCACCAACAGTGCATGAGGGTTCCCTTTTCTCCACATCCTTGCCAACACCTGTTGTCTTCTTGTTCTCATTCTAACAGGTGGGAGTGTTATCTCCCTGTGATTTTGAATTGCATTTCTCTGTCTGACTGATTTCACTTAGCACAATGCCTTCAAATTCCATCCATGTTGTCTCAAAAGCACTCATTGATGATGAGTGATGTTTTTATGTATCTTTTGGCCATTTGTATGTCTTCTTTGGAAGACTATTCAAGTCCATTTGGCTATTCAAGTCTCTGCCCATTTTTTAATTGAATGATTTGGATTTTTCTATTGAGTTTTATGACTTCTATATTTCTGTTATCCATTATCAGATAGACAGTTTGCCAGTATATCCTTCCATTCTATAGATTATCTTTTTATTTTGCTGTGCAGAAATATTTTAGTTTAATGTATCCCTACTTGTCTATTTTGCTTTTGTTGCTTCTACTTTTAGTGTCATATTAAAAAAAATCCTTGCCGAGGCCAATGTCAAAGAGCTTTTACCCTGTGCTTTTTTTCTAGGATTTTTACAGTTTCAAGTCTTAAAGTTAAGTCTTTAATCCATTTTCAGTTAATTTTGTTTAGTGGTGCAAGACAGGAGTCCAATTTTATTCTTTTGCATGTGAATATTCAGTTTTCCCCAACATCATTTATTGAAGAGACTATTCATCCCCATTGTTTATCTTGGCTCCTCTCTCAAAAATATTAGTTGAACATGTATGCAGGGTTTATTTCTTGGGCTCTCAGTTCTGTTCTTTTGGTCTATGCATCTGTTTTCATGCCAGTACCATACTGTTTTGATTGTTACAGCTTTGTAATAAACTTTGAAATCAGGAATTGTGATGTCTTCAACTTTGTTCTTCATCGGGATTATTTTGGCTCTTTGGGTCTTTTGTGGTTCCATACACATTTTAGGATTGTTTCTTTCTATTTTTGTAAAAAAATAATGCCACTGGAGTGTTGAATGGGATTGCACTGAATTTATAGATGGCTTGGGGTAGTATGGACATTTTAACACAATCCTTTCAATCCATGAATATAGGACATCTTCCCACTTATTTGTGTTTTCTTTAATTTCTTTCATCAATGTCTTTTACTTTCCACAATGTCTTGTAATTTATTATTCACTTAGTACATGAGTGCTTAAGTGAATCTGAACATCTGTAATTATAAGCTGGATATTGAGTCCCTTAGGAACATTTAACACCAAGAAAGACAGATATTTACCAGGCATCTGTTGTTTGTAGAAGTTTGTATGCATAATTCAGGGGTCCTGAACCTAAGTGCCTACAAGAGAGATATTTAATATAATTTAGAGATGTGGATAGGTAAGTGCCTGCCCCTGCTAAAAAAGAAGCTATTACTTGTCACTCACCAATTAATACCATTTGTTCCAAAATTTCAAAAGAATTGTGTTATAAAATTTCCTAACTTTAAAAATTGCTGGCAAATTGAGGCACCTGGGTGGCTCAGTCAGTTAAGCATCCAACTTTGGCTCAGGTCATAATCTGTGGTTCATGGGTTCGAGCCCTGCATCGGGCTCTGTGCTGACCATGTAGAGCCTGCTTGGGATTCTTTAGCTGTCTCTCCCTGCTTCTCTCTGACCCTCTCCCACACTCTAAATAAATAAATAAACTTTTTTTTTAATGCTGACAAATACAGCCTACTTGGTCCCTCTCTCTCTCTCCCTCCCTGCCTTCCTCTCTCTCTCTCTGCCCCTCTCCCCCACTGTAAATAAATAAATAAATAAACTTTTAAGCATTCTGGCAAATAGTTCAAAAATCTTAAGAACCTATGAACCAAACAAAAAGTCTAGAAATTGGACTTTTTAGCCACCAGTTTGTACATTTTACCATTTCACAATAAATGAGTGACAGTACTACAAATGTCTCCAAAAGATAACCTCAGAATACCCCATGCCCTTTAGTAGCCAGCTCTGAAAAGCAGGATTTCTCCTAAGGTCACATCGATCATTGTAATTGTTCTTCCAAATCGGACAGTTTCCTCCTGCTGGAGATGTGATTTGATGCTGTCCGTGTGTGAGGTTCCCGTCACTTCATGACATGTCTTCTTTCAGGCCTGATGGAATCGGAACCGTGACTGTTGAAGAGAAGGAACGTTTTGAAGAAATCAAAGAGAGACTCCGGGTTCTGTTGGAAAATCAGATCACACATTTTAGGTAAGGATCTGGGGTGGAGGGGTTAATTAGGAGAGTGAGCCCAGGGTGGGGCAAATAAAGGACCTGACTTTCTAAAACTGTTAACCTGTCAGTGACACCTTGGATATTTAGAAACAATTGAATGGAGGGGCACATAGGTGGCTCAGTCAGTTGAGTGTCTGACTCTTGATTTCGGCTTAGGTCACAATCCCTGGGTTGTGGGATCGAGCCCCATGTTGGGAAAGTGGAGCCTACTTAGGGTTTTCTCTATTTCTCTCTCTTTCTCTGTCCCTCTCCCCTGTTCCCTCCTGCTCTCTCTCCAACTAAAAATAAATAAATAAATAACTGAATGAAAATGGAAACCAATAGGACAGGGTTCTACAATAGCCAGGAGACTTTGAAATCTTCAGTTCATTCTACTTCCACAGAAATACTAAAGCCCTCCTTTTGCAAGCTGACCCTGGTCATCCATTCATTTTTAAAAACTCTGTTAAAAGGTTGAATGTGAAGTTTCTACAAGGTTCTTGAATCAGTGAAAAATCCTGTGAATCAGATCACATGAATAGGGAAGGAAGGCAGTGGCATCCATCTGAGAGTCTCCACCTTCACTCTTACCTCAGAAACAGGACCAGCTGTCTACGCAGGGAAAGAAGGAAACTTAGATCTGCCTCAGCAGATTGACTCTTCCCCACACCCTTGGCACAGTGAGCAGGTCCAAGCCTTCAGCCTTGCACCACATAGCCCCCGTCTCCCTTGCAGCAAATTAGACATTTCTAACGCTGCACCAGTGCTTCTGGACTAGAGATCCTGAGATAGTAACTCAAAAATAGTAAGAACATTTATAATAATAAATAGATCCTTTTTATGCAACATTTCCTACAGGTCAAGATATCCGACTAATGGCTGGCTAGGCATTAACTCATTTTTTAATTCCCAGAACAGCTTTGTAAGGTAGTTATTATAATCTCCATTAATAAAAAGTAAAGCTGAGAGAGTTAGGGAACTTGTCCCGGACCACCCAATCAGACACATGCATAGGAGATAGTTTGAATTTAAGTACCCTCTGCTGGCCCCTCTGTACCCTGAGGAACAGTGTCTCGAAGGGCCTGTGAGAGCCCAGAATAGTCAATGGAACTCTTAGGAGTACAGGACCCAGTTCCTTCTGTGCCATCACAATCCTCCGGGGCAAATTTTTATTGATTATTCACTATATGCAAGATGTATTGCCAATGGCAAAAGACCCAATGGCAAGGAAAAACCACAGTCAAGGAAGGATACCTAGCAAAAGCATGAATTTGCTCAAAATACACTCCTTCATTTCCTTTGGAGATTTGAGGAAATATGTTAGGATTTTAGCCTGTTTCAACTAATTTTTTTTTCTTTTTACTGCTGGTCTCTATAATAATATATAAGGACACATGTGAGCTAACAAATGGTTTTCCTTCACAATAGAAATCTAAACAGAGCCTTATGCCATCACTCTAAATATTCTTTTCTGCTGCAGACATTTGCAGAGTCTCTCTTTAGTCATTATTCACACATACACATATATACATTATATACACACATATATGGTGTGAATTCAGATTAACATAACACAACGTGACAAAATAAAAAGCATTTTCTGTTCCTCAAAAAGAGTTGCTATAGGAATCAAATTGTAGCATATTTCATGCTGAAATGTATTTGGGCAACCTGAAGAATATTCTCTTTTTTAGGTATTGCTTTCCATTTGGTCGACCTGAAGGTGCTTTAAAAGCAACTCTATCACTCCTGGAAAGGGTAAGAACGGAAGTAAAAAACAGAGTACATATATGCAGACATAAACATAATTGTAATGAAATATTATGGCTGAATGACCTAATTCGTCATTTTTCAAGGCTTCGTTTACCATTCACCAAATACCAGAATAAACGTGGGGAAACTGCCAAAATTCTAGATATTTTATCTCCAGACTCCCAAATAGTTAGCATATATTGAAGATATGTTCCTGGCCCTTCCTTGATTCATAGATGGGCTTTGCCATCCTAAGTGTGCATTACAGTTCTGTGTTTTCTCTTTAACGATGGCTCTCAATCAATGTTAAGTCAAAGGAAGCATTCACAACTCATTTTCAGCCTGAGCTCTTGAAGAAATATAAATGAGTAACACATTTGGTTGAACCATCTTAATAATCTTTTTTTTCCCCACCTAAAGGTTTTGATGAAAGATATTGTTACCCCCGTACCACAAGAGGAGGTAAAAACAGTCATCCGGAAATGTCTAGAGCAGGCTGCTTTAGTCAACTATTCCCGGCTCTCAGAATATGCTAAAATCGAAGGTAAGGCTCCCTTCTGCCCCCAATTATTTATTTAAATTTTGGTATGCCTCCCTGGGGAAGAGTCTGTCTTTTCTAATGGGCATCAGAAAACAGTGGTCCATGTGGATATGTTAAATTGAAATCTGAAAGCACTTGAAACATGAAAGCTTCCTTGGCTGTGGCCAAATAAATGAATTAAGAAGAGGGGTTCAGGCAACAGTCTTTGGAGGGGAAGAATACCAAATATAGGATGTTATCAGATAACGAAGTTCCTTTTGAGAGTCTGTGTCGGCATTAACTTTGCTCTGTGACTAATGTTTTCCTATGAAGCGGTGCGGTAGGATTGCTACCTTCTTTAACTAGAGGAAAACAAAGCACTTTGTGGTCCACTGTTGATAGCAGTGGAGGTCAAACAAGCATTGAACAAAACAACATCACGATTTTTGCTTACTCTCTCTTGCCCCTTGAACCTATCTTGTCTTTGGGTAACATTTTCAAACCTGACGGCAGGTTGGTGGCCAGCTGTCTCTGATGGCTCCTGGTTTGCTTTAGATCTCATTCATTCTTGTTGCTCCAGACCTAGGATGGTTGTTACCACTGCCCTCTCAAGTTTTAGGAAAGCAGGCACTGATGACCAAGTAATCACCCAAAAGGCACTTTGAGTAAACTCTACTTGAGAAGATATGGTTCTTTGGGACCTATTCATTTGCAAAGGTATTAATCACTTTTCATTGTTACCCTGTTGGCTGCTATAGGGTGATTTGAAAACCACACCCAACTTGACCAGTGGTGTAAGTGTATAAATGTGGAAGTTCTGTGTGCAAAACTCAATGTGTCCGCATTCTGGAATCTGATGTTCTTTCACATGTGAAACACCTGACTGAAACCAGCAAATGCCCATTGTCTGCCTTCAGGACTTTACCAGAAAAGAAAAAAAAAAAAACTAATCAACCACCAAAACCCTATCACTTACCCTGCCGAAGTCCTTGTTTCCTTAGAGAATTAGGTTAAGATCATGTCCAATCGCAGTGTTCTGTACATTACATGTCCTCCCTCTCTCAATTTTGTGTGTCTGACAATGCAAATTGTGTACCAGTGGTAATGAATTCATTGCTATGCACCCAGGGAGAAACACTTAAGAATTGGGCACTAAAAGGATGTTTATCAACTCTTGACTTGGTAATGAGTAACAAAAATAGAGGAACAAGAAGATCATTAAAGGGCTATATTAGCAAATAATTGTTCTAGCATTTACCTTCCCAGGACACAATGATTGGTTGTATTTGATAAAGTCAACCAGGTACCTAATAATTCTAGGCAAGGCCAGAGATGGGATGGGATCAAGAAACGTCCAGTCGCCATGGCTGCTGCCTCGTAGGCCTTGGTCTAGTTGTTACTAGTCTTTAGGTAAGATCTGCTCTCTTCTTTCAGATAAATATATCCAAAAACAAACTTTAAGATCTGTAAGTAAAAATGCATTCATTTCCAAAGTAGATCAGCTGATCTGTAATTTCCTTTTGTGCCTCAATTCTTCTTGGTTGTGTTAATTATCTTTTGCACTGTGACTTTTAGGTCTGGGGATTCTTTGAAGAAACCAATCTTTTTTTTCCAACTCTCTTTTCAGAGAAGTACCTCATTCCACACTACCTGCTCTCTTCCGCTTCTCTCCTTCCTTGTCCGTGATTGGCTCAGCCACTTTTTGACATTACCTCTGCAAAAGTGGCTGTGACACCAATTTCAAAGCATGCTGGGATTGTTAATTCAGACAACCCAACATCCTCTGGCTGCATGTATCAGGTTTTCTTTCATGAACATAGTCCACCGTAGGTTGAGACATTGCAGCTTTGAAGATACTACTGCCAAACAACTCTCTTTTACAAGGTTCTGATCCTATGCTCAGAAAAGAAATCTTATGTTTTTACATTTGAGCCCCTCTGTGAGCACTAACAGCTTAGTCCCCTGAGAATTTTGGAATGAAGTTGTAGTGATATTGCTGGAGACTATGTTTATGAAGAAATACCTCAAGAGCCTTAGATACTAAAGTCTGAAATCCTTAGTATCTTGGAGCCTTAAACCAATGAAATTCTGTTTCCCTTTACTCATGATGTTTTTGGTCATTGTACTCTTGCAAACAATTCTAAAGAGACGTGTAAAATCATGGTCACAATCTCTCTCGTGACTCACGGCATGCTGAATGGTTAATCCAGTAGATCTCCAATTTTGAAACTCCTTTTTCTTTTATCCTGTGTTTATCCCAAAATACTCTGTGGCTATTTTCCTTTGAGCTAATGTAACGTATTCCTCTAACCTATGACCTTTAACCTCTTTACCTCTGACCTAAGCCTCTTGCATGCCCAAATCCTCTTTTATAGGGAAAAAGAGAGAAATGTATGAGCATCCTGTCTTCTGCTTGGCCTCCCAAGTGATGGATTTAACCATTCGTGAGTACCTACCACCTCCTCGCCATGCTGTCTTCACTCTTTCTGTTTTCATTATTTCAAGAAAATCCAGATCCAAACCAACTCACTCTCCTTGCTTCAAGTTTTTTAGCATTGGCTTGTCTGTTGATTCTGTCTGTGAAACCCAGTGTGAGAAGTCCAGTCACTTTTTATCAGCCTCAAACAGGTTAGACAATTAAGCCATTTGTTTGTGATAAACTCAGATTTGCCCGTAAGTTTTTCAGTTATTCTCTGTCTGTGACCTGAATGCATTTTTACTTTGCTTGTGTGTAACCCTAATTTGTAAAGTGCTTGTCACTGGTACACAATCAAGGTAGCCGCTAGGCCGGGAGCAATGCTTTAGGTGTCAGGAAAGGGATAGCTGGGGCAAAACCATGCCTTCTTTTCCATGTTTAAGATGTGAAACTATTATGGGTATAAGATCACACAAGGTGGTCCATCCTCTGTAAAATTAGATCTTGTATGCCTCCTGTCTGTTCTCTCTCAAGCTGGGAAGCTTTTCCTTATTCTCTCTGGAGATTTTGACTTGTCCCTCTCCTCTAAGCTCTGGCTAGAACATTTGACTTAATTGTCACTTGGAGAGTTCGTGTACGTTTCATAGCTTGATTTCACATTAAACTTAATTTTACTAATTTTCTATTTGTGCAGCATTTTCCACCTCTGTGAAGGAGCCTTTTTTTGCTGGCCCCCACACTTCGGGGCGGTGGGAACCCAAGGGCAACCTTTTCCTTCCAATATCATGTATCACACATAAATGGGGGGCATTTTGGTCCATTTGCTCATTAATCCTGCATATGTGTTCTTGTTTCTCTCTCTCTCTTCTCTCCTTGTTGTGCTCTCTCTTTCAAATAGAGAATCAAAAGGACGCAGGTGAACCAACTGTATATGCATTATAAACTATCAGGACTGTGGAGTTATATTGAGTTTCTGTTTTTGTTTTTGTTTTTTAAGAGCTCCTTAACGTATGAACTCCCCAAGACTGATGTGGAGTTGTGATGATACTTAAGGAGTTAATTTGTGCTGTCTAACTATATCTCTTGCACATTAGGTGTTGACCTCTATAGAGCAGAGTTTCCGTAAAGGCCTAAGCTTTGAAGGAACAGAACTCTGGTTAGCTGCGGAGCTCCATTTCATCTTCGGTTTCAGGATTTCAGTGACTGGGCCTCACGTGCTTAAAACAATAAGTTACTGAGCCAAACTACTCTTCCTCTTTGTTTTTCATTTCTTTTTTCCGTCCCCTGCCCTATTGAGAAGTTTGTGTTCTTTGATGAATGTTTATCAGCCAAGACAGAGAGGAGTTGTGTCTGTGTTGTTCTTGTGTGTATTGTGTGATGAGGCAGGATGCCTGCAGCAGGTGGCTGAGCAGCGGTTGTTGCCAGAAGTGTCCAGGGAGGGAAGGTCTTAGAAAGTTCTCTGGCTTTGGAAATTTTCATCCTGTTTGGTCCCCAAACTTCTGAGGAAAGCTTTAACATAAGACTCTAATAAATAAGGCTCATCTATGTTTTATTGATTTTATATTTGATCATTGTTTTTAAGTTGAAAAAATCCTCAAAGATAATTATCATGTAATCAACGCTAAACATATTTAATCTAAGCACCATGCTGGCAGTAGGTATTTGAAGATTCACAAACCTATGTTCAAGACACATGAGCCTTTCTCTCCCTGAAAGAGAAGGTATTCATTCATTCATTCATTTGTTCATTCATTTATTCATTCCAGAAGTGCTTAGTGGGAGCCTACCACATGCCAGGTACAGTCGTGAAAGCCAGGGCTTAGTAAACAAGAGGGACATAGCTGCTAACCTTATGGAGCATGTGTGCAAATGGGTATATACATGGAAATGACAAACTACACAGCAATACCAAGTGATAGAGTAATGTGCAAGAGTGCATTATGAGAAAACCATGGACGTTTTCACAAGGGTGATGAGCTTGAATACATCTTGAAAAATAAGGTAGGATCGGTGAAAGGAAGCTGACATTGGCAAGTGGACAGGCATCCTAGACAGCGAGAATTCTATGTGCAAATCCATAAAACAATATAGCTAATAAAAATAGCTAATCCTTAAAATAATAGCTAATCCCTGTTCAATGTATATTATGTGCCAGGTATGACCATAAGTGCTTTTAAGACCCCTTATGAGATAGATACTACTCTTCTTCCCATTTTAGAAGTGAGCAATCTGAAACACAGGTTAGGTAACACACCTGTTATCACCTGTAAGTGATAGAGTCAGACTCTGAGCCCAGACATCACACTCTTAAATATTCTGTAATTCAGTGTGATTGCTAAACAAGGTGAAAGGATTGCAGTCATGGGTGAAAATGGCAATGTAGGCAGGAGGCATGATCTCATATATGCCTTAGTAATAGAGATCAGACTGTATCTCATTGTCCGGAGGTTCCTAACCTAGAATCTATGCCAACTTATACATGCATATGGGTTTTTTTTCAAGGGAAAAAATCCACAGGTCTCACTTCCAAAGGCAAAGGCTTTTTAAGCAAGGGGACAGCTTGGTCATTTGAACTCCATAAAAATCATACTGCCCATACAGTGATGGATGGAAAGGACTGGGTAGCAGCAAGAGAATAAAACTAGACCTGAAGGGTTAAGGTCAAAGCAGAGACGGGTTTAAAGCTTGGTATGTGCAAGGTCTCTTCAAGACAAAGCAGACCTAAATCACAGTCATTGCTTTAATTGTTTCTTTCCTGATCTTTAAATCTTTTTTCTTACCCTTCTTCTTTGTCTTGGATTTCCTCAGAGGGAACAAAGCACAAATATGCAGATGGGTATACAAAACCAGCCAATGGAGGTGGCTGGACACAGCTGGGGTCACCTATGTAAATCGGGGTGGACAACTACAGAGTCCTTCAGTCAGGCTGTGCTTTAGTAGGCTATTGGACTCTGCACATGGCATTTTGGTGGGCTTATACTTTCTGTCCGGTGGCATTATTAGAAATTAAATATGCTGTTTAATTATAGTATCTTTAAAAAAAAACATGTAAAAGGCTGCTACTCTCTAAAAGAAAAGCCGTGATTCCTGCAAATGAATTCTATCATTTTAAATACATTTCGTTAAAACCGTCACACATTCTGAACCCAGCAAGCTCTGAGAAAGTCTATACTACTATTGCTGTTTTCCCTCCGTTCTTGGCTAAATACTTGCATAATTTTCTGAGCATCAGAAGGATTCTACTGGAACTTGAAATAAAACAATTTTTTCCTGCAAATATGCCAAGGATTTATAAAATTAGATAGAAAGATAGATAGATAGATAGATAGACAGACAGACAGACAGACAGATAGCCAGCCAGCCAGCCAGCAAGCCACCCAGCCAGCCAGTCCACCTTTGGAGCCAGGCACAATGCTAAGGACTTTACATAGAGGATCTAATTCAGTCTTTCCCTGAGTCTTATAAATAAGGCTTTATTATTACCCCTTTTATAGATTCAGAGAGGATAGGTGACTTCCTCAAGCAGGAATTGAACTCATATCTTTCTAAATTCAAACACCATCCCTTTTTGTTTTATTCTACCCTGCAGCCCTTTCAGCTTGAACAATCTCCATTGATTCAGTGGCCAAGTTCAAAAGTCTCTACAATTTTTGATCCAGGAAGACCACAGCACACACACAAACAAACAAAACACAGAGCAGCCCTTTCTGGGACTCGATCATTGCCCACATCCTTTCATTGTGAAGGCTTCCTGAGGGCAGTGGAGATGCTCTAAGATTGCCAAACAACTGAGGACTTGTTTTTCTCTGCAATTAACAGAAACATGGTAGAACAGGCCCGATGCATCCAAAGGACTGCCAAGCAGATTCCATAGGGTTGAGATTCTGTATCTTTTCCTATTTGCAGTCAAACTCCCTATAGGTCCAAGGTCCTGCACGAATTCAGGAACTCCCATCCCACCCTAGGCTCTCTTACCTGTCCGTTAAGAGATAATGGTCCCACCCACAATCCATTAAGTAGCCTGAGTTTTTATTTATTTATTTATTTATTTATTTATTTATTTATTTATTTAGAGAGGCAGACACAGCAGGGGAGGGGCAGAGAGGGAGGGAGAGAATCCCAAGCAGGCCCCACGCTGCCAACACAGACCCCAGTGTGGGCTCAAACTCACAGACTGTAAGATCATAACCTGAGCTAAAACCAAGAGTTGGTCGATTAACCGACTGAGCCACTGAGGCACCCCTAGTGGCCAGCACTTGTAGCATCTTTTATGTGCAGCTCCAAGAAAACACTACTTCAGAGCCAGTCTGAGCACTCAGGATTTGTGACACCAAAAAGTTAAATCACAATGAGTGTTTTCATTTTTATTTTTTATAAAAGGGGCTGATGACGATTCCTTCCCCTCAAAGGGTTATTTGAAATATCAAAACACATATCCCAAACAAAGCTTTTAGCACACTTCCTGGCACATGGTAAATATGCATTATATATATTAGCTGTTAATCTTTATTTTCTTTAAAAGGAAACTTCTAAATCCAAATGTGTAGTGTAGATGTATTATTTGATTTTGGAAGTGGGATATAAATCAATGCTTCTCAAACTTCAGTATTCCCTGAGGATCTTGTTGAAACATAAATTCTGATTTGGTAAGTCTCTGCTGGGATCTGGAAATCTGCATTTCTTACAACCTCCTACATGATGTTGAAACTGCCGATCCACGGATTGCAGTTGGGATGTCAGTGGAATCTATAGGGCAGTTGATTCATTCTTTTATCATAAATGTCAAAATGAAACATTGCAGTAGAGCTCTACATATATTTGTTAAACACCCACTAATTTCAGGAGCTCTGCCAGGCACCAGAACAATGGGCAAAAGCAGTCACCATCCTTACCTGGGAGCTTATGATAAGGTAGAGAACACAAGCATATAACACGCAATTGCATTCTGCCAACTATGGTAAAAGGAAATGTAAGGCACTACAGGAATGCAGAACAAGGAGATTTTACCTAAGCCAGGGTCTTTGATGCATTCCTAGGAAGAGATATCCTGGAAGTCAAGGGCTGGTTCCACAGAAGACCTGTCTGGGGTATTCCCTCTCTTTGCTGAAGTGTTTACTTCTCTTGATCATCTTTTCAGATGCTTCAGCATCCTGCCCCAGTGAGCTTGTGATCATGTACATAAAAGCCTCTTTGGGGACTGCATGAATAGTTCATAGTACTATTAAATCAGGGTTCCTGCTATAGTAAGGGACAAAAAAAATCCCACAAAAAACCCCACAAAAAACAAAAGTAAATAACTCAAAAAGCTTGATCAAGGATGGGGAATTCTTGCCCCCACATATCTAAGAAATGCATGCTGGAACTGGACTCAGGAATAAGAAATTTTAGTGTGTTTTGATCTTTCCAGCTGCTGACAGTCTTCTTTAATGTAACTGGTAGTCATGATAGGAGGGATTGAGACCACCATGGTTATAGATAGCACCAGTTTTTTATCCTAGTGAATGACCCCAGAGGGAAAAGAATTTGCCTTTCCAGCCAATTGTCTAATATTCCAGAGAAGGGCCTCATTGGCCCAGTTTGAGTGACATGTTAATCTCTGAGCCAATCATATTGCCCAGGGTGATGTGGGGTGCTGTGGTTGGCCTGGTTTGGGTCACATGACTGCCTTTTTAGGAGTTATTGCTGGACATTCCTGCCAGACCACGTGGAGTAAAGAGGCAGTTCTCCTGAGGGAGTTGACAGTACATGACAGATGTCCACTACTGTGTCTGTCCAGAATTCAGTTCATTTTTCTTAGGCACAACTGTTCAGTCTTAAGGACGAAGCCTGATTTGGGGTACAAAGGTTAGAGAAGAAACAGATTATAATAGCATGATTTCTTCCTTATTGAGATGGTGTCATTTAAATAAAAATTATGTAAAATTATCTTCAAATTAGAGAAGAAACAGATTATAATAGCATGATTTCTTCCTTATTGAGATGGTGTCATTTAAATAAAAATTATGTAAAATTATCTTCAATCATTTTTAATTGCATCAAGACACCCAAAGTTGTTCTCTGGTTTCGAAGCTTCGGTTATGATGCTTACTATTCAGCAGTTCAGTTTAGTATATTTGTTAAGTAACCAGAGGCTTTTGCTAAGAGATAAAGGTACTGTATAGTTTATATGCATTTGCAGCTACAGAGTATTTGTTTTTCCATGAAAGCACCGCATTGGGCAGAATCCACTGAGGATCTCCTTCCAGCAGTACTTGAGGACCTGCCCTGGGTTAGGTACTGCTTTAGCTCCGAGAAGTACAGAATTCAATAGGGATAGGGAGAGACTGACAGTGAATATAATTTGCTCTTTTTAAGGGCCGTATGTGCTCACTGGAGGTATCAACAGAGGAGGTGGACCTTTGTTATGGAGGCGCTCTCTTTCTTAGGACATAGGAAGGTATGACTCTTGCTATGAAGGAATCTCATGAAGGCTTCCGAGCAGGACTATGACAGGACTATGACAGGACTATGACAGGACTAAGATATGTGCTATATGAGGTCACTCTGGCTGCCGCATAGACAATGAACTTCAGAGGAGGAGAGGTACTGAAGGCAGGCTGACAGTCATTGGCAACAGTTGAGGTGGCGATGATGAGATGAATTGCATGCCTCTCCCCTTGGCAGGAGTGTGGGCACGTGACGTCATTCAGTGGGAGGTAAAATCAGGCGGTACTTTGGAGGTAGAATGGATCAGCCATGCCATCCATGTCCTTAGAGGGGAGACACTAAATGGCTACAATGAAGAGTAGAGACAGTGATCCATGATTCACCCACCTCTTTATTACCATATACTTCATACTACGCTAGAGACGAAATCTTGTGAATGAGAGTGATGAAGGTGTAAGACATCAAGCATATTTAATGATAGCCTCGCTGAAGAGATCATGTGGAATTGTGAACGTGCATTCAATATAGGGTCCATGTAGTGATCATTTTAGAGAGGCAAGGTACTCTGGAAAGCAGGACATGTCTCCAATCTGCTTACTCTGTTCCTACACTAGCTCTGGCCTCCCCAGCTCCCAAATCATAGCAGACTGCTACGAGCTAGTTATTTCCAGTGATAGCATAATACTACCACTGTCATCTGCAGCAACACATCAATCGGCTGGAACTTGGTAGCAAGTGAGTTTTCCATCAACCATATCCATCTCTCATACGATATTTCAGGACTGGCAGTGCGCTCGCTGGAAGCAGAAATGGTCAGGTTATTTAAGGGCTAATTGGAGTGTCTCTCGCTCCTGGATGGCTTCTCTTCCTTGGCTTAGCTGAGCGTGCGGAGGAATTCTCTTTTTGTTTTTCTGCAGTCACATTTAACTCTCTCTCTGGAAGCCAAGCAGATTTAATTGTGTAAACATGAGCAATGGTAATTGGGTAAATGAAGTTGGAAACCAAGGTATGATGTTTTTGTTTTGCTCTGTGGGGGAAAAAAATAGGGAGCTTGTTTTTGTCTGGTGGCAAACCTCACTGTCAGAATTCTGGACAGGCACTTGGCAAGAGGGAATCCCTTTACGAATTCTCGTCAAGACCCCACTGAGCTGAAATGTGTCTCTGCTGCCTTGCGGGTTATAGATCAGCCCAGGGACATTTCATTGTTTCATAAACCACCAGGTCAGGTATTTCTCTACGTAGGTTCAGCTATCAAGGTGAGGAGAGTAAAAAGTTGCCATGAGAATTACACACTCAGGTAACACACATCCATTGAAAGGGCCATGAGGGTGTGTTACCAGAGATGTACCTAACTTTCAGTACAGCTGGAGGTGAAAAACCAGATTTTAACAAAATATTAAAATACAGAGTGTTTTATATATATATAAACATATATATATAAAGAAAGGATCCATAGTTGCCTTCCTTTAAATAGCTTTCATTCAAAACTGATTTTTTCCAAATTCTATTTATGCACAATCTTTTGCAAACAAAAGATTTATAGAAGAGGAGAGAATGGTAAATAATTTTTTTTTTTAGTCCTGCATTCAGAACATTGAGGTGGCCTCACAATTAAAAGACCTCATCGATCCCTGCTTTTAGTAGATGGTTTCAGCAGAATAGTCTATTTATCCTTATTTCTTTTAGTTTTTATTAATATTGCTAGGATTATATTTCCTATAAGCCTGCAGTAAAAAGCATTTTCCCAGTTGAAAATGCAAGCAAACCAAGAAGCAAACTTGGCAATGGAATGTGCCCCCCTCACCGTACAGATTGCTTTATAAATGAGGAACTATTAAAAAGGAGCAGGTCTAAGGTTAATGAGACACTCATTAAAGAGAGAGAATTGTAGAAGCTGATAGTGCTCTGTGCGTGTATTGAAGGAGAGGCTATTGTCACAGGATGTTTGCTCTGCTGATATCGTAAACCACATGACAGATGGGTCAAGTGCTGATTACAGTATTCTAACATTTGGAATAGCAAGTAACATATTTGATAAGCTGGCAAGTTTTTATATATGATTCAACCCACAATATAAAAGCCACGAGAATTCCAAACTGAAAATAATTAAATGAGCTGGAAACAATCAGCTACCACACATCCCCCCTCCCCAAAAATGACAGATTTTGACATGTTGAAATTCCACAAAGGGAGCACGAATATTCCCTAGTTCCCTTGAACTAATAATGGCCCTTCGTCTGCTTTTGTAAACCAGTTTAGTCCTGCTTCCTCACAATGTCGGAGATAATAATAAACATTCGTAGGCACCTTAGGCTTTGCAGAGATCTCCCCATGCATTGTTTCCGTTGCTCTTATCATCATCCCTGCGAGGTGCATAAGAAAGATACTAGTATTCTCACTCTGTAGCTGAGGAGACTCGAGCACAGAGAGGTTGAAGGAGAAGGTGTAAGGTTGCCTAGGAAGGGTAAGTCGCATATTAAAGGGGAGAAGCTAGATCTTCCAGCTGTGAATCTGTAAGTCCTATCATTGGAAAAAGCAGCTATTCACATAGAGGCGTTCTTCATTGAACAAAAGTGTATCTTCTTTCTGTCAATGACGCTGCCACCCCCATTCATGTGTCTCCATCTGGATCAGGGCATCCAGTGTTTGCGTTCAGCCTCTGAGTGTCTCGGTAGGGTGGTGCTGGTGACGCTGGTAAGAGTCCTGTCCCTCGTCACACGATGTCATGCCTCTGTAATGTTGCAGTGACTCCTGGAAAGCAGCAGCCCTCCATTCATATCTTTTGCTTGGTTGGTTGTTCTTTTCCGAGTTTGTCATCTTCCTTGTCACTTTTGTAAAAAAGTCACTTTGTCTCTCTACCTTTTTTTTTTTTTTTTTTAACCGTCTCTCCTCATCTACCCGAGCAGCTCCCCAGCCACCTCCTGGGTCTCCTCCACCCACCCAAACGCAGACCAGCATGTTATATCAGAGGCTCAAAGGCCTGCCTAGGCCAAAACCAAGTACTGTAAACTTCTACCCTTGTTTTACTCAGCAGCTTTCTAGCTTAGTTTGCTTTTCCGTTCATTTTTCTTCTTGAAATTTTGCTTCGGTTTGGAACACCGAGCTGAGGCTCGGGCTCTCGAGGTTGACACTGTGGGTTTTGACAGTCAAAAGAGAGCATTGATTTCCAAATGTCCACATTTTTTTTTCGTCTCTAGCTCTGTCTGACATATGCAACATTTTCAAACCTCAATGTCAGCACAAAATAACATTGTTGCATAACATTTTGCATGACGATTTTTTTTATATGTTATGAGCTTCAATTCTGTTGTATGAAATGTTTACTAAGTATATCATAGTTCTAGTTGCCCTACCTCAGTGCTCCAGCTAGTATGATTGGGAGATAGGAATATTGCAGTGCATTTCAAGACAGCAGAAGTGACAAAAAAAAAAATCATGTTGAAGCACAAATTTTTCCTTGACCTCTGCTGGGGGAGGCGGGAGGGAGGACGTGCTAGAGGATTTTGCACAATATTTTCTTTAAAGACAACATCTTAGAGAAGTTGTGTCTAGTGCCATTTTTGCCATTTAGCTAGTCAGCTATGCAAATGAAGAGGAAAATAGTATCATGTCTTAACAAAGTGGCTTGATCTACAGATAATGGAATTGCAGCTAATTGATAGTAAATGAAAATCTGCTCCATGGGTTAATTGGAAGATCAAGCATCCTAGATTAAAGGATCCTTAACCTGCTTATGTTAATGGTTGCATGTTAAAGTAAAATTGCAAAAGGTTTTATTAAACATACTGTTTGTATATATACATCAGGCATACACATATCTGTGTACATGTGCACACACTTATAGAATGGCTGCATGCACATATACACTTTATGTGTATCTATCAATATATATCGTAGTCAATCTAAGAGTACTGCATATTAAAACAAATCTTCAGGTGGTCCTAGCTTCAGCATCTTGGATATCTCCAAACATAAAGATCCTTCACAGGTTTTAAATAAAAGTACATACAGATATTGGTAGGAATTACTTCATGTCTGTACCATGTGTCTCACACAGCTAGAATTCCCCTGGATTTGGTGAGTATTACACCGAAAAGGACCATGTTCATTATTCTTAAAGCTAGAGATTTCAAAGATGTGCCCCAAGTGGGATCCCCTGCAGATTTGTATTAATGTGCAGGCTTGTCTGGTTACTAGAAAATGTATGTAAGTGTGTGGTGTGTGTATGTGGGCGTATGTGTCGAATGGGTAATAAGCATAGGATGAGGAATTTGCAAATTGATGTGTAAATGTGAATATCAACTAATAAAAAAGAGTAGCTTGTGCATATTTACTATCAAAATGCAAATACCTCATTCTACACATATTACTCAAACATATATACACAGTATGTTTGTAGAAATGCCTGAAAGTCTACTGATGGAATTATGATAGCCCATTTATGACATTATAAATGGGCCTGGTGCCCCCAAAGCACAGAAATCAATCTTGTTACTGTTTCTCCATTAAGTTATTGCTCTGGACCAGGCAATGAGCTATCAACCCTATACTCTGCACACGTCCTCACCCTGAGTGTCAGTATTCCCTGCCTGATCTGCACACTTATGTACCCTGCCACCCCCCATGTCCTAGGCCAATCCAGCCATTTCCACCCGTGCACGGGACAAACGATGGAATGTCCCATTGGCCTGAATCCAGAAAGCCCAGTCATCGGATCCTGTTGGACTGAAATTCTCAGCACCTCAGCAATCTTCCCCAACCCCATCTACCATTCTTCATTTCCATTGGCTGAAATACTCTTTTCGAACAGTGCTTCACTGAATTTGTTTTTCATCATTAAATCCCAAAGTACTAATCATCGATGTTCATTGCTTGTCCAACAAATGTACAAAGGAAAATTATTCGGCCCTTTCCAATTTCTTTTGTAATTTAGCAATCATCTATTTGTTTAAACCTCATCTTTCCCCTCCCCCCCCCCCAACGACAACATAAGCAACAAGAAAACCTTCCTGTGAAGTACTGAGTGATTTTTCTCTAGTGAGAAAAAGATCCTGAAGTCAAAACATATCTGCTTTAGACAAAGGGATAAAAATAAGTTCTTGCAGTCATTTTGTGCACATGTACACTTGGCTATGGACTCACACTAATGGATCCTACTGCCATTAGAACCCATGTGCTCCAAAGAATTCTGAGGCTCCAGAAAGTTTAAACATGAAATAGAGGATCCTCTGTGAGTCCAGACTGGTTAAATTCAAGCAATTTCACTGGCTAGGAATATCTTTATATTTTAAAGAAAAATATTTCCCCCAGGACAAAAAGTTTCTCATTTTTGGTAACATAATGACTTCACCAAACATTCATGACCCAGCTCTACAAAAGACTCACCTGTCAACCAGGGTTCAATTTGTTCTTGAGTGAGATCAAAACATAGTGCTTTCAACACAATGGAAACGAAACAAGAAAGAACCGTTTTTGAGTACATTGTTGCCACCCACCTGCTAAAATTTCAGCCCTACCAACCAGGGGCACAAACTACCACCCCTTCATCCAGTCCTCTACGCCCAATGCCCTTTTAATGATTCTATCCTGCCTTTTACCTAATAGCCCAGGAATGTCCGTGAGCTTGCAGTTTCCTCCCTGGACGACTTCAAATAGCCAGACCTTTGATTCTGTTTGTTCGAAATGAACATTCCAATACCTATTAGACGTGTGGACCTGTAATGAAAAACAAAGCTCAAGTATCAAATGTTCAGGGACAAATCCAGGAAACAAAGGTCACAGCACTCAGGGGTCAGATTCCTGCCTCAGGTAGCACGAACACAGTCTAGAGAGTGATGAGATAGTACATTTATGCTGTCTTTAAAGAACGTGTGTACAAACTGTCACTAAATTTGAAATGGGCTGTCATAAACTTAATATAGCTTACTATGAAAACTTGCAGCTGGAGCACTGCTTTTTCTTAACATGTATTATCATGAGGATGGTGATAATAACAAAATGGCTTTATGATCTGCTCACTACTAATTACGTGGCACTGAACATTTGCATGAAACTTTAAAAAAATAATTGGTGACTATTTGAAATGTCTTATCCACTAGTTCTAATGGCCACAAAACTAGCCCGAAGCTCTCGCTGAATTTTAACACAAATTCTTGTACTACAGAAAATGTAGGCCGGTTAATCACTCCTGCCAAAAAGCTCGAAGACACAATCCGTCTTGCTGAACTAGTCATTGAGGTTCTCCAACAGAATGAGGAGCACCACGCGGAGGTGAGCGGGCGTGGTGGGAAGATGTTTCTCTGGGCGTCCCTTAGCGGGAAAGCGCAGAACCCATCCTACCAGCAAGGCGAACGAACGAGATGCCTTAACACCCATGTTCTGTTAACTGGCCTTGTAAAGAGAAGGAAAGTGGAAGTTTTGCGAGGAGAAGCCCTTGGAAGGTCATTTTAAGATAAACAAAAAGTGTCTGCATGTTGTATATTTCAGCTTTAAGTTTTCAGATGTTTCTAGCGACGAGCAAAAGAGGTGAGTGTATTTTAAAGATAACGTATTCTAACAGCATATGGTTATCATCCAGAACACCCACGATACTTTTTGGTCTTTTGTGGTTGTTGCTGTCACCACCACTGCTGTTTTTACTTATTTTATTTGCTGTGTGGATCGCAGGCCGTGTTTTTAAATTTATCCCTGTAACTTTCTCTGCTCACACTAGAGCCCTCACTTGTAAATCTCGGATGACCTAGGTTCCTAAACGCAGTGACGGAAGCAAAGTATTCTGTGTTGTTCAACTTGTCGATTCACCAACATACATCTAAATACGTATAGCCTACTTTTTTTCCTTTTACGAACCACTGTCAAAATGATCATTTTGATAACAATTATAAACTAAGGGTTTATAATTCAAGGCTAACTAAATCCCAAAGCTCAAAGGACTTAAACAGCCCAACCCTTCCAAAAAAAATTCCAAGATTCCACTATGGTCAGACTATTTTATCACTTCTTGTTTCAAAGCCGAGATTTAAAATTGCTCTTAAAATAAGCTTTTTGAAAATTGCACTAATTTTCACTCTTCCTCTCCATTCAGTTCTACAGCAAAAGGGGAACCAAGGCATTCCATAAAAACAATTTCTCAAGCACTTAAAATGATCATTCCCATGATACATGAAAATTGACAGTATAGTTAAATAGTATATAATACACCATAAATCCAATCGTCCCGACTAATGCCTGATTGCATATTTAAATTTCCTCCCTGTTTTTCTACTGTTCCACTCAATCATGGCTGATCGTGACAGGGAAAAGAGGTATGTGACTAAGCCGAATGAGCCAGCCACCTGCTCTCATAGTTTGTGCATGCCCTTTCAGTACCATGTCTCCTACTGGGACTTTTCCTGGGTGCTCCTGCTTTCTAACACTGACCCGAGGAATGTAACAGCAACTTCCAGTGGACTGCTTGTGAAATGGCCCTCCACGGCAGGGTAAATGTGGGGATTCTCTTGTGCGTGCATGAAGCGAGTGATCTACTTAACAACAAATGCAGTTACATCCCGACACGCGCCTCCTACCTGCCTGGATCCTGTCCTTAGCCTGTTGTAGTTTCCTACGTTCGTCTGTACTTAACCTTTATCACAGCAGATGATCACCCAACGTAGTAACCAGTAGCTAGCCAGAGCAATACTAATCTTCCTCTACAACTGTCTGTATGTGAATCATATATACAGTATTTATATATAGAGAGAGTGCCAAAGAATCATGATTTCCCCCAAAAACCTCCTAAGAATGGGGTGAAGACCCCTTGGGGTGAGTGTAACTGACTCATATAAGCAGTGCACAGCCAGGAATGAGAAGAGGGGCCAAATCAACTCCCTCCAAACATGGAAACTAGGACCTACCTCCTGACATATGAAATTAAGTTACGCTAGAATTTTTTTTTCGACTCCATCCTGGAGGACATCTTTTTCATATTGGGGGCCTTTTGGGGGATTAAGGGACAGTAGGTGTGTTCTTTCTGGGTGTCCACCAAATCATCTCCAGAGCCCCGTGGGGGTTCTGACCTGCCCTCCCCTGATTTGGATGCCGAGGCTTTCCCCATGCTGCCAAACCAAATCTATGCTTTTCTAAAGACCTGGGTACAAAGGGGACGGCTTTCCTCAGTCACAGCTGGCCTGCTGTGCTTTTAGGTAAAAGAAGAAGAAAACTGACAGACATGCTGATTTGTAATCATGTTATTCTCTGAGGCATGATGGAGTGATGGATATTTTCCCAAATTACTCAAAAGACGTACCAAAGCGAAGCTGATATTACAAAGAAGACTTTTTTTTAGTTTTACTTGTCCAAAAAAAAAATCAGTTTTTTCAGTAAGTGCTAATCATCATCTTAAACTGCCCTAATAACCATCATCATAAAAATATTTTAATCTAACGCATTGAAAAGCCATTTGGTGTAAATAAATAGGGTAGAAGTAAATCCACTTCTCTTTTCATTTACTAACGTTAGAAGGTAGACTGAAAACTTCAGCATGCTTTGAAATTGGGAGACCTGATTCAGTTCTAGAGAAACGTACAGGACCATTTCCCGAATTAGTAATTTCACCCAGTCACGGAAGGTCATTAATGGATGAAAGGTTGCCTATCTGCTGAGCACTGAGGCAACCTACAGCAGTGCTTTCTGGAAGAACAAGGAGACATTAGGTAGTCTTGACCTTCAAACAATACAGTGCGGAGTGGCCAGGAACTCCGGTTCTTTGTCACAGATGCTTGAGTTTGAATTCCAGCTTTTTTTTTTTCTTTAATTTTTTAATGTTTTATTTATATCTAGGAGAGAGAGAGAGAGAGACAGCATGAGCAGGGGAGGGTCAGAGAGAGAGGGAGTCACAGACTGAAACAGGCTCCAGGCTCTGAGCTGGCAGCCAGCACAGAGCCCGACGCGGGGCTCGAACCCATGAACCGCGAGATCATGACCTAAGCAAAAGTCGGACGCTTAACCGACTAGGCCACCCAGGCGCCCCTGAATTCCAGCTTTACCTGCTCCTTGCTTTTTGATCGCGACCTGGTTACTTAATATCTCTTATCCTGCAAAGGAGAGATAATAATATAATTTATCTCAGATGAGCATTTCGGGATGGATGGAAGTCCACATTAAGTACGGCATCTGGTGTTATGCCAGGCATGGAGTAAGTCATCGACAAAGCTTGGCTGTTGTATTATTAGGGACAAATGGCTAAGGAAGCAAAATATATGAATATGTGATCATGAGAAAGAACAAACCCTATGTGGAAAGTACCAAGTGAATGGTACAGGCAGAATATGTGAAAAGAAGGGGTTCTTTTCAAGGTGGAAGTGTCCAGAAAGACACCACCATTTGTTCTGAGCATTCACGTACAGATAGCAATCACCTGGAAGGCCCTTAAAACTTGCTGATGCCAGGGTCTCACCCCAGCTTAATGAGTCAGAATCTCATGGGGAGGCGATGAGCATTAGTAATTTTTAAAACTGCCCCGCTGAATTCAAGGTAGAGCTGGGTCGAGAGCTCCCTGGACTACAGCTAGGGAAGTAGAATTTGCTCTATGTTTGAGACAAGGTTTTGCTGCTGACAAGAATGAAGTATGAAGATTTTTTTTCCCTGCTGCCCAGTACACCCTGCATCTTCTCTGATTGCTCAGATAAACTCGAGAAAATCACTAAACCCTCAGCATGGATCTTGGCCGTGCAGCTGTGGCATTTGGTGGCACCACACAAATGAATGTGACAAGTAGGACTTGCCTCTGTCACCAAAAAACAACAATCCCTAGAATCATTTTTAATTCCAGTACATAGTAATTAAATACCCTGAGGGAAAACATTCTCATCAGCTGGAAATACATCACACATACACACATGCACGATATGGTGGTAGTCGTCACATTTGTTTCTTAATTTCAGCTTAATTCTGCTCTGAGAGCTGAAGTTATTCCCATACACGGGCACACACACACACAAATAATGCTCACATGTATCATTGCTTCCCCTTTCAGATCTCTCTCTATGTATACGTATGTATATGTATATATGTATTGTGGCACACAAAGGGGTACATATATACATGTAGTTTGTGAACAAAATATACAGTGTGTTCAGTGTGGTGGACTGTATATCCAAAGCATACGTCTTTGCCTTTAAATAATGAAATGCGCTGGGTAAGTATTTAGAAGCCAAAATACAACTCCTCATTATCTTTGAAAAAAAGATCTCCAAAGACTTCGGATGTCCACAGACTTTGAGTTCAATCATGTACCAAATAGCATTCACCTGTATGAGCAAGCATAAGATACGTATAGTTGGTAGGTTTTGTGTGTGTGTGTGTGTGTGTGTGTGTGTGTGTGTGTGTGTTTTAGTTTTCAAGCTTGGCTTACCCAACCCAGTCACACAGATTCTGTTCATTTGATTGAAATTATGATCATGCCTTTTTGGTTGTGACTGCCCTTGTCAGAATCTTTTCTCCAGAACCTTCTGAAGGGGTTCTGGAAGAATTACCTTGGTGGACAGACACAGATTTGGTCCTCATTTCTCCTACAACTATTATATTTAAATGATCTTCACTCTAGAATCCAAAGTTTGTCTGCCAGACTTCAAGAGTGATAATTCATGTCGCAGTAGTCATTGTTCTTTGTGGGGTGACTATCTATATACCTATTCATGTAACAATGATAGATAATTGCTCAATATTATTAAATTCCAATGAGGGACTAGACTCTCTGTAGATAGTAGAAGTGGGTGCTTATTTGGGCCTCTGGTTTGCAACATTTAAATAAATCTGGTAAGAACCAGGCATGAGGTTGGGCTAAGAAATTTGTAATTTCAGACATTTAGGATTGGTTTTTTTTTGTTCTTTTCCTTTTTTCCCCCCTCCTGTCATCCTAGAGAAAAATCATATCTGGGTAGGCAACTCCGTCTTCCCAGTAACTGTTTACTTGGACTCACCCTGAAGCTCTAAAGTTCATAAAATAACTAATGAAGAAGTACCAGCCAACATTTGGTGTGTCTTTGCGAAGTTTGCAAATATCCTGCATCAGGATTCATGAGAGTCATCTCACCATCTAGGGTCGGGGTGGGGGGAGTGGGACTTCAGCAAGTTCCAATATTTAGAAGGTCTCTGCCTAAAACACAGGTGGCTGGGAGAGCTCCGGGAGTGGGGCAGAGGACTTCTTCCTCCGCCAGAGTTAGCCAGGTAGTCAGTGTGGAGCCAGCCCCACACCCCAGGGCTCTCATGCCCAGGCAGGAAAACTACAATAAAACCTCATCGATTCAGACACAAATGCTTGTGGCAGTTCAACTACAGATGTGACTCTTTTCATTTTTCTGAAGTAGAATGTTTGCCACGATCCCAGCTTTCTCTGGAAATTCTAAAGGCTCTTCTCACAGGTTTTATCCCAGGACCTCTGACATTAAAGGGTCTATCACTTTGACTTCACTTTAGGCGTCAATGTGTCTATGATTATTGGAAGTGTAAAAAACTTTTACGTTTATGAGAATGGCAACCAGCAGACGCCTTTTACTTCAGCGCCCAATTACAGACTGCATTTGAAAGCAGTGAAATGATATCTCTTTTTTAGAAAACCCCATAATTTAGGCTTTTTTACGGACAAATGAACATCTCTCTTCTCTCCTTACTCTGAGTCAGTGAGGTTTTACTGTCAATTAAAATGGAAACAGCAGGTGTCTATTTCCAGCCAAGCTGACCTTGCAGAACGGTCCATGACTTGATTTTTTCCATTTAATTTGCAAACCAGCCACATGTTGATAAAGGAGAAGTAAGTAAAATGAAATCTCATGAAAGAAGAGAGGTGGACCCCTATTCTGCCTCCTAGTGGCTGTTAGAATATCCCCCAAATAACTATTTAATCATAGAAGAGCTTGGCCATTGAACAAACTCTTTTCATTTATGGAATTATTTCCATAATCATCTTTCATGTTTCCAAACGCCTTCCCATCTTTTTTTTTTTTTTTTTTTTTTTTTTTTGGTGAATGCTCCGGAAAGTGTTTCCAATGTAAATACTTTACGGCATTGGGGGGTGGGGGGGGACAAGACGGGCTGGCAATTTGTTTTTATTTCTCTGCTCTCTTTGAAATCGGGAAAAAAAAGTGGGGGTGGGGGAGGCTGTTGACACCACCACTCCATTCTGCATGCTCCCTGCCAGAAATGATTAGTCAACATGCATGCATGCCTTTGAATAGCATTCACATCTGGCCTAGTCCGATGCGAATGTTGCCCCTGAGACCCTGCACAATGATTTCCAAAGACCCACGTGCATGAAAATGAGTTACTTCACTGATATTTTTTGGTTTTCAATGTACATATGTGTCCAACCCCAGAAAGTAAGTCCTGATCTTACCGAGTGTTTCCCAGCGTCAGCCTGATCTTTCCTACAGACAGGATACAAAACCAGAGGCTCCCTGCTTAACCAGATTTTGACTCAAAAGTTTGGTGACAGCTGCAACAATGGTTTCCTTTGCCTTGGTATAAAATAGGAGTAGCCTTGCCTATGTGTAGAGAAATATGAGTTGCTGAGCTTATATGAGACCACAGACAATGAAGCCCAGATGTATACATATAAGTGAATAATAATTGTAAATTTTCAAGTTAGACCAGCAGAAAACCCACAAACACAGTGAAGAAACTCCCAAATTCTAATACCCTAGAGCAAGAGCTAGCCAACAGCAGTGACAAGGAGCATGACTCAAAATGTACTGGATTATTGTAAATAGAACAGAAATTCCATGTCTGCCATTCCTACGGCTACATCCTCTGACCAGCAGATCAGAATACTCTTGAAGGCAGGCCTGGAATTACGAAAAGCATTGCCTTGGGACACGCAAAAGCCCAACTGTATGGAAAACGCTGTTCTTTTTACAATAAAGTCACCAAATCCTGCTGATGCATCATTAATCTTGACCAGCGAGGGCTTGACTTCACGTCTTCAGTGGGAGAGAGAAGCTCATTGCCTCTTTGTCTATTGTTTTTCTGCCAAATTTCAAAGGCCTTTGCGTGGTGGTCAGACTTGATGGTGGAGCATGCCGAGACGTTCCTGTCACTCTTTGCAGTGGACATGGATGCAGCATTAGAGGTGCAGCCCCCAGACACATGGGACAGTTTTCCACTGTTTCAACTGCTGAATGATTTTCTCCGTACTGATTGTATGTATCGCCTTTAACTGGTTGGCTTTCCTAAGTAGCGTGCAGATAAGTAGGTCCATAGTAGATAAATACATAAATAGAGAATGAAATGTCTCGTCCATCCCAGGCAGACTACAGGCTAGTGAAACCTCTTCATAGTTTTCTTATTACTTAAAGAAAACCCACCAGCTTACAGATCATGGCCATTTTCGTTCTTCCAACAAATGTCCTTTGCAGGGAAGCCCTCTCTTCACTAAGCAGAAGAACCCAAGCGCTGTGGGATAAGCGGGACACGTGCCCATGTGTTTTATTTGCTTTGGAACAAGCTAATTAACTTAACCTCTTCACATTTTGCAATTTTTATTGAAAGATGTTTTCTAGATGAAAAACAACTTCCAGTTAAATAACACCCCAAGCGTTTCGGTATCTTACAGCAACACATAGCCACAAAATAAACCTTCCTTCCAAGAAGTGATGAAGGAGGGGAGGGGTACAGAACGCTCTTTCTTTCTGGGAATGTCACGGGAGGAAGGGGAGTGGGCGCAAGGAAAACCTGAAAAACAGTTGTCAATTATTGTTTTGACTGTTTTTTCGAGGAGCGTGATTGTTTTTCCTTTTGAGGAGAACAAAATAAAAGGGTAAAATGTTTTTGAATTCTGTTTTCCTTCCACGCAGATTTAAGTATGAGCTTCAGTGCTATTCATGTACTTTTATCCACCCCCCCACTACGCTTTTTTTTTTGCCTCCCCTAGAAATAGTATATTTAATAGAGAAGATAATCCCTTCTGTATGTACATTGTATGTTGATAAAGCGACTGTGGGTTCTTACCAAGCTTTTGCTTATCTGTTTTAGATAATTTGTGCAATGGAAAATTTCACAAACACCTGCAAGACCTGTTTGCCCCACTTGTGGTTAGATATGTGGATTTGATGGAGTCCTCAATTGCACAATCCATTCACAGGGGCTTTGAGCGGGAGTCATGGGAACCAGTCAAGTAAGGAAGCCTCTTTTGATACCATCGGAGTTTGGGTTCAAATGGCTGGACAGTCATACAGAAATGGATTAATGGTGTCTTACAGTTTTTATTTATTGTTAGCACGGACAGCGTGCAGACACTGTACATGTTTCTAACCATACACGTCGGGGAGGGAGGAAGAGATTGAGAAATGTTTTATGAAGTGAAATCTTTGTTTTATTGCACAGGATAAATATGAAATAAGGGGATATAAACCTGGCTGTGATGTTTGCGCTATGTATCTGACTCCAGTGGTGGTACCCCCTAGGAATTAATGTTTCCCACAGTGTGTCCATAGGAGTCTAGGCAAGGGGTCCACAAACTCTTTCTATAGAAGGCCAGAGAGTGAAGATTTAGGCTTCTCAAGCTGCACAATCTCTGTCACGACTACTCAGCTCTACCATTGTCGTGAGAAGCCAGAAACATACAAAAGGCAAATGAACAAGTGTGGCTGTGTTCCCATAAAATTTGATTTTCAAAAACAGGAAACTGTCCTGTGGGCTATGGTTTACCATTTCCTGGTCTGGGCCTTTGAGACACACTTGGAAAGAAGAATTCTCTGTGGCCAAATATGTTTAAGAAACCTGTCTACCCCACTCATCCACCCTACACCTGCGTCTCCTGGAGAACCACAAAGCACACCAGCATATTTGAAAACCCTGAGAACATGGTACTACTGACTCTTATTTAACTGTTTCACCTGGAGCCTGCTAAACGTATTCAACCTCTTATTTTTTCAATGGGGCATCTCTCCTATAGGACCAACGACAGGAAATCCTACAGGGTGTAAATTTGGCAATTTCCACAATTGCTTAGCAAATCTTAGATCCCCTTGGAAAATGTCTGGCAGATTCACTGTCACCTCTGTTCCCGGCTGTGACTTAAGAATGCCGGATGGTCAGTCTCAGATTCCCCTTCCTAGAGAAGTAGAGGGCTCCTAGGTGTAAGGAATTTTCTGACATGGCTTGCAAAGCTCCAATAGAGCCTGGTATTAGCTTTGCCCTGTCAGATTCTTTTTCTTTTCTTTCTGTAAGAAAAGCATTTTGTTCTTTCTAGTCCTTTACATCTTTGGGAAATAGCAACCAGTATGGAGCAATATGGGGGTATGTACAGCACACTTTGAGGTACTCCAGAACAAACATCTAATAATGCATTTTCCCTCAAGTGGGAGGATTTGACTTGTGCCCTGTCCATATGCAGTTTTCTGGATTAAGATTCTTCCTCTATTATTACACTGCATTATTACACTGCATGACTCTAACTGGTAAAGAAATGAGTGCAAAATAGCTTTCTCAGCCACTCTCCCCCACCCCCCCACCCCCTCCGGTACATCTAAGCCACAGGAGAAGTTTCTTGACTTGCCCTACTGAGAGCAGGTTAATAGGCAGTTGCTCTTCATTTGCAGGTACCAGGAAATCTAAATTTTGGCTTGTTATTCTCAGGTTTATAACCTTCTCTTCATATGGCCCTGCTGACTTTTAACTCATGAGAATGAAACTAGGTCCCTTAATGATAAAGCATGAACGAGGAACTGTATTTTTTTTGTAAATGCTCATTATATTCAGGACAGTTGTGCTGCGGAGAACAGCCGAGGAGATGAAAAGGTTCAAATGAGTAATATTCACATTTTCAAAATAGTAATGATCTTGAAATAGATTTTACTTACTTGGAATTAAACATGGATGCTGTTACTACCAAGCATGAGAGGAAATGATTGGCTTCTGTCACTATTGCTTAACTAGCCCTAGAGTTAAGTGCTTTGATCTCTACTTAACAGCCGGAAGGCAAGGCTTTGAAACTCGATGAACTCTTTTCTCCTCTATAAAACTGACTTTTTAAAATGTCCCTGCTTGGTGTCTGAATATTGTCCTGAAGCTCTGGGAGAATGTCATTTTATAATCTGTTAAATTCTTCGAGCATATATCTGCTATTCCTCTTGAAGCATTAAATATTCTCGATACCATTTGAAATAAAGGTAGAAACAAAATTATTTTCACAAATGGAAGATTTAGGGAGGATTTTGCTGGGGATTTCTTTTCATTTCTTTTTAATGATTAAAAGAATAAAATTGGAACTCTTGGATCAGTAATTTCAAGATCTGATCATTAGGGAAGGATTAATAGTTGTGAATAATAGCCTGGGAATTTTTTATGTAGATGTGGGTTTTTTTTTTTTTCTCAAGTAGCTTTTCGCTGTCCCAAACTGCTGTTGGTTAGTGACTGTGATTGTGGTCTGTTCAGTTCATGGTATATAGTACATGCCTTTGGAGTACATGGAGATATTTGAAAGTGCCAATGAAAACATACATGAAATTGCAATTCTTTGAAACCACACACATTTTATTTGCTGATTTGTAAACAGAATGTGGATGCTCTGACAGATTTGCAAAATGGCCAGCACAAAATGAAGGGTAAAAGGAACTTGGAACTTGCTTTTATATGCTAACAACAAGTCTCTCTATAATTCCTATCACATGGAGAGAAAACGCAACTCTTATCTGACCACTAGTGAGGAAGCAGAGATTCATTTTCTTTTTTGTATTTTTTTTCCAAGCAAAGAATGATCTTTTTTTTTTTTTAATGTTTTATTTATTTCTAGGAGAGAGAGAGAGAGACAGTGCAAGCAGGGGAGGGTCAGAGGAGAGGGAGTCACAGACTGAAACAGGCTCCAGGCTCTGAGCTGGCAGTCAGCACAAAGCCCGACGCGGCTCGAACCCACAAACCGCGAGATCATGACCTAAGCGAAAGTCGGTCGCTTAACCGACTAAGCCACCCAGGCGCCCCTCTTTTTTTTTTTTTTAATTATGCTTACGCAGAAACAAGAAACTGATTTAGGTAAATAGATTTAGTTTGTTCAGCCTTCTCTAATCTTACCATGTGTTCCTCCAGTACAGTCACACACACACACACACACACACACACACACACACACACACACAATACACACACACACAGCCTTTCCCTCAAATAATTGTTCTACTCAGAGAGCTCTGCTCTTCCCTTTTCACAAGTTGTGATTACAGGCATCTGATTATAGGTAAAGTGACTGAGAAATGCATTATAAAACTTACTTTAAGAGAAACTAGCATTTAAGATATTAAAGAAAAAGGGCACTCTGGGAAAAAATGCTACTGATGTACTGGGTTTGCTAAAAACAGAAGAAAGGTATTCTTTATTCTTCAGATTTTCTTACTTCAAAATATGGACCTGCAATATGAAACAGAGATTAATCCTTTGAGCTTGATATAACTGAAGCTACTTGATACAAAGAGTAACATGGCCAAGTCCTATTGCTGCTTCTCTCTAGAAGATGGCCTTCCATCTCTGCAAGGGAGAAGGGGTAGCTGCATCTCTCTGCCCCTGAAGCCAGATACTGTCATGATCATAATCTCAGTGCATTTGTGGAAAATGTCATTGTCCAGCTTCTAACCACAGGTGAAAGCCATCAGCCTGTCAAGAACAGGATCAAGCCAGAGCCCATAGCTCTCTCATGGGTGTCCATTAGGCAAGGTCATAGGGCCATTTCTGGACAGATTGTTCCCAACTCTCCCTGCAACCCTGAATATGAGCTTTTGGTTCTAACCAACATTGGACAACATTTCTACCTTGTTTGTTGAGTCATTTTGGCCTTCACAATGTGAAGCAAATTTAGAAAGCTTGTAATCCAAAGCTCCCCAGGACTACTACCAAGTACCCACTCCACACCACCCTTTCCTTGATGAATCATCTCTCACTCTCCACTTAAACACCTCCAGGCACAGGGAATCCATGCTTCATGGTTACCCATTTCAGGTTAAAAGGACTCTGAATGGCTGCACTAGACACTATTCTTGACATATGCACCCTGAAAAATCTGGGTTTCTCATTTCTCAAAGTGCACTTTACCTCTCTCTGCCCGAGATGTACATGTGAAAAGTATTTTTTAAATAACCTCATTTTCCAGATTATCAAAGATACCAATATCTTAATAGACTATCAGACCAAAGACACCTTAGTGACATGTAGATGACTTGGTATGAAATAGATAAGTACTGGACTAAGAGGAGTCTGAACTCCTGACTCTGCCATTAACTTGCTGGGTGACCTTGAGCAAGTTAGATTTCTTTCCTGCGCCTCAGTATCCTCCTTTGTAAAACAAAGACTTTGAATACCCAAGACTTTTTCAACACCAGCATTCTGGAAAGTATGATTTTCCATATTCACCCCATATCCACATTTGATCACCAGTACCTCCTGAGCACCTAGAACAGAGCCTGGGACACAATAGGTGCTCAATAAATAGTTACTGACTAACATTTATTAAGGAACTATACAGCCTGGAAATTATAAGGGTACAATAGAAAAACTGGAGGGATGAGAAAGAGAAAAATATATAATCCTCTGGTCTGGGATCTCAATCTAGCTGGGTCTGAGCAACACACACACAAGAAAAATGACTTTAAATATTTACCAATGTACAAATAACATAACAAACAGTGATGAGAGCATGGAGTAGAAGGAATGAATCTCAACTGAGGAGTCACAAAGGGAATAGCTTGGAGAGTAAGATTTCCAGAAGGGAAAGGTGCTGAGAAAGAACATGAGCAAATGCAGAAATATGGGGGAAGTAGGGTATGCATTAGAAACAGTGAATGTTTGGTTTTGGCCATGGATCAGGAAGGAAGCAAGCAAGCCATAAGGCTCGAAAATTGATTGGGAGGTTCTAGAATCCCATGAAGTTTAGAACTTTGTTCTCTAGGTCATACTTTTCAAACAGGGACTTCACAGCTCTCAGGCTGGTAAAAATTGATTCTTGGCGGAAAAGAGGGACAACAAAATTTTACTCTTGTTATGTATATGTATAAAGCACAGGTCTACATACAATACATAAATAGATATACAGTACATTGGTGGTATGAAAATTTCACGGGGAAGGCAGTTGGGGGCCTGGTGGTGATAATGAATAAAAGGTTGGGAAACATCATTCTAAACTATAGGAAGGTATCAAAGAGTGCCCACATGCCAAGGCCGGGATTAGACCTAAGGATAATTATGGAGAAAGGCTTTAGTGTACAGAGCACCAAAAGAAGATAAGATGTACTGTGTGCGTTGATGCAACAAGTGGCTCACAAAGTGGAAGGCATTCTAACCCCATCCAGAAGCCTTCGAGAGAAAACCCAACCATATCCTCTCTGCATGGAGACCTAGTCTTGATTAGAATTTATTCCGGAAGTAAGAGATGTCTCTACCTCTGGTTATTCATCCCTAGAAACGAGGCATGCACATTTGTGATGTTTATCCATATGAGAGAGAGAGCCAATGAGAATTTTGAATCCAGTGATCTAGGGACAGGCCCTTTGACCTGAATAGGAGCTGCCTTTTTTTTTTTCCTTAGCAGAGTCCCCAAAATAAGTGAGTCTGATTTTTTCAGATTTATTTATTTATTTATTTATTTATTTATTTATTTTAGTAAATACACCCAACACAAGGCTCCAACCCATGACCCTGAGATCAAAAGTCGCACACTCCTCCCACTGAGCCAGACAGGTGCTCCAGAATGAGTCTCATTTTTGATATGTATTAATTGTGACTACAATTCACACTTCTTATACTATCTATCCAGATGTGTCCCATTACTATTCTCATGATTAGGCCTGTGATAGACTTGTTTTTAGGGAGTTACTAAAGGGCAATTTGTTACCTCCATCAGCAGCTCCTGAAGCCTGATCTGACCTGAGGGCTACTAGAAAATTCTCCCTTTTCTTACGTATATTATGCTTGGAATTGCCTCTTTGACTATTAATATAAGCTATCAATATCCAAATGAAGTATTAGTAACATTAATAGTACACTATATTATTTTGCTAAATGCAGAAATGCCAAGCATGTTTCTGTCTTTTAAAAGTAGAGCATTATAGTCTGTCACATGAAGGAAATGGTTCTACATGAGTCCGGTGCAGTAGTCCAGCCAAAATGTCATATTTTACTAATACAGTATGCTTTAATATAAGTATTTTTCAGATTTGCATATGCAAAACAAAACTCATTTCTAATTTGTGTACCCACCATCCGCTAATATGTTTAAATTAAGTTGCTTTTGCATACATCTGTATGTTATTCATTCCTGGCTACTTTTAATTGGCTTAGAATTGACATTTTAACTTGCCGGGCTTATCTCTAAAGATCTCCTAATTCCTCGATCATTATTCAGCGTGTGTGTCATCTAATGATCACATTTGCTTATCTAGGCTTACACATGTCTTCATGGAAATCGCCAACGGTTTTGTTACATGGCAGTGTTTAAGTCTGAGAGCCACCAGGGACTGACTTCAGAGGCAGATTCTCCTGTTAAACAGAGAAGCACCAAAGAAAAAGTTCCATTGTTCCTTCTACTTAATAGTCATATTTAGCTAATCTTCCCTTGATCCGTTCCTAGAAGCACACCCTTTCCTTCCAAGTAAAGCAGCGAGTTCGCTTTCCCACAACGGGAAATATAAAGGACAAACCCGTGCAACACCTGTTTCCCTTAAGGAGAAGGCAGGGTTGGCAATTTTGCATTCTCGATTTTTCCATCCGGATTGCCATTGTGAAAGAGTAACTTGTTTCTAGAGGGAGGCAGGTGTCCAGACTCTGTGTAGGGCCCAGGATTTCGGCCCCGCTAAGCAAGCCCAGAGGCCCCGGCCCTTAACAAGGGTTCTGTTAGTCAAACACAGCTTGCCCGGGGCAGAGCTGCTTTGGCAAAACTTGTTCTTCTGCAAGATCCAAAAAGAAACCCTTAACTCCTCTGCCAAAGTTCTGTCAACTCCACTTAAACAGGAGGGCTCCTCCCAGATGCAGAGTTAGGCTGGGCTCTACCGTGCCAGTGACTTTGGCTGGATGGAACACCCTTAAAATGCCACTACAGAGGCACACGGTGCCAGCTGGTGGAGCAGTCAATGCCACCGTTCCTCCACAGAGATACGGTTGACTCGAGCTGGGGTTTTTGTTTTGTTTTATTTTCTCACTTCATAAAGTCATTCATCTCTCCTTCATCATGTCAATCGATCAATCTGCATTCAAAAACAAGAAGCTGGTGCAAGATCGCATCTTTAAACTTTTTATTAATTTTAACAGTTTGCAGAGAAACACGCTGCTCCGATAACTTTCACAAACTGAATACACCCCTGTGACAATCACGCAAATAAAGAAACAGAGCATCTCCCGCATCCCCCAAACCCTGGCACTCTTTCTTCCAGTTTTTATCTCACTTCTAAGTGTGACCACTCGAACACAAAGCCCCATTTTTTTTTTTTTTAATTTGAGAGAGAGGGAGTGGAGGAGAGAGGCAGAGAGAGAATCCCAAGCAAAGCATGGAGCATGATGTGAGGCTCGATCCTACAACCTTGGGACCACAATCCTAGCCGAACCAAGAGTCAGATGCTCGACCGACTGAGCCACCCAGGTGTCCCATGAGGCAACATTTCAAATCCACTTGTGGTCCAAGAATTTAGAATTAGAGGTGAACTTGGGATCCTTTTCTTTTCCTAGGTGTCTTTTTGGGTGTGTAAACATTTCTTCGTTTTTATTGGACTCAGTTGAGGCGAGGAAGTTTCTTTAAGTGTTTGTACAATTACTCAAAGCTAATCCTTCTTCTTGGTACAATTCCTTCATCTTTGCTATCAGCTAGGACACCCCATTCCACATATACCTGTCTTCAGAAGTAACAGTTGCGAAGCATGCATTCAAATGGGCCCATTTCCCATTATGCCTTAGATCTAATATCTGACTTGAGAAACGTGCCTGCATTAAAAACAATTCATGAATAAAAGTAAGAAAATGAAAGTACGCCACCATTTGTATCACTCTCAGTTACTTCCCCAGCAGCCCCTGCTCCACCAATGCCGAGAACTTCATGCACTTCACATTCCTAGTATCAGACAAGTTCTGGACTCTCACGGCAGTGGATATGGAAACCAAAGCCCCCTCACAGAGGCATTTATATAATGTGATCATTGTGTATAGGTGTCTGTGAGTTTTCACACTTTTAAGTCACTCTGTGGTTAATTTTTTCCCATTAACTTTTGTCATTTCTCTCTGAATACCGAGCTGCACCCCAGCGCCCCATCCGTGAGCTGTCTTCTGAAGCGCGTTGCCTGCATTTCCACTGTTGTCTTGCTGTGAACTTAGCCAGTTTATTTACAACTGTCATGTGCTTCTGCCACATCTGCATTGTCACTGTGATGGTATTTTTTTCTTTCTGTCTGTTTCTTCCACAGGAGTTTAACCAGTAACCTACCCAATGTGAACCTACCCAATGTGAACCTTCCCAAAGTACCAAATCTACCAGTTAACATCCCTCTAGGCATCCCACAAATGCCTACTTTTTCGGCACCGTCATGGATGGCTGCTATATATGATGCTGAGTGTGTATTCAGTTCACATTAGATCTAATTTAAATTTAAGTGATCTTGGCATGGATATGTATTGTTTATTTCTATACATCTTATATAACAGAGATGGAGATGGATAATTAGACATTTTGCTGATCATACGGAGACAATATTGTTTATTTCTGGCACACAGCATGTTTGTAAGACGTTTGCTATATATACAGCACTAACAATTTGTCTTACGCCCACTGAACGCTTGAGGACTACGTTTAACTTCCTGAATTCTTTTGCAAAAGGAGTCTGCCCATGTTTTGTTTGTTGTTGTTGTTGTTGTTGTTGTTATTTTTCTTTTTGAAATTCGGGTGCCATGACTTTGGGAGTTATCCATTCAAAACTAGTCCAAGAAACCTTTCTGATGGGCTGGCCAGTCCTCTCTTGCCTGATCCAAATCTAAGAGGGAAGCACATTTACCTAAAAGCTGGGGTTTTCTTTAAATAAAAAATTCCTAGAGACTGTTTAAACCATAAAGCATATTTCGGGTGTCAGCAAATGGCAGGATATAGTAACAGTATGTTCAGGGCTAAATGAAAACTTCTGAATGGATCAAGCCTTAGTAATGTATATGTTATGTAAAGATACTTTACAAGGTCATAATATAATACGGAGCACTGGGATCTAGGTAGCAAGAAGATCTCTAAATTTGAGAATGCAAGAGTCGAGTGACAAATAATTAAATTTTTTGGTAGCTGCATCATCTGTGGTCTGAGTATAGGACCATTCTTTACATTCATCCATACAAATGCCAGGAATGCATGGGGTTTGTTGTTGTTTTTCTTCTTGTTTTTGCTTTTGTTTTTGTTTTTGGAGGCCTGGCCACCCCTTTAAGGGCAGCAGCTCAGAGGGACAAGGTTGTGCAGCCACTTCTGGCTTGGGCAGTGGCTCCTTTTTTCCCTTTGCAAGCAGAAGATCCAGCACCCTTAAATTCTATCTCAGGGAAATGAAATTAAAACCATGTGCATGATTTAATAAGTGAAATAGAGTTTAGTGATTCTATACCCTCCTTTGATCCTTTTCTTAGACCACAGCTAATTATGGGCCAGATAAGCTTTTTCTTGAAAGAATAAATTGGCACATTTTCAAAGGGAAGTGTTATTATCAAAGGAATAAAAAATGATCTGAAACTGGCAGTGATGTTTTGAAATGTCGAAATCACATCGATCAAGATGGCCCTCAACATTTTTATTTTTGCAGTAATCCAGGTAGAAATGGACATTCAGGGACTGCTCTGCCTGTCTGCTTCAGAGTTGCCTAACATTTTTAAAAACCTATGTTCACTCACAAGTTCACAGTGCAATCATATGGTCGATGTGTCTGATTCTCTTTTAACGATGAACTAAGACCTCCAAAAATTTATATCTGGAAAAAAATCTTCTACAAAAAGTAAATCATATTCATGCTAAGATGACTCTCTCAACAGTTAGATTAGGTAGTATCTGTTAAAAATGAAAACATAAATATCTGAAAGCTTTTCTTACCTTCTTTTGTGCATGCTCCGTGGCCTTGTTTTTGAAAAGATATGAATCAAGACATTGTAATAAAGCAGATAATGGTCTCCATTCAATTAATTAAGGCATGAGTGGGAACACATTTTGGTAACTGCTCAGCGATCAAAATAATCTTGGTGCTATTGCCTTAACATTAACAGTTTATCTTAAAAATAAAAAGAAAATATTCTTTTCCTCATGTCAAAACTTAATAATAAGCTCTTCAAAGAAAAAAAAACCCAGAAGAATTTTTTGAAACTCTGAAACCAGATGGGTGTCAAAATGTTGTTGTAATAAATACCAATTATTGCATTCATATGTACTTAATGATTTAAAACATACAACCATGCAGTTCCAAAACGGGGTTTAGACTAGACCAAGTTGGGGTTTCTTTTTCCCAAGCATAGGATGGGGTCGGGGGAAGGCTGAACTTTCACCAAGAAACCACGCATTCCCCCACTTTTAAACAGTGCTTACAGCAGTATCTGAATAGAAGGCGTAGATCCGCAATCACTCACCAGGAAATGCCTGATTCTATATCTTTTCATAATTCCAGTTTCCTCCTTTGCTACCTTTCATTCTAAGGACGTGTTTCCATGTTACCTGCTCCTTCGTGTCAGATACATCTACATACTGACCTCAGACTGGTCTGTCCTCGGAAACATTACCTGTTGGTCCAGGCCATAGGCTCCCTCTTGGCATGTTGGGGGTTTGTCCCCTCCCGACCCCACAGTAGCTGTGTATGCGTTGGTGCACTAGCTATATTTCTCTCTGAAGCATTAATTCAATGCAGCTGGCATCTGTCACAATAGAAACACCCACTATCATCTGTTTCTATAGACGATGTCAGAACAAGTGGTAATGCATGGTGTGTTGGACATTTTATAAATTACTGTGTTAGCATTAGTGGTATGCGAGGAAGGGGGGGGTGGGTGGCCACCCCTCAGAGCTCCAAATGGGACTGTTACCAAAGAGAAAGCCAGCCAGAGAAGGGCAAGAGGGTGAGAGGTGGAGCGTTTTCCCATATACAGGCTTTCAGGGGATGCCCCAGGTAAAAGTTTCGTAGACGTCATTGTACAGAAAGGAATCAAGACCAGTTTCTCCATCTGTACGGGAGGCTGGGTAAGGTGGTGCAACAGTAAAAGAGTTCAGGTCTTGGGGCCTAAAGCTTTGCAAATATCCCTTTTCCACTCATCTCCCCTTCCCACCCCCCACAACTCACCTCGTCCTGGGGCTGCCTATGCAACAGGCTGGTCAATGATAATTGGAATAACAACCAAACTGAACAAGAATCTTGGACTCAAGGTATCCAGGTGTACTCGTCTTGATTTGAGTCCCCCCAGTTTCCTTCCAGCTCTTCAAGAGAGAAAGCAGGTCCTCGCTCACCACTTTGTTAGCACCGTCCTTTTGAAACTGAAAGTCTTGTGCAATCTCCAAGAGACCTCCGCCCTGGAGGGGAGCTGGGGAAATGCATGAAACCCTGAATTTTAATAACTGCATGTTGCCATGTAGTTATTATCTGTCGAGACTTACTTCCTCTGGTTCGTGGCCTTCATCTAAATCATCACATGTGTTAATGTGGTTATTAAAAGAAGGCTGATTTTTACCATACACCATTCTCCTGATCACGGTGGGGCAACCCCTTTCCTCAGACTTCTCACTGGTCTGGAATGATTGGCTGAACAAAGCAGACTAAGTCATGTATGGTAAAACTCAAAATCTGCCGGTGGAGATTGCCCCCACCTCTACCGCCAACATGCGTCGTTTTGTATGTCGAAGCCACTGTTTGCCTTAAGCCTTCTAGCTCCTAGTCATCTTTGTGTCAGCTCTTCCAGAACCCATGGCCAGTGGGTGACTGTTGTTTTCTGATTTTTATCCTGCCAGTAATGGATCAGGCACTTCAGAAGATCTGTTCTGGAAACTCGATGCCCTTCAGACCTTCATTCGGGACTTGCACTGGCCCGAGGAAGAGTTTGGAAAGCACCTAGAACAGCGGCTGAAGCTGATGGCAAGTGACATGATTGAATCTTGTGTCAAAAGGTAAGCCTAGGTGGCCAGACGGGCTCTGCATGCCTTCCCCACTCTACTCTGACTCAGTGAGTGGTAGGCGGCCACTCTTGTGATGGGCCCTAATTTGGATTTTTGGGAGGAGAGGATGATTGCTTGTCAAAGTCAGCCGGAGTGGTGGCCACGCAAGTCTAGCTCCTGTTCACCCGCTCCACATCTGTCCCAAGTCCAACACAACATGGCAGCCAGTTTTTTCACTTAGCTCCATGAGGAAAGGAGCCATGTCTGTTCTTGCTCTTCTCTGTATCCCTGGTATCTAGTAGCATCTGACACAAAATATTTATTTAATAAATATTTGTTAAGGGTATAAGTGACAAGTGTATGTGGGAGGGGATTACAAGACAGAAGAAAGAGAAGTACATGCAATTCTGGAGCTGCTATATCCAGTACAGGTAGTGGGAATCGAATGCCTTTTAAGAAACATGAACAGGACCTCTGCAACATCATCTGTTCTATATACACGAACTGAGCACTTACTGTGTGCCAACTCTTAGTTGTCCTGTCCCAAATCTAACTAGATATCAATCAAGGGGCATCTTGGTTTCCTACAAATTTCCTGTTTTATTGCTGCGGTGTATAGGACTGAGGTGAGCATGCTGCACTTGAAGCTCCTAGGTAGAATGTTCTGAAAAAGTGAAGAGAAGAAAATGAGAACAATGTGGATCCATTCAACAAAAATTGTTCAGCTCCTCCTATCTGCCAGGCACCGTGCTACGTTCGTGGCATACCATTGAAAAATGAGAGACCACAGCCCATCATCCATCTTGGAGTATCGATATCTGTGTATCAGACACAGAGATGAAATTCCTCTGGTTTAACATCATTATCATCACCCGGTCTGTCCCCAGACACATGTCCACATTCCTTTTCCAGTTCATAATTGTTCCACTATTCTTCCTTCAATCAAAACAAAAAATGAAAGAAAAAAAGAGAGCCCACAGGCAGCACAGGCCACTCCGCATCTCCAGATGTTGCGTAGTTCGGTTGATGGATCAGTTGTGGGTGACGGGGGCTGGGTTTGTCTGGGAGTGATCTGAGTTTTATATCTTGGAGGAAGAAAAGAGAAGTAATAGCATCAAAACTTGAAACCACAAGGGCAAAAGAACAACACAGTCCCGGGCAGGTGAGCCTCTCAGCAGGAACGAGGAGAGGAGCTACTTGCGGCCGGGAGTCTAGGCAGGTGTTGATGGTACTTCTGGAAGCTTAAAGTCCTGGTGACCCAGATTTTCTGTTTTATTATTTTCTACTCTTAGAACTAAAGGCAGGCCTATCGCTCAAACCCAAGGTCAAAATGTTTCCTTAGAATTTCGATTTCTACTGTTTCCTACATGGTTTCTATCAGTTTTAGGAAAAGCAGCTCTTTCCTTGTGGCCAAACCATTCCACCAAAAACTTCTTGTGGGGTAGTTCCCCTGTAATGAAAAATCCTCTCCTGATTTGTACTCAGGGCTATGGCACATTAGAATGAACAGTTACTAGCTTCTGATCTGTGCATGTGACTGTACAGAAAGATATGCGTGCCCTTCTGAGAAACCCGTCTTTGGAGTAGGGTAGGGAGACATGCGGATGTGGAAGGCACACAGTGACTTCATCGTAACCCTTACTGCATATCTCTGGGGGGGCCAGCCACCCCACGGAGTGTGGAACACTCACAGCAGGGGGTGTATCTTACTCTCTTTGAGCTCCTGGCCCTCCCCAGGCCCCCAGTGTCACATTTGCTACATAGCTTTGAAGTAACCTTTCATTAACCGAAGTTTGTCAAAGGCATATGCACACTGGCAATGGATGCTTAAATGTCTGGATGTCCCTTACAATCGAAGCCCCAGAGCAAAGCAAATATAAGTGCCAAAATCATCCCCCCCTCCCCACTGCCGACCTCCAGCTGCAGAGGGTAAAACACAAAAAGGCCCTTGGTTGTTCGAGGACATAGAATCTACATTAGTACAGCCTAGATCTTTTGCTTTCTTTCCTCTTTGGGATGGACTCACTGGCCCTCGTTCTAGAAGGACATCAACACAATGATGTGATTTTATAGATGCATATATGTGGCACCCAAAAGTTTTAATCAGGCACTCCTCATTTCCAAGTTTCTAAGAAGTTTAAGTCAATCATTCGATGGATGTGAAAGATATTCCGCCACAACACTGCACCCTCACCCTGCCCTCAAGGAGAATCGGAAAGATTCAGTGACCGCTCTATCCCTGGCACATTGCTCCATGGAGCCCTCTCGGTCACATTACCTTTGCATTTGGCTTTCCCCATTTTCACAGCCCCACACTCCCAGGGCCATGCACAGTTCTCCTGTGGAAACAGACGACAGTGACTTCCTTGTAAGGGAACGACTTAGCACTTCCCCTTCTCAAATTGGGCCGGAACTAGCATGCAGGCCTCACATCAGCACAGGGACGTGTCCAACTCAGTCCACATCAGACCTCCTTTTCACAAAACCAGGAAGGGATGTATTTTCAGGGTAGCTTAAAATGATCATCATGATTAGAAAGCTACTTCAGTGCACCAAGCCTTTAAGAGCCAAGATACATTTATCTTTAACATGATCATATAATCTATAGGAGTGTTTTAAGGCTTTTTTTTTAAAGTTTTTTTTTTCTTAAGAACTAGGCTTCCAACCTTAGAAATTATACTTGGCTTCCCTGATGCACTCAGGGTGTGTGAGCAAGCTGGCTTCCTTTCCCGAGCTAACTAGCTGTGTGGTCCTCCTATGTGCTGTTAGAAAACTGCTACAAATACCTCTTAAAGCAATGCTTTCCTGGTGGCTGCATGGTCTCCCGGACCTGACCGTGAACAATGCTGAAAAGACACATTGGACGAAAGGAGCTTTAATAAAACCACTTACGAACCAGGTGCTTTTCTTTCAAGCCATGTGATGATGTGACCCACTTCTCTGAAACCTTTTACAGTGTAACGGGTCCCCTTTACAATGCTGATACCAAGGATTAAATCTCACACCTGTATTACCAGCTGGCCGTGGCAGACTAGGTTTTTCCTGTGAGCAGTAAGCACATTGCGGGGATCATAATTTGACCTATGTCAGAATTATGTCACTTTACGCTTTCACCATTACACAATTATTGAATTGGTAAGTATCATATGCCATTTTCACTTATAAAAAATATATACTCGTATTGCAGAATAACAGACATTGCAAACAAATATACTGAAAGTCCTCTGCTACGCCCCCTCCTAATTGAACTTTCCTCCCCGAGGTTACCGATCTTAATTTTTTAGTTTTTAAAGCCATATAATAATTGGATTTTTTTACTTCAGTCTCTTTCAAAACCAAAAGAAAAAAAAAAACTACAACAAATGTCATTTAAGATTTTTCCCCCACCATGAGATTTTGAAGATTAGAAGCTGCTTTTTGTTTTTTGTTTTTTTAATGAAGTGATTCAAGGTAGACACTTGCCAATGTGAGAGAACTTACATATGCTATAATGCTATAATTGGGTTTTTGTTCATTCATTCATTCTCCCGCAATTAGGGTTCTCCATAGCATGTAAACTATAGACAGAAATACGCTGAGCTACAGGTGTTCTGTGTGCTGCCGAGAAAGGAAGGGCTTACATGGCTGTCTCCGTGAATAGGCCTTCCTTAGTTGGGAAAGTCATTTTTAAAAGAACACATGTGAAGTCATTGTCGATTGAAACTGATTATAGCCTTCAATTTTCTTTTTCACTGACCTCTCAGAAAATGTCTCCTCCACCTGCCGCCATGAATGCTGAATTGGTCTTTTCCTACTTTGTTTTAATAGAACCAGGATTGCATTTGAAGTTAAGCTGCAAAAAACCAGTCGATCAACAGATTTTCGAGTCCCACAGTCAATATGCACCATGTTTAATGTTATGGTTGATGCCAAAGCTCAATCAACAAAACTTTGCAGCATGGAAATGGGCCAAGAGGTAAAAAAAAAAAAAAATACAGATTTTTTTCCCCCTCCATTGATCATGTAAAAGAAAACTTCACAAATTCCTTCTATCTACACTAGTCTGCTAGTTTCAGAAATAGCCTCTAACATTTGCAGATTAAGCTACAGATGAATGTTTGGTATCTGTTTGTTAAGTCCATTTTGAAGGCACATGCTAATGAGAATGCCAGTCCCTTGGAAGTGATTCTTGGCTGGAGTTGGAGTGGCCGTAAAGTTCCTTTAAGTCACATGACATGGGAGGACCTTATTTATTAAGCTGGTATCTCCCAATAGATCAGTTGGCCAGCGTGTAAGTCATTTTCACATTTGAAGTGCATTTTATCACTTGGAACATCTGGTTAGCAGGAGAGCTCACTTCCTTGCATCAAGTAACTTCCAGGATATGTAATGTTATATCACCCTGCTACCCCATCCCTAGCCAGCAGGTTCTGAATTTTTAAGAAATCGCAGACTTTCCAATTTCCTTAGATTGAGCTGATTGTGAATCTTCCCTGACCAAAAGGTTAGTCCTTTGCTAAGTTTCCAATTCCAAAGTGGTATTTAAAATGTAAAGGAGAAAGAAGCAGCAACTTGGGCTTGATTAAAGACTATCATGATCATTTTTCTCTGATGGCCTCAAGCCAGCTAGATATTCATATACCAATTTAGAATTAATTCAGAAACATTTCTGGCAACTCTCATGTTGTTGCCAATTGGCATAAATTGCTCCTAAATCAGATCTTTCGATACCAGCCTTACATGCTCAGAATTCTTACTAAATTATATTTGCTCCTTATTCTTTATTTATTTTCTCTTTCGGCACCTTCCATTTTTAAACGTGGGTTGGTGATATTCTCTTCCTGGCAAAATCGTCTCCAACCTTCTTTCCCCACAGATCAGCCTCCTTAGCCATCCCTGTTAGCATTTGCTCCCAACTGATTTTCTTTTGAGGGACATTTCCTCAGGGGTTCTGTTCTAGGCACTCAGGGTAAATGTAGTGGTTCTCAAAATTTCAGTGTGCGTCTGACTCATTGAGAGAGCTTCTTAAAATCCAGATTGTTGGGTCTCACCCCAAGGGTTTCCAATAGGTCTGGGGTGTGACCCAAGAATTTGCATTTCTAACCAATTCCCCATTGAGACTGATGCTGCTGGCTGGTCTGGAGTCTGCAATTTTGGAATCATTGGTCTGGAGGCTCGTATACAAGAAGGAATTAAGATTAGGGGTCACACATGAAGGACAACCTCCTGACGAAGGCTTGGGTTAAGCTGGTCGATTCACTCAGCCTCTCTGAACTTCAGATTTCCTCATCTGTAAAATGATGGCACTATTCTAATTTATTTCAGTCTATTTTGAGCTGCAGAATCGGTTCTTCAGACCTTACCAAGAAGGCCAGTGTGTGAAACAAACAAAATTAAAGCTGCTCTGGATAAAGTGGAGGGCAGGGGGGTCAAGGAAGAGGGGCCTAGTGCTCAACCTACCAGGTTCCTTTCTGCCTCTGCATTTCTTCGCTGCCCACCTGAACTCTCTCAGGCTTCGTAGATCCCACTTGAAAAACCCTGCTTTCGGTGGTTTCTCATGTTCATTAAGATGAATTCAAACTTTCCCAATTTCTGTCCCTCCTGAATTTTTCTCCCCTTGAGCTCTGTTTCTAAAAATTGAGATGTAATTCACATGCCATAAATTTCAGCCTTTTACAGTATACAAATCAATAGTTTTTAGTATATTCACAAAGCTATGCAAGCAGAACAACTATTAATTGTAAGAATCCTCTATCACCCTAAAAAGAAACCTGATCAATTAATAATAATTGCCCAGTTCTCCCTCCCCAGCCCTGGGTAACCTCCATCCCACTTTCTGTCTCTAAAGCTTGCCTATTCTGAGCATTTCATATAAATGGAATCTCATACAGCCTTTTGTGACTGGTTTCTTTCACAGGACATTGTAGTTTCTAGATTTGTGTTGTTGCAGGCATCAGCACTTTGTTCCTTTTTATACTGAACACTATTTTATTATTTGGTTATACTACATCATATTTACCCATTCATCAGCTGTTAGATGTTTAAGCTGTTTCTACTTTTTCACTACAAGTAACGCTGTCATGGACATTCAATGTACAAGTTTTCGCATGGACCTATGTTTTCAATTGTCTTAGATATCTACCTAGAATTGAAATTGCTGGGTCATATGGTCTCTCTACATTTAACTTCTTGAGGAACTGCCAAACTGCTTCCCAAAGTGGCAGCACCATTTTATATTCACATCAGCAATGTATGAGAAATCCTATTTCCCTACAACTTAACCACCGCTTCTTATTATGTATCTTATTATAGCCATCCTAGTGTGTTTGCAGCAGTATCTCACGATGGTTTTGATTTGCAGTGATGTTGGTCATACTTTTATATGCCTGTTGACCATTTGTGCATCTCCTTTGAAGATCTATTCAGATCCTTTGCCCATTTAAAAAATTAAATTCTTTGTATTGTTCAGTTGTTAGAGTTCTTTATGTATTCTGGATACTATATACCATTATCATATATATGATTTGCAACTATTTTCTCCCATTCTGCCAATTGCCTTTTTCACATTCTTGGTAGTATCCTTTAAAACACAGTAGTTTTGTTTTTGTTTAATTTTGATGAAGTCCCATTTATCTCTTCCCCCTTGATGCTTCCTGAGATGACCTTTTCAACTGAATTTCACAAGGATGACAATAGTGTCATTCCAGGATGAGGAAGTTTCTTGCCCTAGACTGGCCTCCTTTCCCCTCAACAGCTCTTAAGACTTAAGATCGACTCAGTTGTGGCCACATTTAAAGAATCCCATGTACCTAGTCAGATGCTAAGCGATCCTTCCAAATAAGCCAAGTCACTCTGATCTTATCTTCCATCTTTCTGAACTGGGGCTTGGGAAGAGTAGTATATGTTAGAGGACAGGGGTTGTCACAGGCCCCACTGAAAATGTGATGAAATTTATGGAACCAATTCCCAGGGGAAAAAATACTTTCACACAATTTTGCATTTCAGGGTGTATGAGGACCTTGTTAGATCAAACTGGAGACCCCAGTTGGAGATATGTGATGAAAAATCGCAAGATGATTTTGTCACAAGGGGACTCTGTTCTTATCTTTACCACTAATCACTTCTATGCTACAGTAAAATGACCTTGGCTAAACCTTGGAGTCTTGGTTTTCTGGAAGAACAGGTTGTCCAGTAGCTTAATAAGTACATCTTATGGGTGCTATACTGAAGCTGTCAAACTCTGTGACCTTGAGCAAGTCCCTTTCGGTTACAACCTTACTGTCATCATTTATCAACTGAAAGATATAGCATGCAGCACACAGCCTTTGAGAGATATGTAGCCCATCAAAACTGAGGATAAAGTTCCCTAATTTCTGAATGTCAGATTAGAACATTGTCTTGGGTACACTCCAATAGTAACATTTTTTGAGGCTAAACAGCAATACCTACTTTTTCCTGGATATGATTCTATATGATAAAGTAGAAAACACTTCATGTGTCCCTTTCAAATAATTTAACATTCTTTTTTTATGAAAACAATAACTGAGGCTGGTAAACATTTCTATATCCCCCTCCCAGACCAAATGATCTTTATTCAGGGCTCATCCAATACTGCATTCTAGTTTCTGGCTCTTATCCTCAGATTCAGTATCCCAAACCATGCTAGGGAGACCTGCTATGCCATTTCTCCTTAGTATAATTGAATCAGAGACACCTAAGTGACCAGCTCACATGGGAATAGAGGGCTCTGCTGACCTTAGAATACCAAGTGACTGAGAATAATCAGAATGAAGCCAGATACCATTTTCAGTATATCTATACTTCCTATGAGGGACCTTGTTGGCTGTGACCTTGAGACTTCAATGGGAAGTCTCATGCAAATGGTCTCTCCTTAATTTTTCTCTCTTTGCAGAATTGGGGTATTCATCTTCAAAGTCAACTGAATTGTAAAAATGTGATTGGTCAAAGATGATGGGGAATTGGGAGAATAGACAGAAGTTTTGTGTAGTTTTCACTCTGTGAGTTTTGGATATTAAGCTCACATTCCAGATCTAGCTATAATACCTGCTTCCACCCGGATTCTAACTCCCTCAAAGTGCTTTCGACTAGTGGCCTGGCCAGGTGATACAGTGGTGATACAGTATTCTCCCATTTTAAGATCACTTCCTTAATTTCATTGCCAGGGTAAAGTCTCATCTAAAAGCAGCTGTTGAAGCATTTGTTAACCATACTTTTCCATCTTAAATATTTATTTTTTCATTAAAATTTGCAAAGCACCAGTAGAAAGGAAATTGTGTATTAAATAGTTTCTCACTTGGTCTAGTGTGTTTTCATCTCATTTCCAAGGTCAGATGGTCTTAACAGAAAGACAACATACACACAATCTGTTCCATGACAAGGCAAAATGTGCGGCACAGGAAGTCAAGTGGAATGATTTTTACAAAGTGATTGTGAATTTGTAGCAGCTTAGCTCCTCAGAAGGAGAGTGAACTCCAAACTTTCCATGCCATTGAAGATCGGTAGTTCCCTTGGTAGTAGCATGATCTAGTGCCCCAGAATATAATTTATGGGTATTATTATTATCATCATCATCATCATCATCATCATCATCACCACTAAGGTAAAGCCAATCCAGTGATGCGAGGAGAGGGAACTGGAAAATGCAAAACTAGGAAGCATCCCTCTTTGTGCCCATATTGGGATGCAGATGGAATTGGATAGTCCGTCTGACTTCAAGAGACTTTGCAACAAGATAATCTTAGTTTGGGGATGGTATTTAAAAGATGCCCCAGTGGTATTTATACCCCTTCAGGGAGCTTCGCATCTGCGTGGAACAAATAATCTCCCCAGAAAGAGCAGAAAGCAATGCTCACTCTCACCCTAGAAAAGCTAGTTAATCAAATAAGTTTCGGGAAAATTTGGCAAAAGCAATTCGTGCATTTTGTACTTACTTGTATAAAAATGGGGACCGCTTTGATAGCTACCCCTTTAGCGCATGTTAAGCAGAGTAGATATGACCCTGGTGTACTATCTTTCCCAAAGTAAGTTTTGTTTGTTTATCAAAACAACCTTTTCATAACAGAAAAAAAAAAAAAAAAAGACATGTAGACAGGAGTAGAGATAGCCGGGTTTGTATAGAGTGAAAGAGAGAAACAGTGGAATTCTGTGCAGGGAGGTCATGGCCAAGTTTGTCATGGAAAAACTGAAGGCAGGAAGAGGTTCCCCAAAACCCACCATGTCTCCATATACTTTAGTTTGGACTCCTTCCAAGATGAAAAGCCTTGAGGTTCCCCCACCTGTGAAGAGAAAACATATTTGCTTTTCAAGAAAAGATGGCATTACTAACACCTCATACCATGAGCCTGGATCTCTCCTGGTGCATAGATACCAACTACTCTGGGCTCTGCTTGCCATGTCAGCCAAGTGTTCCCAGAGAACGTTTCTGTTCTCAGTGATGTGCTTTGCTTGGTTAGAAGCCCCCGTTTCATATTTCAGATTGTATTATTTTGCCTACAATTTGCCTTTCTGAGTTAGTTAAATCTCCGAATTAATAAATGTGGATCATTTATAGTCATCCAAAGAAAACTGAGCAGAGTGAAGCAATCACGTGAGGAAAGTAAGCATGTGATACGGAATCTTATCTCAAGACCTAAAAATGAATTTGGAGCCCTGTCAATATTCCTGAATTCTTTTTTGCTCTGACATCTTTCTTTGTGTTTCTAGCACAGAATTCTGCAGATACTTTTTTGCATTCAGCTTCAGGTTTAAGCCACTTACTAGTGAATCCCTTCATGAAGCCCGCCAGTGTGGGTTCTGATTCATCAGGGCTGTGCAGCATGGCCCCTTTTGGCTTTATTGTTTTTCCTCTAACCAACTGAAAGGGAACAAAAATGAAAGAATGAGCAGTAAGACCATATCTCCCTATGGCCGGCCTCTACTTCATGAAATTGAACAAATAGTATTTGAATTGCAATTATAGTTATGAGTTGTTCTCACATCTTAGACCCTCACTTGATCTTCAAAATAGATCTCTGAGTCTGAGAGCAGAACTGCCAGGAAATGGTTTTTAAATAATAGTAGTAATATAGTAATATAATAATAATAAAATAATAATAATAGTAATAAGAAGAACAGACCTGCTAAATATCTTTAAATAGGGTTTGCTTCATTCTCTTTCCAAAATCAGCGTTTGTACTTGGTTTTCCTTTACCCTCCACATTGATCCCTTGCAGTTAATAGTATTATCTGTTCTTTTACAGATGAGGAAACTGAACTATATATTCTTAGGCTACGTGATTTCCCAACTTTGCACTGGGACTTTAGCTAGGGCTTCCAATTACAAACAAAATTCCCCTGTGACTTTTAATGAACTCACCGAATTCATATCCCTTCACTCACTTTCATTAATTCTGATTGCCAGTTATCAGAATATCCAACCACGTTCCCGTGGCTTATTATTTCTGTACGTTTTCATAGCTTTTTGAATGGGTTGCTTAATTTTCATTTTCTCATGTGTCCTTTTGTCCTAATCTTTATCTGCACTGTTCCTTTTTTTTTCTATTCCTAATTAATCATCCTTCTGAAAGTTTGCTAAAGACTGGGTAAGTGCATTTTCCTTTCCAAATAGCAGTGCTTCGCATTGTTATTTTTTATTAAGGAATATGGAATAATTCAAGTGGATACTAAAATGATCTAATAAATGTCAAGGAACTGGCATACAGTATTTTCTGTTGAAATCGCTTTTCCCTTTTTCCTGGCATTTACAGCAGATTTTTGTTTGTGTGGGGGTTTGTTTTCACATTACTATTTAAATTTAATCGACAGCGGCCATTAGAGAAATGGAAAAACTTAACAGGAGTCTTAGCAGAGGCTCTAAACCTGGGTCTTCTTATCCATGAATGGAGAAAATGAGTGGCTGCCACAAGGGCTCAGAAAAACAAACAAACAAACAAACAAAAAAAAAAACCACTTGGCCTCCACATTGAATCAATATCTGGAGAGAGAACCAGTGGGCTCTGAGGCATTAACCTCAAGTATTAGAGGGTTTTAGAACAGTTTTTGCAAAATCTGTCACAGTGTCTTGGTCAAATTCTGAGCCACATCCACTAGCAGTTTTCCAAAGATAAATTTTCATCCCCTGTAGTAAATTATTAGGATATCTTATTTTGTAAATTCCGGACCAATACACTGCTAGGCCATGAAGCCATCCATGTGTGCTACTTGTAATCATGTGTATGTATCTACACATATCAAAGCCATCCAAAGCCTTGGGTAAGGAACCATGTGGCTGGTAATTTTTTTTAAGAGCTTCAGATCTCTCTTCATCAAAGACCTGGAGTCAGAACCTTACAGCTGCGTCTGGGACTATGGAAATGAACTGGGTCTGCGGGACAGGCTTTCTGTCTAAATTGTGTTGTCTAAAAATTACTGACGGATGCAATGCCTTCACCTCCCAAACATGCTAATATTTGTCTTTCTGTGTTCTTTAGCATCAATACCATTCAAAAATAGATGAACTAATTGAAGAAGCTGTTAAAGAAATGATAACACTCTTGGTTGCAAAGGTAACCTTCAGCTTCAGGTGAAATGTTTCATTGTGAACATTGCTTTGTTAGATCTGCATTCCCATTAAAATGTGATACGTTAAAAAGTTGAGCTGGATACTTGTATTTCTTGGGAAACAAGATCGTACATCACCCAGGCTCAACTCAGAATGATTTTTTTCCGAAGATCGTGAGCCGAGCCGTGTGAAGATGAATTGATGAAGTGGCGCGTGTTAACTCAATAAGAAATTGTCCCCTGACATTACCCTAGGTTATGTGGGAAATGTTTGTTTTGTTTTTCAGCACTGACAAAGTTAGATTTTAAATACAGAAAAGTTAAACGGTAATAAGGAATTCTGCCATCCTGAAAACCCCCTTTTCCCTCGTTTCTCATGCAGTGAGAGTCATAATAAAACATAAAAGTCAGATAAAGCTATTTCAGTCACCCTCATGAATTATAGAATTTTAACTAAGTAATGCTGAATGGGAAGACATTTATATTTGCCAGTGCTAAACTTCTGTTTCCCCCAAATTACTGATAAAATACAAATAAAAATAGATTGGATTAAATGTAGTGCTAATATGTAACGTAAAAACTGCTTTGCGCAGTTTTGGATTTTGAAAAGTGCATTTAATATTATCGCATGCTGTATGCAACTCAATAATATTTTGTCACTTTGTACTTCTGTAACACTCTATATTTGCAATCACATAATAATGAAGAGAAAGCCGAATAAGTCAAATATTTCTATGTGAAAGCAATCTCTTCCTCTCCCCCAAAGCGGGAATCGAGTAATAGCACACAAAACCAAGTGAGGTCATTGCTAGTCTCTGGCTGGTTGGGAACTGTTGCTCCTTAGTGTGAACAGTTAGAGTTTGAAATAATATAGATCTATTTTTTTTTCTGCTGTTTTACTAGTTCATTACTATCTTGGAAGGAGTCCTGGCAAAATTATCCAGATATGACGAAGGGACTTTGTTTTCTTCTTTTTTGTCATTTACCGTAAGTAAAGCACTTCCTCCTTGCCTGGTTTTTGTGTTAGTGTGGGTTTGGGTTTGGGCTTAGGGGAGGGGTGCCAATGTGTCGTTTTGGTTTGTGTATGTATGTGAATTAAGGTCGACTACCCATGTGTAATAACCTGACAATAAGCAGGACCTTTCACAACAGCAGGTAATCCAAAGTCATGTCTCTTTCTCTTGTGAGTGTGCAATATGTATGTATGTATATGCATGTACACACACGTACTCATATGTCTCCATATGTAGACATCCAAAAGAGAGTTGCTGGCCTGCGCCCACGTTAGCTATCTCGGGCAAATCATGTAATGTTTCCGGGCAGCCGCTTCCCCATCTGCAAATTTTAAACGTTGCAAATAGAGACCTATAGTCCGACAGAGCTTTTAAACATGTGTTACTTGGTCCTCCCTGGGTCTGGTACACCTTTCTTCATTGAATTAGTTGCCTATATTTAAAACTCAGGAGGATTCACAGAGATGTCCACATTCCAGGCTTTCTTTATAAAACGGACAGCCAGCAGCTCTGGGCCTGTTTACTTACATAGCAGCGGTCTGCTGCAGCCCATCACGGTGAGCCACATTGATCAGACATTTGTTTACCAGTTTCCTGTAGCCTCCTCCTGGCTGTTTCACTCATTCATGTACCTGCCTGGGCTTGGGAGCACTGGAGTCTACAACCTCTGTGGCACATGACTGAGTTCGTACAAATTGTGAGGGCCTCTAATTCTCTGCCAGGATCTGTGCGTGGGCATGGAAGTGAGTTTGCTTGTGAGCAGAAGGCAGCCTCATTCTCTGTAGGTAAATGAGCAATGGAGATGGTCACTGTAAATGGGCTGCTTGGGGGCCTCATTCTCCCACCCTTCTCACGCTCCTTGGCAATGATGACTGCATCTGTCCTTACCATTTATGATAGCAGGGTGTTTGCCGGCTCAGAGGCCGGCTGTATTCCTCTGACAATGCTATAGGGAAAGCAGTCAATTTAAGACCTATTATCCCTATATCTTTAAAACAGCATTCATGTATGAAGAATCTCCTAGAAAGGCATTGAATGCCAAGACAAGGCCCAGCACAGGGTAGGAAGTAGCACATCATCGTCAACTTTGGGATCTGGCAGAAGCAGGTTCAAGTCCTGTTGCCAGGATCAACCAGCCATATGACCTTGAGTAGCTGTCTCGTCCTCTCGGGGTCCGAGATTGGCTTTGGGTTTGCTTTTGGCTTTGGGGCGGGGCACTATTATATAATTTTGGTGTTAGCGTTTGCTACGTGTGTTAATTAGGGTCAACCACCACGATGTATGGGAGTGAGGAGTGGATAACATCTTCTGTGATGAGCTGTTGGGAAGATAATGATGTAAGCAAAAAGCCTAGCATAGTCTTAGCACGGAGTAAGTCTCAACAAATAGGGCTACTTTTAAGAAAAGAGGATAAAACATGATCATTAATAAAACATGATTATTATACCGCGCAAAACTTGCATACACACAAGTTCTTCCCAAGTATGCCTTACGCTGGTAATCCCCATGCATTAGATTTTCTGGGAATTAAGGGAAATGTAGACAGAAAATATTTAAAACAATTCTAGATCGTATCCATGCATCCACATATCTAGGATATTTTGCTTTGGAGCTCTCAGCTTCCCAGGTATAAGGAATGAACTCATCCCCAGAAGTGTGGTGGCCCCAGTTCCCAGAGTTTAGTGGTAAAGGTGGGGTGGGACAGAGGATGGTGACAACAGGAAATCTATCCAATATCACTCTGTAGAACCACCCATAAAGTGTCACAGCTGAAAGGATACCTATCCAGCCACTCCTTTGACAAACAAACAACAAAACAAAAACACGGCCCAGAGAGGGAAAGTAATTTGTCCAAGGTCACACAGCAATGGGCAGAGTGGAGACAGGGACCCAGGTCTTCTGCCAGCTTCCCCCCCCCACCGCCCCCCCCCCCCGTTCCCCACCACTGAGCAACTTCCTGGAGAGAGTGGGATTCAACTGGCAGTTGCCTTAGCGCTGGAAGGCAGATGGGCAGATGAGTGGGGAAGATTCACAAAGAAGGATTCAGGGCACATGAGTGGGAAATATTAGATAATCTTTCATTCCTCAGTGAAGTCATGGAAATGGTGAAAAGAGGCAGGCTTATTCTGGAAAACATTCCCCCGACACCCACAAAAGCTATCACTTTCTTTGAGTCTTCATTCCGAGCAAGTGTTTTCGCTGCACTGGACTTGAACCAGTGCAAACGGGGAAAGCCCCTCTGCTCTTTATGGAGCAGAATTCAGCCCATGCGTGAGGCCCCACCCTAATGCCTGACTTCCCAATAGAACTAGCAGAAGGTGGTCCGCGGCACCAGTACAGGATGTGGTACCCGGGGGAGGGGATCTCACGAGAGGGTGAGAAACAAAGACCTAGCATATCCTCCGAGGAGTTTTCAAGCTGAAATTCTCATGCTCTCATCTCTCCCTTTGCGGAGACATTTTGCAGCCTCGCCGCATGCCTAGTGAAGTCCCTGTAAGTGCAGAACACTTGGGTGCCTGTCACTCGGCCTGTAACTTCCCTTCCTTAGTGACACTTCTCCCGCACACTTGGCCGTCCCACGGCCAAAAGCACCCACTTATCATTTGCAGCCCCTGTTCTCATCTCCTGCTGGTATTCCAGCGTTGGAGAATACGAGCTGTGCTCAGAAGTGGTAGGAATATCTATCTCCACACGTGGGTGCTGAGCTCCTGCCCAAATTTCAGTGGGACTTTGAAGACTTCCTGCAGCCCAGTGGTGTGAATCACGCCGGAGTGGAGTGGAGTGGAGTGGAGGGGAGAGAGTTGAGCAGGGGCAGCAGGCGCCGTGGGAAGAGCCTGGAAATCAAGGATGAGAGAACCAGCTGTGAGTCCCGGGACCTGGACAAAGGCGTAGAGATGGTGCCGACGCCCTGGCAAGGCTTTCCTTAAAGCTGCTCCCATTTCTGATTCAATTCTTCAAGTATTACTGTGCACTTACCACGTCCCCACCTCAGCGGGACTGCCAAGTATGAGCCATGTGCTGTGCCCCCCGGAAAGCTGACAAGTATCGACAAATATGCCACCCTTTCCCCCTCTTTCTCCCGCTGAGCGCCTCCTTTCCTGGGTGGGCTTGATTTCATGGTCCAAGCCAGACATTTTGGAAAACGTCTGCAGTGGCACAGAGCAGGCAGGAATATTTATTTCTCGTCTCCATCTGCATTGCTTCCTCTCTTGGAGAGGAGCTGGGGGGTGGGGGGGAGGAGGGCGGGGAGGAGGGAGGAGGAGATGTGGCTTCTTCGTGCCAGCCCACGAGGCGTCCAGGCGGGCCCCTCCTCTCCTCCCTCCCCAGCTTCAGCAGCAGGAGCAGCCTGGGATTTCTGGAGGCAGGCGCCTTTCGAACTTTCGAAAGATCAGCCCAGTTGGAAGTCGCAATTAGCAACTATCCGCCCATTTCCCCTGACTGCAAGATGTGCTTTTGTGTGGGTTGCCTGCTTGGAAGGGTCCTTGTCTGGTGGGTAGCCTCACGCTGTTCTTTTAGGAGGCCAGGAAGGGCGACAAGCAGGTACCTAGGTCTCTCTCCAAACAAATTAAGATCCGTTCCTTGGTCCTATCCAGGTGTTAACAAATTTGCTAGTTCTGGAATCTGCCGCTCATTTGTTCACTCATTCATTCATTCATTCACCCAGCATGTATTTACCAAGCGCCTACGTGTCATGCATTGTGCTAGGTGCCGGGGCCACAGCAGTGAGCAAGGGACACATGTTCTCCTTTTGGAGTTTACATTTAGGAAGAGGGACAGACAATTAAGAAAGGAAAGAAAAGCATAGGGTAGGGGTGGTGCTATCCAGCCCACAAAATGGAGGGAAAGGAGAGGGGAGGTAGGGGTGGTGTTGCTTCAACTAGGATGGTCACGGAAGATCTCTGAAGAGGAGACATGGGCTGAAACTAAGAGGAGCCAGCCATAGCTGAAGAAAGGGGAGAATCTTCTAGGCAGACTAGCAACTGCAATGACCAGGAGGCAGGAAAGCAGGAGCCATTTTTGCAGGATATTTTGGAAGTCGCATGGGCAGGACTTAGAGATTGAGCACATGCGGGGGGTGGAGACTCAGTGGAAGGGATCAAAAGGGAAGGCCCCTCGTGGTAAGGTCCTGAAGAGCGCCGCTGTGCCGAGTGGCTCTGAGAGTCTGAGAGCGGGTGGTATACAGCAAACAGACAGCCCGGAGAGGGGAGACCTGAGCTGGGTCCCAGCCCCGCCCCTCCCCCTGGGAGCTGTGTGACCCGAAACAAGGGATCACACCTTGGCTTTCAGTTCCCTTCGGTGTAGAATGATGATGGTTTTATTAGATGAATCCAGAAGCCGAAAATAGCTACAGGAGCAACAGCTATTCTTTAAGCACTTGCTAAGTGCCTGGCACAGGGCTAAGTGCTTTAAATGTATTTTTCTCCTTGAATCCTCTGAACGCTGCCATTCCACCAATGCTCTTCTGCCCGCAGACAATGAAACTGAGGCTCTAAGAGGTTAAGCCCTCTAGTTTGACCAGCATACTCCCTGCCACTAAACTCTGGAGCCTATAGGGAAGGGTGACGACGTCGGAGGGGCCCACACCCTCTCCCCTGGCAGACGGAATAGTTACTTCAAATCCTCTGAAGGCCCCTCCAGATTCCCCTCCAGAATCCACTCCAGATTCCCCTATCAAGCCAGTCCATTTGTGAGGGTCAAAATGGAACATGGAAGTCACTCCAGTCAGGCAGGATAAAGCCCTGTTCCAAGCTGTCAGGGGCCTAGACCCTATGTATAAACTCCTACGTCTCAAATTACGCTCATTCACCCTTTTGTTTTTTCATTTGCCAGCATTTTAATTGTTTTGCCACTTAGAAATGAAACAAAGTAGACCTGCTTCTTCCTGCTAGAATCTGAGACCAGGACTGGTATTAGTGCAGGTCTACCAGCAGCCTAGACTGCTTTCGTGCAGAGCTCTTGAGGTCATGCCAAAGAACAAGACTGCCACTTTGGTCAAAAGCCTGAACCGGATCAAAATAATTCACTTCTGTCCACAGAATATTTTGGTCAGGAAGGAGTTCAAATTTGGGCACAGGGTGAGTGTCCTTAATCGTTAGTGTTATGTCTGGTGAAGTCCCATTTTTGCTTTGGCTTCAGGGAACGCTCAGCAGAGAAGACACGGCTTTTTATAGTTTGGGCTGGTGAGTGTGGTATAGACAGAGAGGTCTCGTTCTACCCTCAGAGAGCAGCATCATTAGCTTATCAGGTGCTGAATCCATATGATTCAAGTCAGTTGGCATCCACGCTTCAGAATGGAGGTGCCTGCCTTGGACAGAAGCACCCACCATGTTGTTAATAGCCGACCTTTACTGAACATATACTGTGTGCCCAGCAGTGTGCTAAGTTATCACATGCATTTCCTCATCTGATCCTCACAATCATCCTATGCAATTGATACAATTATGATCCCTATTTTACAGATGGGAGAAGTTGAGTTTCTTGTCCAAAGTCATACAACTACTAAGACTGTACCGTAGATTTACTCTTGTATTATCTTCAGAATGTTCTTCCCCACAGAAGCACAGAAACTCAGAAGTCAATTAGCAGCTCTTCCAGGAACTAGCCACTTACTGATACCATTTCTAAGGGAAAGAGTCATCTATTTTTTGTTCACATCTTACCAGCAAAAATAATTGATCAGTGGGGCGCCTGGGTGGCTTAGTCGGTTAAGTGTCCGACTTTCGCTTAGGTCATGATCTCACAGTTCGTGGGTTCGAGCCCCGCGTCGGGCTCTGTGCTGACTGCCAGCTCAGAGCCTGGAGCCTGTTTCAGTCTGTGACTCCCTCTCTCTCTGACCCTCCCTGCTCACGCTGTCTCTCTCTCTCCTAGAAATAAATAAAACATTAAAAAAAAATTAAAAAAAAATAATAATTGATCAGTAACTTCCCCACCAAATGTTTTGCAATAAAACCAAAGGAAGAGACCTTCAAAATGCCCCCACTTCTTTTGTGCTTCCAGATAATCTTCAGTTTCATACTGTTCGTTCAGTCAACACATGTTTGTTGAGGGCCTACTTGCTGCCAGGCATTGGGAGCTTAGCAATGACCAAGAGGGATAATGCCTCTTCATATAGATCCTCATTAGGGAGATATAGTCTCAAGAAGTAAATCACACGCGTGGCAGTTTTTCAGAGAGAGGGAGAAGTAGCTGACACAATGGGACAGTAGTCTAAAAGAACCAAACATCATCTGGGAGGTCACGGTATTTGAGCTGAGGTCTAATGGATCTAGCAAAGAAGAGAAGAAAGAGTGTCCCAGGGTACAAAGACTCTGAGGAGACAGGGAAGGTCTCATGCATTCTGGGAACCGGAAGTTCATTGTCACTCAGGGAAATGTCAGCCTGAAGGGAGGAAAATGACAAGGGATGGAGTTAGGGAGCAGGTAGTCTGGAGCCTGATCATGAAGCAACTTGCCCACGGTTACGGAATCAAAGGGTTTGCCAAGGGGCATTCTCAAAATTGATTCGGATGGACAAGTTAAGAGAAGTTGCCGAGAGACCAGCTACTATTATCAGGTGATACCGTGTTTGTTAGTCTGATTTTGAAGCTTTGAGCCACCATTGGAAGACATTTTGTCTAATGTGTTTTGTTCACATAGACCAAAAAAGCACCGTGCTCTGAAATGTTCAAGACCCGTAAAGCACTGATCTGCCATGCCTTCTATGGACTTCTTTCATCAGCCACTCCCCAATGGCTCAGAACTTGACATCCACTTTGGGGTTTATGACAAATAATTTTATCACCTAGTAGGACATCATCCTCCTTTCCAGTTCATGCCTTGAAAACACAGCTGACAATTAACATACCTGCTGTCCAAAGCAGCCCTTCAGAAGCTTTGCAGAAGAAAAACAAAAGCATCCAAAGTTAACCATTTCTCTTAATATTCTTTAGTAGACAGATGAACCTAAGATAGACACAGTATTTTCTTCAAACTGTCAGGTGCCAAGCAACCAGGTCACAGACGTGTCAGCTCTGAAAGAAATACCTAATGAAGATATGTAGGGCCTCAAACATGAAATAATTGTTCTGAAGTTAAAAGTCAGAGAAGCTGCCCTGACCTCTGAACCACATGTAGTGGGAAGCTGATCACCGGAAAGTTAGAGGGAGAGACGGGATTGTGAAGCCCAGACTAACAGAAATGTGGGCTAGTTACTGGCCATTTGTGAACCTCAGTTTTTTCATCTGTTGAGTGAGGGTGGTGGGGCCTATTTCAGGTAGCAGATGAGATGATTAGTAGCAGGGGTGCCTGGGGGCTCCATCAGTTAAGCATCCAGTTTCGGCTCAGGTCAAGATTTCACGGTTCATGAGTTCAATCCCCACATCAGGCGCTGTGCTGACAGCCCAGAGCCTGGAGCCTGCTTTGCATTCTGTGGCTCCCTCTGTCTCTGCTTCTCCCCTGCTCATTCTCTCTGTCTGTCTCTCTCAAAAATAATTAAACATTTTAAAAATTAAAAAAAAAAAAGAACTACAGTGAACAGTCGTCTGACACATTGTGGCTGCTCAGTAAATACCGCTTCTTAGCCTTATCTTCAACCTAACCTGTAAGAAGGTTTGCCTGATCCTAGCACTTTTAACTGTTTTCTCACCTTTTTTGTCCTCAGCATATTAACCATTTCTCCTAAGCAACCCAAGTCACTACTCAGAACAGGATCAGCCAAAACTGTCCTGTAGCTTCTATTTTGGCACATTCTTATACTCGAAACTTCGATGCATCAGAGATGTTTTCCGTTAAGTTTAGTGTATTTCAGCATTTAGTATTTTATGCTAATTCTTCCAGAATTTTTCATTCAAGCATAATTTCTAGAGTACCTATTAATCAAAATACTCAGCCAACCAGAATTGAATAACCCATCCCCCATGCATATTTTAGGTTGAATCAGGTTTGTTTCAATATACACCGAGGTTACTACTTTGTGCAGTTCTGTCTCTTACGGGAGTATAGTCCTGGGCAGATTAGTTAACCTCTGACTTTAGTTTACTGACCTATAAAATGGGAAAATAAGAAGACCTCAATTATGTGATGTTAAAGTGAGGAAATGTTATATGCCCAGAATGAGGTAAGCACCTGATACTTGTTAGCTATTGTTATTACTGTGGTTATGTCACTGAGTGCTGAGTACTAGGATCAATTCCTTGATCTGCACCATGTTTTTCTATGACTGCTACATGTAAATTTTTAAGCTAGTAGTTGTAGAAATATGTTCTTTTGAAGATCTTTTCTCTTGTTGTCTAGAAGTTGCCATCTAGAGTGCATATGACCAGAGGAACTTTTGAGGTTTTATGGTCCAGTGTCTCCAGTGTTGTACTAGAATCTTCTCAGCCTACCTGCTGGCCAAAGCCAATTCTCCATGTCTCTTTGCATCTCTGCCTTTAGTGATGCCCCCCTGGAAGCCTGAAATTGACCATGGTCAAATCCTTTGCACCACAGAATTGGCAAATGCTACCAAACACGGTGGTGTCTTCCTCCCTCTTCTTCCTCTTCCCTCCTCCTCCTCCTTCCTTTCTGCTAATACATCCCTGAGTGTTTTCCAAGCTCTGGAGATATAGCACCTGGTACCTGTGACATTAGATGCCACAAAAATGCCACATTAAATAGCACCCATCCCATTGTAAGAGAATTATCCGCTTTTTAATTTTCTTTTCGTCTTTATCTTTATATCAAGGAGAAAGTTTCCATTGAGTGATAATCTGTCTCTCACATTTCCCTAAAATGTCACATATTCATGTGTAACAAAGAGAGAGAAAGAGCGAGCAGGCCTTGGGTTCAGCACCCTCTACAGGCAACCGTGCCTACCTAGAATGTGATCATTTTATTTTTATTTATGTTGTGTGTATTTTTACTCTTACTTCCTTCTCCTCTTGATTTTATCTTGATACTGGTTTTCCGTTTATGGCAGTGATACACATTTTCTTTTTATAAGTAAGTATTTAAAAAGTGAGCCAATTTAAAGGAGAAATTAAGTATATAAGAAAATATAGTACAGATGGTGCATGGGCTGTAGCCCAAATCAGGACAGTGGTGTTGATTCCAGAAGTTTGGAAACCTGTGATATCTTCTCACTGCCCTACTTTGCAGCTGTGTAAACGAAGACCAGAGAAGGAACATGACTTGAACATCTATTTGAGACGCAAAACCCAGACCTTGCAGCTCATCCATTTGTTTTCTCCACTCTATACCTGAGATGAGGAAAAAGCAGAAAAGAATGAATTCTCCACTGAGTAGCAGACCTACACGGACTCTAGTGGGTTGCCGCTGGCAGCGATAATATAAACAACCTGTGCCCTCAAGTTCAGGCTGAGGTGGCTGAGGGAGAAGGGAAGGGCACCAGGCTGCTAGATGATCCCCTTGTGCAGAAACATGACTGTTGAGTCGTGACAGCACAGTCCTCATTTGCTTAGCATCAAGGCCTTGCAGAAGCCAGGGACGCAGGTAAGACATGATCCTTACCCTCTTCCAGCATGCACTCTCTTGGGCCATTTAGTGTTGGGAAGTGTTCAAAAGGCAGAGCAAAACCCAAAAATGCCAGAGGTGGGCAGAGGTCCCCATGTATGATCAAATAAAAATAAGCTTTTGAACCTGTTTGGAGATTTTTATTTTTTCAGTGCAGGGGCTTGAACTCACGACTGTGAGATTATGACCCAAGCTGAGATCAAGGGTCGGATGCTCAACTGACCGAGCAGCCCAGGCTCCCCCTGCTTGGAGATTTTATAAAATTAAACCTTTCCGATTTATACTTCTGAGTTTCTCCTAAAATGGAAGTATGCCATGTAAATCGGCAAGTGGGAAAGCAGTACAGCCTCATTAAGAGGTCAGACCCTGGGGTCCAAGGAAGCAACATGATACTTCCACCTTTGTGTCTTTCAGGAAGCTGTTAAACCTCTCTGAGCCTCAGTTTCCTTCTCCACAAATGATAATCATCATCATGCCCTCAATTGTGAAGGTTAATTACTTATAAATTGATTAGCCTTATGACAGGCAAATAATAAGCACGCAACCATTGCTAAGTCTTGGTAGCATTAAAAGGGAGGGTTTGAAAGAGGCTCTGAGCCTTGCAGAAATCCTCCCTGGGAATGAAGGATTGGGACAGAGATAAGGGAAACTGGAAGAAAAAACATGTCTACTTCAATAGGGCATCTGTTCGGAAGCCCCAGGGGGGAAGAGACATGAGAACATACACTTCCTGGACCCAGTCTCGGAGCACAGTACCCTGAGCAACAGGAGATGCGAACAATTCTCGTTAATGAGGCTGCGGCTTCAGTGCATGGAACAGAATGCTTTTGCTTAATAGAGATCATTTCCCTGCCTCTTGCCCAACTCCCCAGCAGTGCCAGCAGCTCTTTGTTTAATGAAAGGTAGGGACTTTGAGTAGTGTGGTGGGATGGGCTGTAGGAGGCATTATTACCCTCATTACTATGATAATAGTTTAATCACAATCAATATTTATGAACATGCACAGAAATCGTGCAGTCACCCAGCAGCCCTACAATTTGAGGTTTTCGTGTTCCTGCCTAAGGACGCTTTCCAGGAAAGCCTGGGCACTCGCCCACCTTCTTCCAGCCCCAAAGAAGCTCTATAGAGGCCCTGAGTCGTTTCAGAATATGCATGATGGTTACACGATAGTAATATATGAGGTCTTGTGTGGCGTGACAGGTGACTCTCATCATTATAGGATGAAGTATCTCCACTGTCATCATCTGGATTTTATCTTCGGACTTTGGTAAACTGCCCTGTGTATAAGGTAGGGCAATATAGGGGGCAGCATAATATAGTAGTGGATGGAGCCTTTGAAGTTAGAGCCACCTAGGTTCAAATCCTAGCTCTACTACTTCTTACCTGCATTCTCCAATGAGTGCAGTTTAACCAGGCGAACTACAACTCCTTCATTTGTATAATGAGAAGACAGGTTATTGTAAGAATTGAATAAGGTGGTGTCAGTTAGGCATTCAGTCATTGGTAAATGCATCTATATTTGTGTATATGACTATACATGTCAGGTATTAGGTGTTTCTGTGTCATCTGAGAAAATTAAACAATGGCTTTTCCCAAACTCACAGAGCCAGTATTTGAGATAGCAGGAGAGTCCAGCCTCGGACTCCAGTTCACTTTCTGTTACCTGAAAATTTTTTGAAACACTGGTTCCATTTTTTTTATTTAAAAAAATTTTTTTAATGTTTATTTTTGAGAGATACAGACAGAGTATGAGTAGGGAAGGGGCAGAGAAGAAAGGGAGACACAGAATCTGAAACAGGCTCCAGGCTCTGAGCTGTCAGCACAGAGCCCGACACGGGGCTCAAACCCGGGAATGATGAGATCATGACCTTGGCTGAAGTCGGACGCCCAACTCACTGAGCCACCCAGATGCCCCAGTTCCATTTATAGGCAACTGAGGGAAAACTTATTTTTAACCATTTCAATGTTTCACTCTTTTCTTTTAAATGCATGCTTTTCTGAGCAATGTCTACCTGGTGAGGTACCCACCATTGTCGGGGTCACAGTTCCCACATCCGTAAAAATTGCATTTATAAACTCCAACGCTTTTAAAATAGGAAGAGACGATGGCCTCACGACATAGGTGCCTCTGGGTGACATTTACATGGTGCTTATGTGGGCACGGGCACTTCATAATTGGCCAGAAACACCCTGATCTCTGGCCAGCAGAGAAGATGTTTCATCCCCTTGGTGACAGAGCTCGGGAATCCATCATGCTGTCCGTGATTCCAGATAGACTTCAAGAGTCGCATTTTCCTCCAGGCCTCAGAAAGTGTTGTCAGGGGCTTGCACCATAACCGTCACTCAGTCCCAAGCGGGAGCCACTGAGCTTTGCTCAAATGCTCACCCGCACACAGAGTCCCAGCACATCCACCCCCTGGTACATTCTGTCTCCCCCAGGCAGTCAGTCCCTCAGTTGGCACTAACAATATATTCATCTTCCCAAGATGCACTCGGAGCATCCAGATTATGTATGGGGGCGGGGGAGGGGTGCTAGGTTTTGCTTCTTTGCCTTTGTAGAAGGACATAACCCAGAATCCCGTTCCCATCAACCAAAAACCTTGAAGAAGTTCCTTAGAGGGGACGGATTCCTCCTGCAAAATGCCATTCTCCCCAAGAATGTTGAAAATTCTACCACTCGTTTTGTTCTTCTTTCAGTAATTTTTTGTAAAAGAAATAGAGAGTTAAAAATGAAATCATACAGTCACTCATCATAGTATTATTTTTTAAAGAAACAGCAGTTCTCTGTCCTACCTCTTTCCAGCCTTAATCCTTGACCCCAGAAGGGACCTTTGAAACAATTTTGTTTCTATCATCATAGCTCCAAGTACTATTCTTACATTGCTATTTCTTAGTTTATTGATCTTAGAGATTATTTGACTCCCTACTGTAATAGACGGGGCTTTCACTCAGTGTTATCTTATACTCCTCCCCTCTCTCTTCCTGTCATGGTTTTATTAATATTGTCATTCCTCTCTCAGCATCTTGATAACATTAAATAATACCCATCCACCTTTAATGCCTGTTTCATCCACACAATGAGGCTATTGACACCAGTGCCCTTTTCCTTCCCCTGCTTCCTCTTCCAACTGATCTCTGATCTTAAGGTAGAGATTGAATGGCACATCTCTTCATTCTTAACATTTAAAAATGTAATAACTGTATTTACGAATGTCTCTTGAGTCTCTCAGTACTGTCCAATAGAACTTCCCGCAGTGGTGGAAATATTCTGTATCTCAGCTGTTTTGATTCAGTAGCCCCGACCATGTGCGGCTCATGAAACATGGCTAGTACAAATACAAAGTTGAATTTTTAATTGCATTTTGCTTGAACTCATTTACATTAAGTTTATTTATTTTGAGAGAGAGAGTGTGAAGAGGGGAGGTGCAGAGAGAGACAAAATCCCAAGCAGGCTCTGCACTGCCAGCACAGAGCCTGACGAGGGGCTCAGATCCATGAACTGTGAGCTCATGACCTGAGCCGAAATTAAGAGTCGGACACTCAACTGACTGAGCCACCCAGGTGCCCCAAACTCATTTAAATTTAAATAGCCACATGTAGCTATTGGATAGTGCAGGGCAAGAGCAAGCTTAATATACAAATGTAATTAGAACAATGTAATCAGAACAATCTGACCTTTTCAGCAGGAATGATAATAATGACAGACACATAATTCTTTTTTTTTTTGCAAATAGTTTATTGTCATATTAGTTTCCACATAACACTCAGTGCTCATCCCCACAAGTGCCCTCCTCCATGCCCATCTCCCTCTCCCCCCCACATCCATCAGTCCTCAGTTTTTGTCAGCATTCAAGAGTCTCTCATGGTTTGCCTCTCTCCCTTTTCCCCACCATTTCCCCCTTCTTCTCCCCCTTGTTCCTCCGTCAAGTTCCTCCTAATCCTCCTATACGTGCAAACATATGATATTTGTCCTTCTCTGCCTGACTTATTTCGCTCAGCATAACACCCTCAAGGTCCATCCATGTTGCTACACATGGCCAGATTTCATTGTTTCTCATTGCCATGTAGTATTCCATGATATAGATAAACCACATCTTCTTGATCCATTCATCTGTTGATGGACACTTAGGCTCTTTCCATGTTTTAGCTATTGTGGAGAGTGCTGCTATGAACATTGGGGTACATGTGCTCCTAAGCATCAGCATTTCTGTATCCCTTGGGTAAATTCCTAGCAGTGCTATTGCTGGGTCCTAGGGGAGTTCTATTGTTAGTTTCCTGAGGAACCTCCACACTGTTTTCCAGAGGGGCTGTACCAGTTTACATTCCCACCAATAGTGTAGGAGGGTGCCTGTTCCTCCACATCCTCGCCAGCATCTAGAGTTCTCTGATTTGCTCATTTTAGCCACTCTGACTGGCATGAGGTGGTATCTCAGTGTGGTTTTGATTTGTATTTCCCTGATGAGGAGGGATGCTGAGCATCGTTTCAGACAGACACATAATTCTTATTTGCTATGTTCTGAGAGCTGATCTGCCGACTCAGTTAAAAACCCAACAACTCTATGAAAAGTAGTATTATCCCCATTTTATAGATGAGGGATGCAAGGCATGGAAAAGTCAAGGAACTTGTCTAGTAAGGAGTAGAGCTAGAATTTGGCCCCATGTTCCAACTCCAAAGTCTTTAAACCACTTCCCTCTACTGCCTCTGCTCCACTTTAGAAACTCCCAAATCTCTTTCCGGCAATCTCCGATCTGCTGATCAATGATATAGTTCCAGCTTCTCCCGCATCACTGGCCTTAATGATGCTTATCATGGGGCCATTGGCATTTAGATGTCAACCCTGCTGACTGCACTTCTTTCTGCCGCAACAAAGAGAAACTGAGAAAGGATATGGGCAAAGGTAGGGACTCAGGGCAAGTTCACAGAAGGTTGTTCCTTTGGGCTGTTCATTCCAGCAGTAGCAGTATAGCAGCTAGCGTATCCTGAGGGTTTGCTGTGTCTTTTTATTGTGCCTCTTTATGCGTATTATCTTGGCGAATCCTCCCCATGGCCCAAAGAGATGCAGATGAAGAGGGCTGCAGGTAGAGGGTGCTGGGAATATGACATTGGATGATCACAGAAGACAGTGACTGGTACAGGGTGGATACTTAGCACATGCTACCTATGGTAATCCTTTTATCTCTTTGCCAGGTCTACCCGCTAGGCCATTCTATATTCTCTGATACCTGTGTGGATGGTCTTTATTTATCTCAAGTGCTTTTCCTTTTCCCCGGTGCTATATTTTTCCTGGAGCCTCATGTCCAGAGCTCTTATTAATACTACAATATTAATAAGCCTCTTGTTTTAGTAGTAGAGTATTTATAACTTTTTCAAGATGCGGGAAGTACTTCCTTTCAACATTCTTCCTAGAACCAACCTACCTGGTACACCCTCTGAGAGACATATTTTTTAATTCTAGAAAGAATCAAGAGAAAATACTCAGCCTGGCACCCTATTATAATAAATAAGGACTTGAGGCTAGGCAAGTAGCTGAAATCAATCAACTAGTTAATGGTCAAATGAAGATTAGACATTTGCATTTTGTGATTCTTTTCCTGCCTCCACTCTATAATCCCTCACTTAAGCATGTTCTAGTCCAGAGGTCTGAAAACTTCTGAAAAAGACAAAGTAGTAACTAATTTTTACTTTACAGGCCACATGATCTCTGTCACAGCTACTCAGCCTCTGCTCCTATAGCATGAAAGCAGCTATCAACAAGATATAAATGAGTGGGTGTGTCTGTGTTCCAATAAAACTTTATTCACAGACACTGAAATGTCAATTTTCTGTAAGTTTCACATTTCAGGAACTATTATTTTTCTTTGTGTTTTCTTTCACCCACTGAAAAATGTGAAAACCATTCTTAACTCATGGGCTGCATAAAAACAAGCATCAGGCTAGATTTGGCCCACAGGCCAGTTTGCCAACTTTAGTCTCTAAGCTATGGACGGGAACACACTTGGCACAGTCCACTCCCAGCTATCGGCAAGTGAATGAAACACTAGTAATAATAATAGCTAGTGATTATTGAGCTCTCACTGTGTACGAGGCACTGTTAACTTGACACGGTATGATGTTAACATATTCAACCTCAGAAGAACCCTCTGAAGACAATAATTGTTCTTGTATTTTGCAGATGAGATTATGGAAGCCATAGAAGGTTAAATAATTTTTCCCAAGATCATTTAACTAACTAGTGATGGAGCATAATCAAAACAAGATCTATGTGACTCAAAGCCTCTACACATTCCACAAAGTAGGGTCTCCTTTTCCCAAACCCTGGGTGGTCAGTAGGTAAGAAGTGGTTTTGGAGACACAGCCTTTTCAGAACATCAACAACTTGATATAATGGAAGGACTCCACACTTTATAAGCAGATTTGGGCTTGTACTGTAGTTCCACCAGTTACTGATTCCCCTCTTGAGAATTGCTTAACCTTGCCGAGCCTCAGAATCCTTCCATTAAGCAAGGATGGTGAGATGAGCCTTTCTGGGTTCTACAGTGATGACTGAGCTAAGTATTCATAAGGTGCCTAATACAGTGCCCCATACATATGTGCTCAATAGCTATCATAAATATCAAGTGAAAATCAGGTTAGTCATTAGTGTTTTTATAGCCAGCAGAGCCAGAAATACCCATATCCTGTCCTAGGCCATCAGGACCACCCCACAGCATCCTCCAGGGAAATACATGCAATGGATAAAGGTAGGGGGATGTGAGATAAAGGACCAACTTATTAGGTTTTGATTGTCTATTGCTGCATAACAAACCATGGTAGCATTAGTGGCTTAAAACAATCATTTTCTTTTGCTCACAACTTTGTGGATTAGGAATCTGGGAAGAGCTCAGCTAGGTGAGTCTGCAGTTCCTGTGGCTTTGACTGAGGTCACTCATTTGGTTGCATTCAGCAGACAGCTAGGCTGGGCTGGGGCTAGATATCTGATAATTTGATGTGTCTTCCTATGGCTTCTTTCTACCTATATGGGGTCTCATCCTGCCAATCTCTTCCAAATGGCTTGGGTTTCTTGAAGCATGGTGGTGTCAGGGGCATCACCATGGGCAGCTGACTTTCAAGAGTAAGGCTGTAGAAGCTGCCAACCCTTTTCAAGATGTGGCTTGAAACTGGCATGGTGTCATCCCCATCATATGCTGTTGTTCTGCACAGTCACAGGCCAAGCCAGCCCAGACTCAAGGGGGTAGAGGAATAGACTCCACTTTCCAGTGAGGGAATGGCATGTCCCTATGAGGGCAAGCGTCTCTGGGGATAAGCAACCACATTGTGAACTGGGCTTTGGGTCCGTATTCTGATGTGGAGAACTCCATAGAGAGCTGCTCTTGTCTCCTGGGAAGTCTCGTCGTCTCCTCTCTAAGAGGAAGAGATAGAATCAGAAAGAGGGTCTAGGCACAGAGCCAGCAATGAAGAGAAGTTAGATAGTCCGGCCTCTTAACGGTAACGTAGGTCACACCCTCTCACCTGAAGCACTTAATTTAAGTGTGCCGATGTATGGCTAGCTAGGAAAGATACCTCAGCCAGTACCCTGGAACCTGACCAATCAAATCAGCCCCTTTGGAGGTGGAAGGAGAAGAGAGTCTAAGAATAATAACCAACGTTTGTTGAACACGTACCATGTGCCAAGCATTGTGCAAAGGTTTTTATATATGTTAACCCATTTAATCCTTAACATGTACTAAACAAATCTATACAAATCAAATGCTTAGACTAATGCCCTACACGTGTTAATGCTTTTAAAATCTGTCTTTGCTTATTAATAATTCACCCAACCACCACAGGGGGTATTATTATCGCTGTCTCTGTATTCTAATGGTCTGGTGCTTAGAGAAGTCAATTAACTAGCCCACAACTGGCAGTAAATGGAACTAGATGCCAGTCCCTGTGTCAGAACATGCCCCCTCTCTCTTCACTCCTGCATCGGACTGCCCGTGCTACACCGGAACAAGAGACCCTTTCAGTTCTTTGCACAGACGCAACAAGTACCAGTTACTTTTAAATTGATAGCACCTGCCTATACTTTTCTTCAATGTCCTTTAGGACGGTTGTAACTTGGGCACCTGGATGGCTCAGTCGGTTAAGTGCCCAACATCGGCTCATGTCATGATCTCACCCCTTGCGGGATCAAGCCCCACATCAGGCTCTGTGCTGACAGCTCAGAGCCTGAACCCTGCTTCGGATTCTGTGTCCCCCTTTCTTTCTGCCCCTCCCCCATTCGCACTCTCTCTCTCTCTCTCTCTCTCTCTCATAAATGAATAAATGTTAAAAAAATTATTTTTAAAAACACGGTTGTAATTTAAACACCAACTGCAAGAAAATACTAGAAACCTCTATCCTGGGTTTTAAGTACAGAGGGCCACACCCAGAAGTTCATGCATTCAACACATTTTTATCAATCCCCTGCCATGTATCAGGCAGTGTTAGGTACTGAAGAGAGGGAAAGAGAGAGAGGCACTTGTTTTCCATACACATGAGGATGGTAAGAGATGATAAAATTCAACCTAAGAGACATGATTATTTTCTGCATGGAGGTGGGACTACATAACATTTTCACATACTGAACTGCCTCAACATGCAAACAATAGTAATACTAAAATCCAGTTCTCTCATTATCTCCTGGGTTAGAGAAATGGAGAAAGGTACACAATAAGCAACATTTTCATTATGGCAGTAATCTCAAAAGCCAAACGTTGCAGTAAATGCTGCTAGCCCCTCGAAGCAGTGTTGTGGTTGGCAGTTTCTAGGCAAAGGCAGAGAAATCAGCTTGGAGCTCTTGTGAAGTCAGACAAGCCAGGGTACGGTCAGCTCGTGCAGAGAATAAATCATTTCCTTGGTGGGTGTTTTCTTAAGAGATCACGGGGAGAAAGGAGAGCTCAGGCAGTCGCTAATGCAGTGGTATCTGTCCAGACTTCTTTTTGCTTCCATCTTTGAGTCTTACCCACCAGATTTCTGTTTGCAAAAAGGGCCTAATCCACTTTTTTTTTTTGTCTGTGCATTGATTTAATAGTATCAAACCCTGAGGTCCTCGTGGTCTGCACCTGGGTTGCTTTTTCCCCTAATGAGCCAAGAGAAGTGGTTTAAGCCCCCACGGTGCTCCCTATCAAAGCCACACAGTGATTAACTCAGGTCCCCTTATTAGGACCGGGCAGAAGAAAATCTCTTAGTCATCAGCATTGTGAAAATCCCAGGATGGTGAATGTTCAATGAAAAGATTACCTTGGGCACCTGAAAAATAATGGAAGAGCTCAATAGAGAAACCATTAAGCCTGTCTACACACGCTAAGTCAGGTGGAGGGTCGAGGTAATTAGCTGAGACATTCAGGCCAGGCCGTTTTGGACCTTCTGCCCCGACTGACTCAGTGCAGATAATTATTCAAATCCCTCATTCATTTTTCCCAGAGAAGCATTTTAGGTTGTGTCTCTACCCACATGCACACAAAACAAGTCTTAAATATGACTGGTCAGTGAAAGTGGCTTGATATTTGTTTGTTTTTTACTGCATAATAGGCCGCCAAGGAGATGGGAGGTCTAAAGCTTCAACTTCTTAGCTCTATGACTTTAAGCCAAGTTCATCCGTCTTAGCCTTTGTTTCTTCAGCTGGAAAATGGAATAATTAATAGGACCCCTCGAACTGTTGTTGTGAGGATTCAGGATAACGAATGTGGTATTCCTGACTCATTGCCTGGCAAGTCGTAAGCACTCTGAAACGTTACGTATAGTTACTACATTACGTATAGTTACTAGTTGTTGGACGGACGTGACTCATTCTGTATTTGGAGAGATTGTACACTTAGACATCATGTAAGCAAGGGGCCAGGAATCATGGAGCAAACGCCTTCATCTACAGCCCCTGATGTGGTGCCAGGTACACAGAAAGTACTTCTTGCTTCAGGCATATGAGAACATGCACAAGTTGTTCACTGACAGCTTGTCTCCCTCCTGTCATCCCTGGCCTCCCTCAGCCTCTCTTACCTTGTGTCTCTCTTTCTGACCTCCTGTCCCAGAACTGGGAAAGTCTATCTGGGTGCCCAGGGGCAGTGGGGCTAGACAAGGTGTATTCATTGTGCCATCTGACCATCAGGATTTCAGGAAATGAGATCTGGCTGAAGTCACAGTTCTTGCCTCTCCCTTGAGGGCAGTTGAATGCCTGCTTAGAAAAGGTGCCAGACCCGGTCTGTGGGGCAAACCCCTTTCCGAACTTCCCCTTATCTCCTGCGTCCCAGAGCACACAGCCTGGTCCCAGAGAGCAGTAGCTATGTGTTATTGAATATAACTGAGCGCCCCGGGGAACTGCGCTCGTACTCGTGCATCAACTCAACCATCCTGAGTTAGGGGACAGATCTTTGCTGTGCCCTTCAAGGTTTTCCCTAGTACATAGGATGTTCACTAAATTGGCAGGAAGTATACCAGACTGAGAGTCAGCCCCAGTAACCTGGGGAGATTCCAGCATACTTTTTTTTTAAAATTTTTTAATGTTAATTCATTTTTGAAAGAGAGAGAACAGAGCATACGTGGGGGAGGGGCAGAGAGAGAGGGAGACAGGATCTGAAGCAGGCTCCAGGCTCTGAGCTGTCAGCACAGAGCCCAACGCAGGGCTTGAGCTCACTGACCGCAAGGTTCTGACCTGAGCCGAAGTCAGACAATCAACCAACTGAGCCACCCAGGCGCCCCTCAAGCATTCTTTTTATGGCAAGAAGTTGCCCATGGGCTAGAGGTGAGGGATGAAACTGTCACCAGGACAAGGAGCATGCACTTCATCTACACCAATAAGCCAGTATTTCCAGTAACCACTAAGAAAAGTTACCTTCAGTAGCTTCTCCCCTGTGCCAGCACTGTTCTACACACTTAGATGGATTCTTTCATTCAATCCTTACGCTTTCCCTTAGAGTAGTATTAGGAGCTTCCCATTTGCAGAGAAGGCTCAGAGACGTTAAATAACTTGCCCAAAGCCACCAAGCTAGAAAATGGCAAAGCCAGACTTCTTACCCCACCAATCCTGAGTTCATCCTCTTAGCCACTTCACTAGGAAGGTTTCTTTTAAAGGTTAAAAAAAAAAAAAAAAAAAAAGGTGGAGCAGCACCTGGGTGCCTCAATCAGTTAAGCCCCAGATTCTTGGTTGCAGCTCAGGTTATGATCTAACGATTCGTGAGTTTGAGCCCCTCAGTGAGCTCTGTGCTGACAGCTCAGACCCTACTTGGGATCTCCTCCCTCTTCCTATGCTCGCTCGCTCGCTCTCTCTCAAAATAAACAAACTTGAAAAAAATTTAAAGTTAAAAAAGAAAAAAATGCACACACCCGTACACACACATACACTTTTTAGAACCACTGATGGGAAAACATACATAATGACAAAATTCCATAAAATAGGCAGTACTTTTAAAGAAACATGTGTTTTCTTCATTAAAATAACATCTACATATAATGGGAAAGTATCTTGTGTACATCGTAAGGCCCGTTGTTTATTTAATCCAGAGACAGCGTCTGGTGTGCACTTGAATTTTTCTGACCCTTGGCAATATTCTGAAGCCCTCATGGTTTGGGAGGATCTGGTCCTTCCTCTCAGAATATAGCTGGCAAAAACAGTCTACGGATGCTGAAAATAAATGTGATGTTTAAAGGCAGCACTGTTGACGATCGGCAGAAGTGGGTTCAGGAACCAGAACTCTGATCCCAGCTTTGCCAATTTGTTCCCTCTGCTATTCCTCAACATCTACTATAAAAAGAGAGAACTGATGAAAGCTTCCTACCTCTTGAGAAGACTAGAGTCAGAACGGAAAGCAGCCTTGGAGGTGACCTGTCTCACGGGGAAGGCTCACATCCAGAGCACCCTAGATAGCCTCTGCTTAAGCTACTTGACCATCAGAGAGGACCAGTGCCTGGATGGACTGAGAGCGCTGTTTGAACCTTTTCTGGGGGCCCTTCATTCTACTCATCCATTTGGATTCCATGCTCTAGAGCCACCATGAAAAAGCTTAGTCATTCTACGTGGAAGCTCCTTCATTAATGCCACACTAGCACTCTGTTTCTAGGCAAGATGTTCTGTTTTCATTCTCCCTATAGAAGGCTCTCCTGTATCGTCATCATCAACCACCTTCTCAAAGCCCAGTGGCCAGAACCAAAAATGATATGCCACTCATCTCTCAATAATAATAGGACCACAGTATACTCTGAGCTGTTTTTTCCTATCCTTATGGGATGGGCAGAAGATCTACAAGACAAGGTGTAAGTCAACAGTTGTCTGATAAAAAACTGAAGGCTGGTGCATGTAGGAGAGTGGATGGTTTTCATTCATGACATACAATATGACTTATCTTCCCAAACTGCCTTGAAATGAATAAAGTTTGACTGGTGTCATTCTCTGGATTGAAACTGCATGTTAGTGGTAAATGGAGTAGGCGTGTTTAAAGGTTGATCATTTCAGCTGTAGCAAAACTCCTACCAACTGCCAAGCACTGACTCCATAGAGCAAAGGAGGCAGTTTCCAGCTGAGAATTATTTTGCCAGCACCTGCCCCAACCACTGATGTTTTAATCCCTCAGACATTTCTACCATGGGTGAGGAGATCGGGAGTTCCAAAGGGAAAACTGGAGTTCAGGGGACCACGTGTGAGTTCTCCCTTCTCTGCCATCTGGCCTAGACCATGAGCATTCTTAAATTCTTAAATTCTGTGGGGTTCAGTGCTCGTCATTGTAAATGGAGATACTTCCTGGTCCCCATTTTGCAGGGTGGCCAAAAGAAGAAGCTGTCCATAAATGTGCTCTGCCAAGTGAAAAACATCACATCAATGTCAGGTATTGTAGATGAGGGAGACTTGGAAAAAAAAAAGGGGAACCCACTTCTTGCCCAAACTAAATTCTGCAACCAGAATGGACGAGAGAGATTTGGTATTGGGGATCGTTTAGTAGAAATGCTAATTGTGCAAAATCTGGAAAGCTTTCCTAATATCTCTTTAAAAATAATGAATGTTTATTCTTGAGAGATAGAAACAGAGCATGAGCATGAGCTGGGGAAGGAGCAGAGAGAGAGAGAGAGAGAGAGAGAGAGAACTGAACTAGGCTCCAGGCTATCAGCACAGAGCCCGACATGAGGCTTGAACTCATTAACTGCAAGATCATGACCTGAGCCGAGGTCAGACGCTTAACAGACTGAGCCACCCAGGTGCATCCCTCCTGATATGCCCTTAATGGCCCAAAATGGCCATTTTCCTTTCACTTACCATCCTTTGCAGGAAGAGCTTTCAGAGTGTTGGATTTCACACTGACTCGTGCAACGACTTCTCAATCTGGCCATTCCCCTGCTTATTCCTGAACCACCCTGAAGCCATCACTGGTCACTTGTTTTCTCTCCTTCCTTCCTTCCTTCCTTCTGCGCATTTTCCCTGAGCGCCCTTTCTAAGCCAGGTACCAAGTGAGTCACTAGGGAGACAGCTGTGAGCAAGACATGACATTCTGTGGGAGACAGATATTGCACAAAATTGCTGAATTACAGTTGCAGTCCACACTGCAAAGAAAAAGTGTAGGGTTTTAAGAGCATCGTTAGCAAGAGAATCTAGGATTTCCCTTGAGTGCTAGTGCAGACTCCGGGTCTTCAGATGCATTGCCCTCTCAAGGATTAACTAATCGATGTGTGTGGTCAGCCGTTTAAAGTTTATGAAGCACTTTCTCATATGTTTTTTTTTTTTTCCACTGAGTTGGCCTCTCAGCCCTATGAAGTGCACAGAATCATCACCCAGTTCTAGAAACCAAGTCTATGGGACTCAACATGACTCGGGGTCAACTAGTTCTGCCACTTTCAGAATAGTTTCCTCTTAATCCTCAGTTCTTGCCAACCCCCCCCACCCTTTTGGTTCACTGGCTTCTCTCCCTTGGGAGTTGGTATTTTGAAAAGGAGTTTTAGGAAAAGAGCAATCTGAGAAAATAGGGAAAATGACACTTTCCTGGGAGACATGTGGGTAGAAGCTGTGATTCCTGATATTGGTCTCAGCCAAGTGGCAAGAGGAAGCCTACCTGTGATGTGAAAGATGTTCTTACTGCTTTGTGTGCATCAGTCTTTGCAGTTTCTGAGAAGACTCAAAACCCCCTCTGACCCCAAATGCAGCCCTTTGGTCTCACCTGTTCCTGGAGGAACAAGACCCGAGTCAAACCATCCCCCCATAGGCTTTATTTCTCAAACCCAGCCATTCCTGACTTCCCACCCCATGCAGAACCCACTTACAAACTGAGCTTATGGATTGATCATCTTTGTTGCATTCATTCCATGCCTACTATGTCCCAGAAGGTGTATCCATTCACCTTTAGATCACCCAGCTGAAGTATCTGGTAGTATGTCTGCACTTGGCCGATGAGGTACCCGAGGCTCAGAGAGATGAAGTAACTTGCCTAAGGTCACACAGCTTGTAAGTCATAGAGCTAGGATTCAAACTCAGACCTGACTCCAAATTTCATACTCTCAAACACTGTACCACACACTCTCCCTGAAAACTGAAAACAAAGTCCATAACCACGTCCTGCACTTCCCATCTGGGATTTTTAGTATTTAAAACCAAGAGACACAATGGCAGCCTTGGGAGAGGCTTTGAAAAGTTCTGGTACTCTCTCACCCCCACCCACAGACACCTGTCACCCTCTGGGTTAAGGATGCCCACCCACCACACCGTGTCTTCTTTAAAACACTGAACTGAAACCCAAGGATTCCATTAAGACAATCCTGTGGCCAAAGGACAAAAAGACCCAAAATACAAAAAGTAGCGGCAGCCTTAGTTGCTTTTCTAGACTAGCGAGCAAGCCCTCCACTGATCAGTTTTGGGTTAGGTAGTTACTTTTCTCCTTTTTATTTAATTTTTTTAATTAAAAAAAAATTTTAAATTTACTTCTGAGATTGAGAAACAGCATGAGCAGGAGAGGGTCAGAGAGAGAGACACACACAGAATCCGAAGCAGGCTCCAGGCTCCGAGCTAGCTGTCAGCACAGAGCCCGACGTGGGGCTCAAACCCACAAACTGTGAGATCATGACCTGAGCTGAAGTCGGAAGCTCAACCGACTGAGCCACCCAGGCGCCCCACTTTTTTCTTTTTTAAAGGGACAGAGGAACATGCAAAATTCCCACACTAGCCACAGGATCTGAATCAGTAAATATTTGCTTGCCTTTTCTTTTTTCTTTTCTTTTCTTTTCTTTTTTTCTTTTCTTTTCTTTCTTTTCTTCTTTTCTTTCTTTTTCTCTTTCTTTCTTTCTTTCTTTCTTTCTTTCTTTCTTTCTTTCTTTCTTTCTCCCTTCCTTCCTTTTCTTCCTTCCATCCATCCATCCATCTTTCCTCCCTCCCTCCCTCTTTACCCTCCTTCCTCTCCCTTTCACTCCCTTCCTTCCCCTCTTTCTCCCTCCCTCTCTCTTTTCTCTCTTTATCTCTCCAGAGCCATAGCTACAACCTGGGAAAGAGAATGGCCCTCACATTTTATTTTTAGTACCTTTCTGTGTTTCCTGGTCTGTGCCGTGTGCCAGTGTATCGTGTGAACTGATGGTGACACAGCACTGAGCTGTGGACAGTGAAGCATGAACACCTGCCTCACTTCTGCCCTCTTCTCTCCTCCTCAGGTGAAGGCAGCTTCCAAATATGTGGATGTACCTGTGAGTATTTGAAAATTGCTTTTGTGAGTTTGGTTTCATTTTGTTCTTTTTGTTGTTGTTGTTGTTTTGTTGTTTTGCTTTCATGGGAAACTTAATGATGTTGTTTTCATTAGTTGCTACTAAATCACACATTCCTGACTTGAGTCACCAGAAAGAGAGAAGCCAGGAGTATTTTTCATGGTAAAACTTTTTTTTTTTTTTTAGATAAGAAGAAGGTACAGTTTCTTTCATCCAGAAGAGGGATCCTGTTTGAGAGCAAACACAGTAGCCTTTCATTTCATTTTCCTGGGTCTCTCTGGTACAGTTCATTCTGTATCGGCTTACTCACCTCCCTCCCCCGTGCACACCTTGGGAGTCACCAGGAGCTAGAAATTTGTGTACAAGGGCGCCAGTATTTTTTTTAAACAAATAAATTCTGAATTTGTTCATTTTGGGGTCAGTTCTGCAGTTGTTTTATGGAAACCTTACAAAACTGCTTATAATTAGTGCAGACCTCATTAATGAAGAGAGCTCTCAAAGTTCACAGATAGAGCACTTGTGGTTGGCCAAAATTTACATTTAAATTGAGGTTAAGTACTGCACATGAATGCTAGAGTGCGGGATTACCTGTGATAAGTCAGGATACATTTATAGACAGACTTTGCCCTTCCTATTAGCAAAGTAAAATTGGAGAGATTTAAATATTTTCCAATAAAAGGGAAAAGAAAATGATTCTGTTTCTCCATTTCTAACAAAAGAGGTGTGAGTCTATTATAAAATATTAAATTTAGAAGGCTTATCTCAACAGCCACCAAGGGTCTTGTACTGAACGTTTCTCATTCTGAACGTGGTTAAGTACCCTCCTTGTTCAAATACTTATTTGTTAAAATTTGTTTTTTTCTAAAAGGATTTATATTAACATTTAAATTCATTTCCCCAGGAAGCTAAGTGTGTAATCGTTTATTGGCTTATTTCTCAAAGGATGGCAAAATGGAAAATTGGAATGAATTTAGCATTAGCATACATTTTGTTTGTTTAATGAGAGAATGTACAATCAATAATTATGCTTTGAATTTATATAATACTTCTCTTCGAAGGACCTCAGACTCCTTCACATAAATAGTCTTTATAATGAAGAAGAGAAAAAAGCTCATGTGTAACTACAGCCAGGAGAGGCGTTAAGTAATGTATTTTCCCAAGCACAGAAGTATAAACTTGCAGTTCACAGGGAGCAAAGTACTCAAATTCTCTGGGCCTATTTCACCGTCCTTAAAAGAGAGGCGCCTGGGTGGCTCAGTAGGTTAAGCATCTGACTTCGGCTCGGGTCATGAGCTCATAGTTCGTGGGTTTGAGCCCTGCATCGGGCTTTGTGCTGATAACTCAGGGCCTGGAGCCTGCTTTGGATTCTGTGTCTCCCCTTCTCTCTGCTCCTCCTCTGCTCATTCTCTCTCTCTTTCCTCTGAAAGATGAATAAATTTTTTTTTAAAAAAAAGAGAGAGGTAATAATACCCAAGTCACAGGTTTGCTATGCAGATTAAATGACACACAGATACGGAACGCTCATCACTGTACCTGGCACTGCCTAGACATTTCAGCAGCAGGAGCAGAGCCCACGGGCAGGGGAGAAGGGGATGCTCACACTGTGTTGCACAGTGGCAGGGAGAGAGGATGCCGACAGCAGGCCTGACCTGCGCGGGTCTGCGGTGGTGATAGAAATTGAAATTCCAGGCTCCCAGCCCAAAGATCTGGTTTCTCTTGGCCTCCAAGTCGAGGGGAGATCTTCCCAGTAAAGTGTGAACAGGTGCCCAGCAGGCAAGACCCAACTACCTAGAGAAAGTTGATCCGTCCATCGTTACTAGCAACAGAAGTGATGGGAGGGGGGGCAAATTATCTCAGGGAGAGGGTCAAAAGAGTCAAATATCAGCAATTTCATGTGTCTTCCACCTACTTCCTAGAAACCGGGTTTAGATTTATTGTAAAGATAACTAGGCGGGGGGAGGGAAGGGAAATGGGCTCTACATCTACGCAAAAGGGAACAAAAATGAAATAGCAATTTGCATCCTCTAGAGAGACAGAAGAAAATGCTGCAGCATTTTCCAGAATTTACCACTACAAATACAATACCAATATTTACAATTTACCCATTGCAAATATAATAATTGCAATTGCAGCCAAGCCTCCTAAAGCATTCCCTGTGTGCTAAGCACTGTTCTAAGGTAAGCATTTAACATGTCACCTTCATGACGACCCCACTTTAAAGATGAGGAAACTGAGACACACAGATGTTAATTTACTCAGGTTCCCACTGCTGGGAAGCTACCGAGCTGAGATTTTAACCAGTCGTGTTAAACAGTATGCCATCTGCATAGATGATTTTACTTAGTGCATAGGCAGATGTCTTTATGAGGATAATTGAGTAATTATTTAAGGAGTATTGGGAAAAAATGTGGTTAGCACATCAAATCCATGATTTCACCAATTATTATGGCTTAGGACAAAGATAAACTTTAAAATTACATTGATTAACATCTTTTTTTTATTTTGTTATCGTTTATTCATTTTTGAAAGACAGAGAGAGACAGAGCATGTGTGGGGACGGGCAGAGGGAGAGAGGGAGACACAGAATCTGAAGCAGGCTTCAGGTTCTGAGCTGTCAGCACAGAGCACGATGCAGGGTTCGAACTCACGAACCAAAGATCATGCCCTGAGCTGAAGTCGGATGCTTACGCAACTGAGCCACCCAGGCGCCCCAATTAACGTATATTTCTATAGCAAATAACGTCATAGTGAGATATTGTTTTAGTAAATAAACAATTTTATAGAAAATAGTACCACATAATGCACAGGCGTACTATCTGTGCGTTGTTTTCATATGGCAAATTACAGTAATCATTTGCTTCTCATAACACCTTTATGAGAAGGGAATGGTATCACCCTGCTTCACAGGTGAGGAAATGGAGGCACAGGGCGGTTAAGAGCATATCCAGCGTCACCTGCTAGGAAATCAGAGCGTGAGGAAAGTTTAAGTGCCAGCAGTTTGACTATGGAAAGGCTGCTAGCACTGCCTTTCAGGAGTCAGCTCTGTGCATTTTTTTCCAACCCTGCCTTCCGTCGGGGCCGTTGGTGGTGGAACTCAGCCAGGGAGGGGATATTTACACTGTGGAAATTGGCAGGTGCCATCAATCAAGGTTTGTTTTGTTCTGTTTTGTTGTTTCTGTCTTCTGGGGTTTTATGTTGTTTGTTTGTTTTTGTTTTTTTCCTTATCTTCTGTTTTGAAGAGCCAGTGTCCTGGCACACCGGGGATGATCACCTATTAAATCACGTGTCCTCACGCCAGAATGTGCAGCGTTAATACTTGGCAGTGTTTGGGGAGGGGAGGGGTTGTCTTTTGTCTTTTTTAAGTAGAGATTTCCAGCCCCTTCTGTTCAGAGATTCTCCTTCAGTAGTTGGGGGGAAGAGGAGGCTCAGAGCCTGGAAATCTCTTTCCAAAGAGCTGATCTGATAGTGCAAGTTCGGGAACCCGTGGACTGAATCAGTAAGGCTGGACCATGGCTACATATTAGAAACACCTGGGGAGCCTTTACAAGTATTGGCGCCAGGTTGCTTGGCAAAATAGAACAATTTCTGGAGTGTGGGGTCTTGGCATTAGAATTGCTCAAAGCTCCCCAGGTCCTTCTCATTTGCAGCCAGGTTTAAGACCTATGGATCAAATCATCTTCTGAGTTGTTTCTGGCTCTGAGGTCTCTGAGTTCTTCTGTGTGGCCCTGTGAGGTTTTTGGCACACGGTTTATTGGTTTAGTTCCTTGTGGGGACTAGTAGTTAGTTACATTAGAGATTTGTCTCTTAATTATCTGCACTAATGGAGAGAAGTGGCTGTCTCCAGTCATTCAAAACATGGTGTAATCCCCAAAGCCTATCTCTTTGTCTTCGATGTACTATTTGACCCTTCCATATATACATAACAGATTTGCATTTCTAATTAGGGGTTGCTTAGGTTACTGAAAATTTGAATTCATTTTCAAGCACAGAAGTACCTGGTAGGGGCAAGCTATGATTAAAATGTCCTATTTTTCCTAAGCCACAGAGTGGCTTCTTCGCAAATGATATCTTCCACACGTGGAGGGAGCTAACTATACGGAGATTATTTGTTTTATACTTTTGCTAAAATCGACATCCCGACCTGTCCAAGCCACATTTGAAATAAACAATGTACAATACTAAACACCATCACCTGAAGCTTAGAAAGCTCTGTGGTGTAGAGGTCACCTGGGTGGCTCAGTCTGTTAAGTGGCCAACTTTGGCTCAGATTCATGATCTCACGGTTCGTGGGTTCGAGGCCCTCATCGGGCTCTGTGAGCTGACAGCTCAGAACCTGGAGCATGCTTCGGATCCTGTGTCTCCCTCTCTCTGCCCCTCCCCCACTTATGCTCTGTCTCTGTCTCTGTCTCTCAAAGGTGAATAAATGTTTAAAAAAAAAAAAAGAAAGCTCTATGGTATAAAGCCTAATTTATCTAATAGCATCAGTCATTTAGCCAGAATATTTTCCATGGATCATTACAAGTTAGCTTACCTGTCTGTGAACCATTTGGGTTGGAAATCTACCTAGACTTCATTACACATCCTTCTCTGGCTATGTAAACATAAAACTGTATTTCAACCCTCCCTCAATGGCAAAGGATCACCTCTGTGACTGTCTTTCCCCAGTAGGCACATAGGCTACCCACAGGGCCTCCAGAGGTGTAGAGGCAGCTTGCCTCTGCCCTTGGTAGTCCCAGACCCCAGGGGCTGGTGAGTCTACCTGTCTGATGCTGCAGTTTGCAAAGGGCGTCAGGCAGAGTGATGTGCTCTGTTACCAGCACATCTGTTTCAAACTGTTACCCCTTCCTGGCCCACTGAAGGAGGGGAGAGAAGCTTGTTGGCTTTGGATGTAAAGCTGGTGAGAAAGGAAGAAGGTTGTGAGTGGAGGCCTGGGGACTCTATTATAAGGAAACTGTGTTGGCACACAGAGACTTGGTCCTCTTCATTTTCATGTTGATTTCTCTCAAGCCCCTTTTTTTCTTCTTGGTTCCAAAGTAGATTCTAAAGGTAGGTAAGGCTGTGAAGTGATACAGTATTGTGGGGTGGACGGATGGAATCAGAGTGGCTCAGGTTTGTATAGCAATTAGTGCTTTTATGGTATCATGACTTACATTATTTTTTAACTGATTGTAACAACCCTTGAAGGTAAGTAGGAGAGTTATTATTAATCCCACTTTACAGTTGGTATAACTAAGACCCAGAGAAATTTAAATGATGTTCACAAGCTCCAGTTGGTGGGGGATATAATAAAAATTCATGCCGTGTGACTGAAGAGCTTAAGAAAAAAAGCAATGGGAAAGGCGCTTATTCATTCATGGGGTTGTTCATTCAGCAAATATTTACTGAGTACCTACTGTGTGCCAGGCATCATTCTGTGTGCTAAGGATACGATAGAAAATAGATCAAATAGAGCCCCTATATGTGTGAAGTTATGTTTCAGTGCGAGAAGACAGAAAAAAGCAAATAAGCAGATACGTAGCACAATGTTAGGTACTGGTACACGTGATGGAGAAAAAGAAGGGTCGAAAGGTAGAGAACCACAGAGGCGAGATAACTACCGAGGTGAGAAACCATCCTGATTTTTTTTATCAAAGTTTTAAAAACTTAAATAGAACGCCCCTTGACGACAGCAAATTTGGTGACGAGAGAAGAAACAGGTGAAAATAACCATTCTTCTAGGTTACTACCTTTGCCGATTACTAACAGGGCTGCTGAAATGAGCTTTGAATCTTAGCTCTAAGACGGTTGCATGTGTCCAGCAAAAGGCCATATTTTCCGCCTCCGGAATCACCAGGGAAGAAATGGAAACAGTAGTAATAAGTTTCTCAAGTCCCCCAAGTGGGGGGGTCCCCATCCCTACTGAGAATGCCCTTTGATATGCGGCTGCCAAAGGGAGAGAAGGAGAGAGGTGCCAGTTTAGAACTGATATCTATCACTTACATCTCATTGGAGAACCTCTATTGTTTCGTATCATAAAACTGCAACAATTATAGGACCATCACGGAACCTGCTCAATCCATTTGCTGAAAATTGCTTGAAAGTGTAACAGTTGACTACTGTGGCTTTGAATTATCCTCATTGTTTTTCAAATTAATACCTTGTCATTGTTCCAGCAGGTGTTAAGAAATGTTACTAGCATCCCAGGGGCCAACCATTGGCCCTTTCCTTGATAATTGTTTGCTTTGTATCACGGGGGGTTGGGGGGGTGGGGGGAGGAGTGGGGGAATACAGTCCTACTGTTTCCAAACCTTCCTCATTTTCACCCTGGAAATTACACAGAAGTGTTAACTAACTTCAATTTGCAGTGCCTGACAGTCACGTCTTGTAGAGAAATGATACTTTGTGATCTAAGGTAAATCACAGTAATGAAAACTAATCTTGTTTAGTTATTAGCAAACATACATGTCTGCTGTGGAAATTTAAGCAGTTTGTGGCAGCTTTCCTGATGGCCCATGTTACATTGTCTTAATAGGTTTCTTTGGACATATCTTTGATTGCAACATCTCAAGCAGTGTGCGTCTCTCTTTTTTTTTATTATTAGTATTTTCTCACAATAAATTATTTCTTGACTCCGGCGGAACCACCTGCTTACCTTTCCAGAAAATCTCATTTATTTAAAAATCAAATCCGTGGTCCTCCTCCTCAGCTCCCGCTTTTTACAATTTTTGGACCAGAAGGCTGCACTGGGATGCAAAGGCAAATTAAGAGGTTGAACGTCTCTTCCCAGTAAACTGATTAGGAAATATTCACTACATACTGAGGTTAAAGTATTCCTTCCCCACCCCCGCCCGCCCCACACCCCCCCAAAAAAAATGTGGCTTCGGTAGGAGGAGATGTATGCTAAAATATAATTTCTTTACTTAGCATTTTCTCCATTTTCTAAAGAAGAAAAAAAGATCGAGGAAGGCTGTCACCTTTCCAATGTTATATTAAGGACAGACAGTGGAAGACAGAGTCTGTTTGGGTATTCTTAAGTGGGGGTTTCAATCCAAAGAAAAGCCAGAGGGTGTCCCTGTGCGATCCAGTGATGGTTTACGCATTACCGTATCTATACTGGAAAAAGAAATTAATAGTATAAAAAATAACTGAAAAGCCCTGTAATCCCAACTCCCGTTCTTAGCCAGGTTTGATTCCTGGAAAGAGCAGGAGGCTCAAATATCAGCTGTTAGCAGTCCAGGCTGTGGATAGCTCCACAGTATATGATGAATAGCTTCAAATTCCAGCCAAGGCAGCGTGGGGTGGGGTAGGGTGGGGTGGGGAGCCTGAAATGCATGAGTCATCAAGGAAGTCACTGTCTGAAAATTCCATTTTCATGTTTTCCTGTCTCTTTGCAGAAACCCGGGATGGACGTGGCCGACGCCTATGTCACTTTCGTCCGTCACTCTCAGGATGTCCTCCGTGATAAGGTCAATGAGGAGATGTATATAGAAAGGTTATTTGATGTAAGTAAATGCCTTCTCCTCCTTGAAGACCAAGGAGGAGACCCTCCAAAATGTGACAAAATAAGAGACAGGAGGATAAGTCACATTTTGAGAAAATGGATTGGTCCCGACTCGAGCAGTATCTTTTCCTTTCCCTCTGCCTTAGGCTCTAATCTAATCTGTCGCGTGTCTGTCCCGAACCCACTCTGGCGTGGCCGTGTCTCAGTCCCAATCTGTGTGATACGTAGGACGGCACACAGTCGCTCTCAGCGAGCAGCCTCGTTTCTGCACGAAGCTTGTGAGGCAGCTTTCTGTAACTGGCAAAGACCTTTCTGGTTCAAGGTCTTCCTCGCAATCTGGCCTTGCCTTAGGGAGGTGTTCTCGTCAGGGAGACTGACACAGCCCCGTCTCCTGAGGGTGGGGCCTCCCTCCCTGACCCCAGCCGTGGCTTGCAGATGTACAGGAGATGGTGCATCATTATTCTTCCAAGATGATTCTGTTTCTGGAAGCCTGGAAATGCTGCGTTAGCCCTGGCTTTGCGCACACTCTTGTAAGTGAGCTAGATTTGCTCAGCCAGTGTGGTCTTAAACCGGGGCGCCCTCTGCCCACCCACCCACTTGAAAACTCAGGAGAAGCAGCAGCGATACGAAGAGCAGGTATATCAGGCTGCCAGACCCAGACCAAAACTTGAGAAAATGCAGCTTTCTGAGGATTAATAGCTATCAAGCAATCTTATTTCTGCTGTGACTACATCTGCACTTCCAAAGCAAGCCACTGAGGCAAAAAGAAAAAAAAAAAAAAGGAATCTGCTTTGGTCTCAAACTCCCTGCCTCTTTCAGGCCAAAGCAGATGGGGCTGCCTAATTTAGCCAGATATTTTGTTTCTTTCGAGTTTCCACTGAATTTGCCAGTGTAGACCCGGCCAGAGTGCATGGAAACTGACGTACTTGTCTCCGTGTGGCTCTAATTGTGCAGCCTACTTCTGTCTCGTGAAGCGTGAGCTCCTTCTGTCCAGGTTCTCGTATATTTTTAGTGCCAGCCCGAACATTAATGTTTTGGTCTACGATGAAATCCGTGTTTCTATATTTTTTCTGTGATTGTGTTCAGCAATTTACATTGAGTTTGTGCGTGTGTGTGTGTGCGTGTTTTTGTTCCATGGCTAAGTGAGCTCATTGTTGGCAGTGCTCAGGACTCCGCCGCTTCTGACTTGTCTAGGCTTTGTCTTCCAGCTCATTTGCTTTCCTCCTGTGTTGAAAAGGCCCCTTTCTTTCTTTCTTTTTTTTTTTTTTCTTTTCCAATCATCCCCTCTCTGTGCTCGATATCGCTCTTTTCCTCTGCATAACCTTTCCTCGAGACAACGCTTCTTACTTTTTAATTCCCACCCGTCCTCCCTCGGATTAAAATGGAACTTATCTCTCATGTCAAATGTTTTATCACATTATATCAAGTGGCATGAATTAGAATCAAATAATCTTCCTGTGTACATCTTCTAGCATGGCCCACATCCACTGAGAATGCCTCATACATACATAAAGCTCACCGACGGGTTCTCTCCCTTCTCTGCATGCGTGCCTTTATGAAAGTACTGAGCCTAGAATGCCCGGGGCACAACCACCCATCCAATAGGCATTGGAAAAAAGAGACAGGCACCACGCCGACATTGCAGTTAGGAGTGCGGACAGTCTGCCCATCTCCGCTGAATTAAATTCCAAACCACAAATTTTCACGAAGCCTGTGGATTGTTCTTTTCAATGCCTAGGTTGCCTTTTTTATTTCCTTTGATCAGTATCTTCTGATTCTCAGTTTTGTGTGGCTCTCACGTGCGTGTGCGTGTGCGATCCTGTGCGAGCGTGTGTGCAAATAGCCTTGTGCTCTCCAAAACTTTAAGATATCTGGTACTGGATTTGATGTTTGATCTGCAGCTTAGCCTATTGCTTCCTCACAGATAAGCCACCCTTGCCTCTTCCTTTTTTTTTTTCAGTTCAAATGAGAAGAGGCAAAAAAAAAAATTTTAAGGTAGCCTTGTTGAAGGCAGCAAGGGAAATTGTCCCTTTTCTGTGGCTTTATTTTTTTTTTAAGGCAAGTGCAACTGAATTGTTAAAGAGAGCCCTGGCGAGCGCAGATGGTCAAGCTAGACTTGTTTGACCATCGTAGAATACAGTCACATTCAAGCCCTCTGGCTTTTCATGTGAATTAATAACAAAAAGACATATTTGCTAAGAATATGTTGCTCAGAAAGCAAATTATGTTTAGGGTCATTCAAAAACTTGCAAGTCTTTCTAGCCCCTTGTTGAATCACACTGACCATCATAATACGGCATCCATAATTCTGTGAGAATCCTCGCCATTGAATCTCACAGTTGTGCTAATCTTGTTTCCTGAGTGAGTGTTAGTTACACTCCCCAGAGTATCTGATTTTAAAGTCTTCACCATTACAATCGTCACTGAACATCACTCCCACCCCTGTGGAAAAAATTTTTTCAGTAGCTTATTTGAAGCTAATAAATTTCTTACCATTTATTTTCTTACTTTCCACATAACCTGCTGCCCTAATTTACAGAATATCGGTGCTAGGCAACCTAACTGATGTAGTGCAAAAAAAGTTATTGAATCTGTCATGGATTTAAAACAGTTGTCATTTGAAAAACCCAGAGCTTCTCAAAAAGCTTCATTACCATGCAGCCTCGGTAATTTAATTCAGTACTTACTGTTTTTCTATAATCTAGCAGCAAAACATCAGATTACCAACATGTTTGATTATTTTCGGCTTCTGTTTCCTCAAGCATGGTGTTTATGTCTTTGCATATACGCTCTGCAAGGCTCTCATGTCCACCGAGCTAAACGAGGGGAAGGGATTGTTAAGGCAGAAGGGTCTGTGAAACCTACCACCCTCAATTTCTTGCCACAGTGAACTTGTTCTTTAAACTCTGTTCCTTACCCATAGCGATCCTGGGGCAGGTTTCTAAACAATTGGCAGAAATCTCTTGAGAAAAACTTGTTGATCTGAGAAGTTGCTCTTCCAAATTGTTGCATTTTGATAAATGGCAAAAATGAATAATAGAAAATTAGCATTTTGAATGGGCGAAAAAATCTATATCTCTGAGATTGTTAGCTGTTTGGGGGTTGTTGATTCGGACTGTTGTGTCATTCTCTGGGTTTTAGTTCCGGCTGGCATCTGTCATTCAGACAGGCATGCTCTCAGAGATCCTCAGCAGTTTTCAGCTGGGTCTCAGTCTCAGCTTTATTTTACCTGAAAAGTCCTTAAAGTTCTTGCTATTTAGTTTTGTTAACCTTTTTTTTTTTTTTTTTTTTTTTTTTGCCTTTTTGAGCGTGCCTTGTAGAAAAGGCTGGATGGCAGTGTGTGTTTGCACCTGAGAACATTTGGATGAATAGCAGGTCATCTAATGAGTGCATCTTCCATTTTAACCAGGCTCCCTCTGATCTAGTATTCTCTCTGCCTTGTCATTGTACTTTTGGCTGGAATTGGGTGCTTGTGGGAGATTATCGGCATAGCATTTGGGGCTCTATATTTAATGTTCTGCATTTTTATCTATTTTATTATGTAACTTAAGAGGAGCATTCCAAATTCTTCTTCACCAACATTTTTTCTTAAACAGGCATTCTCTAGGCTTATTGAGGCAATACATCAGACATAACATTGCCTAACCAGGTCTTTCTAATGCAGTGGAAGCTTCCCTGTTTATTAATAATTGATTTACACTATGCTTCTGTTAAATACTATCAACTTTTTAAAACCTGCACCTAAGAAGAAAACTAACTGATCCAAAATTAAGGACTGTTGGGGACACTGGGGTGGCTCAGTTGGCGAGGTGTCCGACTTCGACTCAGGTCATGAGCTCATGGCTCATGGGTTCGAGCCCCGCATCGGACTCTGTGCTGACAGCTCAGAGCCTGGAGCCTGTTTCTGATTCTGTGTCTCCCTCTCTCCCTGCCCCTCCCCCCACCTTGTGCCCACTCTCTCTCTCAAAAATAAATAAGCATTAAAAAAATAAAAAATAAGTAAAATTAAGGACTGATTGGAAAAGAATCCTCAAGCAGCCTCCCATACTATTTCAGGCATACAACTATACATTTCATCTGCATTTTTGTAATTTTTTCCTAAAAATAGGACATAACGATTTTAAACTGGTTTCAGTTGCTACAAAATACCAATGTAAAATATTTCAAAACAAAAGATTCAGAGATTTAAAGCAAGAGAATAGTCCATTATGTACAACAGCAAGAAATTTAAATTATATTAAAGATGCTGAATTTTTAAAGGAGAATCAGATAGCTGTCAGACTCCAGGGGAAGCTTGGCCTCCTGGAAAATTATTGCTGACTTTTAAAGAAAATATAAAGCATGGATATGAAATAATCTCCATATTCCTAAAGCAGCAGCTGAAGAGGAAAGCAAAACCCAAGAAATAGCTTAAAGACAGTGATTTAAAGCTTGAGTGTCCATAAATCATGCAGATGGTCCCCCCCTACCCCCCCGCCGTTTGGGTGATTAATTCAATATCTTCCCCAAAACAAAAACATGCTTTTTGAAATTAGAGATCAGATCATCAAGAGACGCACCTAAGATTTCAAGGTCTAAACAAAAATTAATTTATTTTCTTTCCTCCTTGTACTTCTTGAAGACACAGACTGAGAAGAAAATCAGGATTAAAAGAGATGTGCTTAGGGTGAATTCATCTGCTTAAACCTCACAGACTCAGAGATGAGTGATTAAAAAACCATCTCGAACTTGGAAGGCATCCACGTTGGTGGTAATGCCCGATCCGCCCTGGCATTCCCGAGGCCCTGTGCCGTTGTGAACCAGGCCTGGAGAACATTTGACTGGAGATGATACATGGATTATATAGGTCAATTATACACTTAATCTGCCTTCTGGAGGATTAAGTATTTGCAGATTGACTCTGCTTTTGGCTTCTCCGTGGCAGTTATCAGATCAGGAAAGGGCCCCTTACCAAACCCGCCGCGTAAGCACTTCATCCGGCAATGCGGTCAGGTTGGGGTGGAGGGTGGGGCTGCTGCTCTGTGCTCTCTGCATGCACGGATTTTAATTTGCTGTTCCATTATCAAATCGGATATTTGTCCGCTTTATGTGTCAGCACAATAATTGAGTGTGAATATTTCCCATTAAAGGGGTAATTTGAAAAATGAAACCTTTGCCTATTAAAATGCATTTGCTATACTTATATAGGAAACCACAGATAACCTTATTTCGATAAGCTTATTAAATTACAAAAGCACTATGCTTGTGAACATATATCAATCCAAGTAGGACTCATCCTGCTCAAGGAAGTCAGGGCTGAATAGACTATAAGGAAGCGTTGTGTTATTCTGTTACGTATATGAGGTGAGTCACCGACTGTCCAGGTGAGGGAGACTACTCCCTAAAGTACATTGTGGGGAGAGGTGCACAAGACTAACCAGTATGAAAGGTTGTAGTTCTAGGAGACGCCGATTCCGGAAAACCAGGGCATATGGCGTCTGGGCACTGAGATCTCAGGTGAGTTGCCTCTTCTCCAAGCAATAATCAGGTTTGACTGCCCCGAATAGGAGCTATCGTGTAGTGATCATGGCCCTTGCTGCGGAGCCTTCAGACTTCACCCCTGATCCTCACAAGCTGGGTGACCCTCAGTAAGGTATTAATCTCTCAGAGCTCCAGCCGATGAAATAAGCAGAGATGAAAATAAGCAGAATCTTCTCGCGGAGCTATTATGGGGGTGAGATGCTGTGTACGGCTGCAAGCATCGGGCTCGGGGCAAGCATTTGGTAAGTCTTAGCCACCACTGTTGCTGCCATCATCATCATCACATCCCCACCGCCATTGTCATCCCTGAAATGGAAATGCTCTTCCCATACCTCTTCTTTTCTTGTTGAACAAAACTCCATATCCATCAAAAGCGCCGAAAGAGCCGCACTCTCGCCTGAAGATGTTAGCCCCAAACTTGCTTAGAATGACTTGTTATACAGTAGCCTGGTACCCTTTTCCTTTGGGGGAACATAGTTCTGAAACAGGTGAAATGATGACAGTCAGGACTGGGGTTTTGACGTGAGCCAGGCAGGAGTGGGAATCCTGGTTTTGCCATGGCCGAGCCAACTTCAGGTGAATTCGTTAGCTGCTCTGGGCCTCAGTTTCCCCATCTGTAACGAAACTGACCTCTCACAGTAGTTGTGAGGACAAAATAACATAACAGCTATGGACTGGCATAGTCAGAAATTCAGGAAGCCCTTTATCATCAGGATGATCATCTCATAAAATTCTTTGTTCCTTTAAGTGATTATAAAATGACCTAGCCCTCATCCCTAAACAAAACCGTAGTGCCCTGGTGTATTAATCACATTTGACCTTCTGAACCTGAGGAGTTTTTTTTTTAGGGCATGGAGGAATAGCTAATCCCTTTTATTGTTACCGATGCAATAAATGTGCATCGGCGACCTTTAGAAAATACAGCTAAGCAAAAAATAAGGAAACGCTATATCCCCCGCACCCAGAGATCATTACTTGAGTGTTTATTCTTTGGGATCTTTTTCTGTGTACTTAGATAAGACATTATGGTTTGTTTGCTTTTTTAACAAAATAAGTAGGCAAAAATTGCTCTGTGAATCTTCTAATGCACTGTACATAGTCAGAATCCCTCACCTGTGCCCCAAATATTCTTGACATCTGGTTTGTGCAAACCAGGATCCAGTGCAAGGCTACATACCACATCTGGCGGTGGTGCACTTTAAACTCCTCTCTATCCACGCTGGCCCTTTTCTCGTGGCCCTGACTTGTTAAAGGGACCACCCTGCCAATTGTTCTGCAGACTGGAGGAGTTTATTACTAGCTAAACATAGAACTGATTTGAGGAGGAAAAAAAAAATCTAGCTGAATTCAACCAAGTATTTCTTTTAGACATAATTAGTATCTCAGCATAATTCAACCAGGGACTTTTAAAGCTGTTCTTTGTATAAGGAGAATTTTTGAAGCAGATTTGGAAAAACAAAAGCAGTTAAACAGCAAGAAGTCCGCAGAGGCCAGGATGCAAGTTGGCTACGTGAAGAGCTACAGGGATTTTATTTGCTGTATGAAAGCAGAGGTATATGAGCTGGATGGGTAAATCCAGGGTCCACAGTCCAGTGTTTTTTTGTGTCACTGTGACTTCTTTGGTGAAATCTGGGACCAGTAACTGACATACATGCCTCTAGACCATTAGGAAGATTCCTTTGTTAATTCTGCTAGGATTTTCCCTGAGGTTATCAATCTGAAATTAAGCCCTCCAGATCAGTCAGAGGCTGAGCTTTCAGTACTCTTCAGATCAAATTTTAATTGAACTATGACCTGTCCTCATCACCCTCAATTATGAGGCTACAGAGCATATATTCCAGTCTATAAGGACATCCTTTAGAATCTGTGTGATGATATATATTGGAACAGGAAAACAAATCTGAAATGTACCAGGAAAAGCAGTAAAGAAAGGAGAAACAATTGTTTTTTTGTCACCTAATCTTGAACCCCAAAGTAAATTCCGACAATGCAGCTGTGTCCTGAGCCTTGCATTGGAGCTACAGAGGAGAGTCACTTCCCTGGAAGATGATGAAAACCGAACCCAGGGTTAGAGAGAAATGAGAAGTAGAGGGCCCAGCCCTCTCACCTTGATTTGCAACATTATTATATTACCATGCACACACATACACACACTGACGCACACACATACACCATTAGGGTTTAAGTTCTTGGAAGCTAACCTCAGACCCAAGACCCTCCCAAGTGGGAATTATAGAACAAACCAAGTTCGTCTTCATGACTTTACTCCTCCAGTGCCCCTCAAAGACCCAATGCCTTCTAGATTTTCCTACTTTCCACCATCCAAATCAGCCTCTAGCAGATTTGCTATTTCTTCCTCTGCTCTGGTGAAGACTTAGTGCTGCCTTTGTTGGGATATTTGCAATTTTAGCTAACAATTTAGCCAGAAGAGTAAGGAACTACCAATAGAAATTTTTGACCTCTGATCCAATGGAAAGCAAGCTCTATTAGAGTGGAAGGGGGCGGACAGAAGAATGTTTTGAGGGCTCTGATGACCTATTGCAATGGCTCTCCGATTGAGGTGTGAATCGTCTTTTGCTGCATGGCTTTCAGAATAACAAGTAAATGATAACAATTTATTTATTTGTCTTTTGGAGTCTCAGCTCTAGAAACACATTTCTATTCCAGATGGACATGGGAATGTATCTCTTCATGCTTGGTTGGAGGGTTTCAGCAGTTCTGCATGTGGAAAACATAAAGGGGCATTAATAGATTTGGATTATTTGGATTAATTGTGTCAAATGGATTATTACCATCCAAAAGTAATTGCTTATGCTTTTGTTATCGTCATCCTTACAGATTTATATTTCCATGCAGGTCTTCAAGTAGTTCTTTTCTAATCTAGCTGTTTCCGGAAGCCATTCATAGAAATAGGTCTCGTTTACTTTTCGGCAAACCTTATATAAAACCAGTCTTGAATTTTCCCTGGAGCTTGTGTTCAGGGAAGAGTTTTTGCTAAGTGTCTTTATCAGAACAGCTTTCTGTGTTCCAGGAGACATTTGGTGAATACAGTTAATTTGTTTTCTTTTCCAGAGAAGAATGTTCCAATAATCATTCTAAGAAGCAAGGCTGATTGCTCTGTTATATTAAGGTCACAGTATCCTTGCTAACATGACCCACACAATACTTTTGTGTCTTAGAAACGGGGCTTTTTTTTTCTTATGGCAGACTTATGGCATGGAGGCAGTAAGCGACAGACTCTTACACACACCACACATGTGCGCACATGCGGGCACACACACACACACACAAACACAGAGTAGCCAAGACACATTTTGTGGAACAAATATTATCACACTGCGTTGTAAGATACGAGATGTACTAAATCCTTAAATACTTTCCATTAATTAACCAACGATTTTTCTTGCTGCCGGGCTCTGAAAAGGCTACCATCAAAAGATTTCACTATCTCTTCATACCCAGAGTCATAGTCACTTGTTCTAATAAATAAATAAATATATATATTTTATAATGTTATATATATATTTAATGTATATAATATATATATATATATATATAATGGTTTTTTTTACTGAATGAATTTAAAATGTCATCTGGTGTGGTTCATGGACCTTCAGTGTCAGCCTCACCTGGGAGTTGATAAGAGGCGCAGAATCGCAGCCCTAACCCCAGCCCAAATGAATCTGAATGTGCATTTTAGCAAGATCCTGCACTGATTCAAATGCACGTTAAAGTTTGAGAAGTACTGGGGAAGGTCTGTGACTTTCTACCTTATTTGCCCGTAACTCACAGTAAGAAACATTGCAACCCAGTATGTACACACACACACACACACACACACACACACACACACACACCAAAAGTTCATGTAACAGTATTTACCCTCTATGTGATACAGTCCGATTTTCTATTCCATCTTTCAGAATTGGTGGTGGTAACCAATAAACTGACTTTGTCCCATACTCCTAGGTCACAACCCTCAGTTTTGAAAATATACCTAGAACCAAGCTGTCCCCCATAGCATGAGTGACACTGGGATGCAGGTGACTTTATGTGGCAGGGTTCTCGTCTGTGCACTGAGGAATGTAGAGCGACATCCCAACTTCCACCCACTAGATGCCAGTAGCAACCCCCTCTCGGTTGTGGTGACCAAAAATGTCTCCAGACATGGCCAAATGTTTCCTGGGGTGCGTGGGGAAAGGAGCCACCCCCATTGGAGAGCCACTGCTCCAGATGAATGAGAAAAGGAGTGTACCCGGGAGCCCTTCCTATCTGTACGTCACATGTCCCTTAGCTGCCACCACCGCACACACCCTGAGTATGTTATAGTAACAACAACAAAGTGTCCATTTGTCAACCCAGTGAGTTTGCTTGGGAGCCGTGCCAGGCCCAGAAGTAGATTGTGTTTGGGGGGCTTCATGCATCTACAAGAAAAGCTGTGAGCCATCTACAACTCTTCACCCTCCCACTGTCTCCCCCAGAATAGTCCACTCATTGCTGGCAGAAGGATCTGGAGCAGTGTGTTAGATCAGCAGTACAGATTCCTGCTTTGGCCTCCCTAATTGCTTTGCTTTTCTTTTCTTATAATTCCACCCAGACCTTGGCTTTAAAAAAAAAAAAAAAAAGTCATTGCTTCTACCAGGTGGCTACAAGTTATTTTTGTGTGTCCAAAAACCTGAAAAGAAGGCTCAACTTGAATACTTCATTCATTCCAAATTCCCAGTTGAGAAGAGAACAGTTAATAGCCTCTTGTTCTTGTGTTAAACTCCTGCCAAGTGAATAAAAATCCAGTTAATAGAATCTAGTGATTCACCTCCTATATGAATATCCCCGTATCGGAAGGTTTACAATGCTAGTATCTTTTGCTGTGCTGGGTTTTCCTTGACTGCCTTCGGCAAAATTTTTTACTCCAACCATCCATACGTACTGGTACAAGTCCAGTTACACCAACAACTCTCCAGGGCTTGCCTGGGATGAGGGTGTAAGTTACCAGATTTGTATGCCAACCAGGATATCAGAGCCGCTCTCATTTTTTGTGTAGAAAGAATTTTTTTAAGAACATATAATATGTAGGGGCCCCTGGGTGGCTCAGTTGGCTAAGTGCCGCACTTTGGCTTAGGTCATGATCTCACGGTTCATGGGTTTGAGCCACACATTGGGCTCTATGCTGACAGCTCAGAGCCTGGGGCCTGCTTTGAATTATCTCTCCCTCTCTCTGCCCCTCCCCTGTTCAAAAATAAATAAAAGTTAAAAAAATTTTTTAAAGAAAACAAATAATAAGTAAAGTAAGGTAAGTTCGTGAGTTTTATTATGAAATTCTCTAAATTGCTTTTAAGGAAGATAACTATCACTCATTTTTGCTCACCAAATTCATTACTTGGTCTAGGAAACTATCCTATTAAAGAGAAAATCCAGTTATTAGGTGCTCCGCTAGTTTTGGGGAGCATTAGGTCAATGTCACTCATCCACAAGTGATTTTACCCCACAGGGAACATTCAGCATTTTCTGGAGATGTTTTGGTCTCACAAATGGGGAAATGCTTTAGCATCTCGTGGGAGAGATCAGGGATGCTTGTAAACATCCTTCAATGCACAGGGCAGCCCCCCACAGCAAAGAATTATCCAGCTCAAAATACGAGTAGTATGGAGGTTAAGAAGACCTGCTCTAGGTAATACATCCATCTACACAAATCCTGTGTCTTTAAAGATATGGGCTGAGTGTAAATGTTGGTATACACTAGCAGTATCTGTGGGTCTTGGCAAATATCTCAGAAACTAGTCTCAAAAATCCTTTTCAGGAGGCACCTGGCTGTCTCAGTCGAAAAAGCATGAGACTCTTGATCTTGGGGTCATGAGTTGGAGCCCCGTGTTGGGTATAGAGATTACTAAAAGTAAACAAATTTAAAAAAAATCCCGGGGCACCTGGCTGGCCCAGTCGGTAGAGTGTGTGACTCTTGATCTCCAGATCATGAATTGGAGGCCCGTGTTGGGCGTGGAGCCAACTTAAAATTTAAAAACAACTAAATATTTTTTTAAAAACCCTTTTTATAAGATTCGACCGAAGGTCTAAACTATAGAAACCAAGGAATCCTTAACATCTACCTTTCTTGGCTCGAACTTATCACTCATCCATATGTGGTTGTGAGGGAGATTCCATACTTCCACAAAAAGTCCAATCTTGTCACTTAAATGAACCCGGACATCTTCCTTCTATTGGAAGGTGTCCCTGGAAGTCCTTAAGGGACTGGCTCCCTTACATCAAGCAGACCATAAGCGCATAGGCTTTGTAGTAAGACACGCCCAAGCTCCATGTCTGGGTCTGCCGCTTACAAGCTGTGTGACTTTGGGTAACTTACTTAACCTTACAAAGCCTCAATTTCTTCTCTAAAACCAGAGATAAACATAATGTCTAACTCTTTCGATTAAGAGGACTGAATGAGGCATTGCCTGTAGGCATAAACCACTCAGCATAAATCAGTCTTGGTGCACAGAAGTTACTCCACATATGTCTCTTCTTGCTGTCGTCTCCCCAGTAGTGCCAATGTAAAAACCAACACACAGCCTTGCCTGATGCTAAGGTAGTGGCTTTGTGGCAGACACAAAGGTAGCGATACATTCCATGCCAACAGGAACATTAAAAGTCAGGGATGAAAAGGTCCAAGAAGGTGAGAGCAAAGCCCTGCTGTGCTACAGGACCCCTGAAGAAAATCTGTTTCAGCGTAGAGCAAAATCCCGCTGCGGATGGGACCTTAGAGGAGACAGCACTGGGCTGGATCTAGAAGCCTGAGGTTTGGAAAAGAGAAAGAGAGAGGATTCTGTGCTCAGGCACAAGGAAGGAGACAGTATCACATCCTCTGGAACATTCCTGACTCACCCACACCTTGTCTTCATTAGCCTTAGGGCTTCTTTTTAGAGAAGCCCATTTGAATTTAGACAAAGGACGGCTTCCTCTCGGTTATGATAACTCCAGTCTAGGCACCTGGGTATTTGCTCTGTAGGCATTAGCCACTCCATGACCTTAAGAGCTAAATTCTTTTTATATTAATGTGGGGGTTTTTTTGTTTGTTTTTTAACATACACATCTTAACCTGGGATACATATCAGAATTATGTATTTTTTTAAATGTACTCATCTCAGCCCAAATTTTGGTATACCAAAAATTCTGAGTCAGTAGATCGAAGATAGGGCTTAGGCATCTGTTTTTTTGTTTTGTTTTGTTTTGTTTTCTGTCCAAGGATTTAATCTGATCAAGAACCAATGATTTAGAGCCATGATTCTCCACTGTAGATCATTTTGCCACCCAGAGTATATTTGGAAATATCTGGAGACACTCTTGTCAATCACAACTTGAATGGGAGATGGAGGTCACTGACATGTAATAAATAAATGGTAAACATTCTGCACCACACAGGACAGCCCCCCCGCCCCCGGCAAAGAATTATCTGGCCCCTGATATTGATAGTTGATGAATCCTGATTTAGGAGATAAAAGATACTGAAAGACATGTTCATTGCTGTTGTGTCTACCAATACCTTTTCTACTTTGTATCCTATGAAACAACTTCTAACCTTTAAAAAAATTTTTCTATAGCAACTGAACAAAGAGGTAGGACAAGGTACTATTATTTCCATGTTTAAAGTAAGAACCTAGGGTTCAGAAGGAACTTGTCCAGGACCTCAAGATTCCAGGGGCCCTAACTCCTAAAACTAAGATTTTTTTTTACCCCCACCTCTGAAAGCAGTGATCACGTCTATCTTAATCATTCTGCCCACAGTGTGTGGCATATGTAAACCCTCAGTAACTCTTTGTTAAGCAGATACTGATGAATCCCCTGGCCCCTGGTAGTATCTTGTGTACCTTGTCAAGGATATTTTGTTTCCAAAATACTAATCAAGGTCTTTAAATGTCTCACCATGAATGTTTACGCGTGTCACCTGATTCTTCCAGAACCCTTGAATGTATACTGTTCTGGTTAATTTAATGAGGAATTCATTGTCTGGGTCCATTTGATTTTTTGGTTAATTTGAAGATTCACTGGAGCACCATTTCTGTTTCTAATTTTGAAACACTTTGTATAAGGTCTTCGTTTCATTTTCGGCCTTTTTTGATCTAATTCTTCTGATCAAGGTCCTTGAGGTTTTACCCTACTTAACCCCAAGCGTCACTATCCAGTCATAAAGATGTAAAAAGAGTGCATTATCCAGGATTGTACCACTTATAACCTCCCAGACTCTCTAAACAGTGCTCTTTCTGCCATACCGCAGCGTCTCAGGAAGATGGAGCTCAAATGTTTATTAATCCAAGCACATCTGAAAGCTGCTCTCTTGATTTAATCCTAAAGAGGACTTTTGTGAAGAGGAAAAAGGACAGTTTTCTCCTAAAAGGCAAATGCAAGCAGGGGGAACAATTCCAATTAATTGAGGGTCTTAATAAATGGCCATTTAATAACAATGACACATTATTTAGAGTTACTTTTATGTATATTTCCCATCTTACAGCTATGGGAGCTGATGAAAATCAGTATTTATTGAGTACTATCTGTGTGGCAGGTATCATTCTAGAGGCTCAAATGTGATAATTCACACAATTCTCATAATCTCCTTGGGAGTTAAGTTTTTACCAAAGAAGCTGGGTCAGTAGGGGCGCCTGGGTGGCTCAGTCAGCTCAGTCAGCTGGGTGACTCTTGATTTCAGCTCAGGTTATGATCTCTCGCAGTTTGTGAGTTCAAGCCCCGCATCAAGGCGGAGCCCGCGTGGAATTTTCTTTCTCCCTCTCTCTCTGCCCTTCCCCTGCTCGCTCGCTCTCTCTCTCTCTCTCGCTCTCTCTCTCTCTCTCTCAAAATAAATACATAAACTTCAAAAATATCATAAAAAAGAAGTTGGGTCAGTGAAAGGTCAATTGACTTCACTTAATTCGGAAGCCTGTAAAGTGATCAATTCTAGATCAAACTCCTTTCTTTCCGATGCAGAGTAGACACCTAGCTATAATGCCTTAGGGGAAAAAAGCCTACAGTACTCAAATATGTGCCCCCAAACTCCCACTCTGCTGAGTGTCCTACATCCAGTTCTTCCAAATTCTTTAGTCTAGATGAGTCACTATTTCCTGCGTGCACCATAGCAGCTCTACAAGGCAGAGATTGCAAGCCCGCAATAAGAAAATAGCTTATTAGTTACATTTGTCCACTAAAAATTAGGGGAGTTGCGTAGCTAATCAGGCAGATCCCCTAGTAAACATTCAACCCTGCCAGGGCAGGCGTCCTTCTGAATGTGAGGACCTTGTCACCTATCTTGAGTTCTGTGAACACCGGCAAGAACCAAGACCCAAAGGTGAGAGACCCCAGGAGGTACTACGGTACCCTCTTCAGGGTAAAACCCCCTCCTCAGCAGAGAGGGACCGCGGCACAGTGGGGAATCGTACATGCCATATGTGCTGCAAAAGCCACTTCTACCTAGGCCCAACTGAGGGGTGGGTTTTAGCTCTCGGTCTATATCTCCCTCTGTGTTCTGTCTAAGATCTTTTATCCCCTAAGAATAAAGTTTTGTGGTATATTTGGGGGCAGAGGGAATGCTGGTAACACAATACCGTTACATCCCAGACAGTTGATAAATGGTTTTGGGTGGCAGCTAAGTTCCTTAAGCAAAGCTTGACACAGTGGTATTATTCGACAACAATGCCCACGATTTTCCTACGGGGCCTGTTGACTCTCCTAATCTACCACATAGCTACGTTTTCAATGGCAGGATGAAGTTTCACAGATCAGCAATGCCTTACGGGAGGGGAAAAGTAATCCAGAGTTACAGAATAGCGTGGTTATCCAATCTGAGCATAATACAAATGCACTTGCAACTAAATCATTGCATGGTCATTATCCAGTAATGCCTAAAGTGTCGGTGATGTGAAAATTTGTGATCAGGTATCCTGAAAGTCCTTCCTTGATTTATTTCCAGCCAAAGCTTACAATAAACAGTGTGACAAGTGATGAAAAAAAGGAAGGAAGGGAGGGAGGGAGCCGAGGAGAGAAGGGAGAAAAAGAAAGGGAGAGGAAGGGAAGGTGGGAGGGAAGGAAGAAGGAAAGAAAAGAAGGAAGGGAACAGAAGAGGGAAGGAAGAAAGGAAGAGTGAACAAGAGTTGTTTTTTTTCATCTTGAAGCTTTAAAGAGCTTACCAGAGAGATCATTAGCTGTTAGCCAATCCTTGAAAGTGGCAAATCCCTTGGCCAGTGGAAAGTGGTCCCTGCATTGTTTCTAAAGAGTTTGTTTATTCAAAATATGTCTGCTTTTGGCATTCAGTTCCCTAAGTGAGTAAGGGCTCAGGGGTGTTGGCTGAGGTCAGCACCGTGCACTGGTTAATGAAGCCGGCTCCTGCCTGTGGCTTCTGAACACCACCAAATAGTGGCGACTGAGGCACAGGGGACAGGGATGTGGACGTGAGGGAATTCTTTCAAAGGCTCCCTCCTTGGCTTACATGGAATTAGAGAAACGGACGCCTGTTTGCGTTTGTTGGTGTACATTAAAAATACATTTGGGCATTCAGCTTAAAGAACTCACTAACGGCAAGATGCACAAAGAAACGCTATTATGTATTTAGCACAGTCTTTGTAAGCTGAGCCAGGCAAGGGGGTTTATCAAAAGAAATATGTAAATAACACAACCTGCTTTACAAAAGAAGAGAATAAAATTAATCCACGCCATCCGTGGCACAAGACTATTTTCTGCCCTCCGCTTTTCTTTTTATAACTTGAGACTTGCAGCCTAACAGTTCAGCACAAACAATAGCATGCTCAAAAGGAGAAAACCAAAAACAAAAAACCCAGACCTGGGGCATCCCCTTGGTCCTTAGGAAAGAACTCCAAATGTGTCTTCAGCCTCACGCACAATATTATTATTAAATCTAACATGATCATAGCCAAATCGTTGGCTGGGGGACAATCCCCCATCCCCCCTCCTTTTTGGGGAATAAAAAGGGGGGAGGTGTTGGGAGGGGTGGGGGAACCAAGCCAATCAAAGTTAAAATAAAGTCTCTTTCTAGCAAGACTACTGTCTATAACATGTTGTTCCTTATAGAAAGTGGGATATGGTGGCATTTGCTTGATTAACTTGCTCGACAAAAGTGACAGCTGCTGTGGGTGCACGCGGATAAAGCTGCGCGGCGCAGTTCCGCCTTTGTACATCTGTCAGCAAAAAGGGAAGAATAAAGAGTGAAAAGAGACAAATTGGTCCCAAAAGACACTCCATTCAACTTAGGAGGTTTGCCCCATTCAGGCGCTTGCTGTGCGCCTCAAGTACTGAGAGCTTATTCAATTTCATTCACTCTTTCGAATGAACCCACAAGTGTCTAATTTCTTATTCTGTCGCCTCAAAAAGGTGGGGGGGGGTGTGGAGAAAAAGCGGACGGGAAGCATTAATGGTAAGGCAGGGTGATACGGGCCGCACACATTAACTCATGGCTAATTTAGGGTTTAACTCTATGTGTTCAGGCCCTAGACCCGTCCGTGTGTTTCATGGCAGACTTGACACAGGCTTCCTGCCTCCTGGCTGGTGGATCCAAAACCATCTAGATACCAAGGGCACCCAGCAAGGTCGGGGGCTTGTCTTGTGTAAGGACAATGGTCTGAAGTTGATGCTTTTTCCAGCGATGGGGTGGCGGGCTCCCCAGGATAACTCTTGGGTAGGTGATCTGGCCAGTGTGGGGTCTCCACCCACCACCCTGCTCCCAGAAAGAGAAAAAAAAATTAGAGTCACATGCAGCGAGGAGTAATAAGAGGGGGCTATGGTTTCCAGAGATTAAAAATAAAGCAAGAGGAAAGGACGCCATTGGGAGGCAGAGCCCAGCTGCACATGGGGGAAAACACATGTTAACTTTTAAAAAGCAGCACTTCGTCTTTCTCTTCCTTGTCCCTGAGCCCCGGCATCAGAACCTGGTTTCTGGCCTCACGGAGAGGGGCAGTTGCCATGCATGCACCACTATTTCCTCCTGGGAATTTAAGAAGCCTTCGCCATTCCTCTTGTGCTGCTGTGCTCTACCTGCTCTCCTGCCATCTCTTCTCGTGCATTCAGGCCACCCTGCCCCCTCTGAAGCCCAGCACTTCCTTCTAGTTCTGGGGCTAGTGTCGGAGACCCATCCCCGCACCCCGCCCTTCCTCAGTAGACTACTTTTTGGAAACCGCTCAGTGCCACCACTGGCTCCTAAGAAGATTGGACCCTTTCCTTATGAGAAGTCACTTCCCGTAGAGCCCAGGCTCACTAGGTTGACAGAAGTCTTATTTTTTTAATCGTTTAGAGGACTTCGGACAAAGGTTCTGGACCCAGTTAAGAGTTGTTGACTTTTGTGGTCTTCGAACCGTGGAGCTTTGTTTGGACAGTGCATCTTGATGCGCTATATCAGCGTCCTTCTCTTCCTTATCCGCTTGGAAAGTAGCTGTGTGGTTTTTTTTTTTTAATATTTTTATTTATTTCTAGGAGAGAGAGAGACAGCGCGAGCAGGGGAGGGTCAGAGAGAGAGGGAGACACAGACTCTGAAACAGGCTCCAGGCTCTGAGCTGGCAGTCAGCACAGAGCCCGACACGGGGCTCGAACCCACGAACCGCGAGATCATGACCTAAGCGAAAGTCGGACGCTTAGCCGACTAAGCCACCCAGGCGCCCCAGCTGTGTGGTTTGACCTAAAGCATCCCGTTGGTCTATTTATCTGAAACGTTTTCCACGTAATAGCTTGGGAATTATGCTAATATAAAGACATGCTCTTTTACATGGAGAGTAATGATTAAAACAACTTCAGTCCAGGAAAACGACTCGCTAGAGTCAGTGCACATTTTCCTGCAGAAGAACTTCAACTTTGACTCACAAAACTCTCATGATTCATGACTATAGAAAGTTTAATATGTGCAAATTATGAAATTACCCCTAATGTGATTAGCCAACCCGGTTTTAAAATGACAAAGTTGGCACTCCACTCTATCTTTCTGTTCCGTACATGAGTTACAATCCTTATTTTAGAGCCTGATTTCTATAATCATTTCTATATGGTATGCAAATTTCTTATTCGGTTGCTTACGTCAGTCTGCTTGCAAATTAATGCATTTAACTCTGAATGCACTTCCCGTACCTAAGAAGCAATCACGGAGTGGGCAGGTGGTGTTCGTGAATAATCTGAATTCAGTTCATAGGATGACTCCTTCTCCTACTTCTGAGGTCCTTGTATGCATATCAGAGCACAGTTTCCAGACAAATTATTCACAGTTCTCACACGGATAATGGGTGATAGGATGTGCCACCAAAACTAGAATTTCGTCTTTGACATAATTGAGCTTTAAGAGGTTGGGATGACTTGGAAAGTGTGAAGTTGGATTGTAACTATACATTTTGTCTAAACAGTAGGTCCCTTTCAGAGGACAGAGGCTGAAGGCACGGGGGTCCACTTTCTTAGTGCGCAGGGAGGCCTACCACTAAATCCTCAACATATCCCTGGAAAAATAGGCCCCGGGAAAAAGTATTGTTAACCGGGGTCAGTTTGTTAATGCCCAAACTGCACACCTGCCTTGCACAGCCCAGGCGGCAGACGAGGCCTGGTTAGAAGCTGATTGGGGCTCAGTCACATCGGGCTCATTATTTATGTCTCTTGGAGAAAGAAAGCGTCTGAACTGAGAAAATCCAGGTACGGAAGAGAGTTGTTCTCTTTCTCTTCACTATCACAGGACCCCATTCCGCCCGCTGAAAGTTAGTATCAGCCTCTGACATTTGCAGAAAAACTTATCTTTTACCAGAAGTCAGAAACTGGAGTTTGCCCTGATTTGCTGCACTGGGTCCTGCCGATGGACCAGGGGATTGTAGGACTGGTGGTCAGGTGGGCCCATGGTCCATCTTTCATTCAGGATCTGACCACTGATTATGTTTTTATTCAATTACTTAGACGAGCAGCACGTTCAGAAATCATGTTGTATGCAGGCAAGCACAGATCTAATTTTGGTAGTTCAATTGGGTTCTGTCTTTCAGGACAGCAGGGCTTTGGGAGGTAATGGAAAGAGAGGGGTATTTTGCCATTTGGGTATCTTAAGTTCAAAGGCGGAAGAATTTTGCAGGAGGTTACTCCTCACCCCTCGGTTTACTTTACATTAAGTAGGGCATGGAGTTATAGAAAATACTATCTACTTAGGGAGCCCTGTGAGATCTCTGGAGAGTCAGAAGTAGGGAAAAATATAATGAAAATTAAGAGCCAACTTATTACGTATGCTTATTACATTTCCTTTTCTCTCTTTTCACTCTAGAGAGTGAATTCATACAGATATGTGCTATAGAAATGTAAATGGGATTTAAAAAGTAACTATTTCTTGAGGTTGTTTAATTCATACGAAATGCTTAGAACGGTGCCTGACACATACATGCTCATTAAACATTTCTTCTTGTTGTTATCATTGTTATTGATGTTTATTGATACTAATGTCACTGTAGACCTTTTTCTCAAAGTGGGTTCAGTAGAACATCAGTTTCCTGAAAGGTATGAATGGGTGGGTCATAGAAAGTGGTTCTTTAGTCAAATACGTTTGGAAAATATGAAGCGGAGTTAAACGTCTTTCTTTGCTGCAGGACTTGTCTGAGCATTTAGGTTGTTCATGTAACCCTGCGACTCTGACTAGCCAATGACATTGGGCCCAGGGTACAGCGTGCGTGTGTGTATTCACAGACACATTCCCAGGCCGGTGAAAAATGCAAAGCTGAAAACGTCTCTGCCAGCATTACTTTCATTTCCTTAAAAAATTTGCAATTAACTCCCTCTGGGTAGGCTTTTTGTCTAGAGCTAGCTCCCCTGGTACGATAAAATGCCAAATGTTCCCCAGGAAGCATCCCTCCCAGACTTCAGAGCTGATCGCTAGGGGCCCAAGCGAGGCACACGACATTCGCCACAGCTGGGGGAGGCTGCTGGCCTTTGGTTCACACGTGTTCCTTTCTTTTTATTGGGCATTGTTCTGGGTCTTCGTAATGTTTTGGAAGGCACCCCTCAGCCTCACACCCAGAGACTTCAGAACCTCCTTGGATTCAAAAGGTGAAAGGCCCTTAACTGAAAATTTCAAAACAAGTTCTTATCCCGGACAAAGAGAGGAGTGGCCTCTGTCCGGAGCTTTCCCGTCCGAGTATGTGTCACCGTGGAAATAAATAAAAAAGATACAGACTCTTTGCATTGGTTGAGCTGGGCTGGGAGCCCTGCGATAAGAGGTCACTGGTGTGAGTTACTATGGTAATTGAGTACTATCAGCAACACTTTTGCTCTCATGAGCATTAAAGCACATAATAATAGGCAAACAACAGTGGTTAAAGCAAGCAGGTAGGATTACTATGTTCTTTTGTCAGAAGTATATAATGTCTTGTAGTCAGTTTTAAAGACTTCTCAACCCCCAAATCCACCCCACCATCACCTGCTGAGTAACTTTGTATGCTTAATCTCCTGCCCTCAACTCGAAGATCTCTGCTAATTTGAGGCAAATGGGTATTTCTGACATTAAATAGGGCAGCAAGGAAGCTCTGACCTAGAAAGCCCGCATTCTGCAGCAGCGAGAAAAATATTCTTTCACCAATTTTGTTAAGACTCTTTTGAATGAAGAGAAGGAGAGGGGGAAAAAATAGCTTTCAGTGAAACGGGGAGGTTGCAACCTCCCGAGGAAGGGGTTTTGCAGCACAAGAAAAAAAAAAAAAGAAAGAAAGAAAGAAAGGAAAAAGAAAGAGAAACTCGCAGAACATCCCCACTCTCAACTTCCCCCATAAAACTTGTCACTTCGCATTGCCATCCGCTACCGCAACAATAATCACTCCGTGCCTATTGCTAATTGCAAGCACAGCTGAGGCCCAGCGGGGGGCCCTTGCACAGTCTCAGGCCTTTATACGAGGCTCAATCTGTTGTATGGCACTCGCTCACACACAAAAAAACTACCAGCAAAGGCAGAAAGAGGCAGAGTCACAGGTTCCTTGTAATCCCTCCGCCTCCCCGCTGACAGCCCAGCCCTAGAAGCATTCCTAGTTTTGTCCTCCTCTTTACAAAATCTGAAGTGACCTTAAGCTACGAGCATGTCAGCTTTTGAATGTCGAGTTGCCGGCTTCTTCAGGTGCATTAAGGAGCAGGGGGTGGGGGTGGGGGGGCTACATCTGGCTTCTGCGGGTCTGTTTGCAGCACCCCTGGGGCGAGCTGTGGCTTCCTGTAACATGTAAAATATGAGTGTGAACTCAGGGTTCATGGCAAGGAATAGGAGGTCACGTCTCCAATCCGTTCTAAGTAAGGAAACGGGGAGTTTGCAGATGTTTTTCTGTATGTGTAATGACACCAACCCCCTCCCCAGCCACCGAGCAACCGAGCGCCGTTTTTTGATAAAATGTGCCACAATCAGTGTGCTACTTGCAGATTTATTCATATCAATTTTTGCAATTTATATATTCAGAGACAAGATTGCTATTTCGGCAACTTTATGTTGGATGCCGTACGTTTGCGTCTAGAGAAAGAGGGAAAGAAGTATGGGGCGGGGAGGGGGTGGGCAAAGAAAGGGAAGAAATTAAGTCTGTTCCTCGGGCCACCAGCTGGGGTGTTGTCAAGGAGACAAAGCACTGGACAGGAGGGTCCGGGTCCCCCCTTGGGCCCGGCGGTGACTTCCTGCCCAGGCTTGGAGGCGGTGGATCTGTCGCTTCTGGCCCACAAGAAGGCCCGTGAATGACTACTGTGAGGACAGAGTGGACCTGGGGCTGGTGGAGAAAGTCCCCTCAGTAGACCAGGCTCAGGCCACCTCAAGACCTTCCGGCCTCCCTCTGGGTTGGGAACCGGTCGGCCCAAGATGATCCTTGGCCTGGGCCTCCGTTTGGGCCTGGGAAGGGCTCTCCCCTCCGCTTGGCCGCCCTCCCGTGCCATCCCCACGTACAGAAATTCCTATTCCCAGCCCCAAAGCCTCAGACTGCATTTTCGTCGACCACAGAAAGACATTGGTCGAGCAAACATGGAGATTAATCCTCCTTAGCCCGGGGAATAAACGCTCCTCAGTGGGGCAGGGTTAATTGCTGAGCTTGGTGCAAAGATCATTTTGAGGCATTTAAGAAATACATGATTTTTATGAGTATAGCTGTTCCACGCAGGAGTTATTTCTCAGCAAAGGGCAAAAGCTTTGCCTGCCTTGCATTATTAGCCTAATTCTACTTAATTGTTTCCTAAAATAAGGGCTTCTTGAACACACATTCCAAACCCTAATAAGTCTGTTGTGCTGTGAGTGATTCTGAAAGGGGTAGCTGCTGCCCTTTCGGGCAGAGGGACCAGAGGCTCAGGGCAGAGTTGAGTGCTGCTTCATCAGATCTGTGCTTGGAAAATCAGGGGCGGGGGTCGGTAAGGGGACAGGTCGGTAAGTCTCTGTGAACACATACGAGGTGCTGTGTGAAAAACGCATCCGTTTTTGTTGTTTGGACCTCATCCTCTGTGAGGCTTCTGAGTTCTCATCTCTGGGCTTCATTTGATTCTATTTCACAGATTTAGCAATGTTGGCCCTGTGGCGTGTTTTAAATAAACCAAATAAATGACTGAGCAAATGCTACCAGATTTGTTCTTTGTTCTCAGCCTCAAAACTCGGCCTTGAGAAATTGTCTCAGTCCTGGTATTAAATGAAATGCCCATATTCATCCTACAAAGAATTTTTTTTGGCTTTTTGTCAAACATGGTTGGGTGTTCAGATCAGAATATGTATACTGTTACATATCTGAGCTTTCTTAAGGGAAGTTTCTTTTTCGGTCTAGGAAGTGATTTTTTTTTTTCATTTCCCATCTTTTTGTTTGAATTGTGGCAAAGTAAATATAACATAAAAGTTGCCATGTTGGGGCGCCTGGGTGGCTCAGTAGGTTGAGCTTTGAAATTGAACTCTTGATTTTGGCTCAGGTCGTGATCTCACGGTTCATGGGTTCGAGACCCTCATTGGGCTCCATGCTGGAGGCATTAAGCCTGCTTGGGATTCTCTCTCTGCCCTTATGCCCACTTACATATACTTTCTCTCTCTCAAAATAAATAAATAAGCATATATATATAATGTATATACTTATATATATATGTGTGTATATATAATTTGCCATGTTAACCATTTCAAAGCATACAGTCAAATAGTGCTAAATATATTCACATTGTTGTGCAGCCAATCTCCAGAAGCCTTTTCATCTCACAAAACTGAAACTCTATACCCGTTAAACCATAACTTCCCATCTCCCCCTTCCTACGCCCTGGCAACCGCCATTCTGTTTTCTATTTCTATGAATTCAACTACTCTAGATATCTCATATACATGGAATTATATAATATTTGTCTTTTTTCCACTGGCTTATTGTGCTTAGCATAGTAGCCTCAAGGTTCCTCTGAGTTGTAGCTTGTGACAATTTCTCCTTTCTTTTAAAGGCTGAATAATAGTCCGTCGTGTGTCTCTACCACCTTGTGTTTATCCATTGGTCCATCGATGGACATTTGGACTGCTTCCACCTTTGGCTCTTCTGAATAATGCTAATATAAACATGGGTGTGCACACATCTCTGCAAGATCCTGTGTTCAGTCTTTTGGCATCTCTACTAAAAAGCAGAACTGCTAGGTCTCTGTCTTTTCATAATAGCACTTGCTTGGGTTGAGGGGCTGCTGGAAGAGTGGTCTTTGCGTTTGAGTTGAGATAGCATTCACAGCTGAAAAGTCACCTTCGTGCCTCTGCTTTCCCATCATATGCCTTCCCATCAGTAGGTGACTATCTACTGGATTTCTCATTCAGAGAGGGCAAGCTCTTTCCAGCCATATCCTACAAGCACTAGGAAAGAAAACCCTTCAGAGACTATCACGTCTGCTTGTGGGTTACCATCTGCCATATTGAGACATGGGATTGGGCAGGATTCATGGGGTTTCATACAGTCTGGTTGATCCAGAAGCAATAAACTCATTCCGAGGCTGGCTTTGGCATGCTTGGATCATTTACAGAGATTACATACAAGTTGATCAAACCATTAAAAAAAAAAAAAAAGCATGTCTTCCAGAGAGAGAATGATGTAGAGCCCACATATACTGAGCTTTGAATTAAACTCTCCTGCTTGATTTGCTTTCAGAAAGGATCCTGAAGGACTCTTACTTCCCTTGTATTCTCCCCCAGGCAAGTGACAGACCTGACTTGGGTGAGAAGGAGGCAGTGCATTAGGTCAGGATCCAAGTACGGGTTTATCATTTTGATCATTGACTTGGAACGGCAGTGCTGAAGACACTTGTTATTGGATATTTCTTCACATTTCAGGTTTAGGGTAGAAATTTGGCCTGGAAAAGATTATAGCTTGTTTTACCAAAAGAATACTAAGGTCATATTTCTGCCTTTTCAAAGGAGGTTAAAATAATCTTGCTCCCAAATGCTAAATTCTATACACGTTCCTCTTGAAGAATCAACAGTTTTAAGCAGTAACGACTAAAACCAAGCTTTAAAAAAATTGTGTCCCTGCACCGTATCCTCCTTATGAGAAGATACCAAAGGCAAAGAGGAGGTGAATGCTCTCAGGACTAGGTTGTGGGTGATCTCTGGAGTCTTGATTTCATCAAGGCGCCTCTGGCTTCTCCATCAATCTGGACTGCATGAGGCTTTGCAGGGAGGTAATCCAGAGTTGAGTACCTTGAAGAGCTACAGAACTAAAACACCTTTTTAAAAAAAAAAAATTTTTTTTAGGGGCACCTGGGTGGCTCAGTCGGTTAAGCGTCTGACTTCGGCTCAGGTCATGATCTCACGGTTCATGGGTTTGAGCCCCACATCGGGCTCGGTGCTGACAGCCAGCTCAGAGTCTGGAGCTGGTTTCGGATTCTGTGTCTCCCTCTCTCTCTGTGACCCTCCCCTGCTCACGCTGTCTCTTTCTCTCCCTCTCAGAAATAAATAAAACATTTTAAAAATTTAAAAATTTTTAATATTTATTTATTTTTAAGAGAGACAGATGTGGGGGCAGAGAGAGGGAGACACAGAATCTGAAGCAGACTCCAGGCTCTAAGCTGTCAGCACAGAGCCCCACGTGGGGCTTGAGCTCGCAAACCGTGAGATCATGACCTGAGCCAAAGTCAGAGGTTTAACCGACTGAGCCGCCCAGGCGCCCCAAAGACAGCTTTACAAAGATCTCAGTAAAATGGGTTTTTAGGCATCCAAAGAATTACATAGTTTAAAACAACAACATCTCCACTAAAAAAGACCTTTGAGACAGCCTGGAAGTTCATTCTGATTACCCAACTCCTCTGATTTTGGTATCTGTTTATTTTGGGTGGCTCTGTGCTTTTAGCTGAGCGTCCTGAAGCTGTGACTGGGAAATACCCATTTCTAGCTGTAGTTGTTCTGGTGAATCAAATCCTGAATTGCAGTAACACTTGAGTAAAGCAAAAGGTCTGCCTTTCAACTATGTACCCATTTTAAAAAGCACTCAAATGATCTGCCCTTTCAGAAGGCGTTGCTGCAGCCCTTGGAGAACTTCGGCAAATCCTGAAATCTGCATGTGGTTGCTTACTGCTTTGCTCATGTGACATAGATGGCTCAAACATGCCCAGGTTTTGCTATCAGAGCCTCTCTGAATCTGGAATAAGAACACTGAATACAACCAGATTGCTGGCAATCCTCAGACCCGAGAGACCCATAGGGCTGTGGAATTGTGGCTTGGGTTAACGAAACTATGGGTACTTTGGTAGACGTGTAAAGAAACCCTTGGTGATGCTTTGCACATGCTCTTAAATTACCCATATTGTAAGGAAGAAATATGCACTGAAAGCTTCAGACGTAAAAGATTTCATTACAGTATTTCAATACAGTGATTTAAATAGGTTGCAGGGTTTTTTTATCCCCCTAACTAATAATAACCCACTTTTGCCACAAAAAGCAAAGTGAAGAACTTAGTCACATGGGTGTGGCCAAAGTATTATCTTCCTCTTTGACTCATTGCCAACAAACAAAATGCCCTTCTTTCATTAGATACTCCAGACAAGGTGCTGAGGCAATTTCTCTGAAGCATGCCTGTGTTAAGTTGGAAAAAGGGTACTTTCCAAAGAAAAGATTAAAATCCTCCAGCAATCACTGTGCTTCTTCAGTCCAGAAATACAGGTTGGTTACCAAAAGGCTATACATTGTCTGTTGGCACATTTTTAGAAGAATGGAAGCGTTCTCAAAAAGCTTTGTGCAACCCTACAGAGCTTGCACAAAGAAAGGATTCCTTATTTGTGAAACAGGGCATGACAGTGTGGCTAAGGTATTAACAGCTAACATTGTAGTATGTGCCTAGCACTGTGGTAAGCACTCCAGACATATAAACTCATTTAATCCCCACAGCGACCGTCAGTAGTTTGTATTACAATCCCCATTTAGCAGATGCAGAAACCGAGGCTCCGAGAGGTTAAGGGACTTACCAAGATTCAAACACAAAGAGAGCCTGGTTCACATCCATTCTCCTAGCCACGAGGCTACCCTGCCTCTCAGCCTCTTAAGCTCCAGCTCTTGCTAGCTGCCAGATCACTTTTCTGAGCCTCAGTTTCCTCCCCTGTGAAGTGAGACTACAAAGGATAATAGAAACTCAACTGCTGAGAATTTAGCCACAAACTGCCCAGGCATTTAATACCATGTCTGCCTAGCATATATGGCTTGACTGTGCTGGTTTCAAAGGAAATATCTATTTAGAAATGAACTGACGATAGAACTCAGATCCTTCTAGATTTCAGCTATCGACTGAGTTGCAAATTTTTAATACACGAAGGTATGTGAAGTTTATGCATGGTGGTTCTTCGCCCTTAGGCCAAATGTGGTAATTTCAAAGAGTCCTCATTTTTACAATATTGGGCTAAATATTACCCTCAGTTATGGGCATGGGACATGGTGTGTTTGGCATGCTTGTATTTGCATATATGTTTTACCTAAAGCGAGACACTCCAGTATGCATGTTATACTTCAATAAAATTTTTGAAGTTTATTTATGTATTTATTTAGAAAGAGAGAGAGCGAGTGAGCAGTGCCTGACTCGGAGTTCAGTCTCACAAACTGTGAGATCATGACCTGAGCCGAGATCAAGAGTCAGACTCTTAACCAACCAAACCACCCAGGTGTCCCAATAAAATTTTTCTTTAAAGAGAAAAGCAACAGATGAAGAACTGAGTTTTGTACTAGTCTGTTTTCATTGGCTTTGGGACTCTGCCTAAAATTGTTTCTTTTATAGCATTTTCTGATGGTACCTTCTTTAATTTCACATGAAACCAAATTTCCCCAAAGCTCTACTATTTTACTTTCCCTGTTTACTGAAAATTTGAGAGTTTATGGTGTATAATTTTTCAGAACTGAAATTGTAACCAGTGTTATAACTTTTGTATCCCCCAACTCTTAAGAAAATTCAATTTATTGTGATAAAGGTATTTTTTCTAATTGTATTTCTCCTTGAAAACTCAACCTGCCCACCGTGAGAACTTTCTCCCAGTAGCATTTGCTGAGTTCTTAACCTGAAAGAAGAGATCAGGTAGGACTACAGAGGAGACGAAAAAACACACAGGTTCTAGCTAAGAAATGGCATGGCCTCGGGGCGCCTGGGTGGCTTAGTCGGTTAAGCGTCTGACTTTCGCTTAGGTCATGATCTCGCGGTTCATGGGCTCGAGCCCTGCGTCGGGTTCTGTGCTGACTGCCAGCTCAGAGCCTGGAGCCTGTTTCAGAGTCTGTGTCTCCCTCTCTCTCTGACCCTCCCCTGCTCACACTCTTGCTCTCGCGCTCTCTCTCTCTGTCTCTCCTAGAAATAAATAAAAAATAAATAAAAAATAAAAAAATGAATGGCATGGCCTCATTCCCATCCAGCTTTTTCTAATCATTTCCATGAAATTTCAGCAGCGATTGTCTCCCATCCATTAGTCCTTTAAGGCTGTTGAGTGGTTTTCCCACACTCTGCTTAGCAACGTTCTAAGCTCATAAAAAGTAGAATTTTTCAATACCAAGCCAAGCTCAGGCTCTGAAGGAAAGAGGCTCAACAACATTATCCTACCCACACACTTCTCCTTTGAGAATTTCAGAGCTAAATGACTTTGCTGAGGAGATACCTAGGACTGGAGTTATCTCTGTATAAATAGCCAATTACTTTTTAAAACTACTGAGTTGAGTGGGACAGCTCAGACAGTTGTAATGGTAAATAACCAACTTGAAGCCTATCCTACCGTGTACTGATGCTATGAGCCCAGGGTATTTATTTAATTTACCTATGCCTTTTTTCTTCCTCTACAAAATGAGGCTGTTAATAGTGTCAGCCTCCTAAGAGTTTGACTCAGTGACTGAATTATAAAATGCTTGTAGAATGCTGTGCATTGCACTTGAACACCGTAAGGGCTCGGTGTTCTTAGGTAACTACAGGTTTCCCTTGCTATCTGAAAATAGAGTGCTGCTGTGAAAACCTTCCAGAGCTGGAATGGTGTAAAGAAGCAATCACTGTTTATATGGAAAGCTTTTTGAGTATTCTCAGACCTAAACCATAACCTTTTTTAGACTTTTATTTTTCTTTAATTAATTCTTTTTCATGTTTATTTATTTATTTTGAGAGAGAGATAGAGACAGGGAGACAGAGCATGAGCAGGGGCAGAGAGCGTGGCAGGGGCGGGGGTGGGAAGAATCCCAAGCAGGCTCCAAGCTGCCAGGGCAGAGTCCGATACGGGGCTCCATCCCACAGACCACGAGATCATGACCTGAGCCAAAATCAAGAGTCCGACGCTAAACTGACTGAGCCACCCAGGCGCTCCAAGCCTTTTCTAGTACTTTAGGACACATCTGGCTAAAGGATGCACAGAGTAAATGGAGACCAGGCACAGATGCTCGCAGAGACAGCCCAAACCTATGGCGGCTTGATGCTGAGATGCTGAGCATAGCTTCCGGGGAAAGAGTGTGGTGGGGCCACCCTGGGTGCGCGGGGTCTGTGCTGCCTCTATAACAGCTCGCTGCAGCATAAACCCGGAAAGACGCTTTTGCTTTTGCCTTTTCTCGTTAAAGTGAAAATCCTCTTCCGATTTCTCTCAGCGAAAACGGGGACTAATGTAAGTCTTTCGTAAAAGGGAAGTGGCACAAGGCGAACTTTAGAGAAGCGCGGGGATACCTATACTTTCATTAATTGTGCCTCTTTGTGTTGGGGAAATCGTCCTTCGTTCAAAACAGTAGACTCTCGGGGCGCCTGGGTGGCTTAGTCGGTTAAGCGTCCGACTTTCGCTCAGGTCGTGATCTCGCGGTTCGTGGGTTCGAGCCCCGCGTCGGGCTCTGTGCTGACTGCCAGCTCAGAGCCTGGAGCCTGTTTCAGTCTGTGACTCCCTCTCTCTCTGACCCTCCCCTGCTCACGCTGTCTCTCTCTCTCCTAGAAATAAATAAAAAAAAAACATTTAAAAAAAAAAAAAAAACAACAGTAGACTCTCACGCCTTGTACACAGTCTGGTGTGATGGGGGTTGCCGGGGTGAATGGCATACGTTACCCTTGTGATTAGTGCCAACGGAAGCACACAGAATAATTCTCTTTTCGGCCCCCTTCCTTGTCGCCATTGCCCCTCACATGACACGTGGGTAGCTCTGAAAACAAATGAATCATTAACATTGAGTTCTCTTTAGGACATCAAATTAACATCAAGATAGGGAATGCCAGTTTCAAAGGAAATACATATTTAGAGATGATCTAACAATAGAACTCAGATCCTCATCTATGTAGGAATTTAGACTCGTCGAGGTGGCCCTGATGGCAGATGTAAAGAAATGCCGTCGCAGAGTAACCCCCTTGCTTGCTGATTAGGGATCATCCCAGTCTAAAGTGAAAGTCCATTTTCTGTGAACTTTCTAATGTCCAGTTGAGATGTGAATTTTTCATCTTATCTCTCAATCCTGCCGTATTTCTCGGGGGTAAAATTTCCCGGGGAACAGTGAGCCCAAGGGTAGAGACTAGGGAGAGCTGAATGAGTCACCTCTCGTTGTAAAATTTAAGGGGGAGTCCAAAAATAGAGTAATCAAGATCAATAATATTGCAGTGCATCTTTAAAAATCAAAATTAATGCAAATAATCCAAGATGAAAAAATATCAGAATATTAATTAAAGACACTACCCATAGTTCCTGCATTTGCAAGATCCTGCCGCACTAGCCTCCCCCTAATCCTGGCTATAGTGAACCCCAGTGTTACAGAAGAGACCTGTTATATATAAGGAATTCTCTGCATGAAATCAGTGTGTTTACAGGGCACCATGTGTTACCTGAGTGTATCTGCGTATTAATTATCTAAGTGCTACCAGAAATAAATCAAGAAAATTCCTTTGCATTGTACGTGGAAAGAATAGCTTTATGTTTCTGTGAGTAATAATAATAGTCTCTATATTTTATTGAGTGTTTAGTATGTGACAGTCACTCTCCTAGTCACTTTACATAATTATCTCTTTTAATGCTCACAGTAATCCTATGAAGTAGGTACTGGTTTTAACCCCAAGAGGAGACTGAGGGTCAGGGAGTTAAGTAGCTTGTTTGAAAGTTATCCAGCTAATAAGTAGCCAACCCTGGCCGAAGCTGTAATTTATCCATACAAAGTTGAAACATCACTCATTATTTGTCTGAATCCTTTTAATCCATTATTAAATCTAGGTCAGTATAGTTTAAAATGTGCCTTATGCACCCAGGATGGTTGTAGAAGTTTGTGCGATGATCTACCACCAAACAACTTTACGATGGAATTGCTAAGATTTAGTCTGTGTCCTATAAGACTTGGGCATACAATTCCAGAGGTATGTCAATAGGAGCAACTTTCTCCACCACCACATGGCTTTCTGGGTTCACCTGCTCTACTTTCTCCCTTGTTTTGTGGCATTTCTTAGTGGGAGAAAGAGAGAAACACAGAGAGATGGTGATGAAGATGTTAGTGATGGTGGTGAGGATGGTGGTGTGGTGGTGTTGATAATGGTGGTGATGATGGTAGCAATGGTGGTGGGGGGGGTGGTGATGGAGGCAACTAATGTTATTTGAAGACTTAGTATGTACCAAGTACTGTACTGAGAGCCTTACTAGAGTTATTTCCTTTCACCATCAAAAAGCCCATGAAACGCTGATGAATCCCCATTTTCTGATCAGGAATTTCAGTCTTTGAAAATATAGGTAATTTGCCCAAGATTACAAAACAAGAGAGAAGACAAGTAAGGCTCTGCTCTTAATGACTACACTGTAGAAAGGAAGAAAGAAAGACTAACTGGCAGAGTCTCAGATCAGCCTTGCAGCTCCTCCTACCTAGAACTTTCAGATCCAGTTTCAGCTACTACAGAAGTCCCCAGTTTTCCAAGGGACTTCCTTTAGATGGGCAGCCTTTTGGGTTTTAGCTCCGAAACGTTCACAGAATTATCCCCTTTCCTTTAAAGGGGCCCTGGGTACGAGGATTTTATTTCTCTAGTGCATTTTTAGGATTAGGGTGACCTTATTTAGAAGTTTCCAATTCATATACCTGAACTAAGGGGAGGCTGGCAAAGGAGTCATGATTATACTTATTTAGTGCATGTTGTCAGCTCACCATTTTACTTTTAAGGGTTTAGAGTGCATTGTACCCAAATTTTAGTGTCCCAGGGATATATCTGGAAAAGGCACACCTGAACCCAAGACAAAACAAAATGGGGAGACCTTAAAATGTGTTATTTCCTCTTTTGAAGAATCGTAACCCATCTGCTTTATTGGCATCAGTCTCCAATAAAGCAGACCTGAAAAATAAGAACCATATGAACACAAGCAGAAACAACCCAGATACCCAGCAATGGGCTGATAAACATGTAACCACTGGCTTTCTGGGAGGGAGAAGGCCCTGGCTTGTGGTGTTTGCCAATTTCCACTGTGTAAAAACTCCCACCAAGGCCTATTTCTAGCTGTCAATGTGATATCCTGAATGTGGAGTTGGAAAGAGGGGCTCCACATCAGCCCTCATGACCAGCACACTCTTATACCGCCCTCGAGAGGGGCAATTAGACGATCAGCTGTTTCAGTGCAGTGCCTAATGCTGAAGGACTGCCTCTTCTGGACTCGCCAGCTGTGTGACCTTGGGCAAGTCACTTCACCTCTCTGGGCCTTTGTTTCCTCCTCTCCAAATGAAACTACGGAAGCTGTTTTTCACCTCTAACATTTTAAAGCTCTAGAAGGCAGTGACTCTTGCTCTCTCCGACATCCAAATGCCTTTAAGCGCCTTTCTGGAAAACCAAGTTAGTTAGCGCTGTGTGCCTCCAACTTCATCTACTGAGCATAAGGTTTGGAAAGGAGTGACTTACTCCCTTTTGCCTCTTTAAATGCGTAGCCAATGGGGCATCATACATTTTTTACACTTCTTGTGCTAGATGTGAGATCCAGGAGGAAAGGCATGGATGTTCCAGGGCTTGCGTGTTCTCCTGGGGTGGGAATCTGCAAGCGTGACACACTGAGCCATTGCTGTATGCGTTTCCTACCTCCCTACCCTTTCAGCAGCAGAGAAAGAGTATTGATAGCATTCCACCTTTTTCCTTTTGTTTTTATCGTTTACTCTCTAAAAGCCATTTACAAGAACTGGAATCACTTATACAAAATGAGGACGGGGGTGGGGGTGGAGTGGGGAGGGTCGTTATTTTTCTCCCCCCTGAAAGGTGGCACGTCTCTCAGCAAAGAGAAAAAGGCATGTTGCACAAGGCTTGCTGGCAGTGATAGAAGCCAGCGCCGGTTTGCCTGTTGTCACAGCCAAAGCAAAATGCCACCTCTGCCTAGAAGCCAGAGTGCCACATTCCTCTTTTGTGTCCCTGAGATGCACCCGTCATGTGGCCCTGGGTTTGTAGGTTTGGCCAGGAGGTCTCCATGCTCTTCGAAGGTCATCTTCCAACCCCAGGAAGTAGGGTAAAGGGGCGAGCGATGCTTGTGACGCTCAAATTATATTATTTGAGTCCCCAGACTACATGTCAGATGAAGCCAGCAAACGGCCTTTAAGGGCTGCGGTGATTGCACAGTAGCCCCCAGTTGCTAAGAGCGAGGTAGGGCTGCAAAAACACCAGTGACCCGGTGATATTTCTGTCCCCGGACCCCTTCTTAGCAAACCCAGATGCATTGACAGCAAAAGCTCCAGAATCCCAAGACAGGAGGTGCCAAAAACACTCCCCAATAATCACTCCCTCTGTCCCCCCACCACCACCAAAAAAAAGTTTCAGTAAGATGTTCTCACTCCTAGAGGGAAAACCTGTCCATGCCTGAAGCAGCTTGACCCGGGTGAACCCACCCCCCCCCAGCCGCCTACATGGAGTGAACTGTGAATCGCAAGGGAAAAAATCCCCACCCCCCACCCCGCCTGCTCCCTGGGGAGGGACAGAAGGTTCCTAAAACTGACAGTTTCGCCTCCATGATCTTTAAAAGAGCAGAAGTTGGCTGTGAGGCTGGAATACCGCCTTGATTGGGGTAGTGTGGTCTCTTGCGGCTGGGCTCCAAAGAGCCACAATTGGCTCTTGAAGAGGAAGGAGCCTCGAAATGAAAGATTGCAAAGAGGGCTTCTGAACGCCATGGCTGAGACTGTGTCGTTTCTTACAAGGTGAAACTTGGCAGTTCTACCTTGCAAGTAAAAACCCAAATTAATTTTTTTTAAAGAAATTAAGTCAGAAACAAGGCTTTAGAAAAACTGTGAGTGTTAGGCATAAACTGATTTTGGATGATCTCTAGGTGAGAAAGGGTGGAGTTACCATCAGAAACATGTTTTTATTTATGCTTTTCAAACCCCGCGCTGGTGTGCAGTGTGTGTGCGTGTGCGTGTGCGCGCGCACGTGTGTGTGTGTGTGTGTGTTGGTTAGCATGAGAGTATGCATCGCCTCGATTCTATAACCACTCTTTTTTTCATGCATCTTTGCTGTGCACGGTTCATATAGATGCCCCATAAATAAATACATAGGTCCATCCACACCTTTTCATTTTATTTGTAAATTGTTTGGTATAAGCGGCAATGCGTAATGAAACCTGGTGAAGTTTAAAAGATTAGATTTTTTTTTTCATACTGACACTTCATAACACTGTTCATATGTCTCCGAGTGAGATTTATGAATATATGAGCAGTATTGCAAAATTATACCGCACCAGAGACTTCCTGCACCACAGGGGTGGCAGTCTAAAGTGACACAGCTTCAAGCATTTTTCACAGACAAGAAGCAAAATTTAACCCCCTTAAGGGGAAGTATGATTTCAACAGCTTGAAATGAGCTCATTTGTAGATGTTTTTTTTTCTCTCATCTTCCATAATTTTTTGGTGTTAAGATTAAAACAGATTGCATAGCCAACGTAAGGGGCATACACGCTGCCCAGAGTATAATTGGGCCCTTCGAGTGAAAACTTCATTGTGTCTATCCCAGTGCCGATACGGTAAATGAAGGTACACTTCTCCCGTAAGGTGTAAGGCTCACAGCCGGATTCCCAGGATTGTCCTAAGCACACAGGGTCTGGAGTTTTTTCAAAAGGTAAGTAGCAGGTGACATCCATTTGTTCAGTAGAGAAGCCCCCATCTGCCTGGGCATCTGAAAGGGTGGCATTAGGAAATAGTGACTTGAATCTCAGCTGAGTAAAACTAACGAACAAAAAGGAGAATCAGAAGAGCAAAAGATGGTCCATGTGAATTGATCGCATATGAGATGTCTAGAGCAGAAGAGTTCTGTTTTGGATGCAAAGTCCAAACCCATTTCTTTCGGGCCGATCGGTACCTTGTGATTTTGTGTCAGTCAATGTTCACAATGTCTATGCTCTCCACTTCTCTTTAACCATTTAGTTTCTCCTTGGAGCAGAGCAGGTGCTCACTGTCCCCTCTGTAAATGCTTCGTGACGTGTTGGCTGGAGAACTTTTGTCTCTTTTTTCAGCAATGGTACAACAGCTCCATGAACGTGATCTGCACCTGGTTGACAGACCGGATGGACTTACAGCTTCACATTTATCAATTGAAAACACTAATTAGGATGGTAAAGGTAAAAGAAAAAAAATCATTATTCTTTGCAAATAGCTTACTGAAATACATTTCGTTGTCAAGCTGCAGAACTTCCTTAACACAAAGAATATTGGTTTACCATGTAAAACAAGATGATCTTTAAAAGAGCATCTCATGCGAGAAAAGCCTCTGCAATCACGTTGGGATGCATGGTTAATTTATTACCCAGACCTCAAGGGGGAAATTGATAGGAAGGAATTCGATATTTTATTCAGGCCAGAAAAAATACTTTATGTATCTGTTGTGCAAAAATACTGCAGGGGCCGCCATGCCCTGTGCATTAGACTTTCAGAAGCTGGCTTTTGGTACCGTTATGCTAATCACATCAATCACCAAATTCATTTCTGGTTTAATTAAATTAAAATTTTGCCACAATTAATGTAATAGAAATATTTACCTCCAGCTATTTCTAAATATGTCCTGTGATCATTATCAGGATGCAAATCAATATTGTTCTCAGAGTTAATTGAAGTAGTTTCTCGTACAATGCGTGTGTACAGTCAAATGGAAAGGATCACAAAGGTGAGATAACATACCCTGAAAGTAGCTTTTTTCCCTGTTCTTATGTGTGTGCCTTGGACTAATGATAATTATTTCAGCGTGAAATCTCAGTGGTTTACATGAAATAATAAGATCACAGAAGGGGGTAAATACGTTTTTGATCATTTCAGTTTCCATTTGATGCTTCCCCCATAGAAGGTTTTCAAACATTCGGGCGCAAAAAATCTCATTCAGACGCACAAAGTGTCTTTAAAAATATTTTAACAATAAAAACCTAGCTGAATTTCTGTTTCTTAGCAGTTTTCCAGAAGTCCCCCACCCCCAGCTCTACCCCCTCGCCCCCCCGGCCCCTCATCCCCTACCCCCGCCCCACTTCTTAGTCTCTTTAGGATTAGCACCATGTCATTGAAGGTGCTCCTCTACCCCAGTGCTGACTTAAAACCAATTACTGTTCCGTTGAGTGTAATTAAAGAGAATTATTATCTGCATTTGATCTCACAAAGTGTCTGCCCAGGGAAGGTTATAAACAGCCATGTATTGCAGCTCTTAAAAAAGAAATGTATGCACTTGGACTGGAGACCAAGCCTACTTTTCATATTTTTAAAATTTCACTTCCTGAAGACAAGCTCACCAGCCATTGCCTCACCACTTAAATTCCACTGGGGAAAAAAAAAGTTTCTCTTCTTTGGGGAAATTTTCTTTTGACACTTACTGGGTGGACATGAAAAGATACTCATTTTAATGTTTTAAAATATCTTCCCATTACCGATATTTCTAGATCTATGCTGGGAATATTGGAATTAGCACTGTTTAATTAAGGAAAAAAATGTAAGTCAGAGAAGAGGCTTATTCTTAGCCTTCTACCAAAAAAAAGCAAAAACAAAAACAGAAAAAACAGAAACATGAACCACAGGGAAGGGACACAGAAATGCCACTGCCAAAAGAATGCCTTCACTTTTGCCAGAGTTAGGCCCAGCAAAACTTGTATGGCTGTACAGAGGTATGAAGCAGAATTCACCACCTCTTCACCAAGCACGTTAACCAGAGGTGTCCTTCTCTGAGGCAAATTTCCAAACATTGTTTGCTTTCTTTCCTCCCTTCATATCCACTCCCTTCACCCATCCATTCATTGATTATTCAGCAAGCATTTATTCACCCATCCGAATAAGACAAATATTAATTGAGCCCCTCCTTGTAGATTACAAGATGACGAATTTAAAAATGACTGGATACAGTCCCTGTTTGTAGGCACTTAGAGTTGAGTTAGGAAACACTGCTCTAGAATGTGAATAAAGGAGAGAATATCCAAGTGCTTTCTACCTTTTTCTTTCCCATGATATCCTGGTACCAATTATATTATCCTAAGCGGAGAGAGAACAAATCATTGAAAAGTAGAAACAAAAAAAGTTAATCTTCTGGATATCTGGTCTACACCATGCCTAGAATTTACTCAGCCTCCTACCCTTTCCCATCAAAATGAAGACAATTCAGGTAGCGACCTAGCTACCTAGAGAGCCGTGCATTGCAGCTTGATCCACAATTAGGAGGACCTTTTAACTAAGTGTCAAAGTGGAAAGGGGGACACACAGTCATCCTATCCATAATCTGCTATTATTGGACTTCACTGAGCTGATCCTCATTCACTAGTTAACCCTGCAGTCATCACAACATGTAACCTTCAAGAGGGGTTGACATTGTGATTGTTGACACTATGATTGCATTAGCTGGATGACAAGAAACGGAAGTCACAAATGGGAGTGCACTGAGGATGTTAACATTCTTCCTCATGCTCCTTCGGCAAGTGTCCCGTATCAATAGAAGAAACACACAGCAGAATCAGTAGCTGAAATGATATGCAGCGTGAGGAGAAAAGTTGTTAGAGAGAGACCTTTTTCCAAAAAAAAAAAAAAACGTTAAGAAGTAGACAACAGCCAGATGCTTCTGGTCATGTTCAATTAACGCTAAGGGAATTCTAGAAAAAAAAAAACAGTCCCTGGGATACCTCAGGAAATCCGAGAGAAATCGCCTGAAGGAACAAAGAAAGAATTTGTGGTCCCATAATACCAAGCCATTGTTCTTGAAAAAGAGCCAAATTTCTTCCCCGAGACCATGAAGTTGTGAACAGAATAGATACGCTTCTTTCCCAAGGAGATAAGAAATGAATCACATGCCTGCAGCATATTGGTGAGGCATTAGCGTTCCACCTCCCCATAATTGTTGCTGCCCGTAATAGGTTTCATATACCAACATACATATGTCCGTCTTGTGAATGAGGCAGAGGGATGTGCCGTTATGACCCTCAAAAATATTAAAGACCAGACTGCGAAGGAAATCACAAAATACCGTAATCGCTTGATCCATTATTTGTTTATGTGTTACGGCCCCTTACACAGTCTATCATATTATATTACGTTAACCTAAGAGAAAGAACCAGCCCTAGGAAAAAAAAAAAAAAAGAATCAAAACAAGTATGGAACATTTCCCTTTATGGAACTGAATAAACACAAGCTTATGTTCTTTGCTTTGTCTCAGCTAATACAGTTTATCCTGCCACACTTTCTCATTTTCTGTCATTCAAAGGATCTCAGTTTTGAGTACAAGTAAAATCTGAGCACAGTGGCTTTTCATTTGACAGTGCATTAAGTGAGACACTGAGCAGAAGGTCAGAGCTCTCACACCCTCACGTGCTTTGTGCCTTTCCCCTCCCTTCATGGAGATGAGATCTCGCTTATCACTGATCTTTTCCCTCCTTAGAAAACCTATAGAGATTTCCGATTGCAAGGGGTCCTGGACTCGACCTTAAACAGCAAGACATATGAAACCATCCGGAACCGGCTCACTGTGGAGGAAGCCACTGCATCAGTGAGCGAGGGTGGGGGCCTGCAAGGGATTAGCATGAAGGACAGCGACGAGGAAGACGAGGAAGATGACTAGAAGGCAAGGGCCTGGAGTCCTTTAGGACGAAGTCCTGTAATCAATGCATGTCCTTAGTCTGTTAGTTAACCCCAGTAGGGAACTTTCTGTCAACTACCATGCCCATGAGATGTTTACCAATACAATTGCCATTTTAGCTATGTGGTACAAAGATTAGCAAATGACCTTCCACCCCACTGATCCCCTGATTCCGTGTCTATATGTTTACAAGCAATATGGAGCACCATTCTTTAAATACCGTTCATGGAAAATACATAGTCCAACTGCTAAGTGTGGTCCTGTTCTCAGCAAAGTTAAATGATGCTTCATTAATGTACTGTGTACGCACTGATGGTAAATGGACATGAGGGCGAGTACAGCAAGTATTTCACTTCTTCGTTTCACGTTACGTGGATGCCAGTCATATAAACGAGTACAATAAATTAAGACACATAGATCTGCTTTGTTTTTCGGAAAACAAAGGCAAGCCTCCAGCAAGCAACCTTTGGTTCTTTGTGCTCCCCTGAAACTAAAAAAAGAACCCTTGTTTCCATTGTTAACTCCTCCTTTCCCTGATCCATATAGTTAGCCAAAAAAATACAAAAACCAAGATGGCTAGATACCAATGGGTTGATCCTCTCATTTGCCACGGCAAGGGTGATCCTACCATGAGCGAACACCAAGCACAGTTCAGAGCAACCTTCGTCTGTCAAAGTTTATCCTCTTAAACGTTACATTTTGCTTTTATGTTTCAATAACCGTATATGTAAAAACACCTGAATATTTAAGTTACAACCCTAGACTATCAATGCGTTTATAATAAGGTATGGATATTTCCTTCGGTAGATTGTCACCATAATTTAAATTATTTTGTTCCACACTGGTTTTTATATCTGTCATGTACATTGCATTTTGATCTGTAATTGCAGGACCTGGGGGTCCTTTGCAGAGCAATCTCTTTCTGTGTAAAGTAGTGCACCCCATCTTGCTTTTGCCTTATATAAAGCCTACAGTTCTGAAAGTGTGAAAAACTGTGGCTTCTCAATAAATAACCATTCAAATGTCCTAAGGCTTCCGAGTCGTCTTGCCTCTGTCTTTTTGGAACGCCAGAGCTGAAACACACGCCAACCGGGCGGAGGAGGTCAAGAGCAGGCTAGAGGTCATTTCCTTGAGACTCTTGGAAGGGAGGTTTTCAAATGCTCGTCTCCACAAAAGGCAGCCCAAAGCCCCACTCATTCAGACTCCAGTCATTCAGAGCTGTGGGCATTTGGACACGTTGGGCAGATTACGCTTCCATTATAGGATAAATACGGGTGTGCTAAGCAAGAGAGGAGTGTAAACGAGAGAAATGTTTCTCCTGTACGAAAAGAAGGCCAACAAACTGTTTTTAAGCACTACTTTAACAGCAGTGTTTGCATTCAAACAAAGCGTGTGCCAATTATATATGATTCTTATATATTTGTTAAAGCATCTTACAAGATTGTCGAAGATATGGAGCACTCTTCTTGCTCCCCAGTTCTTGTCAGCAAATATAATCACCTAGGTGTGAAAGAAATCAAACATTTTGCAGCCTTACCAGTCTTATTTGCGTCTGTCGCTAAAGCCAGCCGACCTTTCCTGGAGGCTGACTGGGGTTTTAGAGAAGTGACAGATTTTTCAATAGGACCAGGTAGACCAGTTGCTCTCTACCAATGAACTCCTCTAAAGAGTACGCCCTACTTTTTTGAGTCCTTAAGGTCTGCAGGGACAAATCAATAGCACTTCCTGCCTTTAGTGGGATTACAAGGATAACTCCCATTTATTGAGCAACTTTTCTGCACCAGGCATTCTCTATATAAATCTTCATTCAGCTCTCCCAACAACCACAAGAGGAAAGGACTGTTATTATCTTCCTTAGAAACAAACAAATTGAGGTCACATAGGTTAAGGCCACTTGCCCAGTGATGACACATCTCCATACAGAAATATTCCAGAGACACTAGCATAGAGTTGTCAATGCAAATGGCGGGGGCATATCATTCAGGTGTGAAAAGTCTTTGATTACCCAATGGCACCAAGGTAAGTCAGCGTGGCAAAGCCAGAGTTTCTGAAAAATATACTCGTATTATATTTTTAGCTGCAAAGCTAAAATATAGTTTTTGCAACAATTACAAACAATTAAGAAATGTGCCAAGTAAAGAGAGAGCACCCGCACAGTGTATAGTGTGGTTGAGAAGAAGAAGAAATGCTTTCAGGGGGAGAGCTACGTGAGTTAGAGAACTAACCAAAGGGCATGATCCAAAAAGCAGAAGGAGAAAGAGGCAAGTGTGTAAAGATGGTACGTTCAAAACCAAGGTTAAAAAAAAAAAAAGATTCCTTCGAAAGGAGAATTTCCCACAGGCCAGCACTGAGGGGACTGTTGAATAGCATCCCCCAGGTGGCATTGCTGTTGGAAAGGCTGTGCAGAAGGAAATGATATCAGGTAAGATCATAGAGAAAGAATTCCCCAAGTTTTTTAAACCTCAGGTTATCCTTGCCATAAACTTAAAGCCAAGGAGACCATTCTGATACCTTGAGCTTTCTTTTTTTACTTCTGTGGGACAGAATCTTAAGCATTCTCTTCTTTCCTGTTTGGTGGTGGTGGTGGTGGTGGCGGTGGTGGTGGTGGTTTCATTAAAATGCAACAACATACAGAAGAGTGTACAAATCCTAAGCAAAGAGGTCAATGATTTGACCTGAACAGAATGAACACACTTGTGGAAAAACTGGCCAGTCAAGAAATAGAACATAATGAGCACCTCCAGACATACCCATGCCCATGGCCCTTCCCAACCCCTACCTCCTCCCTAACTCAACTAAGGTAACCACTATCCTGATTTCTAACAGTGTCAATTGAATTGAAGCCCTTAGGTAATTAGAATCACAGTATATATTCTTTCAAGTACAGCTTCTTTTTGCTCTACATTCTACTGTTGGTGTAGCTACAGTTCATTTCTTGTCAGTGCTCTGTAGTATGAATATATCACAATTTGTCCTTGTTCACGTGTTGTATTTAGTTGGGGGCTATCATGAATAATGCTGCCATGAATTTCTTCGTACATATCTTTCAGCACAGTTGCAGGGTCATGGGGTAAATATATGTTCATTTTTAGGAAATTCTGCCAGTCTTCCACAGAGAGCAAACCACAGACTGCTCTCATCAGCAGAGTATCAAAGTCCCATAAAACACCAGGTATCGTCACTCTTTTTAATTTACATTGCACTGCTAAGCAGTGTAGTGATTTATAACTGTAGTTTGCTGATTACAAATAGAGACTTGATTGCCTCTTAACATGTGTATTGGCAGCCGGGTTAGCCTCTCTTGTGAAGTTCATGTTTAAGTCTTTTTTTCCTTTTGCTTCAAAGAGGAAAATTCCAGAGTTATTTGAAGGACTGGTAGGAAGAGGCCATAGGAAAAAGTGCCAGATGGATGGTGAGACATGGAGACGTAGAGAGAAATGTGAACCTGATGGGAAAGCACTCACTGTATTACCAATCAGCCCACAAATAGTTGAGTACATAGTGGCCAAGCAGTGCTAGAGACATGCAGGCTCTCTCTAGTGCCTTCCTCTTCATCAACCAGGGGGACTTTTCTAAAAGGCAAGCATGATTTAGTTCCTCCTCCAATTAAAAGCATCCAGTGGCTCCCCTTGGTCATAGATTGAAGCTCAAATTCGCTAAGGTGGCATGAATGGCCACACACGACCTGACCCTTGCCTCCAGCCTCCTCTGTTAACTCTGCCCTTCTGGCTCCCTGCATTTCAGCTACCCCTACCAACATTCACTTCCACCTGCACACCTCGATTCTGCCCCCTTGGGATCCTCCCTTCAGGTACCTCGTCTCACCCTTCAAATCTCAGCTAAATTTGACTTCCCCAGAGAAGCCCCTCTAAACCCTACTCTCAGTTCAGCATCTATGTCCCTGATAGATACTCTCATAACACTCTCTACTTCCCTTTCTTCGTATTCATCTCACTACTCATGGATGGGTCTCTGCATCATTACATGTCTCATGCAGCTTTTCTCCACTTGAGGAGGCTGTGGTCTGCACCCTCTTCCCTATTCTATCCTTATCGTACTAGCTAAATATATGATTAATAAGTGAAGCCTGAACATACAAAATTGTAGATGATGTGGCGACTATTCTCTTCAAACCTTTAGGTTTTATGAATCTTCAGAAGCTTTGTACAGACTCCATGCTCTAAGATGCAGAGGAGGGAGAAGAAAGGGAAGACTTCCTGGAGGAGGTGGGCCTAGAAAAGCACACAGAGAGGACAAGAAGGAACATGGACCAAAGCAGAGGGAGGTGAGGGGGATGTACCTCTTGGCCAAAGCTCTTTTCTTCTCTGATAAATTCCCAGTGCAAGTAGTAAACACTCAACAAATACATGTTGACATAAGATGTTAATGAATATGCTCAGTGTGTTAGGGGAGCCTGGTCTCAAAAAGACATTAATGCAGGGGGTTTGGGGAGAATAGGATGGGAAGAGTGGATTCAGGATTCAAAGAAGGACTTTTCGTTTAGGTGAGCTTGGGTTTGTTGGGCTAAACAACAGAGCTAAGCAGTATTCTTATTTTTTTCAAAATATTTAAAGAAGTTTTTTAAGTTAAAAAAATCAAATAAAGTAGAATTTATGAAACAAAAAGTTGAAGCCTCTCCCTTCCCCAACCCATTTCCCCAAAGTAGCCATTGCTAACAGATGGGCATATATTCTTCCAAATATGTTCAAATCATATCCAATATCCAATTGGATATATTTATATATTTTATATATTTATATATTTTTAAAATATATTTTCACAAGTGGGATTCATCCTGAGCATACTAAGGCAAATCACATTTTTCATTTATCAGTGTGGGATCATTTTTCTGTCTGCACATATAGATTTTCTGTATTACTTTTATGGGTTGCTCTGTATTCAAAGAGGTTTTCTGGTCAAAGAGGGATCGAGAGTGAAGTTAGGTAAACTAAAAATCCAGGGCGAAATGAAGGATGGACAAAACATACTGGCAGAAATGAGCCCTCTGTAGAAGTGACCCATGGGACTGTTTGAAATACGTGGCTCAAGAATTTCTGAAACACCCCACATCTAATCCCAGCCTAACCGAACTGTATTATAATTATCTGTTTATGTGTCTGTCTCTCTGCCAGACTGCCAACTTCTTGAAGTCAGGGACTGCATCCATTTGTGTGTGCCAGTCTGGTGCCTGGGATCCAGTAGGCATTCAGTAAATGTTGGCTGCATTGAATGCGTGAGCAGCAGAAAGACACACCTGAGTATGATCAGGACCAAGAAAGCATAAACTAAATGGATCACAATATACTCTGTCCAGGAAGAAAGACTTACTAAATAAGGCGAAGAATCTCAACAGCTTTAGAAAAACCATCTACCTCACCACTAATGTGACCTGAATTTCCAGCACAGGCATGAAGTCACGCTGTCATAAATTTGGGTTTCTGTGAGAATGTTAGGAAATCAACCAACAGGAGGTGTATCATTATTGCTTCTGCACAGATGTTAATCAAGTTTATTTTCCTTAAATTTCAAAATCCAAAGTAAGCGTGTTCTTTGTGGCCGATGTTTATCAGTACATGATTAACCAATCTGAAATGGAATCAGATTATGCTCAATTGTACCATTCTTCTTCAACAAAGTTTTAAAAATCAATATTCATCTTTTATTCAAGGTTTTTTGCTTCTTCAACTAAATACTACAATTATCATCTGTTTTCCTTCTTATGAAGCCTTCATAAGAAGCCTTCCTTCTTATGCATTTCATCTAAAGCTGTAAATCTGCGTTTGTTGTAAGTAAGCAAAACACCAGGAAAGGACCACGATGGTACAGTCTGTCAGCGAGCCCTCTACCCTGAGGAGAGCACGCCTAAGGTCAGAGAAAAACACTGCACAGCAAATTAATCTCAGCCGCCAGCTAACAGAGGGATAACGTGATCACAATTAATACACCAACCACAAAATAACAGGAATGCAAAGGAAACAATAAGCCAAAAGTACACAAGTAAATTTTCTTCTTATTTCCTAAGAATCACTGGTGCAATGGCACAAAGAATTGTAAACATGATTAAGCTGGCATATTTCCCTCTGCCCATCAGAAACAAGTTGGCTTGTTTCCTGGGTGGCGAATACAATTGCAAAGAATAAACAAGGCTTTGCTTAAACATCCGAGCAGGAAATGTAACTGAAGATAGTATGAATTTCAGAGTTGGAAGTTTGGGGATGTACTTAAAAGGAAATCAGGGGCTGCAGGATTTGGTGCAGAGAAAACTACACTTTATGTGGAAGCGATGTCAAGGTTTCGAATTCTAATGTCACTATAGTATCATAAGCAGGACAGCGGAACTATACCCCTGCCTCAAACAACTCCAGTTGCAGGACTTTGAGCATCAGAAATTCCTCCACGGTATTCCCTGGTGCTATTACTTTCATTCTGAATACAAAGTACCTTCAAAGAACATCAAACATAAAGACTACAGACCAAAAATTCCAGAGCATATGGGGAGTATTGATGTCACAATGTGTTTGGAAAGTTGAGCTTTTCAAAGGCCTCTGTGATTAAATAACAATTCTACTTTTGTGATATCAAAAGCTGAACTCCTATGAAACACTTTTTGGCAGGACAAGGAGAGCTCTTTCTCTCCAAAATTCAGAAATAGTTAGGAGAATATGCTTCTGGGCTGGTTAATGTAGACTAGTGATGTCCAGATCAAGGGGATGGGTTTCCTTCTGCATGAACAGCAAGCCAAGCTATCTCCCATGCAGTCTGTGTCTGACTTTGTCAGTTCTGATACCATATTTCACTGGTTCTTAGACCAAAAAAAATTTTTTTTCAGTTTTAACACCTCTGAACTTGCACCTACCCTCTGTCACCACCATCCACCTCTGTAATGAGGCTGCTGTGCACAGTCTCAGAATAGTATTCCTGTGGAGAATGTAAGAGAAGAGCCTTCCACACAGTGAACTTAGAGCAGTGGCAGAACCAGGAACTGACTCTGGTGGATATGGAAGAAGTGCCCATTTCTCCCCAATACGTAAAAGAAAGGTAATCCTGGGACAGGGAGAGATCAACATCCTGTTATTACAAAGAATGGGGCTTCAAACTCCCCTGCTTAAATGTTAAAGGTGAAAGCTGGAGCTTCAAGATTTGTCGACAATTGGTAACAGGGATAACAGAACAGAATAGAAGGTGGAGCTCGAGAGCATAGGCTCTGGTCCCTTCCACAATGAAGGTTTCCATCTCGGGTGGCTGATGCTGGCCAAGCCCTCAAGGGAGGCTCAGGGACCTCCCTCCCCTCACGCCTGGAGAAGGCAGACCACCATTCAGGTGGTCTTGGTCCAAGTTCAGGGTGACCTTGGTCCAGATTTCAGACAATTGGTGGTCATCACTAGCCCTGTGACCTTGGACTGATTACTAATTTCCCTAGGCCTCCATTTTCTCAACTGTAAACTAGAAGGAACCGGAATAATCCACTGAAGTATTACCTGTTGTTACAAACTCATTGGGTTACCATCAAGATTAAATGTGTCAAGTACTAGAAAACGGCATACATGCTAAGTGCTCAGTAAGCGTTAGCTAAGATTTTACCATTAATTTCTGAAGCTCTTAAGAGCTTGCCACATATCAGGCTCTGAACAGACCTCAGGTATGGCTAGGTAGGTCACTGCCCTTTAGAAGCTGGGTTCTATTACTACCTCTTCCTGGTGCACCTCTTGCAGACAGAATAATTCTTGATCAGCTGTGGATCGGGCAGCAGTGTACTGAACAAGGTCTTCTTACGACCCCTTTTTTTTTTTTTTTTTTAGCCCTTCTGTGCCTTGTGAAGGAAGATTTGTCTTTCTTGCATGCATTTATTTGCACTCTCTACTTTTCTCTGACTCTGGACCTCAGTAAATAGTTATTGAAGGAATTAATTAATGAATCATTGACTTTCATATCTCCCCCTTTTCATCATCACTGCTTTAATTTGGGTTTCCCTAGAAACAGACCCTGAGACCGGGATTCCAGTGCAAATGATTTACTTGGGAGGTGATCTGAGGAAGCATGAAGAGAGGGATGCGGAAGGGAGGTGGGGAGGAGATGGCAGCCACTGAGGGTATCTTGATCAGCCTGGAGAAGTCCGGAAGCCAGCACAGAACAGACATCTCAGAGATGCCCCTTTGAGGTGTGTGAGGGATGCTAGCCCAAATCCTTCTTGCCTTCGGCAGAAGGCAGCTGGGAGCTGAGGATGGGTAACGGTGTTTCTCCAGCCCTTCAGACCTGCACGACCAGCGGACAAAGAAAACCCTGGTTATCACAGAAAGCCCTCAGGCAAATAAATGCAAGAAAGGCACTTGGAAATCAGGCTTGGTTGCAATGAAGCGGTTATGGACCACCTTCACCTGGTGGTACTCAGTGCAGACCTGGGGAGAGCAAGACAGAATAGCATTTCTCATGCTGGGAACAGTGCCTCACCAGGAAGACTCTTCAGAGCTGTGAAATAAAGTCTTGCCTTTGCTACAGCGGACTACAATGGAACCAGAAAAAAGAACAAAGTAGAATTGGTTGTTTGGTTTTTCATACAATAGTTAGTATCATTGTATGGGTTTGTTTTTTTTTTTTTTTACTTGAGTGTAGCTGACACACGGCGTCCCATTACTTTCAGGTGTACAACATAGTCATTCAGCTTCTCTCTACCTTATGCTATGGTCGCCACAGTGTAACTACCATCTGTCACCAAACAACACTGTTACGATACCACTGACTATATTCCCCAAGCTGTGCCTTTTATCTTGTGACTTAGTCACCTCATAACTGGAAGCCTGTATCTCCCACTCCCTTTCCCTTTGGTAGCCATCAGTTTTCTGTATTTATACGTAAAATAAATTACATTTCTTTGTGCTGATACTGCAGAATGTCCAAGATGCATAGTTTGGTCTTTTAAAAAAATCAGACCAGCATTTAAAAACATGAAAAAGTAATAAGCAAATCTATCCAAATATATGCATATGTATTTATATAGACACATATTTTCTTTTCTTTTTTTTTTTTACTTTTTTACTTTAAAAACATTTTTTTAACTTTTATTTATTCTTAAGAGAGAGAGACAGAGACAGAGGATGAACAGGGAAGGGGCAGAGAGAGAGGCACACACACAGAATCCGAAGCAGGCTCCAGGCTCTGAGCTGTCAGCATAAAGCCTGGTGCAGGGCTCGAGCTCATAAACCACGAGATCATGACCTGAGCTGAAGTTGGACGCTTAACTGACTGAGCCACCCAGGCGCCCCTTTAGACACATATTTTCAAAGGATTAAATGGACATTTGTCATTTTGGCTTCCTATAATCCAAATCCAAAAATCCATGGAAATTGAAGGTGAAGGAATGTTCCCTCTGCATGTCCTCGATTGCTGGGATGTGGCTAAGGATTCTTTGACTCTTAAGAAGGACCTAAAAGCACGGCAGCACGAGATGACTCCCAACTGTGGCTGCAGGATAGTTCAGGGCACCCAAAGCATGGGGCAGTTGACCCAAAGGGAGCTGCACTCCACACAGAGCTGTGTCTGTGGCTCTTTTGGCTGTGCCTTATGTCACTCATCCCTTGGTTCCTCCCTGAGCCTGTGTTCCCAGCCCTCAGTGGATTCTGTGAGCGATTCATAAACTCCTTTTCTGTGTTTCTTTTGGTGATGGAGAGCACTGATCGATATGGAAAGGGCTTCAGAAGAAACTGGGAAAAGTGGCTACCTCTGGGGACAGGGGACAACAGATTCTGGATAGAATGGAGACGTTTTTCAACACAGACTGTTTTCTGTTGTATGCTTATTTGAATCATGTATATTTATTACTTTTTTCAAATAAAAAATACATTTTTTTAAAGTAATCTCTATGCCCAACATGGGGCTCGAACTCATAACTCCAAGATCAAGAGGCACATGCTCTACCGACTGAGCCAGGCAGGTGTCCCTCAAATTTAAAATATTGTAAAAGAGTGTTTTTTTTTTTAAGGATTCCAGTACATTCTTTATTTTTTTTTTTTTACAAATAGTTTATTGTCAAGTTGGTTTCCATATAACACCCAGTGCTCATCCCCTCAAGTGCCCTCCTCCATGCCCATCTCCCCCCTCCCCCCTCATACCCATCAGTCCTCAGTTTGTTTTCAGAGTTCAAGAGTCTCTCATGGTTTGCCTCCCTCCCTCTCCCCCACCATTTTTCCCCTTCTTCTCCCCCATGGTCCTCCGTTAAATTCCTCCTAATCCTCCTACACGTGCACACATATGGTATTTGTCCTTCTCTGCCTGACTTATTTCGCTCAGCATAACACCCTCAAGGTCCATCCATGTTGCTACACATGGCCAGATTTCATTGTTTCTCATTGCCATGTAGTATTCCATGGTATAGATAAACCACATCTTCTTGATCCATTCATCTGTTGATGGACACTTAGGCTCTTTCCAGGTTTTAGCTATTGTGGAGAGTGCCGCTATGAACATTGGGGTACATGTGCTCCTATGCATCAACATTTCTGTATCCCTTGGGTAAATTCCTAGCAGTGCTATTGTTGGGTCATAGGGGAGTTCTATTGTTAGTTTCCTTAGGAACCCCCACACTGTTTTCCAGAGGGGCTGTACCAGTTTACATTCCCACCAACAGTGTAGGAGGGTGCCCGTTTCTCCACATCCTCGCCAGCGTCTAGAGTTCTCTGATTGGCTCATTTTAGCCACTCTGACTGGCGTGAGGTGGTATCTCAGTGTAGTTTTGATTTGTATTTCCCTGATGAGGAGGGATGCTGAGCATCGTTTCATGTGTCTGTTGGCCATCTGGATGTCCTCTTTGGAGAAGTGTCTGTTCATATCTTCTGCCCATTTCTTCACTGGGTTGTTTGTTTTTCGGGTGTGGGGTTTGGTGAGCTTAAAGGAGTGTTTTTTAAATAATTTACTTCTCACAGTGCCCCAAGAGAGCAGCATCTGGACAAGAAGACTCTGGTTCCAGTTCCAGTCACAGGCACAGGATGAAAGGTTAAGTATTACCCTCCCTTCTGCTCAGGTGCTCTTACCAGGGAGAGAATCTTAACCTGGAGTGTTTTGTCTAGAATTCAGGGGGGTCTAGAATTGGGGAGGGAGGGAGGAACAGGGAAAGGAGGTAGCAAAGCTTAGTAGCATCTGCAATATCTCTGACGTTTTCACCAACAGATATCTTAGAACTCTTCTAGTTTTTAAACAAGTATTTTCTTTTATTAATTTTTTAAATGTTTATTTTAGAGAGAGACAGAGAGAGAGAGCAGGGGAGGGGCAGAGAGAGAGGGAGACACAGGATCTGAAACAGGTTCCAGGCTCTGAGCTAGCTGTCAGCACAGAGCCTGACACGGGGCTCAAACCCATGAGCAGTGAGATCATGACCTGAGCCGAAGTTGGACGTTTACCCAAGTGAGCCATCCAGACACCCCTTCATATTTTATCTTATACATTTAAAAGTTTTATTCAGGGGCACCTGGGTGGCTCAATCGGTTAAGCATTGACCTCAGCTCAGGTCACGATATCATGGCTGCCAGCACAGAACTTGGAGCCTGTTTCAGATTCTGTGTCATTCTCTCTCTGTGCCCCTCCCATGCTCTATCTCTCCTTCAAAAATAAATAAACATTAAAAAATAAAACGAAATAAAATGAATAAGTAAAATAAGTAATCATAATTTTTTAAATATTAAAAAATACATAATATATTAGATGGTTATAAGGTCTAATATAACATGAATATCTAAAATATTATCTCAGGGGCGCTTGGGTGGCTCAGTCGGTTAAGCATCTGACTTTGGTTCAGGTCACGATCTCGCGGTTCGTGGATTTGAGCCCTGCATCAGGCTTTGTGCTGACACCCAGCTCAGAGCCTGGAGCCTGTTTCAGATTCTGTGTCTCCCTCTCTCTCTGACCTTCCCCTGCTCACACTCACTCACTCTCCCTCTCTCTCTCTCTCAGAAATAATTTTTTTTTAATTTTTTAAAAGCTTTATTCTGAGAAGAGATCTCTTCATCTTTCACTTCCTCATCCTGTTCCTTGCTTTACCTATTATCTCTCTCTCTCTCTTGTTTAGAAATTAAAGTTTTATTTATTAAAAAAAATAAAAATACCCTCATCATGGGGCTCAAACTCACTAACCTGAGGGGCACCTGAGTCAGTCAGTTTTGCATCCCACTGTTGATTTTAGCTTAGGTCATGATCCCACGTTGGTGAGATAGAGTCCCCATCAGGCTCTGCGCTGCCAGTGTGGAGCCTGCTTGGGATTCTCTCCTCTCTTTACCCCTCCCCCTGCTCATACTCTTCTCTCTTTCTCTCTCTCTGCCTCTCTCTCAAAATAAATAAACACTTTTTTAAAAACCTCACCAATCTGCGATCAAGAGTAGCATGCTTTATCAGTTGAGCCAGCTAGACACACCCCCAGCCTTTTCTCTCTCCTTAATTCTCTTACCTATAAAATGGAAAGGGTATCCTGTCTGTTTTCATACACACATGTAAGCTATCCGCTTTTAACCTGTTGAAAGAAAGTCAAACCAATACAAATGGTAGTTTACAGTTTGCTGCTTGAGGATATGAATATGTCATCTTTTTTGCATTTCTACAGAAAATGAGATCAGAGCTAGCTGACAGCAAGAAGTCTGAGGTCCCACTCTGGATAGCCAGAAGTTTGTATCGCTTCACGAAACACGTGGCCTTAGATTAATCCCTGATACCCAGCAAGCCTGGTTGATTTCACCTGAAGATGGGGAGAACCAATCCACCGACTTTATAGGCTCACACTGGTGAGGTAATAATAATCGCTAAAAATGACTAAGCTCACGGCGCCTGGCCCATAGTAAGAAATCAGTAACAGTGTTGCCCCTGGGGAAAAAGATGTGATGTGGCCAAAGGGAGACTTGATTTCCACTATATTGTAGATAGTATACTATATATTATTATTACATCCAAAAAACCATTGACACAGGAAACACACAGGTCTGATGTAACTAATCAACATCCTAGATGATCAATCTTAATTTATTTACTCCTTTATGTTCTCTGGGTGAAAACTTAATCTAATCTGCAAACACAAATCAAAAGATAATACTTCCCACACTGCACTATGTTAAAGAAGCATATGCTCCAATTTAATTTAACAAGAGGGATCGAAATTTACTTGCTATGGCTGTTCTTTCATTCCCCAGCAAGCTCTTATTTATAGAATGTTAAGTTTCTCCCGTACATAAATTTGTACCACCTCCACTCCCACCCTCAAGGAACCTATGGAGGTGTGGGTGGGAGAGAGAATGAGATCTAGAGGAAATCTTAATTCTGGAATCAAAATAAATATCTTCCCAATACCCGGGGAAAAGTCTGGGAAGGCTTCCTTTGGTTAAAAACTAGACATTAAAAATATATATTAGTAAAGAGAATAAAAGCACTAGTATGCATTCCAGAACTACAGAGGATGGAAAGTCAATCTGCCCATTAACTCGTCAGTAACTACGAATCTTAGGGAGAAGGTCTGTATTTTTTAACCAACATGAGACTTATCCTGTCCTTAAACATTAAGCACACATGGAAAAGAAATACAAGCAGTGCAAAAGGCAGTGCTGTAAGCTGAGTTCAAGGGTGTGCGTGGCAGAGACGTAAAGAAAAGAGAGCATAATTCTTCCAGTTGTTTGATTCATCCAACAAATCGGGTGTGCTTGATGTCCGTGGGTGACTGTGATGACAGCAACCAAAGCTGTTGCGAACAGGAGGGGTCCCTGCCCTCCAGGAGTTCACAGGCCACGGGGTTTAAACAGCAAAAATTTACTCTCAAAGGAATGTTCAAGAAGGATGGCAAGCAGAAAGGCACCATCTTAAGAATCGAGTTTTTTAAATGGCCAACACCATGAGGAGGCTGTGGGCAAAATTCAGACTATGATATCTATAACAGAAACAAACAAAAATCTTGACTGTTTTTTCAGTAAGTAAATTGAAAAAGGAGGGAAAAAAAGAGAGGGAGAGACATCTATAAATTGAAAGAGACTTAAAAGGCATGATGACCAATCATAACATATGGACCTCGTTTATGTCATAATTGCAACAAAAGATTACTTAAAATTATGAAATTTGTAAGAAAACCGGAAATCTGAACTCTGGGTATTTGATGGTGTTAGGGAATTATTGTTAATATTTTAGGTAATGGTAGTTAAGTTACTTATGGATGACAAAATTTTATGCCTGGGACTTGCTTTAGAAAAATAGGAGGGCAGGGGCGCCTGGGTGGCTTAGTCGGTTAAGCGTCCGACTTTCGCTTAGGTCATGATCTCGCGGTTCGTGGGTTCGAGCCCCGCGTCGGGCTCTGTGCTGACTGCCAGCTCAGAGCCTGGAGCCTGTTTCAGTCTCTGACTCCCTCTCTCTCTGACCCTCCCCTGCTCACGCTGTCTCTCTCTCTGTCCTAGAAATAAATAAACATTAAAAAAAAAAAAAAAGAAAAATAGGAGGGCAGAGTAGAATGGGATGTAGAGGAAACAGGATTAGCCTTGGATTGATTTTATTGGGGTTGCATATATGGGTTCTGTGCTTCCACTGAAAACTCCTCATATTAAGGTTTGATGATTTTTTAATTAGCAGGAAAGACTCAGAAAAGATCGCAAAGGCAATGAAAAGTGTGCAGTTCACTGGCTAGTGAGAAGCTCAAATTCTACCTGAAAATCTCACTCTAGTGAGTAAATAACCTTCTGCTGTGCTCCTTCTCTTCTATTTATATGGTATGGGCTGGACTACTCTTCTCATTTTCTAGAATTTCTTTCCCTTGGATCTTCTGATTCCTTTTTTTAAAGCTATTTTTTAATGTTTATTTATTTTTGAGAGAGACAGAGTATGAGTGGAGGAGGGGCAGAGAAAGAGGCAGACACAGAATCCAAAGCAGGCTCCATGCTCTGAGCTGTCAGCCCAGAGCCCGACACAGGGTTTGAACTCACGAACCATGAGATCATGACTTGAGCTGAAGTCGGACGCTTAACCAACTGAGCCACCCAGGCGCCTCTTCTGATTCTTTTTCTAGGCATGGGGAGCCATTGGCCCTGGTCCGCCTGTTCTCAGGAGTGTCCTTCTCCTGGCCAGCCAGCTTATATTTACAAACATGTGCCCAAGGCCAGGACACATCCTTTGGGAGACTTCTGCACCTTGACCTCATTAGCCTGAGGCTCCCAGTCACGGAACTGCACCTCCAGCTACCAGTCAGCATGCACATGCAGGCCCTAGGGGTGAGTTCACCCAGGAAGGGACAGGGAGTCTAGAAGACATGGAGGGGACAGCAGCTCACTTTCTGACAAGAGACTTCCAAAGAGGTGAGGGAAATAGGATGCTTGGGAATATAATGATGAGACTAACAATAGGTAGTCCTGTTATTGTTGGGGTAGTGAAAGAGGCAAATACATTTTCATTCATTTTTTTTCTCAAGGGGTAGATTGTTTTAGTATTACTGCCGATTTGGGTTCTGGATTTCATGGATATGAGTGCTTTGAAATTTTCAGTTGAAATATAATGAATAGTGTTATGATTATTGATATAATAGTAATCAGGTTGATGTATCTAGTTGTGGCATATCATTAACTGAGAGGTTTAAACTCCCAGTCTTTAATTTAAAAGGTTAATGCTTGTTTAGCTTCTTAATGATTTTTGATCAGTTTTCCTAATATGTTAGTGGAACCAGTTCCCAGTGTGGGATCTTGTCAAGAAAATGTTCAAAACCTAAAGCAATCTGGAACTATTGAGATGCCACAAAATATGTGACACTGGTCTCCCCTGTCTCTGGAAGTTTCTCTCCCTGGGATAGCCATTTCCATATTTCTTCATCTCTTCTGTCGCCTAGGTCTGTACCATCATTTCTATATTCCAAGTTCTCCACAAGTTGGCACCTAAGTCTGTCCTGGGCAAGAACATATGGGCAGAAATAGCAATGAGAGAGCATTTGGGTCCCATCAAATTTGTAAGGGTTTTTTTCAGTGATAATGCCCAATGTCAGTGAAGGTGTTGGGAAAGGGACATTGTACCTACTTCTGAAAGCAATTCGTCAGCTGGTATTTAAAGCTTAGAAAACGTGCATCTCATTTGCTATAGTAATTCTACTTCTGGGAATTTGTCCTATGGGAATTAACTATGCACAAATTTATGTATGAGAAAGTTCCTGATGGAACTATTGCAAAAAAATGTGAACAACTTAAATAGCCAACGATGAAGGACCGATTAACTCATGTTAAAGCCACAGAGTGGAATACTACAGAGATATTAAAATATGTCTTAGCAAAATGTTTAATACATGGGAAAAGAGTTGCTCTGCATTATATGGCAAAGCAGATTACAAAACAGTATATAATAATGTCAATCTTGTCAATGGGTAGAAAGAACATATGCTAACGCAGTCATGATTTCTGAGTTAGGAGGATTATGCACAATTTTAATAATCCCCTGCTTTCCCCAAAATTTCTTCATCGATTACTTTTTGTATCAGAAAAAAACAAACCTTTTATAAACAAAAGCAAGGAAACAGGTAAAGAGCAGGAAAAGAAAGTAATTTGGAGGCGGGGGTGGGGGGGACTTCTGGATGGCTCAGTTGTTGCATCATGGGACTCTCGATCTTGGGGTTGTGAGTTCAAGCCCCACCTTGAGTGTAGAGATTATGTAAAAATAAAATCTTTAAAAAAATAAAAAGAGGGGTACCTGGGTGACTCAGTCAATTAAGTGTCTAACTTTGACTCAGGTCATGATCTCATGGTCCATGAGTTCGAGCCTCACCGTTGGGCTCTATGCTGACCACTCAGCACCTGGAGCCTATTTCAGATTCTATGTCTCTCTCTCTCTCTGCTTCTCCTTTGCTCATGCTCTGTCTCTCTCTCTCAAAAATAATAATTAAAAAAAACATTAAAAATGTTTTTAAATTTTTTGCCCTCTTCTGTCAGATGGAAGGAGCATGGTTATAATAACAATTATGATCGTAATAACACTAGCAAGCATGCATGGAGTGCTTTCCTCTGGCCAGTCTTCTCCCCACCACCCCCTGATGAAGTAGATGGTCAGCTCCTGTCAAAGATGGGCAACTCCGTGGGGCGCCTGGGGGACTCAGTTGGTTGGGCGTCCGATTTCAGCTCAGGTCGTGATCTCACGGCTCGTGGGTTCGAGCCCCGCGTCGGGCTCTGTGCTGACTGCCAGCTCAGAGCCTGGAGCCTGTTTCAGATTCTGTATCTCCCTCTCTTCTGACCCTCCCCTGCTCATGCGCGCATGAGCTCTCTCTCTCTCTCTCTCTCTCTCAGAAATAAGTAAAACATAAAATTTTTTTTTTTATTTTAAAAAGATGGGCAACTCCAGCTTGCAGAGATGTTTTCCAACCTGCCTGTGGACACACAGCTGACTGATTAGCCAGGCTTCTAACTCGATCTGATTCTAGAACGCACACTGCCAAAAAGACACTCGGCCCGCAAAACCCAGAAAGGAGTTCTATATTGTGCTATAATACCATGCGCTGGGGAGACCCAAGTCCACCCAGACCGGAATCCTGTCTCTGGAAAAATCTCCAGGCAGTAGGGGATATTTACCTACCCATCACAGCAATACCTCCAGAAATTTGTTCTTTATTAGTTCTTTATTTTGTTCTTTATTAGTTCTTTATTTCACCTCTATTGGAATGAAAAGTTTCTTAAATTTTCTAATGTGGTTGTCAGGGAGTTCTTTGGGTGCGTTTTTGCTTTATACTTTTTCTCTCTAGCTGCCTTCTTTGAGAATCTTGGACCACCCAAGCCATGTCCATTATCCATTCTTCATTACTAGGTATAATGCCTGGTTTCCAGAAGGCAGTTACACATGCCCCTTGGTTGAATGAAGGAATGTAAGCTGCATCAGGGCAGGGATCATGTCCATGCTGGTAAGCATTATATCCTTGGCATTTAGATGGTGCCCAATATAGAAAATCTTAAGGTAGGTTTGCTGGCTAACTCATGAATTAATTCTATCCCCTTGGGTCTTATCTCCTCTCACTCTTTCAGGACCAGAGAATTACTTTTATTCTATCTAAATTAGAGCATCAGTTCTTACCGCCTCGGTCCTACCTTAATCGCTTTACTTATAGGTTCTTGGTGTCTTTTTTTTTAAATTTTTTAATGTTTTATTTATTTCTGAGAGAGAGAGAGAGAGAGAGACAGCGTGAGCAGGGGTGGGTCAGAGAGAGAGGGAGACACCATTAGAAACAGGCTCCAGGCTCTGAGCTGGCTGTCAGCACAGAGCCCAACGCGGGGCTCAAACCCACAAACCGTGAGATCATGACCGGAGCCGAAGTCGGACACTCAGTCGACTGAGCCACCCAGGTGCCCCTCTTTGTATCTTTCTTAAAGCGCTGAGATCAGATTTACACTCAGTGGCGCTGGCAGGATTCACCATGAATGTGCAGCAAGGGACTGTCAAGTACTTGGTTTGATTTCTGTATCTCAAAGCTCCTTCCTGCTAAACTAAACTTCGCCACCCTCTCCCAGCAAAACTGCAAGTTCTGCTAACTGGGCCACTTGCCAGAGAGCCAAGACTCTGTCTTTATCCCCCTGGTCTTGTCTAGGGCCAAGGCCCAGTGAGTGGAGCTCTAAAGACTGGCCAAGGCTTTCTATTAATACCAGTTCCTACCAGCATCACAGACCCTACCCTCCCGCCTTCAGCCAGAGCCTCCACCTCCCAAGGCAGCTTGCAAGACTGTGCCTCTGGAAAGTGTGAGGCAGTTCCTGGCTTGATGTTCTTCAACTAGTGCCCTGGGCAAAAAGTACAGGTCCAAGTTCAAAGCTGCCATCCTTCTTCGGAGGTCTTGGGTAAGAAAAATGCTTTAAATGAGTTCCCCTGATTAAGTCTAAAGCCCATTGCAGGTTCTCTGGGAAGGTGGGTCAATGATCCAGGCTCCAAAGACAACTGTGTTAGCAGTTTCAACGCAGCTTGTTTTAAAATTTTTTTATGTTTGTTTATTATTGAGACAGAGAGAAACAGAGCATGATAGGGGGAAGGGCAGAGAGAGAGGGAGACACAGAATCTGAAGCAGGCTCCAGGCTCTGAGCTGTCAGCCCAGAGCTCGACGTGGGGCTCAAACCCACAAACTGTGAGATCATGTCCTGAGCCGAAGTCGGACCCTTAACTTACTGAGCCACCCAGGCGCCCCCTTGTTTTTAAATGTCCATGTGAGAGGCCAGTTAAACGATGTGGTTGTCTGGTCCAGAGGAAGAAATTCAAAGAGAATTACTGAGGAGCCAGGGGAGCAGTGTCTCTTTGGGGAACTTGGTGGGGGGGCAAGTCAGACAACCTCATACCAATTATTCATTTATTTAACAGATATAGCGGTATTATAGTAGATGTATAGAAATATGACCAAATACATATATTTGACAGGAGTAAAACACACAGAAAAATATTCACATAAGAAGTGTACACCGCTTGATTAATATTTATAAATTAGAACCCAAGCCAGGAAATAAACCCTTACTAGCACCTCAGGACCCCCCAATTTTGCCTAGTTTTGAACTTTAAAAAATGGAATCATGTAATATGCAGTCTTTTGGCTCTGTTTTTGTTCAATATTGTTTGTGATAGTCATCGATGCTATTTGGTATGCCAGTAATTTGTTGATTTTTATTGATGTATATAGTATTTCATGTTGTGATCATACCATGACTTATTAATTTATGAGTTCCACACTTGATGGTTATTCGATTGCCAATTTAGGACATGATAAATAGCACTGCTTATGAACATCCTAATCCATGCCTTTTGGTGAACATAGGTTCACTGTTGAGTACATATTTAGCAGTGGAATTGCTGGGTAAATACTGCCAACCAGGTTGTCAAAGCGTTGTCCCAATTTATGTTCGGCCAGCAGTTCAGACTAGTTGTGTAGCTCTGCGTTTTTAGTACGGTGGTTAGGAGCACAGGCACTAAAAACAAACTCCTCCCAGTTCTGTGGCCCTGGACCTGTTAGCTAGCCTTCAAGAGCCTCAATTTTCAAATCTGTATAATGGGTGTATGATTACATACGCTGACTTCATAGGACAAAATGAGAACGGACTCGAGTGGGAAATGGCTTAGTATCGTGCCTGACATATAACAGGTCCTCAGTCATTAGTAATCACCTACTGATTTGTACCCTAGCTTTACCCCCCGAAAAGAGAGAGGGTCTGTGTGTGAGGGGGGCAGCAGTGGAGGGAACAAAAGGCTGGTTCTTTCTTGATGGAACTCTGCTCAGCATTTTTGCAGTTGTTATTTTGTCTTTACCAGAGCCAACCTAGAAGGTACCAAGGCGGGGCACTCAGACAGAAAGCTGGACCCAGGAGTGGAGCAGATGGGCTTCAGATGAGTAGGGAGACCTCAAGAAACCCAGGCTGGAAAGAACTTTCCACCTGCATACCTGGGAAGTACCTATCGAAACCAAACCAAACCAAACCAAATGGCCAACAAAACAATACAGATTCCCCTGTAAAGTGATCGCAGCGTTCCTGGTTCTTATCCAATGGGCGATGCTTCGCAGACCTCCTCTGTCCTGCAAATTTCCAGAAGTCTGGACGAACCTGAAATCAGTTCCTCTCACCCCTTTGCCCCTTGCAGTCCTTCCTTTCCCTGCCGGCTTAACTCCAGCTCTCAGCACTTAACGCTAATACCTTTGGGCAGGCTCCACTGCGGAGTTTAACTAGCTGCCAAGTTAAATAACGCAGAGGATCCTAAGCCATCTTCCCAGGGAGTCAGAGATCCACATCACCCGAACTAGGCAGGGCCACTCACCAAAACGCCTTTTAACTTCACATGTATGTATGTATGTATGTATGTGTGTGTGTGTGTGTAATATACGTGTATATATATTTCCATATATCTATACATATCAATTGTTCTTTATAAATGACTGTCTCCTTTGGGTTGCACACCAAAACCGCGTGACAGAGGAAAACGACTGCCTTCCCCCACCGCGCCTCGCGAAATGACACGTCCGCTGACAAATTGCTGCGCGAGGGTATTGGATCTGATTCCTAATTAAATGGCATTTCTAACTGAAGGGTTGTCGATAGCAGTGAATATATATACATATACACATACATATATACACAATGTTCATACATAACGCGTATATATGTTTAAATCTGTATATAATTAAATATGTATGTTTAAATATGTACATAATTGTTACATACGGATTTAAACATATAGATTTAATTTGTGATTATATATGCATCCAGTAGTCAGAGAGAAGAGCGCACTAAACTTGAGTGGGTAGAGACTGCAGATCTGCTCTTTGGGGAGAATCCTTCTGGCCTAGGAGCGCGTTTTTGCAGATTTCCAAATAGGCAGCTAATGTCCTCTGATGTGATTGCAGAAGAGGCTGAGAGGATTCTGGAAAGCATGGTAGGTTTGCACCACCGCCCCACTCTCCCCTTGGCCGCAAAGCCGGCCGCCCTTGGCTTTCTAAGCGCCTCTCGCGTTGAAGGGTGACTACCAGGCTGTGGGCGCCTTGAGGTTTGCAAACCGGTCCCTGGATGCAACGGGTGCTGCAAAACCGCCGCCGGGTGCAGTGGGAAGGGCGCTCGGCCACCCCGGCTGTGGGCGCCGCAGCCTCCCCGAGGACGCCGGCAGATGCAGACGGTCTGGCCCATCTGTGCCTGGAGGCCCGGGCCCGACGCTGTGCTCGAGCGCTGCGTGCGGGTATCCGGAGCCCGAGCTCTCCGTGCGCGCCCGGCCTCGCCCGGCCGGGTATCTGGGGCTCTTTGTCTCCCGGCCGCACTAATCTGCAAACCGCGCGCACCGAAGGCGGAGGCCCCTGAGCCTTGGGCAAGCCCGCTACTGGCAAGCCAGTCCGAGTGTTCTCAATAAAATGCTTCCTGGAGGGAGGGGGAGAAGAGGCTCGCGGAAAAATTTCGCTTCAGAAGTTCATCTATTTTCAGCGGTTAAACGTGGCACCGTGTAAATCAGATCCTAAATATCCCTTTAGAGAGAAGCCAAGAAGGAAAGGAAGGAGACGCCTTTAAGGCCTTAAGTTTGGTTGGGGGGTTTTGTATTGTTTTCCAAACAACTTAGGCAGGAGCGGAGGAGCGAGGAGAAAAGCTCACACCTGCCCGGTGGGTGTTTCCCCAAACCCAGCAGCCTCAGCTCGCCTTCCACCCCCGAGCAGCTCAGCTCCCTGGGGAGAGAGGGCAAGACGAAGTATTAAGTGTTGCAACCTAATACTCATGGGACAAAATAGTAATACGATTGAAAATAATAGTGTCTTTCCTCATCTAGAACCGACAGAGACAAGCCACCTGGGCTGGAACTGTAACACCTTTTTTTTGTAGTAGAAACGTTTGCCTTTCCCTTCGGCGATGCCAGAAGTCGTGCAAACTATGAGCTTTTTGCTCAAGGAAGGGATTTTCCTCTGAGGTTGTCTACACGCCGCCGGGCAGGCGTCTGCTAAGTAATCTGCCCTAAAGCGAAGGCGATTTCTGGCATTCAACGACAACAACAAAAATAATTTAGACAAAAGTCATCATTACAGTGTTCGGGTTAGTGACCATAAAAAGGCCAGAGGGAGGGGTCACGAGAGGAGAGGCGGTAGCAGCGCCAGTCATATTTAATATGCTTCCCACAAGAGAAACCCTCGCAAAATCAATAGACAGCCGCCAGCTGTGCTTAAACCTGCGATTTCAATTAAAACATTGCGCTCCAGTCCTTGGGGTTGAGCCTGGATCCCCCATCAGTGGTGTGCGAGTGGCTTGGCACGGGTGCGGCGCCCCACGGCCGCTGCTCCCGGGGTCGCGCCGTGGGTCAGGCCCGGCGGAGCCGAAGCAGCGCCCGGCCTTGGCACCCTGCTCTGCAGCGTGGGAAGGGTACAGGCCGCGGAGGCGCGTCGGGCTTCGTTCTGGCAGGGTTTCCCCACCGCGGCCGAGGTGTCGAGGACCAAGCGCGGGGCCAGATGGGCCGAGGCAAAAAGCGTCTGGCTTTGGGCTGCGGCGCCCGAGGAAGATGGGCCGGGGCTGAGTCCTCGGGGCAGGGGAAGCCCCCCCGCGGTGGGTCCAGGCCTGGCAGATCAAGGGCGATGGGGTGCCGTCCAGTGAGGGCGGGCGCCCTGGGCCTGCGCCCCGAGGAAAGCAGGAGCGCAGCCTCGGAAGAGGGCTTCTGGGGCAGAGCGCGCGCGAGGCCTACTGAGCCTCGCTTGGCCAAGACCGCGTGCTTGGTCAAGTTGCTGACCCAAGGCACCTGCACCCCCGAAGGGGAGCTTTTGTACCCGTCTGGATTGGGGGAGAGAGACAGGACTTCTCCTATATCCGTCACTACAAACTTGGCCCACTTCTACTCTTGCTTTTAGGAACAAGACTTCTTGAGAGCGGGGAGCTTTGTAAAACTTTATTTTCCATAGATGGATTCACATCCCCGAAACATCTGCTTCTCCCCGGAGCCTCCTGTTGCCCTTCATGCGGAGTTATTTTGGATTCCCCCCCTCTCACGGAAAACGTGGAGGTAGAAAAAAGTTACCCTTAGTCTCTCCGAACTCCGCCATCAACTTCATAAAATTGTCAAATTTTAATTCCTGTGGTTGTCCTTCTTTGTGTGTGTTTTTAAACATTTCAGCCTCAAAAAAAAATCACTGCAAATGAGAATGAATTTGAAGTGTTGGGGGGCAGCGAATGGAAATCTCAGCCCTCCCTCCACCAAGTGCCATGCTTCCCTAGTCCTCTTTTATTCTGCCTGAAATCATCTCGTTTACAGAAAATATTTGTTTGCACTATTAGTTGGTACTGGAGTTAATTACTCAATGTGTTAACGTGAAGTAATATGTATAAAAGTAGGATCAGTGTTTATTGTGTGGGTGAGCTGTTGAGCGGTGCTTGAATAAACTGCAATTAGGGTTAGATAGAGATTAATTAACATGTGAGTGGCAAGGTGTAAAATAGTCTGCAACCCTCCACTTCAATATAATCTGCGGGCGAGGGAAGGAGAAGTTTGTGGGAGCTAATTAAATACTTTTCTAAAAGCCAGTGTATTCACCCAACATTTGGAAAGAGAGGCACATTAGGGGCAACTTGTTTTTACCCAAATGTTTTCTTTCTGTGGAGGTAGCACTCCTTTGTGATGCCGGGGAGAGCGAGATGGCTTGTGCAGTTACAAAAAGTGCTAGGGATAGCAAGGCCGGTTCACGGCAAAGCCTTTGGAATGGAGCTTTCAAACCAGCAGATCTTTCGTGCTGCCGAGATCAACAATTACCCAATTTGGAAAGGGGGTTGGGGTGCGGTGCCGGTGACTGAAGGAGAGACACGGAGCAAAGTCGGTATTGAAATTTCGGGTGTTGAGCCCCTGCGGGTGTATTGATACTGTTTCAATGTTGGGGTGAGTTGGTTTGTTTCCTGTTTTGGGGGGGTGGGGGTTCATTTGTGTTGCTTGCACATTAGCACAGGGATGGGGGGAGGGTGGGTCTGGAATCCCACCTCTTTGAACATCTACATTCAATGGGTTGTGTATGGAAATATTTTTCAGGCGAGCAAGCTTTTTCCTAGCTTGGAAATCTGGAAGTTTGGGGAGAAGGGTTCCCTGGGGAATAGACTCCTGCCTGCTGAATTTAGGGGAAGTGGAAGCAGTTCCCCAGCGTGACAGGGTGAGAAAAATCCACCCACTGATGTCACCCTCCAGGCCACTTTCCCTCAGACATCTCTTTGTTCCCTCCCCTTGCTTTCCAAGTGCACTTTTCTGTTCCCTTACCTGCCAGGTCAATATCCGGTCTGAAATTGCACGTCAGAGGGGCAGTGGGGAGGAGAGGGAAGTTCTGAAGGGGAGAAGGAATGCTTTGCGTACAATGAGACCTTTCCCCATTCTTTCCCGGATGGTTTTCTGGGATGCTTTGCAGCTGAGAGGCCTCAGGCAGGAGACTCAGTTTCTCAAGCCCCGTTCCTGAGCGAAAAAGGAAAGGGTTTGCTTTCAGTAGCGTTTTCTTGGGCTCCACAAGCTCATGTATCTTTGGAGATGAAATTCACTATCAAACCCTCAACCCTGTTTGCTCATATTATACCCACCGTAATCCTCTTAAACTGTGGTTGCGGCTACAAAGCTCGTGGTCTTGCAAAAGCCGGCTGGCAAGATATAATTGTCCCGCAAACAAAACCGTCCCAAAGTTTTTAAAAACCCCTGCACCCCCCCTCCTCCTCCCTAAACCTAATTCTCTCGCTCGCTCTCTTGCTAGCCGCGCCCCTCCCCCATAAAAACCCTCAGCCTCGACCACTTTTGTTGTCGCCAAGAGCACCCGGCCTGTTGAAAGTGCTGGAGCGTCTTTGAGCAGTTTGTTGTGATACGCAGGTGGAATGGTCTGCAAACAGATGAATTCAGCCCCTCCAAACCGAGCGTGGAGCGCGCCGCTTTTGTGCGCCAGGCACAAAACGCTGAATTCCTCCGAACTTACTTGGGGCCTGTCTAGAAAAGGGCCTTTTCTTCCCTCTGCTTGTACCTCTGGCCACACTAAGTCTCTGCCTGCCCCCCTTCAAGCCCCCTCCCTCTCCCCTCTGATAATCCTTCTCTTTATTTTAGAAAAACACAAAACCCGGTTCCACGCGGTGCTTTAGTGGCTAAAAGTGAAAGAGCTGCCTTGGCAGAATTCAGCTCTATGAATCACTTCGGAAAATTGGTTCGACTGAATGGCCTTAGGAGGAAAAACGTTTTAATAGGATCCAGGGGAGGTTCTGCTGTTTCAATCTGCTCCTTAAACAGGTGGAGATTGGACCTTCTCAATTATACAAACAGTAAGTACCCATCAGCAGGGAGAGCTGCCCTCCGAATCCTCCCCGCACGGAGCCCTAAACCAGCAGCAGAGGCGGGCTTTGCCTCAGAAACCCGATCACAAATCAGCGATTCTGATCGATTAGGTTCTCAAGCAGTCCTCCAGCCTGCTGTGCAGTCTCTCCCCCAGCCGCAGGCGAGGAGTCGGCCAGAGCGGGGGAGGCGCCCCCGCCGGGCGCCGAGGCCCCCGGGATCTGGGCGCGCGGCCTGGCTTTTCCGGGCGCTTCAGGGTCGTCCTTAGGCGGCGGGAGCTCCCTCCCGACCTCCGACGCCAGCCAAGGCGAGCTCGTTGTTTTTGCATAAATTAATATTTCCCCATTAACAAGTTCCCCCCCTCCAAATGCGGCGCCCGCGTCCATGCGCCACATCCTAATGAGGTAATTATCATTTGCGCGTGTTCGGGGCTGGCGCCGGCTCCGTGGGTAAATGGCAGTTTATTAGCACCATGCCCAGCTCGGCTGCAGAGGGCTAAGGGATAGTTCAGCGACTAGACGGACACCCAGGGGCCCTTTGGGGCGGCGCGTGCGGGACCCTCTGCCCTCCCCGCGTCCCTCAAACCTATAGGCCCCCAAAGTTGTGAATCACGCACAGAACTCTGCCTGGGTTTGGGCTCCCCCCACCTTTTTTCCACCGGGAAAACCATCACGATTCCTCCCCCTCCCCCTCCCGTCTCTTCCCTCCTTCCCGATTCGCGAACCGCTCGCACTTTCCCGAGGGGAGCTCGGGCGCCAGTTGCCTCCTTTTAAAGTTTGAGGGGCGGTGGCGGCGGCGGCCGGCAGGCGCGGGGGAACACAGGGGCCGCTACGGGAGCCGCGCCGCCGCCCATGTCATTCCACTTCAAGTGACTTCATGTGATGTCAGCTGAATGTAAAAGACAGTGATCTCACGCGGAGGGGAAGATGTTTGCCATCAAAATGTGACAGAGGAGACACGCTGCATGGCTGGGAACGCATCTCCTTGGCGGTGGGGGAAAGAGGTAAATACGAGGGGGCTCTCCTGGCCTTCTAACTTTGCCCCTTCACTGTCCAGCTCCCCGCACGCGTGGCGGAGGCCAGGGTCCAGGGAACGGCTCAGGGGGGGTTAATTTGAGGCTCTTTTCTTTCTTTCTTTTTTTCCTCTCTCTCCTTTTCCTTTGTAAACCCTCCCCCGTCTTCCCCCTTTCAAAGTCTCAGGGCAGGGGCTGGTGGGTTCCTTTGCGCGCCGGGTTAATGGGAGGTAATTTGGTACCCTTGGGTGCACTTTGTTCTGCCCCTGTTCATTTGAATGCAAATGGGTGACCTGGACCCGACAAGGTGCTTATTAAATTGCGGTTTCCCTCCCTGCCTTTTCCGGAATGCAGACTTAGAGGAGAGAGGCTGCGCCCCGGCCCAGTCCGGCACCGCAAAGCTCGGCTCGGCGCGCCATGGCCAGCTCGGCTTCCCTGGAGACCATGGTGCCCCCGGCCTGCCCGCGCGCTGGAGCGTCGCCGGCCACTTCCAAGACGCTGGCCTTCTCCATCGAGCGCATCATGGCTAAGACGTCGGAGCCCCGTGCGCCCTTTGAGCCCCGGCCGGGGACGCTGGAGGCAGACGGCGGCCAGGGCAAGAAATTGCTCAACCTTTGCTCGCCGCTGCCCTGTATGATCCCCCTCCAGCCCCTAGGCTACGAGGTGCCGTCCAAGACGCTGCTCAGTTACTCCGAGCTCTGGAAAAGCAGCCTCCGGGCGGGCGGCGGTGGAGGAGGAGGAGGAGGAGGCGGCGGCGGCGGTGGCGGGGGGGCCCCGGTGTGCGGCGCCAGCGGCTTGTGCAAAACCAACTGTGGCGTGTGCTGCAAGGCCGATCTGGGCCTGGCGCCGTCTGCGCTGCCGGCGGGCAGGGTCATCAAGCCGCAGGTCATCAACCAGGCGGTGGGGCTGCCGGCCAGCGGCTCCCTCTACTACTTCAACTACCTGGACTCTGCCGCGTACCCGCCGTCTGAGCTCCTCGGAGGCCACCTCTTCCCGTCCGGCCTCCTCAATGCACAGGCCCCCGCCGCCCTGGCTGCGCACCCCAAACTCTTTTTGCTGGAGAACGCCAAGTTGGCCGGCCTGGCCGCGGACAAGTTCCCCCACCCGGCCCCCTATGCCCATAAGGAGCGCTTGCCCGCGCCTCTGGAGCAAGTGCTGAAGGAGAACTCGGCCCTGACCGCCGAGCGCGGCGGCGTCAAGGGCCACGGCAAGCTGCCCGGGGGCTCTGCGGACGGCAAGCCCAAAAACTTCACCTGCGAGGTGTGCGGCAAGGTGAGGCCCCGGGTCCGCGGGGGCTGGGAGGGATGAGCGGGGACGGCTGCTTGCCTGAGGCAGCCTGGACCGCCCCTTTCTCAAGTTTAGAAGCTCCCCGGTAGCTATCTACGCCTCACGTTGAGGGCCCAGTTGGGCCTCAGTTTCCCATTCTCTAAAATGGGGATGTCGTTGTCAGCGGCCACGCGAGATGCGTGAGCAGTGGGTTGGGAAGCGCTTGGCAAAATGAACAGGGCTCTGGTTGGTTTCTGAAGGGACTGTTGGTTGGGGGATGTAGGCTCCGGCCTCCCCAGTCTGATTCTAGACCCTCTCGGACGGACACACCACAAGGCCCCTCGTGTCCTTCCGTAGGTGTTTAATGCTCACTATAACCTCACCCGCCACATGCCGGTCCACACCGGAGCCAGACCGTTCGTGTGCAAAGTCTGCGGCAAAGGCTTCCGCCAGGCCAGCACGCTCTGCAGACACAAAATTATCCACACCCAGGTACGTGGCCCCCGGGCCGAGCTCGGCCCGTGCGCAACACGCCGTGCCTGAGCTACGGTGCTGGGGAGAGGATGGCAAGGGATCCCCTTCCCCCGCCCGGGGAGCCCGTGTCCCCTCAAGGTGCCCCCCCCGGTGGCCTCCCCTGGCCGGGGCCTTGGCCTCATTGTGCGCGCGCCCCTTTCCGCAGGAAAAGCCGCATAAATGCAACCAGTGCGGCAAAGCCTTCAACCGCAGTTCCACGCTCAACACGCACATCCGCATCCACGCGGGCTACAAGCCCTTCGTCTGCGAGTTTTGCGGCAAAGGCTTTCACCAAAAAGGTAATGTGCGGGGCGAGGCCCTCTCCTCACCTCACCTCCGGACTCGGCGGGTCACCGCTAGCGGGAAGGCAAAGAAGGATCCGGAGAGAGGGAGCGTGAGAGCTGCAAGCGCGGGCGCAGCATTTCTTTGGAATCGGGTTGTGCCCGGTTTGGGTGGAAGCTCTCCGGGCCGGGTTAGTAGACCTCGCTGGATTCAGGCCGGTTGCACGGGGAGGCTCCGAATTCGGGAGGTGGGAAGGAGGGAAGGGGCAGAGGGAAAGGAAGTAGGCGAAAGAAAGGCTACCGCTCCATAGAAAAAGCTTGCCTTTGTAGCCGGGACACCCCTTTCAAATGAAAAAAAAAAAAAAAAAAATTCGAGGCAAACTCCACCTCCTGGGAATAACGAGACCGGGAGAAACCATTCTCGTCCCCAGCACCTCCAGGCCCGGCGCCCCGCTTGGGTTTTTCAAGGCACTTCTGGATCTCCGGGTGGTAGCTTGGTGGGGGGCGGGGGGGCAGAGGGAGTAACTTTTAAACGGAGAAGAGAAACAGAAATGAGGGACGAAGCCCGGGTTCGTGCGAATTGCTTCCAGCGAGGCGGCAGCCAGGAGAAGGACCCGATGCCCGATGCCCGATGCGCTCTGGGCTGCGCGAAAGTTTCCGGGCCGGCGGAGCACAGCGGGAGGGACGCTGCGCGGGCCGGTGCGCCGGGCGGGGCAGGGGCGCGGGGCGGCTGCGCGGGCCTCGGCCCTGCCTCCTGTCGCTGAGAGCCTCCGGCTTGACGCAGACGAAGTTTGACAACTTCTTCACTCGGAGAGGTCGCGCCCGCCTAGCCAAGCGTCGCCGCCTTTGCGCGGGCACCTGAGCCACCCCCCGGGACGCCCGGCACCCCCCTCCCCCTGCATCCCACTACATCCCCCCGCTCCTTTTTTTGTTTTTGGTCTCCCGTAGGGAACTACAAGAATCACAAGCTGACCCACAGCGGCGAGAAGCAGTACAAATGCACCATCTGCAACAAGGCCTTCCACCAGGTCTACAACCTGACCTTCCACATGCACACCCACAACGACAAGAAGCCTTTCACGTGCGCCACTTGCGGCAAAGGGTTTTGCAGAAACTTTGACTTAAAGAAACACGTGCGCAAACTCCACGATAGCGTGGGCCCTGCCGCCCCCTCCACAAAGGACCTGACTCGGACAGTGCAGAGCTGAGAGCTACTGCCTCGCCCTCCCGTCCAGCCCCGTCCAGCCCCCCCACCCCCGCCCCAAACAGATCACACGTATAAACTTATTTCTAAAATTAAAAGAAAATAAAAACTATAGCAGAGAGGCTAAAATCTATTTATCGAAACCAGCATATTTTTTGGAAAGCTAAACGTTTCCTCGATGACTGGCAGCAAACGCGTGGCTCCCACCTTTGTGTATTCGGGAAACTTATTTAAACCCAATGCGCTGAAACGTATTTCCTTCCAGGCCTCCGCTTCTCCTCCGGCCGCGGGTGTTCACCCCAGCCTGTCACGTGAGCGCCCCGGAAGAGCGCGGCGCCCCCAGCCGTCTTTATACAGCCATGTAAATCCTCCTGTAAGAGCGAACTCGGAATATATACGTATCTAACTCAATAAACAGAATCACTAGTGCGCGTTTTCTTTCCCCCGTTCCCCTCGCCGCTAGGTCAGTCAGCTCAGCAACCCAAAAGAATGAGAAGGAAATAGGCGTTTATAGCATTTCCCTGCCCAAACGCTTCTTCCTTTGGGGCGCTGGGACCAGTGTGAGGCCAAACCGGTGTTCCTGCGGTACTTGCTTGTTAAGAACCCCCGCGCCCCCCGCGCTTCCCCGGCCCCCCCACCGAGATCCAGGGAGCAAAGGTCTACGTCGGCCTGCACGTGGTGCCAAGTTTTTATTTGGTGACTCTAACGACGCTTGGGATTCTGGGTGTTGCCTTACTTGGGTGAGAAATTTTTTTTAAAAAGGGGGGGGCAGGAGGAGGAGGGGTTAAAAGTCGCTGGGTGTTTGGGGAGCTGGTTTGGGTGCATCTTTCAGCAAATTGCCTTGCCCGCGAAGGTAAACGGCCAGGGCACCGCCCCGCGGGGGAGCGTCGGAGCATGTCCCCTTTTTTGGGAGACCTGACGGGCGGGGGGGTGAGTCTTCCTCCCAGTTTTTTTCCTGGAGACCCGAGCGGGAGGCCGAGGGTGCCCAGCCCAGCCCGAGCGCTCCCCGGCCGGGGCTGTTGATCCGGGTCCAGCCTCCGGGTGCGGCGCGCCCTGCCGCGGGAGGGCGCACCCCGACCCCCGGAGCTCGCGGCCGCCGCCTCCCGCGCCCCGATCACCGCGCAGTTGGCCCGTTTTCTGAATAGCTATCTCCGCCGCCGAGCACGCTGATGAAATGATCTCACGCTTGCTTCCTAAGTAATGACCCAAATTAAGAGAGAAAACAGAGACCCTTCAAACAGCATTACATTAATCATCTAATCATTCCCAGGAGGGGGTCGGCCGCCGCCGCCCCGTTTGATCCGAATGTGGATAATCAAGAGCTCAGATTACTGGCTCGGCGCGCCGGACCTCCCCCCACTCCGCACACACACTCTTAATATTCGCGCCGAGATGCAGCCCACGTCTTCTGGAACAATATTCCCCAGCGTGGGGAGGCAGTGCGGCGCGGGGCCGGGGAGCGCGCTTCCACGCAGCCTCGCCATTGCAAGGGGTAGGGGCGGCGGCAGCTGGGCGCTGATCCCACGCGGATTTGCACTGCGAGTGGAGGTTATTTGGAGGGAAAGATAGTTAATGCAAAAGGAAACCCCCTCGTAACTCTGAAAGTGACTGCAGTGCGGACTTATCCCAACACCCGGTATACAGTAGGAGCTCAGTGCTGCCGGCGCCAGGGGCTGCCGCGATCAAAAACAGCTCACATTTCCCGAACGCTTGCTCCATTCCAGGCACAAGTGCTTTCGAGCGTTCGCGACACCCCTCAAGCCGGGGACGATGTGCGGACGGACAGAGACGTTGGGGCAGAGAGATAAGCCAAACCACATGCCTCGGGTCACAGGACTAGGTAGGGCTGGGATTCGAACTCTGGGATGCTTCCAGGGAACCCAAGCTGCCTTCAGTCCTCGTGGGTGGGGGAAGAGCCTCCAGGCCGGGCCCCGCGCGGAGGCGCTTGGCTGCTGCGTGCAGCCCCGTCCCGGTCACAGCCAAAGGTTGGGTTCCGGCCCCCGCCCAATTCGCAGACCCATTGCGCAGGGAAGGAGAATTGTCGATTTTGTTTGCACAGAGGACGGCGACAGCTTCCTCAGGCTGTCGCGGGAGTATTTTTAGTACCTCCGATTCAGAAATAGGAACGTGTACATTAGAATTCCATTTCCTGAAAGGAGAGCGTCCTCGTTTTTGTAATCCCCCCACCCCCCAAGTCTGGGAAGACGCAGTCAGGGGAGGGGGAACGAGGAAACGAGGAGGAATTTAAATGTTAGCTCGTTCTGGCTGCAGTTCGCTGAGGGGAGATTGGGACCCAGAGGGATATGCAGATTTAACTCCGAAATCTCCATGGATGCCACAAACCCCAGGAAACCCCAGGATGGGCGAGGAGGACTTGGCGGCTAAGGATATGGAAATATCGCCTTGCTTTTCCCACACATCTATCCCCAGGGGTATTGCGAGCTGGTTGGAGGAGTCAGCTTTCCCCCAGGGTACTCATACCGGTTTTATTAGTACCTTTTTACACACACACACACACACACACACACACACACACACACACACACACACACCCCTTTCTCCATTTCTTGGAGATCCCGGGCACCCTATGACAGTCCTCTTAACCAAAATCCTTTCCTTCTTGCATTCCTGGAAGGGTCCTTTGCAGATTCATTTCTTGGAGACTAGATAATGGTCAGGGCAAGCCCACCTTCTCTGTAAGCAGTTTCAGAACTTGGGGCAAGGGGCAGACCCCATAAAACCTAGTGCAAAGCATCCACTTAGAGAACTGGGTTAAAAAGTTGGCCTGAATGTGGAAATCGTGATCAAGTCTTCTTCTTTCCCTTTAAGGAGAAAAGAAAAATAATTAATAAAAAAAAAAAAAAGGGAGGACAGCCTCACCCAGAAAAAGAACTTTCTAACCTCCAAGTGAGAGAACTTCGAGAAATTCTTCTGTAATAAGTTTTCACAGGAGAACGACTAAAAGGGGAGCCCATCTCCTAAGACTGGAGAACTTGGTTTCCCGGTGACAGTTCTGAAGATGCTGTGCTTGCAAACAAGACAGCAAATGAAATCAAAGAAGTGGGAGAGCAGGAAGCGTTTCTCTCCTGGACTGCTCGTCTCTGCAGGCAGGGTCAAAGTGGGTAACCGTGACTCTGGGGTACCCCTGAGCAGAGTGTCTGGCACGATCCAGCCTCCTTGAGGTTGTTTCCTCCTAACCTGATTCTTACTTAACCTTCACACCAGCACCTGTCAATCGCTCTCACCTGAGAAGGTGTTATTTCACATCTGGCGGTAATTGCAGGTAAACAGAGAGTTCTCTATCTGTAGGGCACAGCCCCTCTTTCCGCAGGTTTGAAGTCACTGCTCCCGGGTTTAGGATGTCTGCTTCCTTCAGGTGTGGGATTCAAGAAAGGATTCCTTCACCTGAAAAGGAGTACAAAGTGAAAAAGGAAACCTTCTGCGTGAGTGATGAAACACCTTTCACAGCCAGTGAAGGTTCTGAAGCCAACATGAACTTTCAGGCACCATCCCAACTGGGATCCCTCTGAGCTATTGACCATGCATCGGAATTGATGGGTGAACGGCTCTGTTTTCTGATTTTTTCCCCTCTTCGTATTAAACTGTTTGCATGACTCGTAGTTTGCAATATTAGTAAATGACTTAAACAAGGTAGTCATCAACTGCATATTAATATTCTAACCTTGATTAAATTGAAGAGGCCGCCCTTAAAAAATATTAAAAAAAAATCAAATTGCGGGGGAGGGGAATCCTGTCACAGACACAAAAAAGACTCCAATTATCTTTTCCCCTTCAAGATGTTTGTTCTGTCCATGACTGCTCACACTTCAGCAATCTTGCCAGCAAGACTCAAAAAAAAAAAAAAAAAAAAACCCTCCTTCTTCCAAAGCCACAGCCTTGTACATAACAGATTGTACAGTCCTATTGCCTTAGGCGGGTTAGAGGTTCCTCTCTGCAAAGAGCGACACAGAGAAGTTGCCAGCATCCAGACACATTTTGGGGGGTACTGTGCTCGTTCTTGCCTTGGCTGCAGAAGTGGATCTCTGTGGTCCCCGTTTTGCTCTTTGGCTCACAGGAGGATGGGAGGCTGCCGGAGCCCGGTGCGAGAGCGACAGGATTGAGGCATCCAGGTGTGCTGGCGGTGAATGGGCCAGGGGGGAGGGCGGGGGGGGGGAATGAGAGTCAGGGTGGGGGGCTGCTAAAGAGAGGACCGGAGTCTTGAGAAAACGCTGGGAAATAAACAACCTCAAGGCAGCTGCGTTGCCCTTTTCCCTGCACTTCCCTCTCAAACGTCTGAGCAACCAGTTTGCTCCTAGAAACATGTTAATTGCCAACGGAGCTCATTAAGGCATGCACATGCAAAACACAGCAAGAAAGATTAAATGGACAAAAGCGCAATAATGAACTGTCAACAATCGGGCCCATCTACGACCAGGATCACTCAAGAATGAGGCATTTAGAGGCAACAAAGGATTGTCTGGGACAGGAAGAAAAGACGACCTAGACTTTTGTTTAGTCAACACAATTGATTACAAATGAGAGATTAACAGGATAGCTTCAGATTTTTTTTAAAAGAGGCAGAAAAGAAAAGTCCAATTAAGTCCACCGAATGTTAACTACATTGCGTTCCATGCCTAGCCCCAAAGAAATTCTCATTAAACCATCCCTGGCGATCCCTTTTGGAAAGTAATTTGTCTCCCTGATGGAGCAGAGAAAGAGAATCGTGTAAAAGAAAGCGTTAGTTCTTGGCACAATGAGCTTAGGAGACACACTAGAAAGAGCCAAAGGGGGAGTTAATGAGCATCTGACAAACTGCTTGGATTCAGGCCTAGAGAACAGCGATGAAAAGATGAAATTGGCCAACAACTATTCTTTATATCAAACATAAAAAGGCCAATCTGAAATGGGGCTGCTCAAAACTGGTTGAAAGTACATAGCCCAGGAAAAAGGAGCCGCGGCCAGGCCCCTTGTTGGACACCAGACACAGAACTCAACAGGCCAAGAGCTGGGAAATAAGCAGAAAGGTGGGCCCTCCACCCCAGTGCAAACTCCAGCCGCTGCCCGGGGCTTTGAAGATGCTGATCAGAAGCTCTCGGTGCTCACCCCCCCTACCCTCTGGATGTTTCTTTCATGAGTGAAAAATGTATCAGGCTCGCCTTTGAGGGTTCCCTAAAAGTTCTGGTAATCTGGTAATTAGTCCCTGGCATGCACCAAACGACTTCTCTCTTCTGCAGTCATAGGCCCCCCAAGAGCACCATATGTCACCAGCTCGCAGTCAGTTTTTCCCAGCTCCCTCCTAGTGACCATTCGGCACCCTTCCCCCACCTCCCCCCACCGCCTTACCCTGCCAGGTCATTGCCTTCCTAATTTTCCACAGGACAGAGGTGGCAAGGAGCTGAAGACACTGGACTCACACGGCTTCATGGAACTGGTTATGAAGTTTTAAAATTGTGTCTCATAGTTGTTCATCTGTCTTTAAGAAACCAGTTCATTTTAATGTTTCCTTTTTTGAACAAAGTAGGTCAATGGTATGTGTCTGTAGGAGACATATATTACATTTTAATTAAACCTAAGAGCCCAGGCTTCCTAACAGCAGACGCATTTGGAGGTTTTCTTACACCCGGAGCCAGGTAAACAGAATCTAGCAGTGAGACGGGCTTTTCAGCTCAGTCCACCAGCTAACGAACACAGAACAAATTTTGCGGGGTTTTTCTTTAATGCCTTATTTATTCCATCTTTGACGTGGGACAAGTGCCATCTCAGATACTAGAGTGCAGCATTTAAAACTCGATTCTAGGTTTTGTATTCTTACTCTCACTCAGATCCTTGGTAACAGCTCTCACATTTCTGAGGGCTTGGCTTGCACTTCAGGCTGTGCTCGTGCTTCATGGAAAAAATATATTGGTGTCTAGAAGTAAAGAATGAGGAAGAAGAAGTATCCCACTTCCAAATAAAAATAAAAACAGTCATCTAAGATTTCAGACCAGTCCTGGTTGTCAAAGCGCAGAAGGGTTATCAACTCTAGAAAGGTACATTGAAGGAGAGAAAATGAGACTTTTCGATTGCAGATGAACCCGAGACTGAAGTAATTCGTTCTTCACCAAGGTTCTTCACCAAGGCGGCCTCATCCTGGCAAAGAAAGCCATGTGACCTGCCACACAATCGTCATGGTTTGTCTTCCCTCTTCAGTGATTTTCAGACCTAGGCCATATTTAGAGCTCCGTTTCCTCCAGGAGTTTCCATTGTTCCCATTTTGTCTCTTTCCCCAAGTGAGTGGTAGCAGTGCTATGCCTAGGAATTGATAATATATGATCTATAAACGCAAGAGGAGTCAATGGTTAGGAGCCTGGGGTCGGGCACCAGAGCCGCCAAGTTCAAAGCCTAGCTAGCCCAGGCACTTATCAGGAAAAATAACTTTGTTTACTCATCAGCAAAATAGAAATTTTAGGTGAACCTAGCACACTTGAAACTGATAGAATGTTGTATGTCACTTATGTCTCGAAAAGAAGCCAGAGAGAGGAACTTATTTTACACGGTGGGTATGAGGCTAACATGAGTTCACCCGTATCACTAAAACCGGGCACACATAGTTAGAATTCCAGAAGTTAGAGGTTCTAACGACAGAAACAAGGACTGAAACTGTAATACAGCACTTTATAAAGAAATATTACCTGTGTTATCTTGTTGTCTCATTACACATTTGTTGCGTAGGTTATCTTAGCCCCGTTTTAGAGAGCAGTAAAAGAAGTTGCCTGAGTAGGTATGGTTCCTTTTAGTTCGCACGCTGGAACTCAATGGAGGGCAGACTCACTCAGGTGATTCTGACTATGCCGCGGGGATTCTAACTGGGATGTGCACAAGAATCACAAAACGTTTTCGCTAAAAATTCACCTGAACCCCATTTACTGAAATGCCGAGTCACTAGATCTGCTCTGTGCCCCAGAAATCTGTATTTTAAGCTGAAGTAGTTGATTTCCCAGGCTACGTTTTAAGAAACACCGATTTAGCATCTGTGCTCTTTCCGCCTCTCCACAACGCTGCCTTTGATAGATGAAATAACACCGTTAGGTTTTCATAAATTAATGACTGTATCTGATCATTCATTCAAGAAATAGGACATGAATATTTCCAGTGTGTCCAACCGTTCGTAAAGCGGGGTGCTGGAGTTAGAAGGAAGAGAAGGGCAGAGTGTGTGTTCCAGAGTTCACAGTTTATTAGAGGAGAAAAATCGTATATAACAAAAATCCCCACACGAAACTTGGTTCTGAAGATGAAATTGGGCATTCAATCCAGCCTGGGTTTGGGTGTGTAGTGGACATCTGTTATTTTTGCCTGCTGATCATCATTTCCCCGTCTGGTAACAACATCCAACATTTCCTTTGGAGACGTCACCCCTCCCCCATTCTCAGTCCATATGGTTAAGGTGGGGGCTAGTCCTTCCCTCCATGGTGGTCATGTGACACAGGCTTGGCCAATCAGAGCACAGCATCTTCCTGGCTTAAGTGAATGGCTCGGGACTGGGCACCTGACCCAAATAGGGCCAATGAAAGCCCTGCCCAGGACTTTTGCTACAGCAGAAGCCTTTCCTTTGGGTTTTGAAGATTGCTGGTCGGCAGTTTGGGGATCCGGTGTAGGCCTGTTTGCTACGATGTTAGCAGAGACCGTCCTGAACTGTGAGTATTAGAGGTGCCCTAAAGACCTCCTTAGACCCTGGTGTGGCTGAAGTCCAATGCACACATGGATTTTATAGCTATTTGCTTAAATACGGAGTCTCTTCTGTCGCCCTAAGCCTTCCGACCGATTGGGGGTAGGAAAAAGGGACGACTGAGTTGCCACTCCAGGGGCAGTGATGTCTGATTTGAGTCTTCAAAGACCAGGAGGTGTTTGCTGGCGGAAGGGAGGGAGAGTTATCTTAAGGTGCCTAAGTGAAAGCCCACAGGTTAAAGAAAACGGTGACTTGATGCAAGCAGGTGGCGGCTGGTATGGCTCGGTTTAATATCAGTAGGCGTGACTTTGAAGCTTAGTTGTGCTTCTGAGCAGCTGTGGGTCTCCGGGCTGGAGGCTTGCCCTCTCTAAGCCTCAGATTCCGTTTCTGCCAAGTGGGCTGTTAGGATTCGGTGCAGTGGGGCAAGTCAAACACCTGATTTCATTGCAGGCATTGAGGCGAATGATTGCAGTTGTTATCGCCTGAAGGTAAGGTTCCTTAAGAGGGAGTGACTGGTTGGTTTTCTGAGTTTCCTGCGTCGTTCAATGGAGCCATCTACGGGAGCTAGAAAAACCTTAGGGCAGAGATTTCTACTCTAGACCCCTATCAGCATATGCCTGGCCGCCAAAGCCGGCCTCTTTCTTAGTGGAACAGGGGATGCAGATGAGACATTGTAGATTTTGGTGGCTCCTAGACCAGCTGATTTCAACACTCACCAGCTATATGACTGTGTGTAATTCCTCTTAACATTCTGAGACCAGGTTGCCTCGTCTTTGACATTGACTCAGTTCTTAGAAGGGTTTAAATAAGATAATATGTGTAAAGTGCCGGGCACAATGTAAATGTTGAATAAATTATAGCTTTTTCTTTTACTACTAATTACTACTGTTAGAATTATTATCCCTGAAATAATCCTGGGATCCTTGATCAGCAAAGCAAGTAGGACTGCAGCAGTCTTAATTTTAATTCCAGTGTAGTTAACATACAGTGTTATATTAGTTTCAAGTGTACAGTATAGTGATTCAACAGTTCCATACATTTCCTGTGCTCATCTGGGACTTGAGGATTCTCTAACGAAGAGAGTGCTATATACACTACAAGGGCAACGATTGTCTGCTTTGTTCACTGCTGTGTGCCCAAAGCATGGCGCATGGTAGGTATGCTACAATTACAAGGAGAATATCCTCTCCTTGTCTTCCCCATGTGCTAGAAGGTTACCCTCTTCAGTCTTTCGGGCACCTGCTGTACTCCATTGTGTACTGTTTCAGTCATAAAACAAATATTTATTGAAGACCGTGTGCCAGGCATTGAGGTGGGGACAGAACTGTAAACAAGGCAGACTTCACCCTGGAGGGGCTTTATCCTAGTCACGGAAGACAGAAGACGAATAAACCAAGAGTCAGGAAATCATGCCAGATTATGGTAAACCCTAGGAAGGAAATAAAAGAGAGCAACCTAAAAGGACTTAACGGGGGAGAAGACTGCTTGAGATAGGTGGCTAGCACCACTGTGGGACACCTCTTGGACCCAGGAACTATGAGAAGCATCAACACAACTCAATTTGGACCCTAGAATTAATCCATTTGTCCTTGAAAAAGCCTCTTCCCCACAGCTCCAAAGTGTCCATTGGTTGGTCCAGCTCAAATCTGCCTGGGACCCCAAAAAAGAGTTTTCCAAGGTATGCTACAGAAAACAAAGAGTATCCCTGGGCAGTGGGTGCTCTAGGCCATTGACCCACATACCATTTTTTCCACTGAATGGCATGGTAATTGATCAAAGTAAAAAAATTTATAGAAAGAGATACTGCTGCCATGTTTTTAAAGCATGTGTTTCCCAGCCAAGTCTCCAGATGGAATCACCGAAGCAACACATCCTTGACTTAAATGTGACTGTTTAACAGTTATATTGGGTAGGCCATATTTTTCCACAAGGAGGTAGTTGCTTGTCTTAGGAACTTGAGACTCTTAACAGACTTTTGGGTGAGAGCTTTCCAGGATACCACTCTTTCTCTCACACTTCCTGAAGTCACGGGAGTCAGAGACCTAGCGGTAGTGTCAGGGGAGGGGGATCAATGCAGTGAAGTGTCACACGGCTCATGGAATGATGAGGTTTGTACAGTGTGTTGGTGCCAATCACTGCCACTAGCGAACCGCTCAGAAGCAGGAAGATGGTTCATTTGTTCGTTTTTGCCTGACCATCATCCCCTTTTCCCTTCAATGGGATATCAGCATTCTGATTTTGCTTTGAAGGAGCCGCCCTTCGCTGGGCACAGACCGTTGGAACTGTGAAGAAGGCTCCCCATGCCTTGTCCTCTGGCTAAGGGACAGCCGATGTGGCATAAACTAGGTCACAGAGATTGTTTGTTTAGACTTTGACCCTTGAGCAGAGGGATACTATTACATGCGACTGATGGTTCTTCATTCCAAGTGGAGTTTGGATCAACCTGCTGCTTAAACCCACCCTGAGTTGCCCTTCCAAACCTGGTATTATAACTTTATCTTTATTAGCTCCCACGTAACATTCCAGTGAATTAGTTTTGTACATAAAATGGTTAGAGTTGTTTTCTGTGGCTTACAACCTGAGATGCTGGCTAGTAATTATCCCACCCATGACTCACCTTCTCCTTAGAACATTTGAAGTTCAAGATTAGATTTTCTTGTCCAGCATTTTTATTGCTACCTGAATTTCATCCTTTAATTTTGAGAATCTTTCAAGTAGCTATGGCCTACTTTGTTACCTGAAAAAGTTTGGGAGGAAGGAAACCTTATAACCCTTCCTGCACCCCACATTTTGTGTTCAGAATCGAGTATTCAGGGTGAGATGGGACTGAGGCTGCCTCAAGCAATTCAGGGAAGAAAGAAGTTAAAAATACAGCACAACAGTGATGAGATGTAGGTTATTTTGTGTAGAAAGACCTCTTGGTGGTAAGGAGGAGCAGATGGGGAGAGGATTTTCAAAAGGTACAAGCTTACAGTTAGATGATGAATAAGCTCTGGGGATCTAATATACAGCATTATGAATATAGTTAATAATAGAGTATTTTATACTTGAAAGTTGCTAAGAGAGTAGATCTCAAATATTCTCACCTCCCCCGCCCCACGCATGCACGAAGTGGTAATTATGTGACTTGATGGAGGTGTTAGCTAAGGCTTTGGTGGTAATCCTATAGCAGAATATAAGTGTAGCAAATCGACGAGTTGTATGCAATGGAATACGTCAGTTATATCTCCCCAAAGCCTGGGAAATAAAAAACAAAGAACTCCCCTTCCCCCCGCCCCAAAAGGAAGAAAGAGTACTCAGGATATGATCTGGTTATTTTCCCCAGCTTTTATGAATATAGGTTATTTCCTTAAAATGTAGGAACAATTTGTTGAGTGTAGTACACAAAAAAAGAGGAGGTCTCAACATAGACTTGAGGAAGAAAGTTGGTGGAGGTCAAGCAGTGAGATGGGAAGAAGGCTGGCTTTAATTCCTGGGGTTCTGAGCCGAGAAGAACACAGATCCTAAAACCTAGTGCACGTTTGGGGCAAGAAGAATTCTTATTTGTCCTTTTCCAAAAAAGAATATAATCTTAGCCAGAACACACTATAAATTGACTAAGGTGGTCAAATAGAAAGTCAAGGTAACAAATAGAAAAAGAGGTGAGCTACGGGGGTTACTCAGAGGGCTGGCTTTGACAGACACCGAATCTTCTGGGAGCTAAGGCAAAAAGGAATTGGTGGTGGGTTTTATTCAGCTGCTGTCTTCAAGAGACACCAGAACACAAATAGAACAGCTTCCTTGATCCGATTTTCTTATAGATATCTTTGCAAATTACCCCTTCAATTTTGAATCTTGTGAAGTATGTGCTCACAGACCCACATACTGATCAAGTTGTTAGAGGTTAGCATCACTTGGGCTGTGACTAGAAGGTGCCAGCCAACTTCAGTCATGGCACGGGGTTCATGAAAAACGAGATGTGGGAAGCCAAAGCCCTCTGACTACTGTGGCTGGTTCATGAAAATGCATGGCTTTTAGTAAAAGTGTCCTCTTGGCCAGAACTTTCTCTCCTATAAATTTCTCATATGTTCTACATCTATAGTAAAATAAATTTGCAGGTTTTCTCTGGGGAGGAGGGCAGAGCCGTGTTGGATGTCTTGAGCAAGCCAGAGTAAATGTGGGATTTAACTGTAGATCTAAGATTAGTTTGAAGAAGATGTACAGGGTCTCTGCGGTTTTCTCTCCGATCTATAAAATTGACATAAGACCACTGACTATCTACTGCAAAGGAATATTGTGTTGGAAAAAGAATGTACTGATGTTTGCAATTGCATCCCTCAAGGGGGCTTTGTAGAACACACAAGTGGCTGCTCTAAGCTTAAAGTACTCATCGCATCACTTCTGGTTAGATCATGGGAAATCAGTAGCTTTGCAAGGCAGTGTTATACATTCCATCCTCGGGGAAAATAAATGCCAAAGTGTCTGCTAGAGAGAAGAGATTTGGGTGATTTTCATTTCCCTCTGTGGTTTTTCGTTTTTTGTTTTTGTTTTGTTGTTGGGTTTGGGTTTTAATAGTGGTGGATTTCTTCCTCTGTTTGAACTTTCCTATGTCTGAGATTATGAACATGCTGTTCCCTATACTCAGCCCATGGAGTGGGGTTCTTTGCCCCTCCTCTACCTCATTCGGCTTGTGACTTGTTTTTTCTCATCCACCCTGTGAAGCTCATTTCAGAGTGGCCTTTCTTGGGGCGCCTGGGTGGCTCAATCAGTTAAGTGTCCCGCTGCGGCTCAGGTCATGATCTCACAGTCTGTGGGTTCAAGCCCTGCGTTGGGCTCTGTGCTGACAGCTTGGAGCCTGGAGCCTGCTTTGGATTCTGTGTCTTCCTCTCTCTCTGCCCCTCCCCTGCTCATGTTCTCTCTCTCTCTCTCTCTCAAAAATTAATAAACAAAAAATGAAAAACAAAACAAAAACCAGAATGGCCTTTCTTGGAAAGGAATGGTCTCAATAATACCGTCGGCGTACGAACACTAGGGTGAGTTTGACCTACAAAGAAGGTTATCCTAGGAGAGCTTGCGTGGATCAGTTCAACTCTTGATTTTGGCTCAGGTCATGATCACACATCAGGTGAGATCTAGCCCTGCATGGGGCTCTCCTGACAGCATGAAACCTGCTTGGGATTCCCTGTCTCCCTCTCTCTCTACCCTGCCTCATCTGGACACGTGTACACATGTGCATGCTCTCTCAAAATAAATTAACCTAAAAAAACCAAAAAGCTTGTCCTGGGAAAAATCTGTGTCTCCCTTCACTCCCTTTATTATCCTAGATGTTCTTTCTCAGTTCTTCCCCACTCACTGACTCCACGATTCTTCCTTTCCTTCCCTTCCTAGTATTTAGGCAAATCATGTATTTCCTTGTTCCTTTCTTGTTGGCTCCCAGGTACCCTGGGATACCACAGTGTGGGGCCCCATTGTCATCAGCGTATATGCAGAGCCTCGGTTCATGCTGGCGTGTCGTCGGTGCTCATCACATCTAGGGGGGGATGAAGTTACATACCTTCTCCTTGAAAAAATCATGTGGAAAATGATGTACAAGGTTCGGATTGCAGTTCTCTGTTTGCATGCTCTCACTCAAAGTGAGGAGCAGAAACCCAACAGAATTGATACTTACCCTGAGAACTTGAATTTATTTGGCATCTACTATGCACAGGGAATTTTATCAGCATTATTTTTATTTCTCTCCAGCTGCTAAGCATATGTCCTGTAACCTGGGGAAAAGGCTTTGCTTTGCTCCGCTGTTACAAGCTGGGTAGGCTGGTAACCTTGCCTCTTCCGGAGCTCCCCTCCCCTCCTGGACGTAGCTAAATTCTGTGCACCCTTAAGGCTTGGCTCAATGCTGCTTCCTTCTTCCAAATGTCCTTTGTGAGTTGTCTAGCAATCCTTAGTGTAAGCATGCACCCGTCAATCTATCCCTGTTCTTAAGATCAAAAACAAAAACAAAAAAAAAAAGGAATTAACAAGGAATTGAAGAAAATGGATTTAAGAAGCATTTTTAAACCTTACTCATTCAAAGTTAAAGGTTGCTATTCAAGTGTTACCTTAATTAGCATGGCTTTTTATTTTTTGAGAGATCTAAACGGCACAAGTGGGGGAGGGGCAGAGAGCGAGAGAGAGCAAGAGAGAATCCCAAGCAGGCTCTGCACTGTCAAGCACAGAGCCTGACACAGGGCTCAAACCCACGAAACCATGAGGTCTTGACCGTTGCCGAAACCAGAAGTTGAATGCTAAACCGACTGAGTCACCCAGGCACCCCAGTATGGCTTAAAAAAAAAAAAAACAAAAACCTTTATTTGTTAATATATTTCTATAGAAAGTGTGGGTGAGTGAGCATGGGGAGGGGAAGGGAGAGAGGGAGTGAGAATGTCAAGCAGGCTCCACCCTGCACTGTCTGTGCAGAGCCTGATGCAGGGTTCGATTCCACAAACCATGAGATCAAGACCTGAGCTGAAATCAAGAGCTGGTTGGATGGCTCAACTAACTGAGCCACCCAGGTGCCCCTAGTAGGACTTTTTAATAACTGCGGGTCTCTTGGTGTGGGATGGCGCTCACTTCTGTGCCAGCTGGGCAGTGTGATTCTGCCATATTAGAGTTGTCTGAGGTGTTTTGCTGTTTTTTGGTTTTTTTGTTGTTGTTGATGTTGACTTTTTGCTTTAAGTGGCATCCCTCCCCTGAGTGTATTCGTGCTTTTCCTTTTGCAGAGATCACAGGACACTTTGCTACCACCTCCTGTGTGCTTTCTGCTCGGCCAGCCTCCAAAGCTGCTCTCTGTCACAACACTTACCAGACTCTGCTTCACTTGCTGGTTTCCTTCTCTCTGCCTGCCCTCCTTTGCAAGCTCCCTCAGTACAGGGATAGTAGGGGTTCCCAAAAAGTCCACTGGCAAAAAAAAAAAATGAGAAAATGAATCTTATTTGCCCTCCCCTTTCCCCTTCATTAGTGCTTTGATTTGCTAACTTTTATTTGACCCAAATATGCGTCACATCCTAGCTAGTCTTCTTGGATCATTGGAAGAGATAAAATGTCTCATTTCAACTTTTCAGGAATTGTAGACAAAAATCTTTATAGAATCTGTACTTAACTAATCACTTCGTTTTTTTTTTAAGTATGAAATTCAAAAAAAATTGAAGAACTGAAGAGCCTTGAATCTCTGTAAATACTCACCTTTTGTTACACAGTGGCCTTTGAGCCAGATAATTTCTAAATCCTGCTCCAGAATTTGCTTCTGTTCTGTCACACTTAGACTGATCAATTTTCAGAAGTTGTAGGAGAGAAAATAAATTCTGTCTCCAAATGATGTTTATAATCTCAAATCTAAATTAAAACATGTCGATTCCACAGCAATAGTCACTATGGAAATAGAAACATATAGGCCTCGATTCTAAATCAAGAGAGTGTTTAGCTGGGTGGTATATATTTTCCATCATGTTTTTGAAAAATCTGTTACAGTGTATGCATTTTCAAAGGCTTAGATTTGATAAGCTTCTAAGAAATAGTACATGTGTGGGTCACATTAAAATTAAATGTACTTTGTACATGTTTGAAACGTGGTATATAATGCCCTGCCCCTATTAATGAAAATCCTACTAAGTTATTAGAGTAGACTTAGTGAATTTTAAAAAATAAAAGAAAAAAAGACGTTTGAAAGAAATCTATGGAAGCCTCCCTAGCAGGCAGATAAACCTATACATTATCCCCATTCAAATTCTTCTAAAATTCAAATGTTATATTAAGAAGACTAACAAGTATAGAATGGATTTGAGAGAGTTTAAATAGAATTGCCACTCACATCTCAATTTACACCTAATTATCAAGCTTCATTTAGTTTTAGAAACTGTTTAAAAATATATTTGCTGGTTTTAAAAATTGTCAGACTAAAAAAAAAACCCAAAGGTAATAATAGAAATAGTTTATTCTAAAGGTATATCATACAAAAATGGCTTTAAACTTCCTTAAAAGTTTTAAAAGTTAAAAAAGGTTTCCCCGCTCTGTTCAGATGAATAAATGGTTTGCCTTCTTCCTTTTAAACTTTTTTTCTAGTAATTAGTCAAGGAATGGAGCCAGGATCTGTGTGCCTACTATGTGCTAGGCAATGTTCTAAATTCGAATGTCACTTCTCAATAATATAAAACAAACATATGCTATGATCATTTTGCTTTAAATACCATAAGCCAAGCATATATCTCCTCTACATAAAATACATAATTACTCTTATTTTAAAATTACATAGCTCCTTTCTTTCAGGGAGCCCAAGATTTTTTTTTTTTTTTTTAAGAGTCAGAACATCTATCTTCCCATTACTCTCCTGCAGTTAATGGAAACCAAGAGCAACCTACCTTTTCTTGTGCCAGGCATATTTCTCTAAAAGTTAAAAATGAAAAGGAACAATTATTTCCTTGCCCAGTGATCTCTCGTCAACTGCAAAATGAGGATGGCCTAGCCCCCCCTTCCTCACAAAAAGATCTGTTGTCAATATTCAGTCTTTTCCTTCTGGCTTTGCAAGATGAGATCAGTATTTCTCCTTCTGCTGATGCTTAACCTCAGCAATGACCTGCTTAGGTACACCATGCAGAAGTACCTTGTAATGAAATAGGTCAGCCCATCTTGTGTCTGTTCAGAACTTTAGCCATTTGGACATCCTTTTAAGCGTACAGCTTGTCTCATAATTAGCCAGAATTCTGGGATCTTGCTGTAGCAGCTGACACCTTATAGTCATGCCTCCAAACGTATGAGGGATAATGATGTGTGAAATTCAGATGTGTGAGAGTTCTTTTTTCCTCTTGTTCTAATAGGGTTAACTGAGGCATTCATTTTCTTGTCTACCTTTTTTGCTCTCCCTATTTAATGCCACGCCATTTGCTTGAACACCTCTAGACCGTTCAGAGAGTTTGCCATTGGGGTTTTCCCTTGATACCATACCAACTTGCATACTGACTTTTTTGTTGTTTTTGATCTAAAAAGACCAGCTGTTTTGGAGTCAAACAGATCCACTGTCGTTTGAAGCGCCCAAATTGATTAACACGTAATGGATATGTTGTTTTGTCTAGCATTCTGAAAACCCAATATATCATTGAGAGCTCTTAGCTACAGGTTACACGTAGGTGGTTTAACTGGCAAGGAAATCGATCATTTCATTTCATAAGAAATTCAGAAGTAGGAGCCTCAGATCTGTTTGTGATTCTCTTAGACTGGCCTTTCTCTGTGTGTAGTTTCTGTCAGTTTGAGGCTGATAGAAAGATGCTGTAGGAGTCCCAGCCTCATGTGTAGGCCAGATGATGTCCAAATAACCTCCTTCTCTTAGGAGCAGGAAAAGATTTCCCAGAAGCCCTCCTGGCTGACTTGCTGTCCTGTGTCATTGGCCAGAATTTTATCACAGATTTCATTCCTAAGCCAATCAGTGGCAAGAAGAAGGGGATTCGCATGGCTGGCTTAGATAAATTGGAGTATATCCCCCAGAAGTACCTATTGGGGTGGGGTAGCTTCCCAGAGGTACTTAATTCTTGGAGAGGGAAGATACCTGAATAAAATCAAGGTGCATTAAAAAGGAGGTAGAAGAAGTAGTGATATGAGTGCTAGATAGCCAGCCAACAGGGTCTACTATACATGAATTTGAAAAAGAAGGCAAGAAAGCTATTTACAAAGTCAGAGTGGCATTGTAGAATTGATGAACGATTTCTCTGTGTAAGCAAAAGGAAGGTAGAATGTGGTATATTTATACATGTGTGTGTGTGTATATCTATATCTATATCTATCTATCTATCTATCTATATATATATATATATCTTTTGGATCATAGGGTTTTTTTTAAATCTACCTCTTAGCACAATGAAAATAGTGGGTATAGATTTATTTAATGTTGGAAATTCCCACTTAGTTCAAAAATAGAATTAGTCTTTAAAAAATTAGCTTATACAATTAATTTGTTTTGTAGATTAGCAATTATAATTAACAACAGAAAGCACTTAATAACCTCTGTGTCCAAAGTTCAAAATATTATCAATGGAGGTCATTAATTAGCTGAAGTCCTCTGAAATACTTTGTAATTTGTTTTCCTCTACATTTGACTTGACATTTATATTAAACCCAGATTTTGAAAAAAAAAATGTTTTTGATGCTACTTGGCATAACTTTGTACTACATTATGTGTTGCTGTAGAATTTACAAGATCAACATTTAGATGTCACCAGAGACATATATCCTTGTACTGTGATAGACATTATCAGGCACTCCCAAAGTAGCAGCAGCTATTTACATTGAACTTAAATAGACAACTATGGAAATGTCAAGAAGCATTACATTTTTAGAAGTTAGAAACATTGAGGAGAATTAGGCTTTTTGTTTTTAATTTGCATTCAAGTGACCAAAGAGTGTCTTCTGTATAAGAATGATTTGTATGGGCAGAGCAAAGACCACAGTAACCAGCAATTTCAAATCATGCATCACAAACCTGTAGTGTATCATGAAATCAACTCAAAGGTCATAACTAGCATTCCTTCCCCTCCCCCACTATTGTTTAATGTACAAATAAAAAATAGAAGATCTAAAACAGCATTATATACAGTAGGGGAAAGAGTGGATTCATTTCATTTGAACTTCATGTTTTTAAGAAGAAAAATTTCAAGCATATACAGGAAGTAGAATAGTAAAATGAACCCACATGTACCCATCCCTCAGATCTAAAAATTAAGATTTGTGCTGTATCCTTCTCATATTATTTTGCTGATCTGTTTTAAAGTGAATCCAGGACATTATTTCATTTCACTCCCAAATATTTTAGGATGTACTTTTATTTTTTTAATGTTTATTTATTTTTGAGAGAGAGCGCATGAGCTGGGGAGGAACAGAGAGAAGGGGAGACACAGAATCTAAAGCAGGCTCCAGGCTCTGAGCTGTTAGCACAGCTCATCACAAACTGAGATCATGACCTGAGCCAAAGTCGGACACTTAAACAGCTGAGCCACTCAGGTGCCCCTAGGATGTACTTTTAAAAAATGAGAGACATTTTCTTATAGTACCACAATGTAATTATTATCAATCTTCATAAAATTGCATTATTTAATATTATATAATATCCAGTTTCCAAAATATCAAAATATTCTACTTTACCCAATGGACTCTTTAACAATTTTTAAAATGTTTCCTTTATTCTTTATATTCTTTTTTTTTTTTTTAATGTTTTATTTATTTCTGAGAGAGAGAGAAAGGCCGTGTGAGCAGGGGAGGGCCAGAGAGAGAGGGAGGCAAAGAATCCGAAACAGACTCCAGGCTCTGAGCTGGCTGTCAGCATAGAGCCTGACACAGGGCTCGAACCCACGAACTGCGAGATCATGACCTGAGCCGAAATCGGACACTTAACCGACTGAGCCACCCAGGCACCCCTATTTATTGTTTTATTATAAGTATTATTTTAATTTATATCCAAGCCAGTTAGCATATAGTAAAATTATGATTTCATGAGCAGAATCCAGTGATTCATCCCCTATATATCACACCGAGTGCTCATCCCAACAAATGTCCTCCTTAACGCCCCTCACCCATTTAGCCCATCCCCCGCCCACAACCACCCCAGCAACCCTTAGTTTGTTCTCATATTTGAGTCTCTTATGTTTTGTCCCCTCCCTGTTTTTTGTTATTTTTGCTTTCCTTGCTTTATGTTCACCTGTTTTATTTCTTAAATTCCATATCAGTGAAGTCATACGATATTTGTCTTTCTTTCACTCATTTCACTTAGCATACTACCCTCTAGTTCCATCCACGTAGTTGCAAATGACAAGATTTCATTCTTTTTTTTTTTTAATTTTTTTTTAATGTTTTATTTATTTCTAGGAGAGAGAGAGAGAGAGACAGCGTGAGCAGGGGAGGTCAGAGAGAGAGGGAGTCACAGACTGAAACAGGCTCCAGGCTCTGAGCTGGCAGTCAGCACAGAGCCCGACGCAGGGCTCGAACCCACGAACCGCGAGATCATGACCCAAGAGAAAGTCGGACGCTTAACCGACTAAGCCACCCAGGCGCCCCAAGATTTCATTCTTTTTGAATGCCGAGTAGTACTCCAGTGTGTGTGTGTGTGTGTGTGTGTGTGTGTGTTTATCCCACATTTTCTTTATCCATTCATCCATCGATGGACATTTGGGCTCTTTCCATACTTGGGCTATTGTCGATGGCACTGCTATAAATATTGGGGTGCATGTGCCCTTTTGAAACAACACACCTGTATCCTTTGGATAGTTACCTAGTAGTGCAATTGCCAGGTTGTAGGGTCGTTCTATTTTTAATTTTTTGAGGAACCTCCATACTGTTTTCCAGAGTGGCTGCATGAGTTTGCATTCCCACCAGCAGTGCAAAAGAGCTCCTCTTTGTCCACATTCTCACCAACATCTGTTGTTGCCTGAGTTAATGTCAGCCATTCTGACAGGTGTGAGGCGTTATCTCATTGTGGTTTTGATTTGTATTTCCCTGATGATGAGTGATGTTGAGCAACTTTTCATGTGTGTCTATTGGCCATCTGGATGTCGTCTTTGGAAAATTGTCTATTCATGTCTTTCATCTGTTTCTTCACTGGATTATTTGTTTTTGGGGGTGTTGAGTTTAATAAGTATTTTAATAGATTTTAAGATACTAACCATTTATCTGATAGGTCATTTGCAAATATCTTCTCCCATTCCATTGGCTGCCTTTTAGTTTTGCTGATTGTTTCCTTCCCTGTGCAGAAGCTTTTTATTTTGATAAAGTCCCAATAGTTCTTTTTTGCTTTTGTTTCCCTTGCCTCCAGGGACATGTGGAGTAAGAAGTTGCTGCAGCCAGGTCAAGGAGGCTTTTGCCTGCTTTCTCCTCGAGGATTTTGATAGCTTCCTGTTGTACGTTTAGGTCCTTCATCCATTTTGAGTTTATTTTTGTGTATGGCGGAAGAGAGTGGTCCAGGTTCATTTATCTGCATGTCGCTGTCCAGTTTTCCCAGTACCATTTGCTGAACAGACTGTTTTAATTCCATTGAATATTCTGCTTTGTCAAAAATTAGTTGGCCATCTGTTTGTGGGTCCATTCTAGGTTTTCTTTTCTGTTGCATTGTTCTGAGTGTGTTCTTGCGCCAGTACCACATTGTCTTGATGATTACAGCTTTGTAATACACCTTGCTTTCATTTTTCTTTTTCAGGATTGCTTTGGCTATTTGGGGTCCTTTGGGGTTCCATGGATTCTTTTCATTAAGTTTATGTTGAGAGAGAAAGAGTGCATGCATATGTGCATGTGTGCAAGCAGGGGAAGTGCAGGGAGAAAGAATCCCAAGCAGGTTCTGCCCTGTCAGCAAGAGCCTAATGCCTGGTGGTGCATTAATCTCAGGAGCCATGAGATCGTGACCTGAGCCGAAATTGAGCCTGATGCTTAAGCAACTGAGCCACCCAGGTGTCCCCCACAATGGACTCTTTTTAAAAGTAAATTGTTTTACAGTTGGTTTATTTGAAACCTAGAACTTTTGTTTATGTGTCTATGTATCTGTGATATAATATATTTTTTAGTGTAGGTTATAATTAAAAACGTTGCTAAGGGCATTGACAAGTTTTTGTTGGGGCTCAGGAACTAACTTTTCTTCTTGTAGACAGGTAGTTTCTATAGATGCTTGAAGATCCCATGATATAAAAATTTTAGAAATCAATTGCTTGTTTCTTCAGAGCTACAGAAATGCTTTGGCTTTTTAAGACATTTTCCCAACTGAAGTATTCCAATTTTCTTACGTAATGAATACACAAGCCATTCATTTTATTTTATTTTTTATGTTTATTTTTTATTGAGACAGAGAGAAACACAGCATGAGTGGGGGAGGAGCAGAGAGAGAGAGGGAGATACAGAATCTGAAGCTGGCTCCAAGCTCAGAGCTGTCAACACAGAGCCCGACATGGGTCTCAAACCCACAAACTGTGATTTCATGAACTGAGCTGAAGTCGGACACCCAACTGACTGAGCCACCAAGGAGCCCCAAGCCATTCATTTTGAAGAGGCTACTGATTTAACTATTTGTGGTACTTGAATAAGTAGTCTAGACTAGAGGAGATGTAGCCTCAAGTTTAAGAGTCTCTCCTCAAATAATAGATTTAGAACCTTGTTCACCACTAAAATAACATTATGTGGGGCAAAATGGCAAGGTCAAATGTTTAGTTATGTGATATAGTTAAACTCCCTCTTTCTTCAAGTTGACAAATTAGGGAAGAGTATGAAACAAAGTTTTCTCAGCAACTGTGTTCTCAAAGGTCCATGGAAATATCTGCATTCTTCCTTTCCAGCCACAGGACCTTTGCATATGCTATTTCATTCGTCAAGAAGAATTAACTTCTTTATGCATTGCTATTTCTCCTGGCTTTTTCTTTTCTTCCTTTAAATCTCAATACCCCCTTTCCTAGCAAGGCCTTCCCTGTCCCCCCCCCCCCACCTTTTTAAATGTTGATTTATTTATTTTGAGAGAATCCCGAGCAGGCTCCATGCTGTCAGCCCAGAGTCTGACGCAGGGCTTGATCTCACAAATCCATGAGATCATAACTTGAGCTGAAACCAAGAGTCAGAGGCTTAATCACTTGATCTACCCTCGAGCTCCTTCCCTGACCTTAAGTTACATTCTGCCATAGAACTTACTAGTGTTGTGATTTTACACTTTTCTCCTGTGGTGATTTATCTCCTCTCTCTTTACCTGCCTAGTCTGTAAGCTCCACATGAGTGGGGACTATCATTGCTCATCCCTGTAATCTTAGCACCTAAAACACTTCAGTTCAGCAGAAATTTGATGAATGGATGACATGATGACTGATGAACTGAATGCTTTCACCATAAAGCAGTTAAATACTCAGACTGAAAACATTTTTATAATTAAGCATCCTTGTCTTTTTTTCAGCTTAATTAAGAGTTTTCCTGGAATTTCAAAGTAAACATTAGATGCAAAGTCAGTCTCTGTTGGATTTTTTTTGTTTGTTCGTTTATTTAAAAAAATGTTTTTTACATTTATTTATTTTTGAGACACAGAGTGAGACAGAGTGTGAGGAGAGGAGGGGCAGAGAGAAGGAGACACAGAATCTGAAGCAGGCTCCAGGCTCTGAGCAAACGTTCAGCACAGAGCCTGATGCGGGGCTTGAACCCAGGAACCATGAGATCATGACCTGAGCCCAAGTTGGACACTTAATCGACTAAGCCACCCAGCAGCCCTCTCTTGTTTTTAAAGATGTTTAAACTAATATAATGATTTTAGCAGGACAACTTTTATAAATTATAAGAGGGACTTATAGATGATGACTGTTTTGCAAGGGTATAAAGGAATTTAATGATTTGAGATACATATAAAAATGTGTCAGGTTGGGGCACCTGGGTGGCTCTGTCGGTTAAGCGTCCAACTTTGGCTCAGGTCATGATCTCATGGTTCATGGGTTCAAGCCCCGTGTCGGGCTCTGTGCTGACAGCTAGCTCAGAGCCTGGAGCCTGTTTCAGATTCTGTATCTCCTTCTCTCTCTGACCCTCCCCTGCTCACTCTGTCTCTCTGTCTCTGTCTGTCTCTGTCTCAGAAATAAATAAAACATTTTAAAAAATGTGTCAGGGGGCGCCTGGGTGGCTTAGTCGGTTAAGCGTCCGACTTTCGCTTAGGTCATGATCTCGCGGTTCGTGGGTTCGAGCCCCGCTCGGGCTCTGTGCTGACTGCCAGCTCAGAGCCTGGAGCCTGTTTCAGTCTGTGACTCCCTCTCTCTCTGACCCTCCCCTGCTCACGCTGTCTCTCTCTCCTGGAAATAAATAAAACATTAAAAAAAAAATGTGTCAGGTCAACCCTGGTTATTGAGAAGTTTCCCACAGTTCTCAGAGCTATGACTTACGTTAGAAACATGGATGAATAGTGTAGAATCATCAGATAAAGTCCATGAGACTTAGCCTGACAAACAGGACAGTTCAGTTTGTACTAGTCAGCCCCTCTAGTCTCAATTTCTGCCACTCCTTGCTTCATTTTTAATGCTCTAATAATACAGATTTGTGTTTCAGACAGGACTATTTCATGATATCTGGCTGTTATTTCTGTTCCAAGCACCAACTCTAATTTCCTTATAGTTTAAGATGCATTTTTCCCAGGGCACCTGAGTGGCACAATCAGTTAAGCATCCAGCTTCAGCTCAGGTCATGATATAACAGTTCATGGGTTGAAGCCCTCTATCGGGCTCTGTGCTGACAGCTCAGAGCCTGGAGCCTGCTTCAGATTCTGTGTCTCCCTCTTTCTGCTCCTCCTCTGCTCATGATCTGTCTCTCAAAAGTAAATGTTAAAAATATTTTTAAAATATATTTTCCCATAAATGACCTGTGAACTGTTAACGTGTTACCTATAAAGATGAGGTCCTCTTTGACAGCTCACTTGTTTCTGTGGCCTCCAGCCGACACATGCACACAATCTCCTCTTAAATAGTATAGTAACGCTGCATGCTCCTATTTTTAATAGAAATGATATATTGAATAATTCTGCATATTGCCTTTTTCACTTAAAAGTATGTCTCTAGGAGGAGTCCATATTATTACATGTAGATATATCTCCTGCCTGTTAACTAGTGTGTATTGTTCCTTTGTATGAACAGATGGCCAAGTTTTTGTCCATTTCTCTACTGAAAATATCCATGTGGTTCCTAATTCTTGTAAGACCGCAGAGCAGGCTTCAGTAAGCTTTCTTCTATCTGCTTTATTGTCCACCTGTGTGACTATTTCTTTACAATATAAATGGAGGTGTAGGGTCCTAGGGTTTGTGAATTTGGGGATTTTATAGATGCTACGAAATTGCCCGTCAGCGTGGCTGCCCCTGTTTATATCCCTCCCAGCAGCATACGAGAGGATGTTTTCCCCTTGTCTTTACCAACACTGAATGACTAAGCTTTGTTAATTTTTTTCTACCTGATTTCCTGTTTCTTCTTAGAATTTCCTGATTTCTGTCTACCGGATTTCACTGAATATCGTTGACATTTGACAGTGCTTCTTACCTTGAGTGGCTGTTGACATTTTCTTCTCTGTGAATCTCTTGCTTCTGTCTGCCCTCTCCGGCTGCCTCTTGTTCGGGCCCTGGTTCACTGCTGTGGCTTCTTTGCTGTCACGGTTCAGGGCTCTTTGCTGTTTCTGAGCAGGGCTATGTAGGTATTCACTTCTTTTTTAATTTTTTGTTTCAGAGAAAGTGCATGAGCTGGGGACAGGGGCAGAGGGAGAAAGAGAGAGACTCTTTTTTTGGTTTTGTTTTATTTTTTTATTATTATTTTTTTTTACAAATAGTTTATTATCAAATTAGTTTCCACATAACACCCAGTACTCATCCCCACAAGTGCCCTCCTCCATGCCCACCCCTCCTCCCCCCCACATCCACCAGTCCTCAGTTTTTGTCAGCATTCAAGAGTCTCTCATGGTTTGCCTCTCCCCCTTTCCCCCACCATTTCCGCCCTTCTTCTCCCCCTTGGTCCTCCGTTAAGTTCCTCCTAATCCTCCTATACGTGCACACATATGATATTTGTCCTTTCTCTGCCTGACTTATTTCGCTCAGCATAACACCCTCAAGGTCCATCCATGTTGCTACACATGGCCAGATTTCATTGTTTCTCATTGCCATGTAGTATTCCATGGTATAGATAAACCACATCTTCTTGATCCATTCATCTGTTGATGGACACTTAGGCTCTTTCCATGTTTTAGCTATTGTGGAGAGTGCTGCTATGAACATTGGGGTACATGTGCTCCTATGCATCAGCATTTCTGTATCCCTTGGGTAAATTCCTAGCAGTGCTATTGCTGGGTCCTAGGGGAGTTCTATTGTTAGTTTCCTTGAGGAACTTCCACACTGTTTTCCAGAGGGGCTGTACCAGTTTACATTCCCACCAACAGTGTAGGAGGGTGCCCGTTTCTCCACATCCTCGCCAGCATCTAGAGTTCTCTGATTGGCTCATTTTAGCCACTCTGACTGGCGTGAAGTGGTATCTCAGTGTGGTTTTGATTTGTATTTCCCTGATGAGGAGCGATGCTGAGCATCGTTTCATGTGTCTGTTGGCCATCTGGATGTCCTCTTTGGAGAAGTGTCTGTTCATATCTTCTGCCCATTTCTTCACTGGGTTGTTTGTTTTTCGGGTGTGTAGTTTGGTGAGTTCCTTGTAAATTCTGGATATCAACCCTTTATCTGATATGTCATTTGCAACTATCTTTTCCCATTCCATTGGTTGCCTATTAATTTTCTGGGTTGTTTCCTTGGCTGTGCAGAAGCTTTTAATCTTGATGAGGTCCCAACAGTTTATTTTTGCTCTTGATTCCCTTGCTTTTGGGGATGTGTCAAGTAAGAAGTTGCTGCGGTGGAGGTCAAGGAGGTTGTTTCCTGCTTTCTCCTCTAGGGTGTTGATAGTTTCCTGTCTCACGTTCAGGTCCTTTATCCATTTTGAGTTTATTTTTGTGCATGGTGTGAGAAAATGATCTAGTTTCATTCTTCTGCATGTTGCTGTCCAGTTCTCCCAACACCATCTGTTAAAAAGGCTGTCTTTTTTCCATCGGATATTCTTTCCTGCTTTGTCAAAGATTAGTTGGCTGTATACTTTTGGGTCCACTTCTGAGTTCTCAATTCTGTTCCATTGGTCTATGTGTCTGTTTTGTGCCAATACCATACTGTCTTGATGATGACAGCTTTGTAGTAGAGGCTAAAGTCTGGGATGGTGATCCCTCCCGTTTGGTTTTATTTTTCAGGATTACTTTGGCTATTCGGGGTCTTTTGTGGTTCCATACAAATTTTTGGATAGTTTGTTCTAGTTTTGAGAAGTATGCTGGTGCAATTTTGATTGGAATTGCATTGAATGTGTAGAGTGCCTTAGGTAGTAATGACATCTTAACTATATTCTTCCTATCCATGAGCATGGAATGTTTTTCCATTTCTTTGTGTCTTCTTCATTTCCTTCATAAGTTTTCTATAGTTTTCATCATACAGATCTCTTGTATCCTTGGTTAGGTTTATTCCGAGGTATTTTATGGTTTTTTGTGCAATTGTGAATGGGATCAGTTTCATGATTTCTCTTTCTGTTGCTTCATTGTTGGTGTATAAAAATGCAACCGATTTCTGTACGTTGATTTTGTACCCTGCAACTTGGCTGAATTCTTGGATCAGTTCTAGTAGGCTTCTGGTGGAGTCTGTCGGGTTTTCTATGTAGAGTATCATGTCATCTGCGAAGAGTGAAAGTTTGACTTCCTCTTTGCCAATTCTGATGCCTTTGATTTCCTTTTGTTGTCTGATGGCTGATGCTAGGACTTCCAGCACTATGTTAAACAGCAGTGGTGAGAGTGGGCATCCCTGTCGTGTTCCTGATCTCAGGGGGAAAGCTCTGAGTTTTTCCCCGTTGAGGATGATGTTAGCTGAAGGCTTCTCATAGATGGCTTTGATGATGTTTAAGTAGGTTCCTTCTATCCCAACTTTCTCGAGAGTCTTTATTAAGAAGGGATGCTGTATTTTGTCAAATGCTTTTTCTGCATCTATTGACAGGATCATATGGTTTTTATCTTTTCTTTTATTGATGTGATGTATCACATTGATTGATTTGCGAATGTTGAACCAGCCCTGTAACCCAGGAATGAATCCCACTTGATCTTGGTGGATGATTCTTTTTATATGCTGCTGGATTGATTTGCAAGGATCTTGTTGAGAATTTTTGCATCCGTATTCATCAAGGATATTGGCCTGTAGTTCTCTTTTTTTGCTGGATCTCTGTCTGGCTTGGGAATCAGAGTGATGCTGGCTTCATAAAATGAGTCTGGGAGTTTTCCTTCGCTTTCTATTTTTTGGAATAGCTTGAGAAGAATTGGGATTAATTCTGTTTTAAATGTCTAGTAGAATTCCCCAGGGAAGCCATCAGGTCCAGGGCTCTTATTTGTTGGGAGATTTTTGATCACTGATTCGATTACTTCACTCGTTATGGGTCTGTTCAGGTTTTCTATTTCTTCCCGTGTGAATTTTGGTAGTGAGTGTGTGTTTAGGAATTTGTCCATTTCTTCTAAGTTGTCCAATTTGTTGGCATATAATTTTCATAGTATTCCCTGATAATTGCTTGTATTTCTGAGGGGTTGGTTGTAATAAGTCCATTTTCATTCATAATTTTGTCTATTTGGGTGCTCTCTAGAAAGAGAGAGACTCTTAAGCAGATCCTTAAGCCACGAGCCCAATGCAGGGCGTTAACCCATGACCCTGCCAATATGATCCGAGCCAAAATCAAGAGTCGGATGCTCAACCAACGGAGTCACCGAGGTGCCCCTCTTTTTTAATTTATTCAAAATAGATACACCAAGTGCTTGGTGGGTGCCAGGTACTGTGATACGGGCTGATGTGTGGGGACAAGACAGAGTCTCTGCTGTCATGGAGCTTGTATTTCAGTGGAAGAAATAGACAACGTAACAATAAGTGGTACATAGTGCAAAGTCATATACTCTGAAGATAATGTAGGTAAGAGGATAGAAGTTAGGACGCATTCAGGAGGGAGTGTATCTTAAAGAAGGTGGTCAGGGAAGGCCTCTATGCCAAGGTGAGATGTGAGCAGAGACCTGCATGAAATGAGGATGTGAAAAAGCCTTCCAAGGAGATGCCTTAGCAAGTGCAAAAAACACCATGGTAAAAGGGGGGAGGGAAAGAAAGTTGGTGTGGCTGGAGCTCAGCAGTTAAGGGGCAGAGTGCACAAAATGATGCTCAAAAGGCAGCCAGGGGGTGCCTGGGTTCTCAGTGGTTAAGCTCTGACTTCCGCTCAAGTCATGATATAACGGTTTGTGAGTTCGAGGGTCACATTGGGCTTTATGCTGTTAGCGTGGAGCCTGCTTTCAGATCATCTCTCCCCCTCTCTCTGCTTCTGACCTTCCCCTAACCCCCCCATGTGCTTGCTCTCTCTCAGAATAAATCAGTTAAAAAAGAAAACGGCAACCAGAATCCAGATCATGAAGGATTTTGGAGGCCACGATAAAGATCGTTAATTTTATTTCCAGGGTTTTGGGATGCCTTGGAGTTTTGTGGGTGAGAGAGTATCATTTAGAGGATTCTGGTTGCTCTCCAGTGAAAAGGAGGACGAGTATGGAAGCTAGAGAATCCTCAGGTGGGTATTGCTGTCATCCAGCAAGGATATTCAGGATCATGGTGATCAAGGTGGTAAGGAACAGGTGGGGGATAGATTTTGAAGGTGAAGCCAGTATGACTTAATGGTAGATTATAAGTATGATGGGCAAGGGGCTCGGGGAAGAGTTGGGTGATCTCAAGATTTTGATCTGTGCTACTGGAGGGGTAATGAGGATCCTTACAATGGATGGAAGAGACCGGGTAGGGTAGGCTTAATGGAGAGAAATCCAGAGTTCCATTTTGGGTATTTAAATTTGAGATGCTTATTAGATATCCAAGTGTCAAGTGGGTTTTCAGATCAAGGGAAAAATCAGAACTGAGAATATATATTTGGGAGCTGTCCCCTTCAGGGATCATATTTAGCACAATGAACTGCTTGATACCAATGAAGGAATAGCTAGAGAGAGGAATAGTCAAAGACTGAGCCAAGGGCCACCCAGAGTTGGGGGGTCAGGGACTAGGAAGAAAGCCAGGAGACAGGAGTTTTGAGGGCTCTGGAAACCAAGTGAAGACTCAGTCAAGAGTGAGAATTGTGTCAGATGCCATAGAAGGATTGGGGAAGTGGTGTGCTTATGACAAACACTGGACATCATATGGTAGAAGCATTGGTGACCTTCACTGGGCAGCCTCAGTGGAGAGAGTTGGAGAGAAAATGTGAGGTGAGCAAGTGATTGTGTAAATGAGGGGCATACACTTCTATCCTGACTGCAGCCAGCGCTGTCAGTATGTCTCTCTGGGACCTTGAAGTTGAAAGTCTCTTGACAGATTTCTACTCCTTAATCAAAGATACTTAAAATGCAGTACTGGTTTCTTCCTCTATCTCTTCAACTCTACACACTGTCACCTACCCTTCCCAGGCTGTGACAGATGTCCTACATTGGTCTTTCTATAACACACTTTTTTTTTATGTGTTTGTTTATTTTGAGAGAGGGCATGAGTGGGGCAGGGCAGAAGTGAGAGGAAATCCCAACAGACGTGGAGCTTGAACTCCTCAAGCATGAGATCATGACCTGAGCCAAAATCAAGAGTAGGACACTTAACCGACTGAGCCACCTACATGCTCCTCTTTTATCTGTAAATATGGCTGACTGCTCACAGACAAGAGGCTCAGAAGGCAGCCACGTTGTTTTTCTCCGTAATTCCTAGCCCATTCTGGGTCTCAGGAATAACTATTTGTTGAAGTGTACCTCACTTTTTTTAAAAATAAAATTTTTAATGTTTATTTTTGAGAGCGAGACCGAGCATAAGTGGGTGAGAGGCAGAGAGAGAGAGGGAGACAGGATTGAAGCAGGCTCCAGGCTCTGAGCTGTCAGAGCCCAATGCAGGGCTCAAACCCACAAACCATGAGGTCACAACCTGAGCTGAAGAGAGACTTTTAACGGACTGAGCTACCTAGGCACCCCTGCACCTTACTTCTGATAGAGTTTTCAAAGGGAGAGTGAGATGGAGCCCCTGGGTGGCTCAGTCAGTTGAACGTCCAACTTCAGCTCAGATCATGATCTTGCAGTTGGTGAGTTTGAGCCCCACATCGGGCTCTGTGCTGTCAGAGCCCACTGCAGATCCTCTGTCCCTTCTCTCTCTGCCCCTCCCCCCACCCCACTTGTGCTTTTTCTTTTTTCCCCCCTCTTTATCAAAAATAAACATTAAAAAAGGGGGGGGAGAGAGATAGAAGGAAGGGAGTCTAAATCTGATGGTCGTGTAGGGGAGTAAATGAAGAAAATAAGTTCTACTAGATGAGCAAACTACATAATTGTGGAGGAAGAGCACCATTTCTCAGGATACTGGAATTGCCAATAATCGTGGAGCAGAGCACTTCAAGGATCTGATGTATGTATTTTTTTAAAAGAAGTTAATTTTGGGGGCGCCTGGGTGGCTCAGTCGATTAAGCATCCAACTTTGGCTCAGGTCATGATCTCATGGTTCACGGGTTCAAGCCCCACATCGGGCTCTGTGCTGACAGCTCAGAGCCTGGAGCCTGTTTGAGATTCTGTGTCTCCCTCTCTCTCTGACCCTCCCCTGTTCATGCCCTCTCTCTCTCTCTCTCTCTCTCTCAGAAATAAATTTTTAAAAACAACATTAAAAAAATTTTAAAAGAAGTTAATTTTGAATGAAGGTTAATACAAAGGTTTGCTCAGACCCTTTTATGATGTGAATTCCATTTTGGACTCAAGCTATTGAGTTTATGAAGTTAAAATATATGCTTTGTGAAACCAGTGTTTCCTCTCAGCCTAATTTTAACTGGTAATTGCTTCTCAATGGCTCCTCTGGAGTACCTGTTGGTGAGGTACTGGACCCAGGGGAGAAGCAGAAAATAAGATTGCTGAGTCCTCAGGTATAGGAGTGGGCCCTCTGGTGTGGCTTTGACAGTCACTAATGTCACATACCATGTCGTATACTGCTTCCATTTCACCATCTATAATTTGATGGTTAATAGTATTTGTCTTGTACTTTTCCCATAAAAGGTGCTTTATTACCACCAAGTATTCACACTGCCTCCAGTGATTAGCAGGGTCCTCTGAGGAAAAACAAACCTTTGATTTCAGTATCCAACTTCTTTTTATCTTGTACTGTAAGAAAACCATTGCCAAATTATTTCATCTGGCTAGCGGCCTCGTGCTGTTACATCTTTAATAAATGTTCTCATCAAATGTACTTTTAATTAAGAGTCTGGTCAAAATGCAAGTCCTAGTTTTAATCATAAAAACTATTTATTGAGCATCTAATATCTCCTAGCCATTGTGCTTGGACTTGGGACTTTAAAAAAAAAACCATCTGTGGTGCCTGAGTGGCTCAGTTGGTTAAACGTCTGACTTTGGCTCAAGTTATGATCTTGCAGTTTGCGGGTTTGAGCCCTCCATTGGGCTCTGTGCTGACAGCTCAGAGCCTGGAGCCTGCTTCGGATTCTGTGTCTCCCTCTCTCTCTGCCTCTCCCATGCTCACAGTCTGTCTCTCTGTCGCTTAAAAATAAATAAACATTGGGGTGCCTGGGTGGCTCAGTCGGTTAAGTGTCCGACTTTGGCTCAAGTCATGATCTCACGGTTTGTAGGTTCGAGCCCCGCATCGGGCTGTGTGCTGACAGCTCAAAGCCTGGAGCCTGCATCAGATTCTGTGTCTCCCCCTGTCTCTGACCCTCCCCTGCTCACATACACTCTCTTTCTCTCTCGGAAATAAATAAAACATAAAAAATTTAAAAAAATAAACATTTAAAGAAATAAATCTTAAAGCATTTTTTAATGTTTATTTTTGAGAGAGAGAGACAGAGCCCAAGTAAGAGCAGGGCAGAGGCAGAGGGAGACACAAAATCTGAAGCAGGCTCTAGGCTCTGAACTATCAGCACAGAGCCAGATGTGAGGCTTGAACTTCCCAGCCGTGAAATCATGACTTGATTAACCGAGCCATCCAGGTGCCCCTAAACACACATCTTAATACAAGTCTGAGGACAAAACAGTATTCTGCTTTGCTCTTGTAAACTTTTACCTAACTTGTGAAATATTCTGTTGGAAATGAACTATGACAATATCAAATAACTATGTAACTTTAAAAATTTCCCAAAAATTTGGGGAGCCTTGGTGGCTCAGTTGGTTAAGCATCTGAGTTTAGCTCAGGCCATGATCTCCTGGTCCATGAGTTTGAGCCCCACATTGGGCTCTGTGCTGACAGTTCAGAGCCTCGACCCCCTTTGGATTCTGTGTCTCCCTGTCTCTCTGCCCCTGCCCAGCTCACACTCTGACTCCCTCTCTCAAAAAAATATTTTTCCTCAAATTTAATAATTATAGTCTTCATTGTTAAATATGAGACTAGATTTTTAAGTTTATTTTGAAAGACAGAGTGTGAGACAGGGAGGGGTAGGGAGAGAGAGATAGAGAAAGAAAATTCTAAGCAGATTCTATGCTGTTAGCACAGAGCTAGACACAGGGCTCAATTTCATGATCTGGGGATCATGACCTGAGCCCAAATCAAGAATCGGATGCTTAACCGACTGAGCCACCTAGGTGCCCTGTGAGTGGGTACTTTAAAATGCTTCTAAAGTTTCTGATTCAGGGAATTATTGGGCTCTTGGGAATTTTCTAGTTTAATGTTGCTCAGCAAAATATAATGTAAGTATCATATGTAATTTGAATTTTCTAGTGGCTACTTGAGGAAATGTATAAAGAACAAGTGAAATTAATTTTAATAATACATTTAATCCAAAAAATTTAATCTGATATGTTGAAAATAACATTTCAGTATGTGCCCAGTACAAAAGTTAAGAAGCTACCTTCTTTTGTTCCTACTGTCTTTAAAATCCAATGTGTATTTTACACTCCCTGCATATCTCCATTTGGATGGTAAGTTTACATTGGAAATACTTGACCTCTATTTAGATTTTATAAAACTTAGTTGAAAGAGTACATTCACACAGCCAAGTTCTTCCAAACATACTTAAAATTTTTCCAGCAATCGAAATTAGATAAAAATTAAGCTTCTCGGTTAAGCTAGCTCCATTTTTTTAAGCGCTCAGTAGCCACATGAGGTTAGTAGGTGCCATTTTTAGACTGTGCAGATGGGAAACATTTCTTCCATTATGGAAACATAAGACAACTTTAACTTACTGAGAAAACCGAGTGGCAGTCACAGACCTGGGAGCAGAACCTTGTTTTGCAAGGAGTTTCATAGGCATCAAATCATCTGGAATACCAACCTTTTGAGAGACAGGCGGTCGAATGAATGGGCATACAGGGAGTATAATGCAAGAACTATTGATAGAGAGGCTTTCTAGGAGGTATGTACCCCCTTAGATATGTTTGGTTGTTACACATTATGAGATTTAAGTAGCTTACACTATGGAGGTGTTCCAAGTTATGTTTTGTGAGGAATTGGTCAGTTGTGGCAATGTACACATCACATAAAACCATTTTAACCTTTGTTGAGTGTAATTTCAGTGGCCTTATGCACATCCACATTGTTATAAAACCGTCATCTCCATCCATCTCTAGAATTTCATCTTCCCAAACCAAAATTCTGTGCTCATTAAACTCTAAGTCCCCAGCTCCTGGCAGCCATCATTCTACTGTGTGTGTCTATGAATTTTATTACTCTAGGTACCTCATGTAAGTGGAATCCTGCAGTATTTGTCCTTTTCTATCTGGCTTAATGCTATTAGCATAATGTCTTCAAGGTTCACCTGTGTTGGGGGTGTGTGCCCGAGTTTCCTTTTTAAGGCTAGATAATATTTCATTGTATGTGTATCCCACTTTTTTAATTGAAATACAGTTGACATATAACATTGTATAAGTTTTATGTGTATAGCATGTTTTTGATAGATTTATATAGTGTAAGATAGTTGCCACCCTAGCTTGAGCTAATACCTCTATCACATAACATAATTATCATTTCTTTGTAATGTGAGAACACTTAAGATATAGTCTCTTAGCGGTTTTGAAGCATATTATACAGCATGGTTGACAATCATCACTGTGCTGTGCATTAGATCCTCAGAACTTCCTTTTCAGTTGCAAGTTTGCTATCTTTAATACTGTTCGTCCCCTCCTGCACCTCAAACTCTGATAACTACCATTCTACTGTTTCTATGAGTTTGACTTTTTTAGATTCTACACGGAAGTGATATCATATAATGTGTATCTTTGGTTTATCTCACCAAGCATAACGCCCTCAAGGACTATCCATGTTGTCACAGATAGCAGGATTTCCTTCTTTCTTAGGGGTGAATAATATTTAAGTGTGTGTATGAATACATTTACATATGTATATATACATGTGTACACACATATGCACGTGTGTGTGTGTGTGTGTGTGTATGCCACATCTTTATCCATTCATCTGTTGATGGAGGCTAGGGTTATTGGAATATCTTGGCTGTTGTGAATGATTCTGCAGTGAACACGGGAGTGCAGATACCTTTTTGATCACCTTTTTTCAGTTATTTTGGGCATAGAATCAGAAGTAGGATTGCTGGATGCCAACTCCTTACTGTTTTCCAGTGGCAGAACCTCCTTACAGTCCCATGAACTGTGTACAAGGATTCCATTTTCTCTACTTCCTCCCCAATGCTTGTTACTGTTTATCTTCTTAATGATAGCTTATCAGGAATGACTTGGTGTCTCACTTTGGGTTTGATTTGTGTTTCCCTTATGATTACTGATGGTAAGCACCTTTTCATGTTCCTGTTGGCCATATGGATGTCTTTGAAAAAATGTGCATTGAATTTCTCTGCCCATTTCAGAATCATATTGTTTTTGTTGTTACTGTTGTTGTTGTTGTTGTTAGTGTTTGTTACTGAGTTGTATGAAATTTTTTTATGTATTTGGATGTTAACCGTTTAACCAGTATGTGATTTACAGATATTTTCTTTCATTCTATGTGTTGCCTTTTCATTTCATTTGCTGTGCAGAGGCTTTTTTGTTTGATGTAGTCCCACTCATTGCGTATTGCTTTGATTTTACTTGTGGTGTTGTATCAAAAAAAATTGTTTCTGAGAGTAATGTCAGGAAGCTTTTTCTGTGTTTTATTCTAGGAGGTTTACTATGTCAGGTCTTATATTTAAGTCTTTAATCCATTTTGAGTAAATTTTTGTGAGTGGTTTAAGACTGAGGTCCAATTTCATTTCTCTGCATATGGTTATTCAGTTTTCTCAGCACCATTTGTTGAAGAGACTATCCTTTCCCTCTTGAGTATTCTTGGCTCCATTGTCAAATATTACTTGACTCTACATTTAGGTGTTTATTTCTGGGCTTTCAGTTCTGTTCTTTTGGTCATGTGTCTGTTTTTATGTTACATAGGCTTTTAGTATACTTTGAAAGCAAGAAGTGTGATACATTTGGTTTTGTTCCTTCTTAGGATTGCTTTGGCTATTCACGGCCTTTGTGGTTCCATTCAAATTTTAGGATTGTTTGTACTTCTCTGAAAAATGCCATAGAAATTTTGATAGAGATTGCTTTGAATCTGTAGATGGCTTTGGGTACTTGGGACATATTAATGATATTAGTTTTTCCAATCCATGAACATGGGCTATCTTTGCATTTTTGGGTCTTCACTTTCTTCCATCAAAGTCTTGCAGTTTTTGTTACTTTTGATATTATGGTGAATGGGATAATTTTCTTTCTTTCTTTCTTTTTCTTTTTTTTTTTTTTTGTAAAAGATCTGTCATTGTGACTGTGCAGAAATGCAACTGATTTTTTTTGTATGTTGATTTAATATCCTGCAACTTTACTGAATTTGTTGACTATTTCCAACAGTTTTTGGTTGAGTCCTTAGGATTTTCTCATATATAAGATCATCATATATCTACAAATAATGACATTTTTACTACTTATCCAATTTAGATTCTATTTCTTTGTCTTGCCTACCTGATCTAGCTAGGAGTTGTGAGAGTGGGCATCCTTGTTCTGTTGCTGCTTTTAGAGGGAAAGCTTTTAGTCTTAAGTATGATGTTAGTTGGGGGTTTGTCATATTTGCCTTTTATTATGTTGAAGTGTATTTCTCTATACCCAGTTTGTTAATGGTTTTTATCGCGAAAGGATGTTTTATTTGTAAAATGCTTTTTCTGCATCTGGTGAGATGATAAAATGGTTTACCTTTCATTCAATAAATGTATCACATTTATTGTTTGTGTGTATTGAATCACCTTTTCATCCCAGAATATATTCCATTTGTTTATGGTGTATGATAATTTTAATGCATTGCTGAATGTGGTTTGCTAATAGTTTGTTCAGAATTTTTGTGTCTGTATTCATCAGGGATAGTCGTCAACAGTTTTCTTGTATATCCTTATCTGGCTTTGATATCAGGGTAATGCTGGCCCTGTAAAATAAATTTGGGAGAGTTCCCTTCTCTTAGACTTTTGGGAAGAGTTTGAGAATTATTGATGCTAATTAGTCTTTAATGTATGATAGAATTCACCAGAGATTTAATTTATTTTTCTTAAAAATAAATTTACTTTATTTGCCCTAAATTAAGGAAATAATTTAATTTCCTTAATGATTGCTGATTAAGATTTTCTATTTCTTCATGATTCAGTCTTGGTAGGTTGTACGTTTCTAGGAATTTATCCATTTCTTTTAGGTTATCCAATTTGTTGGCGTAGAATTGCTCATAGTAATCTCTTATGATCCTATGTAGTTCTGTAGCATCAGTTATAATGTCTCCTCTTTAATTTCTGATTGACCCTCCTCTTTTTTCTTCCTCTAGCCAAAGTTTTGTTAATTTATCTTTTGGGAAAAAACCAAAACAAAACAGGTCTTATTTTCATTGATCTTTTCTGTTGTTTTCTGGTCTTTATTTCTGCTCTCATCTTAGTTATTTCCTTCCTTCTGCTAAAATTGGGCTTACTTTGTTCTCTTTCTAGTTCTTGAGATTAGATCATTTACTTGAGATCTTTCTATTAACATATGCATTTATCACAGTAAATAGCCCTCTAAGGACTGCTGTTGCAGGATCCCATACGTTTGGCTGTATTGTATTTCTATTTTCATTGTTTTGAAATTTTTAAAATTTCCCCTTTGATTTCTTCTTTGGCACGCTGATTGTCCAGGAGTGTGTTGTTTAGTTACCACACAATCATAAAATTTCTAGCTTTCCTCTTACTGATTTCGAGTTTTGTCCCATTGTGCTCAGAAAAGATACTTGACATGATTTCCGTCTTCTTCAATTTGTTAAGACTTGTTTTGTGGCCTATCACATGAACTTCCTGGAGAATGTTCAGTGTGCACTTGAGAAGAATGTGTATTCTATTGCCCTTGGGTGGAATGTTCTAGAAATGTCTGTTAGCTCCATTTGGTCTAATACAGGATTCACGTCCAGTGTTGTCTTGTTAATTTTCTAACTGGATGATCTATCCATTGGTGAAAGTGGGGTGTTGAAATTCCTACTGTTATTGCTGTCTGTTTCTCTTTTCAGATTGGTTAGTATGTACTTAATATATTTAGGTCCTGTAATGTTGGGTGTATATATATTTAGGATATATTTTCTTGATGAATTCACTCCTTTATTATATAATGAATTTTTTTTTGTCTCTTGGCACTATTTTTGGCTTCAAGTCTATTTTGTCTGATGGAAGTATAGCTACCCCTACTTTCCTTTGTATGCCCTATTTTGTTTATTCCATCAGCGGTGGACCTTTGTGTTCTTTCCACTTTTTGGCTATTGTGAATAATGCTGCTGTCAATATTGATGTAACAAAGTATCTGTTGAAGTAGTGAGGATTTTTTTCATTCTTTATTACAAATCTATCCATCAAGCTTACACAGTGTCCAAATTAGTGGCAGTGAGAATGTTGCTTCATTGGAAAACCTACCTCAAGATCTTAGAATGGTGGAAAAAGGCTTCTAGTCATATTTTCTTTTCTTTTTTTTCTTTTTTTAATATTTTTATTTATTTCTAGGAGAGAGAGAGAGAGACAGTGTGAGCAGGGGAGGGTCAGAGAGAGAGGGACTCACAGACTGAAATAGGCTCCAGGCTCTGAGCTGGCAGTCAGCACAGAGCCCGACGAGGGGCCCGAACCCACGAACCGCGAGATCATGACCTAAGCGGAAGTCGGACGCTTAACTGACTAAGTCACCCAGATGCCCCATAGTCATATTTTCTTTCTTTCTTTTTTTTTAAATGTTTTATTTACTTCTAGAGAGAGAGACAGCGTGAGCAGGGGAGGGTCAGAGAGAGAGGGAGTCACAGACTGAAACAGGCTCCAGGCTCTGAGCTGGCAGTCAGCACAGAGCCCGACGCGGGGCTCGAACCCACTAACCGCGAGATCATGACCTAAGCGAAAGTCGGACGCTTAACCGACTAAGCCACCCAGGCACCCCTGTCATATTTTCTAAGAAACTATGAAGTCTCCTTTGTCGAGATGATATTTTAGATATTTATACTATATTAGACCTTATAATCATCTAATATATATTTAAAAAATTATAATTATTTAATTCATTTTATTTCATTTTATTTTTTAATGTTTGTTTATTTTTGAAGGAGAGATTGATAGAGCGTGAGCAGGGGAGGGGCATAGAGAGAGAATGACACAGAATCTGAAACCAGTCCAGGTTCTGAGCTGCCAGCACAGAGCCTGACACAGGGCTCAAACCCATGAGCCATGAGAATGTGACCTGAGCTGAGGTCGGATGCTTAACCGACTTAGCCACTCAGGTGCCCTGTATTTTATTTTATTTCGTTTTTGTCTTTGTTTTTTTTAAAATGTTTTATTTATTTCTAGGAGAGAGAGAGCGTGAGCAGGGCAGGGCCAGAGAGAGAGGGAGTCACAGACTGAAACAGGCTCCAGGCTCTGAGCTGGCAATCAGCAAAGAGCCCGACACGGGGCTCGAACCCACGAACCGCGAGATCATGACCTAAGCGAAAGTCGGATGCTCAACCGACTAAGCCACCCAGGCGCCCCCTGTATTTTATTTTAAAGTAGGCTCCATGCCCAGTGTGGGGCCTGAACTCATGACCCTGAGATCAAGAGTTGCAAACTCCACCAACTCAGCCAGCTAGGCACCCCTGTTTGTTTTTTTTAAATCACTACCTTCAGCCCTCTTCCACAGAGCCCCTCCAGAATGTAAATTATGTAAGGACATGGATTTAGGGGGGAGTTTTGTGTTCTGCTCTATTTTTGGTGCTTAGAGCTGGACCTGCTACACAAAGTGGTCAGTAAGCTCTGTTGGAATGAATGAATGTTGCTTACATGTTAACCAGCTTTATGGTTTCCCAGCTTTATGATTTCCTGCATGTCATTTTCAAAACCTCTGTATTTAGCTTCCTTTGAACATCTTAGTATTATTGGTTTTCCTGAGGGAGAGCATTCAATACAAAATGTCTGATTTATAGATCTTAAAAATTGTTGGAGGTAAGATATGAAAAATGATTGTTACATTGGGAGAGGAAAGAAGACAGAGATGGATTAGACAAAGATACACCTGGAGTTTTGTCTGTCTCTAATTTGACTGTATTGTTCCCAAAGCAATAACATGTAAAACATCAGAGAAACTCATACATTGATAACCCAGATTTAGGGAAAAAAGTTAAATAAGGTCAAATACTGTTTTTTTTTTTTTTTTTTTTTTTTAACATTGGATGTTAAATGATCCAGCTATCATCAAAAATACAGAAACAGGGATGCCTAGGTGGTTCAGTCAAGTTTCCGACTTTGGCTCAGGTCATGATCTTGTAGTTCGTGAATATAGGCCCCGCAGTGGGCTCTGTACTGACAGCTCAGAGCCTGGAGCCTGCTTTGGATTCTGTGTTTCCCCTTCTCTCTGCCCCTCCCCCACTCTCTTTCTCTTTATCTCTCTCTCAAAAATAAATAAAAAATTAAAAAATATAACAAAAAGTACGGAAACAAAATAATCTTTCTAAAATAAGAACACTCGATTGTTTCCTCTCAGTGCAACTATTTTTTGATATGTACTAATCGATCTCCATACTGCTTGAGCAGAGTTCCAGTCTCTGTCTTTGTGACCCCAATTAGAGTTTCTAAAATAGCAAGAACTTTGAAACATTAACTGTGAAGGCAGGGAACGTGGTCCTTTTTCTTTTGTAGGCAAGGAAACTCGACTCTGAGAGGTAAGATGATGTCCGGAAGTGATTCTTCCACCTCTGTCTTTGTTTGAGTCATTTTCCTTGTCTTGGATTTTTGTAAGGATATAATCTCAGTTCCAGTTAGAAAGGGAGATCACAATGCCAGGCATCAAATCCACATATCAGTCCTCTCCTTAATTGCTGAAGTTTGACACGTCCCTGTGTTTGTCCCAGAAAACTCTTAAGGTTCTTTTATTAGCCATAGGGAATTAAATTTCCTAGGTAGACAAATTAACTTCTAAATTATGAGAGAAACAAAACAGCACAAAAAGTGGGGGTACTTCTTGCTTCAACTTAAAGCTTTCTCAAAATAATTTCTTTCCCTTCTCCATAGTTTCCACAGAATGATCTCTCTCTCTCTGTTTCTCTCTCTCTGTCTCTCCCTGCCTCCCTCCCTCCCTTCTTCCTCTATTAGAACTCCCTATATAATTCATACCTTCTCTGATGAGTAAATGTTTCGCCAGAAACTTTCTTTAAAAAGAGAAAAAAGTCATCTTAGTATCCTAATACAAAGTAGATGAGGTCAACTAGACTGTTAAAATGACGAGTGTTTTTTAAGCCATGTAGCTATAATGTTTGGGCAATTCTTGAAACAGGGAGGGTGGTAACTCTTTATAAAGATTTAAAACTTTTTCATTTTTTTAAGATTTCACTAAATAAAGGAATGTGAAATAAAAGAAATAAAAGAATTCACTAAATAAAAGATGAATAGAATAAGGAAGGAAAAGAATCTATTTTGTGGATAAGCCGCCTTCATGGACTTGCGCATTAAATTTCATACTCTAAAGCCTACCTGACAGCGTTTGAAGCTTCATACCTTACTCTTGGGATTGCAAACCCTGGTTTTTCATAGACTCCTGCCCCCTGGCCTGTCTCTAGTTCTTGCAGAAGTGAGTCACCAAGTCACTTTAATTCTGGTTCAAAAATAATTATACCCACATATCTATCGTATTTTTTTTATGGAAAAGGGGTTGAAACGGAGAAGACCGAATTGTGAGAAAGTTAGATTATTACAGTCCTCCAGGTCTTCAGCTGACAAGTGAAAACACCTTGAACGTGATGCCCAGGAAACCCTGTCTATTTGACCTCCCTTTCGTTCACGCTGCTCCTCACCCTGGGAAAGACCAAACGTCTGGTTCCTAGAGTGCTGGGCTTTCCCTTAGTCAAGTGTATTTTTTGAAGTTTGGAGAAAAGTTATGGGTCTTTCTGTCCTTAGTATTTCATAGTTGAATAATTTCATCTACTGAAAAGTATAAAATGAGCTTTGAGTATTTATGCACCTCTACGTTTGCAACAATCCAAGGAAGGCTGTACAAAGAAAATCTTGAAATGGCCTTGATTTTGAAAATCCTATTATTGTAAAAAGACAAAAACCAAACCCAAACCCCAAAATACCAACGTCATAGTATTCATGAATAGTAGGTATAATGTAGCAAATGGTAAGGATGCTGAATTAGCAGGGGTTAGGGGGTGGAGGATGAGGGAGTATGAGTAGATGACCTTTATCCTTGTCTGATTCCTAGTTAAGGCAAATACGAAATATACGTTAGATACGGTATTTCTTCTCAAAGAAAATGGTATTTGGAAATTCCTATGTAAAGCTAGTTTGCCATGAGCAATATAAAGCCCTTTAATGGGGGTATCTAGGTCCCTATGGATATATTTTTTTAAACATGCACCATGTGGTGCAATCTGTTACAGTCTACAAGGAGGGAACAGGGGGAGTTCGGTAGGGGCCAGGAATAAAGTCATCTTGGGGAATTTTTGAGGTACTCACTAGTAATGGAGGAAATGATACAGCTAAAGCCTAGAAATGACATCCATCCTGCCCTAGGTGGTAACCCAGGCTATATTAAGTATACACTCTTTTTTAGAAACAATTTAGCAAGTTAGTCAATTTAGGGGAGGAAAAAAACAACCTTTTCTGACATGGTTAAATTGCTTTTCATTTTGTATTTTAATCTAACCTACTGGTGATTTAATTTACAGAACTCAAAGGAAGTGTGCGCTCAAATATTTGAGGATGTTAACGTATCAACCACTGTTTAATTTTGGAATGTGCCTACTAGCTTGACACAATATTTTACCATCTCAACAAATGTTTAGCCTTTTTTTTCCACTTGACTAAAGAGAAATAAGTTTCACATCACTTCATTCACCTTCTTATGTGCATATGCTGGGAAAGATTGGATGTTAAAAAAAAAAAAACTTCCTCATGTTCTTTTCTACTACATCTAAATCTGTTTACCAATTCAAAGCTGCTAAAAAGCCCTGCATTCTCCTGCTAAATCAACTGGATGGCTAGAAACCAAACTGTGATGTAACAGGAAAAAAAAATTATCAATTTATTTTCATGTCAGAACATTCTTGAGAAGGTATAAATTGTTCTGGTCTCCATGCCAGTTTTCTTTTTTCTTCCTTTCTCTGTCTTCCTTTTTTTAAAATTTTTATTTTTTTAAAGGCTTTCAGCTTTTTAAGCCGATACTTTTTATAGTTATATAACAGTTCTAATATTTTGTGACATTTTGTATTGTGACACTATAGATGAAATTGTCATCGGACTGACATTCTGTGCTGTTTATTCCTTAATTACAACTGTTAACACTGTAGAGAAGGATGTTAATCTGCCAGCGCATATTATGAAAACAACGTTATTGTTACCCACACCAACACCCACTCAACAGGATATTTCCAAGATGGTAGTTGAAAGGAACTTATCAGCACAATGGACGTTTCAATATAGCTTTTTTTTTTTTTAAGCTTATCCTATCTTCTTTTAAAAACACAAACCAGTTTGAAATTTAAACTCCTGAATGGTAATCAACATATAGACTCCCCTTACTACAAGGAGCTGTGTCTATAGTTAGAAAAACAAATTTTTTTTTTTTTTTTTTTTTTTTAGTGCTCAAGCAGTGGAAGACTGAGGAACCTCAGAGCTTTCTGACATATTCAGAAATAATGAAAATAGAAGGGAGAGGGAAGGGCAAGTTTAAAGATGAAAAGATGAGAAGAATTACTGATATTTACAGGGTCGGCAATCCTTAAATAAATTAAGTCAAAATCCAATAACCATTCTCAGTTCTAACAGGTGACTTTTTTCAGAACCACGTCTGAGCCTTCCTGAAACTGGCTACTGATGAAATGCTTTATGGTTTAGTTCTTTCCTCCAGAACCTTCAGAGGATTGATTATCTATAAGAGACAAAATCCTATGAAGCAGCTAAGTGTCTATTTTCCACTTATGAAAAGAAACTGTAATAATGGGCCAACACCCACGTTGATCCTGTGTGGACCCCAATCCCTGTAATAAAATAACCAAAATGATTCTAGAAAATGTCAAAACAGAAAAACCAGTATTCACTGTTGACATGAGAATGACTAGAAATGATTTTTTTTTTTAAAAACAGGACACACATGCTTATTTAGCAACTTATTTAATGAACAGCCCACTTTTTAGTATCAGCTTTTAACACTAACACTTCCACGGGTTTAGCAGAAAGCAAATTCTTGAGCTGAAAGTAGTATTAGGTCTAACAGTGATAACCTGAGGCTGTCAGCAGATTGTCAGATCTTGACGGTCACTGAGGAGGCAAGGGGACAAGGCGAATATACTCGATTCCTAAAGTTCCTGAAATGATCTGTATCTTCTTTAATATTCAGCTGTACTAAACTGGTTCTTTTGAAAGAGTGTGTGAAGGAGTTATCACTGCGCCTCACTTCGAGTGGTATTTTCTGCTTCATTTTCATTTTCAACACCGATCGGATATGGTGCTCTTCCTAAAAGAAACTGTTCCCATTTGGGAATATATTCTTCTACTGATGCCCAGTAAAGAGTCTGGGGAAAAAAAAAAACAACATCCAAAAGTAAAAAAGCATATCAAGCAATTGAACTTGGCTCTTCATAATAGTCTAAATGTTTATTCACTGCAGTGTGTGTATGCGTGTACACACACACACACACATACACACATATACGTAGAATGCACTTCCTCTACAGAATATTTTATGTTAATTTTAGAAAGAAATCTGGCTACTTACTAGTGTTAATTTTCAAATTTCTCAGTAAAACCAGCGCCTGGCAGAATTACAGGTTTTAGGATTTTATTGTGATTTTACACGCCCTCTTGTGGCCAACCTTGTGATTATTACCAGTGGAATCCTTTATGGCTACAATCATTAAATATATTGGGTTACTATTCCAAATCTCATTCTAAATGATTACGCATACTAAAGTTATTACAATGAAATGATTAACCATGAACAACTGCTTTACAGTTGGCCTAAAAAGACTGGACCTGGGATCAGGAACTGAAATATAACTAGTACAGGATTCAGATGAACGGACTCCTTAATTGAATGGGGAGAAACATTTAAAATATGCATCCACTATACCTTTTAGAGGAGCACGCAATATGGGAAATTGTAATTTCTTCCCAACTTTTTTGTTTATTGAGAAAATAATCCCATGCAACCATTTTTCATTTAAATGACTTAGAAACTGAGGTACTGCATTATCGACCAGATTATAACAAGTCTGGAGGCTACAGAGGCTCAGGCAAGATCACCATATAGTATCCTAAAAGCTTTGATAGTTTTTTTGCATGACTGCTCTAAGGAGGCTAAGGAAAAGTAAACTACCCAAAACTCTGTATCCTTGAAGGGCATTTTATATGAGATGATCACTATCAATCTCATTTTGGGAAATTCAACCAAAGAATTCCATAGCATTACGAACGCCTAATGAGTCACTCTATGCGTTAACAAGGTACAGGAGTTCTGAAAGTCGAAAATGGTGAGCGGTTCTACATCTCTGTGTATCTATGCATGTGGTCTGAGAAATAGCGTGACACGTTTAAAATAGAGGTTGTCCTGCTGTGCAAGACTAGCTAAGAAAAATACCAACCAACGCCTGTGGTTGGGAGTTTCTCCACCATTCATGGCTGGATTAACCCCTATTGTGTGGGCCCAGTATAGGCCAGAGTAACGTATTGGTGAATTCAACAAAGAAAAAGACATGCCCAAGGCACAACTTTGTACCGTAGTTCATTCTATTCCTTGATCACTGCCTCTTGTTATTGCTCTAGATGACACAGAAAATCGAAGGGCAAATTCTCACCCTTTAATTTTGAGTCTGTTCACATCCCTGGTTAGGCAGCAAGCAAAACTGTATTTGGAAAAGGTCATTAGGAACATAAAATTCAACTATTCTATATGGAGTAAATTTCCTTTCATCACAGACATATTCATATACCAAGTCGGGTTTATTTTTGCCAACAATCTTCCCAATCTGTTCTTGAACTGAGCAAAATAAAACAGACAAAAGCCACACTACACTGCATGATAATATGCATTGAAATAGCATTGGTTGAAATTTGGTGAAGGGACTGAACTACTAACATTAGCCAACAGGAAAAGCACTTTGGTTAGGCATGCTGTCATCTTAAGATGTAGTGCATACCGTCGGCTATAGTTTAACAGGGTAGTTGTTTCTAGAGGAAAAGACAAGATTTTTAGAAAATTTTCACGTGACACTTTGTGTGTGTGTGTGTTTTTTTTTTTTCACACATCAAGATACTTCTTGATCACCTACGTACAACGCACAGCATTATGGACATGTAAGGATCAGTCAGACACATCTTGTTTATTTTACTGAATAAACAAATCTGGGAAATACACAGAACCACAGTTAATTTACAACGTACTATTAACAGAATGGCGTCTCTTCTTATACTTTTGTTCTTTAAGATTCTCACCTCAAGAGAAACCACCTCTGGTGATGGAACTGAGTGGCTCCGGGTCTGTAGAGACTTTTCTGCTGCTTCTATATCCTGTGATAGGTATCAGTGCTTTAGAAACAAAATGTATTTACGGAACCGACACAAATGGCACCTGTAATAGCAATGTCTGTATCCAAATCTCTCAACTTTTCTCTGGATGTACAGTCTGAACTGAAGGAAGGGCATTGATCACTAGCTAGGTAACCAGTTTCAGATAAAGGAGAGTTTCTTATAAAAAAAAGTGGGGCACCATGGGGGGCACTTTCAAGGTCTTCTATTTCATTTAAAATAGTAAATGACAATAATTCTTACAAAATGGACTTTGCTCAGGATACTACCTTAGCTCTAAAACCATTCAATACAGCCAGATGGATAAAACGGTCGAATATTTAGATACTAAAAACCGTCAGCTAGTTGGACAACCATGCTACCTTAAAAGTGAAACGTTCTAGGGGCGCCTGGGTGGCTCAGTCGGTTAGGCGTCGACTTAACTCAGGTCATGATCTCACCGTTTGTGGGTTTGAGCCCCGCGTCGGGCTCTATGCTGACAGCTAGCTCAGAGCCTGGAGCCTGCTTTGGATTCTGTGTCTCCCTCTCTCTCTGACCCTCTCCCGCTCACACTGTCTCTCTCTCAGAAAGAAATAAAACATTGAATTGGGGCGCCTGGGTGGCTTAGTCGGTTAAGCGTCCGACTTTCGCTTGGGTCATGATCTCGCGGTTCGTGGGTTCGAGCCCCGCGTCGGGCTCTGTGCTGACTGCCAGCTCAGAGCCTGGAGCCTGTTTCAGAGTCTGTGACTCCCTCTCTCTGACCCTCCCCCGTTCACGCTGTCTCTCTCTCTCTCTCTCCTAGAAATAAATAAAAACATAAAAAAAAAAAAAAAGAAAACATTGAAAAAATGTAAAAAAAAAAAAAAAAAAAGTGAAGCATTCTGGGCCTGATCATGGAAGTGGTATATTAATGTCACACATTTCATCTGTTCAGTGTTCTTTTTATTTTATGCTTCGGCAAATTCTCCACATATTTAAAAGAAAGTCAGTGAGGTAACTCAGTACTTTGCGGGAAAAACCGTTTCACTATACTTTCTAGACTTTTAGTGCTAGATTTCTAGGGTGATCTCGATGGCCAGCTTTACTGTTAGGTTGTACCTCATTCAGCTGATGGCCGTTAAGCACTGTACTTTAATTTGTAGTTGAATTCGGGGGTGTGTGCATTTTCTCTTACGGTTGGAGAAACACAAGGGTAATTAATTACACTTAATTCATACCCTGGTAAAGATGTTACCTTGATATGTGGAAGAAGTGCATGCCTAGAAGTGTCGAACGCTCCAAGTCGTTTGTGAAATGCTGAGCTCTGTTTCATGCTCCCCACACTGGCACCTATGTTGTCTTGTGCTTGCTTATGTTTGTCAAGTTCACAGAGGCCTTGGCTGAAGGCCGTGTAAATTTTGTCTCTCCTTTGAGCTTAGTGAGTTGATCGAAAAGAGAAAGTTCTCTGATCCATGTACGAGCACTGGAGCAATCCAAGCACAGGGCTGTTGGACAGACGGAGAGCGAGGGAAAAGGGCGTGGGAGTGGGGTGTGAAGAATCCAATGCTGAACAGGAGAAAAGAGCGAGCAGATGGTAGCGGCGGGAGCAAGGAATGGGTGTGAAATGTAAAAGGGAAAAACAGGAAATTCCCTAAAGGGACTCCCCAAAGTTGCACAACCATTAATGCACCTGCTGTCTAGAAGAAGGTGATTTGAAGGGGAAAACCATCAATTTAGGGATAAAAAGCCCATCTATTAGCACTGTCTATTCCCTACCAGAAGTTTATCGCTGAGACACAGGCTACAGAGCTTTTGATGCTGATGCCACAATGAATAGTGAAGATTCAGTCTTCTGCGATTGCACTGAGACTGTAGAAGGTCCTGGAACTGTTATAAATCAAACAAACAAAAGAATCCCAACTCCATTTACACCATTATATGAACAGTTATAAATTTACTGTTCGTGGTACATCTAGGTGCTACTTGGACCTGTAGACAAGATTATAAACGTTTGCCTTAAAGCCCAGAAAATCAGGATATTGAGTCTCTCTCCTAGAGGAGAAGATTTGCAGTGAAAGAGTAGACATGAGCAGGGATCCGTGGCCTGGTAAGACGGGCGTGTGCTTAGTAACTTGACTGTCAGCTCTGCAGCATTTCGACAAGGGATTATCACCCTTCCAGAGAACTTCTTTCTCAAGTGAGATTTTACTTTCTTAGCAGTTTTGCTTACCTCTCCTACTTCTCTCTCTCCTTAGCTGGCTCCTTTTTTCTCTTCTTAATCCTAAGTGTGGGCTTTCTTAAGATTTGTGACATCTGTCCTCATCTTTTTACTTTTTCTCTCTCCAAGACTGCCTCGTATCGAGCTTCAGCTATTCACGTAGAGGGATAGACAACTTTTCCTAGCCCTTATTTCTCAGCCTAGTAAAACTCCTCTTATTCCTCCTGAATGTACTGAATATCCACCAGTGGGACTTCTCCTCCCCTAGACACCTGTGCTACATCTGTCTTCAACTGTTCTTGTTCCCCGACATTTAAAAATTCAAAGATCCGTAGACGGATCCTTCAAGATGTCTCCTCTAGCTTGCCGTTCTGTGCTCTGGCCTGATTACAGCACTTGCTTGTTCAACAAATCGGACTTGGACTCAGGCTTAGACGATGTCTCATTTCAACCACCTATGGCATTGATTAGTTTTGTTACAATTACTACTTTAAATAGGTCTTTATGTAGTCAAGAGAAAAAAAAAGGGGTACCCACTACAGAGAGGATAAAGTATGAATTCCTTAGCCTGAGTGAAATATCTTGGCCTTCTGTAGCAAGTTATATCCTATTACTTCCAATGAAGAATTTTCTCTTGGATTATACATTGTTAGAAGGTAAGGACTATGTCTCCCACATTACAACCTTTAAGCATCCGAGAATCTAATCAAGTGCAGGGTTGAATGAGCTTAAATACTCATTACATAAATAAATGATTAAGGTGTCAAAAGTTTCCTGAGTATAAATGAAAAGCTTAACAACAACAACAAAAAAAGTACTCTGAGGGGCCAGAGAAGAAAAAAAGCAGATGAAAAGAGGCTAGACTTCCCTGACTAGACCTTGTTATCTTCATTTTTACAGATCAGTCACTGTATCATTTAAAAATTTATACGGTTATAGAACAAATGAAAAAGCAATCGCTAAAAATTGAAAACAAAAGGAAACAAATCTATTGGCTATTGGGTGGCAGAAGCACATCGAGAAAAAATACATCAGGTGTTCTTAGCACATGGTCGTTTGACTAAGCAGCCATAGTGAGATCTACCCCAAGGACAAAAAGAATTGTAAAAAGTATCTGACTGAAAGCCATACGCAGTGATCTTCCTGTTGCTGGCAGTACTATCTACATTATGGGATAAAGTAAATGAGTAGTTATTTTGGTACCGGAAACTTATTTGCAAACTGAGATTTTTGGTTTGAGGGTGGAAAAAAGAGTTAAAGGTTGATGATTTTAAGCTAAAAGTCTTGTCATCATGTAATCACAATGGAATTATTGATAGGAGCTCTTGATGACTTTTACCTTAATCGGGTAATAAACACCCGATTAAGGGCTCTAAATATATATTCCTATCAAAAGGATCTACCGCTCCTTGGAGAAACGCCAGTTCCAGGTCTAAGCAACAAATGCATAGGATTAACCAGCTAGATATGATACCAGAAAGAAAGGAAACTACTAAGGACTACCAAGCATCAGGTCAGAGGCATTCAGGAGCTAACTTGGAGGATCCCACTTGGTAAAAATGGGACAATTTGAGCATCAGTGGGAATACGAATTGAACTGGGTTGAGACCTTTCAAACCGCAGCCATATTTAAAAACACCTATTGGTCAGATGGTGACCAATTGGAGGATACTAAAGAAGCAACCTACTATTTTCGAAGACTAAGTACAGAGAAAAGAATCCAGCACTCATCATGATTTTCGTAGAGGAAATGTACTTTAGTATAACTAAATAACTGCTGAGGGCAGGTTCATCTTCTTATAATCAGCAGGTGAATGAGAAGGCATAAAAGAATGCAAATATCACTGTTTGGAAGCCCTAATAAGCCATGTAGGCCATGATCACCAGTGACGGCCAACATTCCAGAAAGAGAGATACCCAGTCATTACGAAAGTTTTCTCCCCCAAAACACTGAACCTGATCATGCAGAGCATTAACATGTGGCTGCTGTGCACTTTAAAATGTGACAAGTCTGAATGTAAAATACACACTGAATTGTGAAGGCTCAGTAAGATTATTGGGATGTGCACTGGTATTATTAAAAAAAAAAAAAAGAGCTCAGTAAGAAAAAAGGATTTACTAACTTTCAGTAGCAATGCATTTGAAATATGAAAATTTTAATAGGTTACACTTAATGTTTCTTTTAACTGTATTAAAAATGGTTACTGAGAAATTTTAAATTACTTGCACTGTATTTCTGTTGCATAGCACAACTTCATCCTATCAATTGATGGAAATAACGGGGAATAGAGGAACATACTAAATGATACCTCAGCAATGGAATTAGTAATATCCAGACTGTGGGAAACTCTATAGGAGAATCGAGCCCATTCCTTCAACAAATAAATTCAAAGAGGTTAAGAAAAAAAAAGGCAGAGGGAACTTCTAGAGATTTGGGACACATGTAAGTCAACTACATACTGGATTTTATTTGGATCCTAGATTTAAACAAATGTATAAACCATGCTTATAACTTAATCAGGGAGGGACACCTGGGTGGCTCAGTCTGCTAAGTGGTTGATTTTTGGTTTCTGCTCAGGCCATGATTTCAGGGTTTTTTGAGTTAGAGCTCCACATCAGGCTCTGCACTGACAGCAATGAGCTTGCTTGGGATTCTCTCTCTCTCTGCACCTTCTCTGTTTGTGCTCTCCGTTTCTCTCTCAAAATAAATAAGCAAGCCTAAAAATATTTACAAAGTTGATATGGGAGATGGGAATCTCAAATGAATATTTGAAGAATTATTAATTTCTTAAATCCATCTTGATATTGTGTGTGTACTTAAAATAGCCCTTATGTTTGATAAACACTGAAACAGATGTATACCAAAATGTCTACAGGTGACAAAATGTCCTGTCTGAAGAGTAGCTTCAAAATCCTTTGAAGGGCTGGCAGGGGGTGAAGGTGAGGAGTGTAGATGAAACAAGATTGGCTGTTTTGATAATTATTGAATCTGGGTGATAAGCACATGGAAGTATATTCTTCTATTTCCTTTTCTACATAGGTTCAAAATTCTCCCTAACAATTAAAAACCAAGTTTCCAGTATGGATGGAGGTGTAAATGTTACTCTATGGCAGTATTTACCAGCCTCTATAAATAAGTTGACTCAGGATTAGGAAAGATACCTATGAGCACAAAAAGTGCTGAGATTTCTTTCTTTCCCCCTCACTAGACCTGTCCCTCCCTCTCAACCCAGCAATCGATATCTCCCTATAAATATATACCCTATAAATATATACCGTGAAGCCAGCTATGGCTGGGCTGGGTCTAATTGTTTAATCTGCTCAGGTACAATTTCTGGGATTGCAAAAAGAAGATGCAAAGGCATGAGATACTGGGTCACCAGTACAAGCAACATTGAAGCATTTGTTAAACTTACTCTTCATTGGACTTGGAGAAAAGTGAGGAGTGTGAGTAGGAAAGCAGAGAGATGTGGTGCTGTAAGTTACTGTCTGTCCCGGGGTGCAGTTTGTTCAAGGCTCTAACCACCAGCTGCCCCCAGAAGGCTTCCAGGGTGCACCTTAAGGGAAGCACTTGTCATATCGCTGATCTGCTGTCATACCCTCCCGTTCCTTCTCACCCTTGGAGGTTTGTCCATCTTCCTCACAAGATGATGTTTGCTACCACAAAACTGACCTTTTGGGTTGAACAGTTTTGTCAGTGGGCGGGGATGGGGGCGGCGCGGTAAGGAAGGAGGTGGCAAGAGATGACCGTTTACATCATGGAAGTTTTTACAGAAACAAAATTCTCTCTTCCAAATCTGTTTGTTTTTATTTTTTTTATTTAAAAAAAACTTTTTTTTAAATGTTTTATTTATTTCCAGGAGAGAGAGACAGCGTGAGCAGGGGAGGGTCAGAGAGAGAGGGAGTCACAGACTGAAACAGGCTCCAGGCTCTGAGCTGGCAGTCAGCACAGAGCCCGATGCGGGGCTCGAACCCACGAACCGCGAGATCATGACCTAAGCGAAAGTCGGACGCTTAACCGACTAAGCCACCCAGGCGCCCCTGTTTTTAAAAGGCAGATAAATTTCATTTTATTTCATTTCTGGGAAACTAACAGAAACTAACAATCCACTATCATCTATGACACTTACTGACTAAACCCTCAATGTGAGTTTTCTTGTCTACTTAAATTCATGTTCATTCTATTACTAACACGCATGAACTGTTGGGATTGGTCTTTTCATTATTCATTTTAAAGACATTCTTTGATTTTCTTGCTGATTTATTTTTCCAAATGCATTTAGAGAAATTCTTTTGGGTTTGATACAAATTTTTGTGGGGTTCTATCGAATCTAAAAATAACATTGTGGGGCGCCGGTGCAGCTAAGTCAGTTAAGCCTCTGACCTGAGCTCAGGTCGTGATTTCACAGTTTCTGAGCTCAAACCCCACATTGGACTCACTGCTGTCAGAGAGGAGCCCACTTCAGATCCTCTGTCCCCCCACGCTCTCTGCCCCTCCCCCACTGATGCTTGCACTCTCTTTCTCAAAATTAACTAAAAAATAAAAGTTAGGTCATGACAACTGGTTTTATAAAAATAATAGTTTAAAGAAAATTTTTTTCCCATCAGGATTAAGGCCTATGTCTCCATTAAAATTTTCTCTTAAATCTCCCATTGAAGTGTCATAATTGGAACAATCACGCAAATCCCTTGTTAAGAGCATTCCCAAGTATTTTATAATTTCATTACTAATATGAATGTGATTTCATATTGTCCAGGTGTATATATAGGACTCTTAAGGATTTCTGTATGTTTACCTTTTATCCATTAATTTTACCCAACTGATACTAGTTGTAAAACAACTTTGGCTTTTCTACATATATAGCCAGAGCACTTAAAAATACTAGTGTTATATATTCCTTTCCCAAAATAAAGGCTTACTCTCTATTAGTGTTTCTTATATTGGTTAGAGCATCTAAATAAGGTCAAATAACGGATGGTGATAGAACTCATCCTTATTTTGTTATTAGTATCTTTATAAGAATGCTTCCAAGTTTTAGTGGAACATTTTTAAAGTGTATTCTGAATTTAAGTACATATCCTGATGTAACTGAAACTGTTTTTGACAGGGGTATTAGGAGTAGTTAGCTACCTTAAGATTTCCTCAGGTCTAAATTAAGGAGATAGGGGTGGCGCCTAGGTGGCTTAGTTGGCTAAGCATCCAACTTTTGGCTGAGGTCATGATCTCAGAGTTTGTGAGTTCGAGTCCCGCGTTGGGTTCTGTGCTGACAACTCAGATCCTGGAGCCTGTTTCAGATTCTGTGTTCCTCTCTCACTCTGCCTCTCACCCACTCATGCTCTCTCTCTCTCTTAAGAATAAATAAAACATTAAAAAAAATAAAAGTAAGGGAATGGGGTAGTCAGTGGTTCTCACTGCTCCTTAGAACTACATCAGAGCAGACAAGGAAGGATTACATGGGTGGGGCTTTGGGCCAAAGAAGGTCCATTTTTTACCTATTTTAAATCTTTGAAGGGGGCGCCTGGGTGGCTCAGTCGGTTAAGCATCCGACTCAGCTCAGGTCATGATCTCAAGGTTTGTGGGTGTGAGCCCCACATCAGGCTCTGTGCTGACAGTTCAGAGCCTGGAGCCTGCTTCAGATTCTGTGTCTCCCTCTCTCTGCCCCTCTCCTATTCATGCTCTGTTTCTCTCTGTCTCAATAATAAGTAAACATTAAAAAAAATTAAATCTTTGAAGAAAAGCTTTTATGCTAAAAAAAATTTTAAACCTTCAATGAGAATTCAATCTACATGCTTTTTAAAATTTCTCCCAACTGAAAATTCTGTGATCAAGTCCTATTTATGTCACTTGCCCAATAATCTCTTTACAAAGTTTAAAACAAAATAATAAGAGGGAAAGCAGGAAAAAAACTGCATATACAACGATTCAAAGTCTGTTTTTTAAAAAGGAAAGAGACTGGATGTCTGTGAGCAAACACAGTATCTGGGATATAGCTCAGTAAATGCTTATGAAAAGACTGAAAGGAAAAATACAAAAGCATACTAATTTCTAGTTGGGCGGGATGATGTGGAAAAAAAGCTATTTCACAGGTGCCTGGGTGGCTCAGTCATTTAAGCATCTGATTCTTGATTTGGCTCAGGTCATGATCTCACAGTTCATGGGATCGAACCCTTCATCGGGCTCTGTGCTGACAGCTCAGAGCCTGCTTGGGATTCATTTTCATTCTCATTCTCTCTCTCTCTCTCTCTCTCTCTCTCTCTCTCCATCCCCTTTTCTCAGCCCTCCCCTGCTCATGCTCTCTCTTGCTCTCAAATAAATATTTACAAAAGTATGCTATTTCATTTTTACTCTTTCAAGTTTTTTTACAGTGAGAATATATTTTATAATCGGGGGAAAAAAACCATCCCCAAACACTACGAAACTAGGTTCATTATCTTCCTTCTAGGTAGGACAATCGTTTCTTAGCTATTCTTCTTCAATCCAAGCTCTCCATTCTTCAAATCACATTGCATATGAATAGGAAATGAATCTTTTCGTAAATACCCATATGTTTCTTATAGAAGTCTCTTTTTCTTTTGCTCAAACACTTTCAGTACTGTATTATCCCTACATATCAAGTCTCAGATTCTTCAGTTGGTCTCACAAAATAAATCCAACCTTGCTTCCTGTGGCTTTACAAGGTAGTTAGCTCAAGGTCCCGTGAGCGTTAATAGAGCTATTCATTCTTCTGGTCTTGGTTCTTCTGTAAGAATGCAGTAGAATACCTTACCTTCCACCTATTCAAACCCGTCTCCAGCCTAGCTTCCACTGTCACCCTTGTTAGAATATTTTAGCTTTTGATGAGTTTTTATACTTAGTCTTACAGTGCTGAGGATTCGACATAACTTAATGTTTGATCTCCTAAGATCTCATGTTTTGTGTGTGACAGCCTAAGGTCATCAGTTAAGCCTATGAGCTCTTTGATGTAAAGAACTCTGAATTCTTTTGTTGACTCCACTTTCTGCTGAGAACTAGCTCAGTAGTAAGGACTCTCTGGGCATTCACCAAATACTTGCTCCCTCAAAGGAAGACGAACTTGAAAAATCCAAATAATACCTGTACCTGTTGCAGGTAAGTAGCAACAAGCCTTCAAGCCTTCTAATTTAGGTTTTCTGACTTTTCACAGCAAATTCCAGATTATCCTATATATTTCCATTTAAAAATAAATATTGCAAACACCATTGGGCAAGTAAGACATATGGCAACATAGAATGCTTTGGTAGCACTATGGCTGTGACTTAAATTACTGTGGATCAAACTGCCAGAAGCTGAGAAGATAACTGAATTTCCCTCTTCCTTTATCCTCTAGTGACTACAGAAGATAACTATATCATGCCTATCGATGAAAATATTTAACAATAAAAAACTGAAAACACTGCTTTATAACTTAAATAATATAGCCTTACTACCAAATGTTTTAGTCATAGGATCTCTTGGAAGCTTGAATGGAAGCAAACTTTAGGGTTTTAATTATGGATGAAGCCATACAATTCTGGAAGCAAAGTATAGCAAGCAGCCAAAAATGTTACACATATGATTTTACTCCAAATGGGCACATTGGCCAAATGGTGAGGCCCTGCGCAATCACATACTTTGACCACCTCCTCCATCACTATCAAGAGAGATCTGGGAAATCTGTTATCTGATCTGTTAGAAATGAATTCTGTGTGTTGACTGTGGCCCCAATAGGGCAAACTCAAATTGTTCTTTTTATGACGTTAAATAGTTGTGAGTTGGATCTATCTAAAAACGTTAGAGATACTTCGTGGGGTTTTAGGATCTCCTTATAAGTAAAAGAAGATAGAAAGCTACATCTTATATTTATTACTTCTTGCATGAAGGTGACCTTTAAATTCTTTTTGTGGTCACTGATTTTTGTGATTGATTAAAAACACTTAGCTTAAGCAAACTTCCATTTTATTTTTTCATTTAAAAAAAATGAGATTCCACATGTAACTTATCTAATGAACATGGGTTTAAAAACTAGATGGTACTTCACTCATTGTATTTATTACTGCAAACAAATTATATACGTCAAAATTATGAAATTCACTTAAAATATTTTTTGCAAAGGTGAAGAAAAATATACTCAAGTCATTGAAACTTACCTTTAAAAGACTAAGGTTCCTTTTAAAAGCAGTCTCAGCTGCTTGTGTCTGAGATGTCTTTTCCTTGTTTTCATCTAGAAATTTATTCTCCATTTGTTGAAGTAACGTTAATCTTTGTAACACTCTACAAAAAAATGAAGATTTTATAAAGTTGTTTTATTAAGGAAAATTTTTTGCTTGACTAATATAGAAGTGTATTTCTTAACTGTTCCTCAATTCAAGTTCAGCCTATTTTCAAAGGCAACTACTATGTCAATTATTAAGACAGTAGAAAACTTAGGTAGTTCAGTAAGTCTTAGATATGGGTAAAATTGTTTTTATTTTTATTACCGTATCTACTGTAAGTACATGCTTCTGTTTTTTTTAGCCTCTATGGTCTTTGCAATTATCTTAGAGTGTTAAAACATGTTTTAATTTTTGGTGAAAATGCAAACTGTAATACATATCCCTTTGTACACATACTTATATATACCTCCCCACACACATACATTGATATAACTTGCTATACGAAACCTTCTGCTTAACACTTCAATACCCCTGATTCTCATGTTACACATTTAGAATTGCGCTAAACTTCCATATGTTTGAAGAAGCAATAAAAATATTTTTTTCCTCTTTTTCCAAGAGAAAAATGATGGTTCCATATATGAGTGAGAGGCTGTGTGTATGTATATGCATACTCGCAACAAGGTGAAACAGTAATTCAAGAAAGATGTAAAAAGTTGTAAGTAAATTATCAAACTACTTTGTTATATATATTTTAAAAGTGTCTCATTGGTTGAATGTTCATTTTCCAGGTTTCTTGGTCCTCTTAAATGATTCATTAAAAAAATGGCAGATGATAAAAAATACATGAGGGTAGAATCAAAATTGAGTAATTTGAACTTTTTTTTTTTTTTTTTTTTAATAAGGAAAATACCTTAGAAAGCCAAGGAAGAGGGCCTGGTAAAGAAAAGAAATTAAAGACAACCATGGGAGCCCAAAGAAAGGGGGAGGTGGAGAAGGTTAATATCAAGGATAAGTGCTGGACTGGTTATATAATTTGCAAGGCCTAATGCAAAATGAAAATATGTGGCTCCTTAAAAAAAAACAAAACTATTAGGAATCTCAAGACAGCAACATTAGAGCATTAAACCAAGCCTGCTCTGGGTATGAGGTTTAGAGAAGTCCATTAAATATCATTAAATACCAAAAATAAAAACCTAGAAGGATGAGAAGGGTAAATTTATCTAGGTAATAGCAAAGAAAAATAAAAAGAGAACATAAATAAATCTTTTTTTTAAATTTTTTTTTTAAAATGTTTTTATTTATTTCTAGGAGAGAGAGAGACAGCGTGAGCAGGGGAGGGTCAGAGAGAGAGGGAGTCACAGACTGAAACAGGCTCCAGGCTCTGAGCTGGCAGTCAGCACAGAGCCCGACGAGGGGCCCGAACCCATGAACCACGAGATCATGACCTAAGCGAAAGTCGGACGCTTAACCGACTAAGCCACCCAGGCGCCCCAGAACATAAATAAATCTTTAATCTTCATTATTTTTAAGAGATCGTGACACTGCCTAACACCAAAATCTCTCAAACATTAGAAAACGTAAATTACACATTTTCAGATTTTTAATACTTAATATATGTGTCATTTTAATAAATGACATATTTTAATTTTTAATTGTGCACACAATATTTCAGTGAGAAAGCCAGCACAACATACTCATTTAGATAAGCCTTTAAAAAAAAAAACTTACATTTCTTCATGTCTTTTAGAAAGGTGAATTTCTTGAGCAAACAAGGAAGTCATCTTTAGTCAAAGCTGTCTTATAAGCTTTCTGCCAAATAATAAAAACACGTACAGTTACTTCTACCACATATCCTCATCTTTTCAAGAGTTGATTGTTTTATTACCTCAACCCATTGATTTAGAAGTGAAAAATAAAAATTGAGATGTGATGTATAAAATGAAAGAATGCATTTAAAACCATTTTTATTTACGATGCACAGCTTTTCATATGCCAGATGCATCCCTAAACACCATGAATCAGGTAAACTAAACATTTCGCATTTCTTCCTCTTATTTCCTCACACTTTAACCTTAATCTGAATTGAAAACAAACAAGCAGCTGGTACTAAGACTAGTAAACATTTTATTGAATCAACAGAAAGCAAAAAAATTCACTCTGTAAAATTCAACACAGGAACATCATCTCTCATGCATGTGCATACACGCATAGAAAGGCAAACAAGTATGAGAACCAACTGGAAACTCATGGTCTTTCTTTTATTGGAAGACTGCCCAGTTCTCCCATCTCTTTTCCAAATAAAGTATTTTTCATGTGTAACGGCGGGGCAAGAGCACAATTGTTTCCTTCACTGTACCCTGCGTGCTTAGGACTCCTGTTGGGGGAGTCTCAGAAAGTCCCTTTTAATGGCACATGAGCAAGCTCACCTTAACTGAAGAGCCCGGATCAATACAGAAAAAAGATCAAGGGAAGTGCTTGGAAGGCTCGGAGCCGGAAGGCAAATCATCTGGTTGTGTACAAAAGCCAATGGTGACTGTCCTAAGGGAGGAAAAAAAACAAAAACAAAAACAAAAACAAAAAAAAACAGAAATGAAATTCTCTCTTGGGGCGAAGCACTGGCTTTCCTCAATTTTATGGATTAAAAACTGTCGCTAATCTCGGAGTGTCCAGCACGAACAGACTGAGCTCTTGCTTCAGCGCACATGCATGGGAGTGTAGGGCATGCAGCCCAGCCAAGGAAGCACTGCCCTGCCCTCATCGGGGTTCCTTCTAAGGGAACCGACGTGTTACATTCAGCACCACGGTCAGCAGCCACTCGCAGGCCCGCCCTCCAGGATCCAGTTACAGACTTTCCTCTAAGATCGCCGCAGGCCAATCCTCGCCGCCTCCCTCCTACTTTTGAATGCAGCGTCACGGAAATCTCCGAAAGTTACTCCGTGGTAACTTCTTTTCCGTAACGCCCGCCATCAGCACTCCAGGCAAACCCAGGATAAATGCCGCCTTTCGCACCGAAGAGCCGCACGGCCTCAGAGTCCTCAATCCTCCGACCACTCCAACTCCTGCATAGCTTATGCCTGGAGGAATCACGACTTTCCCTCATCGCCCCAGCTCTACCCCTTTAACAACATCCTCCTCCCGCGCCCCCCACCCCCTGGCCCTGCGGGCACTGGCCCCCTTCTTGGACCGTCCGGGCACCCACCCGCGGCCCGTAACGCCGTGGAACTCCACTCACTTAGCCGCACTTGGACCTTTTCGGTAAAGGCTTCCGCTACCGTGCGGACGCCGGGTCCCAGCACAGGCCTGGGCGTGGTCACGCTGCCGTCGTTACGCACGCGCGACGAGGTGGCGTAATCACGTTGCTATAAAAGGCGGACCTCTGGCGCGGGAGAGTTCCCCAAGCTGGAGTTCCGAGCTTTGCGGGAGCCTTTGGCCGTAGCTCAGGGTCAAGGCCTTTTATTTTTTATTAAGAAATTTTTTTTAATGTTTTTTATTTATTTCTAGGAGAGAGAGAGACAGCGTGAGCAGGGGAGGGTCAGAGAGAGAGGGAGTGACAGACTGAAACAGGCTTCAGGCTCTGAGTTGGCAGTCAGCACAGAGCCCGACGCGGGGCTCGAACCCACGAACCGCGAGATCATGACCTAAGCGAAAGTCGGACGCTTAACCGACTAAGCCACCCAGGCACGCTGGTCAAGGCCTTTTAAAATGAGACCTGATTCTGTTCAAAAGGCTTCAGAGAGGAAAGCTAGGGAGTCACAGAGTATGGACAGGGGAAAACACCCTTCCAGGCACTCCAAAGTGTTTGAACGGTCATTACAGTGAGTAAAAGCACTTTAATTCAAAGGTCTCCACCTTGGTGGTCCGTTGCTGAGCAGAGGAGCGGAGCCCCTGTCCGCCCTCTCTAAGGACAGTAATGTTAATCGGTGACGTTTCCAGGGGTCTGTGGTCAGGTCGCGGTGTGCATGTGGGTTATCTCGGTTCTCCCCATAGTGCTGGATTGGGTAGGTACCAGTATTCTCATTTAACAGAGGAGCAAACAAGCTTGGCCATTTAGATTGTAGCTTGAAGCCAACAGAGCTTTTATGAATTTTCCCGTGGCCTTCAGGACCCCACACTTGGAAATAATCCTTCAGTGCTGTGACGTGGTTTCTTAAACCTCCCCCCCCCCCCCTTGAAATAGCCTGGTAACACGCGAGGTACTATCCTTAATTTCAGAGGTAGAAACTGAGATTCAAGAGAAGTAGAGTAGTTTTCTTCCTAAAGTTACTGAGTTAGTAAAGGGCGAAGTGCTAGGACTCCGTCCAAGTGTCTTGTATTTTTTTTCTCCTAGAATATCTCCCTTGAACTCTGCTCCTGCGTCGGGACTATGACACTTCATGGTTCCTTTGCTTGGAAAACCTGTTCCTTAGAAACGCAGCGTAGACTCAGTTCCTCATCTTTCAGTGCTACTTCTTCAAAGACCCATTCTCTTGGACCTCCAGTATAAGAGAGCAACTCCATTTCTTCTCTTTTTGAGCTTCTCCTGCTTTGTCTCCAGAACACAATACTGTACCACTGTTTTTCATCCTAAGAATAGGTTTTTTGGATTCTTATTTCCTGCTGTATCCTCAGCAACTAAAATGACCTTGAAATAATCCGGATTGAAATTCCATTTTAATTTAAGAGAGTTGTCTTTGGTTGATAAGACCTTTTATGTAGCTGTCCCATAGCCTTACTTAGTAAACATGAAAAATAGACCTTTGAATGGCCCTTTGTTCTAGAAATGAAATAGAGCTTTTGGTTGGTTACAAGGCTTTCTTACCTTTTATGTAAATTTACAAGTAAGGATTTTTTTTTTTTAAATTTCTAGGCGAGAGAGACAGCGTGAGCAGGGGAGGGTCAGAGAGAGAGAGAGGGAGTCACAGACTGAAACAGGCTCCAGGCTCTGAGCTGGCAGTCAGCACAGAGCCCAACGAAGGGCTCGAACCCACGAACCGCGAGATCATGACCCAAGCGAAAGTCGGACGCTTAACCGACTAAGCCACCCAGGTGCCCCAAGGATTTTTTTTTTAAGTTGGTAATGGGTTGCATGAACCTAGAGGTTGTACATTAAAGCATTTGTATGTTTTTTTTTTAAATGTTTTATTTATTTCTGAGAGAGAGAGAGCAGGGAGGGTCAGAGAGAGGGGGAGGTACAGTATCTGAAGTAGGCTCCAGGCTCTGAGCTGGCTGTCAGCACAGAGCCTGATGCGGGGCTCGAACCCATGAACGGTGAGATCATGACCTGAGCTGAAGTGGGATGCTTAACCGACTGAGCCACTCAGATGCCCCAAAAGCATTTATATGTTGTTTACAACTGACTTTGTTCACATCTCCTGCTTTATGTAAGTTTGCATAGTGACACAATTGGGACAAACCCAGCTCTTTTGACTTTGAATCTAGCTTCTTTAGGTCATTGTCTTCCCTAGGAGTGACTCAAGGAATACCTTTGAATTGTCTTGCAATTTCTAGGAGAACAGTCATCAGGAATACCTCAGACACTTGAAGGTTATTTGGAGAGACTGATAATTTATTTTGCAGTGTCCCGTAAAAGCACTTACTTTCTACTCAAAGATCTTCTGTGATAGCTCCCCTCTTCATGACAGTCCCCAGTTGATGTTTTCTGTGAGACACTGGGTTGGGGAAGAAGCGTCTGTGGCATTTGCACAGTCTGTTATCAGTACACAGCTTCTGTTTACTGGGTAGTTTTGGGTACTTCTTGGAGTGAGATACTCATGGTCTACCACACAGATTATCGGAACCTACTGAGTAATGCCTGGCTCATAATGCCTGGGGCATGCTGTAAATGTGCTGTGAAGTTAGGATTTCCTAACCCTGGTATAGTTCTGCCCATCACTGTGGTAAAATTGTCCCCTTAGCCTCGTTATTTAGAAAGCCCTGTGCTCTTCAGCCATAAATTCTGCAAAGATGTATTTATTAAATATCTCTAAGATGTAGTCTCTGCCCTCCGAAGTCTAGAGGCCTTTTAAGGTCTTCACAAAAAGCTAGAGGATTTTGGCTGATTACATAATAATGACTCCTTTTTGTTGATTGTTCATTCTCTACTAGGCCCTGGGTGTGATTTACCTCATCTACCCCTCATAACAACCCTGTGAGCAAGACAGGGTCACTTGCTATCTTCCTTTTTTATAGCAGAGAAAACTGAGACTTCAGGACCTGATTTATTATGATCATACTGCAAGTAAATGGACCCAGGCTTGTTTGATGTTAGTATTGTAAGTATTTATGTACACTGTATCCATCATGTGTAACTAAACAGTATCCTGCAGATTATGAGGGTGCTAGAGAAGACAGAGCATCAGGAGCTGAGCCGGAATAGTCTAAATAACATTTCTAAAAAATGTTTGTTTTTGAGAGGGAAAGGGAGACAGAAGATCTGAACTGGGTTCTGTGCTGAGAGCAGCAAGCCAGATGTGGGGCTCGAACTCACAAACTGATATCATGACCTGAGCTGAAGCTGGACTCTGACTCGACTGAGCCACGCAGGCACCCCTAGTTAACATTCTGGAAGGCTAAAGTGAATGTTGAAAACTTGGTGGAATTTGGAGGTCTGCTTTTGTAACTGGGTAGATCAGGTGGCAAGATGGGGTGTGAAGTCTTTTAAGTGAAGAAGGCCTTATGGACGTGTGCACGTGAGAATATGTCTGGGGTGAGGGCCAGTGGAAAGGAAGCATTCAGAAGAAAGTTGTCTCCTCATTTCCCCCAATTTTGAAGATTTCATATCTCGTATCAGGGACTTAGAAAATAGAGGTTTGACAGTAATAAAGAAAAGGAGGTATTAGAAAAGATAAGACTGCTAAGTAAATAGAAATCGGGAGATTTGAGGATGAAAAAGAAAGGACAAGCTTTAAAGAGTAAGAAATACATAAAAGAATCCCTGAATCCTTGACAGTTTCAGAGTTGGAATTATTACCAGTAAATTATACAGTTTGTACAAACATTTACGGTTATGGTTTATACAGAGGGCATCTTTTTAGACTTCCTTTGGGTGTACTCCGGGTGGGCAATTAAGAATATGAAACACTCATGCCTGAAATGGAGTTGGGGTTTTTTTTTTTTTTTTACTTGTTTCAAGAAATCCCAGATGAAATTTGGCACACAGTGGGTCCATTTGCTTGTATTTCTGCTTTTCTTCACTTTGAAATATAATCATTAGACTTTTTTCTTTTTCCGGAGGTGTAGATGGTCCATTGCACTATGGAAAAATATTCTATGCTCAGAGTATCTCTGAAACACTTTAAATTGGCCCTGGATGGGTTTTGACCAAAGAGAATTTACAACCAGATACTTCTTGAGGATCTTTTGTCACTGAATCAGCTATCAGTCTAGGTCTAATCATATAAAACGGTGCCATGGAGAAGTCATTATCACAGCTGGGGCCTGCATCGTAGACATTCTTGGCTGAGAGAATCAGACTGTGCTGATAAAACTATGCTCATTCCTAGAGATTTCCAGTGAGAATTTACATAAGCTTTTTCCTTCTTGGGAGAGCAAATTAAAAACCTCACAAGTTCTAAAATTCACTTGAGAACGCATTAGAATTTTTAAATTGAAAGCACACACGATAATTCTTAGCAAATCGCTTGTATTTTGTATACATAGTAAATATATCTATTTTCTCCTCCCCAAATTTCAGTAATTTAAAACTCACACGATCCTTTTGTCTTAAATTGACACCCTTCTAGCTGTGTATAATATAAAAGGCTTTTTTGTTGTTCTTGCTGTTTTTAGTCCTGGCTCCTTGATTTCCCAGCGGCTTTCAGTTTACTCACTAGTCTGTCTGTAAGTCAAACTCGGGCTTTTCTTGAAGTAGGAATTTTGTCTGTATAGTTCTCCTGCCTGTTGATTTTCTCCATGTCTCTCCCCCACTCCCCACCCCCCCCGCCCCAGCTTTGCTCTTAGAATTCTGTAACAACTTTATCAGTCCACTATTGAGTAAGCAATTAAAAACCTTCTTCATGCATACTTGACTACTTGGAGCACTGTATTCCATAGTCCCTATCTTTTTTTTTTTTGATGCTCTGAGTTTCTTCACTAAAGAAAATCGGAGGCTCTTGGCATTAGCCGGTTTTCGTTATTATTGTTCGCTGGCTCTCCTTGAAAACTTATAATTTCCTTTGAAAGAATAAGAGTTGCAGTTTTACTACATTGCCACTTCTTTGTTTCAAGATCTAATGGTATGTAAAATTACTGTGAGAAAAGTCTGCTGTTGATTAATGTGTTTGGGACAGATCATTTTGAAACAGTCACCCATATCCTTCATGTATATGAGAATAGCATGAGATGACGTCTTATCTAGCTTTTGGAGCCTTTCATATGAATACATTTTTTCTTTGACTAAAGCATCAGGTCTTACTTTCAAACCTGATTTTTTTCTCTTGGGTTATGCTTTTCAGAAATTATTAAGTTGAAAGCTGAGTTGGATACTACTGATGGCTTGTTCTTACAAACCTCATATTTGAATATGAATGTTACTTTTATGTAAGAATTCTGAAAACTCTAGTTAAATAACACTTGGGATTTGGCCCATTTTTATAATCATATTTTTCAGAGAGGTTAACGACTTGAAATGATTCCTGACTATCTTTCTTTATGGGTCTGCTTTTTCTTGGGCTGTGAAAAAAATAGAAGTAGAAAGCCATAGAGATAGATGACAAATTAATTTTCTTCAAGTTTTTAATGCATTTCCTGAGTCCAAGTGGGTATTACGTTGATTACTAGTTTGTTGATACATTCAAAAAAATAATGTTTTAATTAGATTAAATGCGAGTCTCAAGTTTTAGTCAACTTAAAATATTTGCAGCTGGTGGAAATGTTAATGGCACTTTAAAAATGGGATAACATTGTCCCTTTACAATTTTGCTGTATTTCTTTGATATGAAATAGTAAACATGTTGGCTTATATGCCTCAAATTTTGAAGAAAGGTAGTAGAAGGGAAAAGAAATGGATTCATTTTAACTCTAGATGGCAGTTAAACACAGCTAACAAAGACCAACTTGTTTGAAAGATAGAAACACAAAAATAGTAAAAACACACGCACATTCTGTTCTACCATCCAGTTAATTATATTCTCAAAGCGATGTCTTGGATTGATATTCCTAAACAAACATGTATAAAATGTAATTACACACAAGTGAAATAAATAGTGTCGCCTGTAATTGCAAGTTTTTTTTTCAACTGGTAATGTGGCATACACCTGTGCAATGGTTTATCCTGCCTCTATTTTGTCATTTTTTACTAACATCTCATTCAGTGTAGTTTTATTTTATGTACAGTTATTTACCAATATCAATTCAAGCCATATGCCATTGGGAAAACTATTACATATTTAATGTCTTGAAATGTTAAAATGTAAGTAAAGCCTATTTTCATGAGGAAATGTGTTCTCTGTAAGTCCATTCCAAATCCTGGCATAGACATCCCTGCACGTAAATTTGCGACTGCATTTTATTTGATATATTTTTACCTATAAGTATGTAATTCATGAGCTTGGTGTTCAGGGAGGTACTAAATTATGTTTCTCATAGTATTTATAAGAGAAAGCAAAAGCTTGTCACATCGTACTTTGTTCCCAACTCATGGTCTCAGCTCTTAAGAATAGACTCTGTGTTGTATACATTTATGGAGCACAACTATCTCTGATACATGATTACGGTATGACGATAGGGTGATTGGTGAATAGAAGACAAAGGACTTAAAGGACATCTCAGGTGGCTTAGAAGAGGAAAGGGTATGGCATCTTTAAAAAAAATGTGGTTTTTTTTGCAGACTTATATGAAATAACTAAATTCTTTCAAGAGGACTTGATGGACTTTTGTTTCCTGTATTTAGCAATTTATGACCTGAGTCTATTCTCACACAGTAGATTACGGCATAGGCAACAGCCACTGCCCAGGGCGTCAAAGAGCCTGTATGTGAGCACCCAGGCCATATGGTTCTAAAACCTTGGTGGCCTGTTTTCAGGGAGGCAGGGGTGAACTGCTTCTTAGTCACAAAGGTGCAGAGGTTTGGGGCAGCCTAACAGAAGCTGGACTTTGAACAGCTCAGGTCTTGGAATTAGCATTTGCCTTTTCAGTTGGTGGAATAAATGTTCAGTAGGCCCTCTGAGAGATGTATGTGGTCCATTGTAAAGAGTTGTTATGCCCTTGGAGTCAGGCCCCAAACTTCTAATAGTGGGTGTTGGTTCATAGGAGGCTCTTGATAAATGGTTGTTGAATATATTTCAGTTGGCAACACAATAAATTTTTTTTCTTTTCAAATAGCATAAAAACAGTCCCGTGTTACTAAAAACCAGAAGTAAAAGAATTTAGGGGTGCCTGAGTGGCTCAGTTGGTTGAGCATCTGAGTGAGCCGATTTCAGCTCAGGTCATCATCTCTAGGTTTGTGGGGTCCGAGCTGATGGCCCCGAGCCTGCTTAGGCTTCTCTCTCTCCCCATCCCTCTTTGCCTCTGCCCTGCTTGCCCGTGTGCACACACACACACACACACACACACACATTTTCTCTCTCTGTGTGAAAATAAACTTAAAAAACAGTAAAAGAATTTTTCCATTAATTTTAGGGAAGTTTCTACTAGAGTTTTATCATGATTAATGGAATTGCTGCTCTTCTCTAGCACATTGTTGCCTTGCATAGATAGAGTTGCCAGAGCTTCTGAGTTTTCAAGGGAAGATGGAAATTTGGACATTTGTATGAAATCTTCTCATTTTTCAGTGTTAGCCAGCGTTTGAAATAAAAGCCAACAAAGAAAAAACACAACATCAAACCAGTGGTTTGCAATCTTTAATGTATAGCACTCTAATTTTTTAGCTCATTATTTTTTTATTTATTTATTTATTTTGAGAAAGAGAGCGAGAATGCGCACAAACTGAGGAGAGGCAGAGAGAGAGAGGGAGAAAGAGAATCCTAAGCAGGTTCTCCACTGTCAGCACAGAGCGCCACGTGGGGCTGTATCTCACCAACCATGAAATCGTGACCTGAGCCAAAATCAAGAGTTGGATGCTTAACGGGCTGAGCCACCCAGGTGCCTTGCTCATTATATTTTTTATAACATGTTATAAAATTGATTTTTAAAAATGTATTCATTTAAGGGGCGCCTGGGTGGCTTAGTCGGTTAAGCGTCCGACTTTTGCTTAGGTCATGATCTCGCGGTTCGTGGGTTCGAGCCCCGCGTCGGGCTCTGTGCTGACTGTCAGCTCGGAGCCTGGAGCCTATTTCAGAGTCTGTGTCTCCCTCTCTCTCTGACCCTCCCCTGCTCACTCTCTCTCTCTCTCTCTCTCTCCTAGAAATAAATAAAAATATAAAAAAAATAAAAAAAATAAAAATGTCTTCATTTAAATTCAAGTTAGTTAACATGAGTTGGTTGGTTTCATGAGTAGAACCCAGTGATTCATCATTTACATAAAACACCGAGTGCTCATCCCAACAAGTGCCCGTGTTAATGCTCATCCCCCACCCACTTCCCCTCCAGCAACTCTGTTTGTTCTCTGTATTTAATAGTGTCTTATGGTTTGCCTTCCTCTCTTTTTATCTTTTCTCTTCCTTTCCCCTATGTTCTTCTGTTTTGTTTCTTAAATTCCACGTATGAGTGAAATTGTAATAGTTGTCTTTCTCTGACTGACTGACTTTGCTTAGCATGATACATACATTCTGGTTCCATCCACATTGTTGCAAATGGCAAGATTTCATTCTTTTTGATTGCTGAGTAATATTCCATTGTATGTATATATTGCATATTCTTTATTCATCCATGCGTGAACATTTGGGCTCTTTCCATAATTTGGCTATTGTTGATACGGCTGCTATAAACATTGGGGTGCATGTGCCCCTTCAAATCAGCGTTTTTGCATCCTTTGGATAAATACCGGGCAGTGCAATTGCCGGGTTGTAGGGTAGTCCTATTTTTAATTTTTTGAGGAACCTCCATACTGTTTTCCAGAGTGGCTGCATGATTTTGCATTCCCACCAGCAGTGCAAAAGAGCTCCTCTTTCTCCACATTCTCACCAACATCTGTTGTTGCCTGAGTTGTTAACGTTAGCCGTTCTGACAGGTGTGAGGTGGTATCACTATGGTTTTGATTTGTCTTTCTCTGATGATGAGTGATGTTGATCATTTTTTCATGTCAGCCATCTGACTGTTTTCTTTTGAAAAGTGTCTATTCTTGTCTTCTACCCGTTTCTTCACTGGGTTATTTGTTTTTTGGGTGTTTAGTTTGGTAAGTTCTTCATAGATTTTGGATACCAACCCTTTATCTGATACGTCATTTGCAAATACCCTCTCCTACTCTATCAGTTGCCTTTTAGTTTTATTGATTCCTTTGCTGTGCAGAAGCTTTTTATCTTGATGAGGTCCTGATAGTTCATTTTTGCTTTTGTTTCCCTTACCTTCATAGACATGTCTAGTAAGAAGTTGCTGAAAGCTGAGGTCACAGAGGTTGCTACCTGTTTTTTCCTCTAGGATTTTGATTGTTTCCCGTCTTGCATTTGGTTCTTTCATACATTTTGAGTTTGTTTTTGTGTATGGTGTAAGAAATGGGCCAGGTTCAGTCTTCTGCATGTTGTTGTCCAGTTGTCCCAGCACCATTTGCTGAAGGGACTGTCTTTTTTTCCATTGGATATTCTTTGCTGCTTTGTTGAATATTGGTTGGCCATATATTTGTGGGTCCATTTTTAGGTTCTCTGTTCCAGTAACCTATATGTCTGTTTTGTGCAGCTGTCATACTGTCTTGATGATTACAGCTTGAACTCTGGCATTGTGATGCCTCCAGCTTTGGTTTTCATTTTCAATGCTACTTTGGCTATTTGGGGGGCTTTTCTGGTTCCATACAAGTTTTAGAATTGTTTGCTCTAGCTCGGTGAAGAATACTGGTATTATTTTGATAGGGATTACGTTGAATATATAGATAGATTGCTTTGGGTACTATTGACATTTTAACAATATTCGCTCTTCTAATTCATGAGCATAGAATGGCCATTTCTTTGTGTCTTCGGTTTCTTTCACAAGCTTTCTGTAGTTTTCAGCATTTAGATCTTTTACCTCTTTGGTTAGGTTTATTCCTAGGTAGCTTATGGTTTTTGGTAAAATGGTAAATGGGATCAATTCTTTGATTTCTCTTTCTGCTGCTTCATTGTCGGTGTATAGGAGTACAACCAGTTTCTGTATGTTCCTTTTATATCTTGTGACTTTGCTGAATTCATGTACCAGTTCTAGCAGTTTTTTGGAAGAGTCTTTTGGTTTTCCACCTAGAGTATCATGTCATCTGCAAAGAGTGAAAGTTTGACTTCTTCCATGCCAGTTGGTATGCCTTTTATTTCTTTTTGTTCCTTGATTGCTGAGACTAGGACTTCAAGTACTATGTTGAACAACAGTGGTGAGAGTGTTCCTTTTCCTAGGTGGAAAGCTCTCAGTTTTTACCCACTGAGGATGATATTAGCTGTGGGTCATTTGTATATGGCCTTTATGATGTTGAGGTATGTTCCTTCTCTCTCTACTTTCTTGAGGGTTTTTATCAAGAAAGGATGCTGTATTTTGTGAAATGCTTTTTCTGCATCTATTGAGAGAATCATATGGTTCTTATGTTTCTTTAATTAATGTGGTGTATCACATTGATTGATTTGTGAATATTGAACCAGCCCCGTTGCCCAGTAATAAATCCCACTTGATCATGGTGGATAATTATTTTAAAGTCATGTTGAATTCGATTTGCTAGTGTCTTGTTGAGAAATTTTGCATCCAGATCCAGGTTCGTTGGGGATATTAGCCTGTAATTCTCCTTTTTACATCTTTGCCTGGTTTTGAAGTCAAAGTTATGCTGGTTTCATAGAAGAAGTTTGAAAGCTTTCCTTCCATTTCTACTTTTTGGAACAGTTTGAGAAGAATAGGTATTATCTCTTCTTTAACATCAGGTAGAATTTACCTGGGAAGCCATCTGTCCTATGACTTTTGTTTGTTGGAAGATTTTTTGACTACTGATTCAATATCTTTGCTGGTTATGGGTCTGTTCAAATTTTCTGTTTCTTCCTGTTTCATTTTTGGTAGTTTGTATATTTTTAGGAATTTGTTCCTTTCTCCCAGATTGCCCATTTTGTTGGCATATAATTTTTCGTAGTATTCTCTTAAAACTATTTGTATTTCTGTGGTGTTGGTTGTGATCTCTCCTTTTTCATGCTTGATTTTATCTCTGTGGGTCCTTTCCATTTTTGATAAGTCTGGCTAGAGGGTTGTCAATTTTGTTCTTTTCTTTAATGTTTGTTTATTTTGAGAGACAGAGAAAGAAAACACAGGAGTATGAGAGGGGCAGAGAGGGGACAGAGGATCTGAATTGGGCTCTGTGTGGACAGCAGACAGCCTGATGTGAGGCTTGAAGTCACAAATTGTGAGATCATGATCTAAGCTGAAGTTGGATGCCTAATTGACTGAGCCACCCAGGCGCCCCTCAGTTTTGTTTCTTCTTTCAAAGAACCAGCGTTTCATTTTATTGATCTATTCTACTATTTTTGTTTGTTTGTTTGTAGATCATTTATTTATGCTCCAATCTTTATTATTTCCTTTCCATTGGTTGTAGGCTTTATTTGCTCTTCCCCTGCCAGCTCCATTAGGTGTAAGTTAGATTGTGTATTCGGAACCTTTCTTTATTCTTGAGTTAGGCCTGAACTGTAATATATTTTCCTCTTGGATTGCTTTTGCTGTATCCCAGAGGATTTGGACTGCTAAGTTTTCTTCTTCTTTTTTACTTTCCTAGTTAACCTATTCATTCTTTAGTAGGATATTCTTTAACCTCCATGTATTTGAGTGCTTTCCAAACTTTTTCTTGTGATCGATTTCGAGTTTCATTGTATTGTGACCTGAAAATATGCATGGTATCATCTTGATCCTTTTGTACCTGTTGGGGTCTGACTCGTGACCCAGTATGTGATCTGTTTTGGAGAATGTTCTATGTGCACTTGAGGAGAATGTGTTTTCTGCTGCTTTAGGATGAAATGTTCTGAATCTATCTGTTAAGTCCATCTGGTCCAGTGTGTCATTCAAAGCTGTTGTTTCCTTATTGATTTTCTGCCTAGATTATCAGTCTGTTGCTGTAAGTGGGGTGTAAAGTTCACTACTAGTATGGTATTATTACCAATGAGTTTATGTTTGCTGTTAACTGTTTGATGTATTTGGGTGCTTTCAAGTTGTAATTATTAGCTCTTCTTGATAGACTGTTAATTGTGATATAGTGCCCTTCTTCATCTCTCGTTACAGTCTTTGTTTCTAAAAATCTAGTTTCTCTGATAGACCTATGGCTACTCTGGCTTTATTTTGACCTTCATTAGCATGATAGACCCTCTCCAAGCTTTGTCTGAAGTCCTTTGTCCCTGAAAAGCAGTCCCACACCTGCCCAGCGCACGGAGTCTATGGTGTAGTGCTGCTAAAAGCAGCCGAGGTTCTATTTCCTCTTGGTGCGCCAATGAAACGCCTTTTGCTGGCGCCTTCAGGGTCTTTTGTCCTTGAGGACGCAATATACCCACTTCCAGAAGTACTCCAGGAAGGGAAACATTCTCCCCCAATCTGTCCTGGAGATCTCTACACCATGCTATGTACTCTGAGGCCAGCTCCCTCCTCAGGAGTGCATACCACAGCTCCCCTCCAGGGAGAAAGTGGCACATTTCGAAACTCTCTGAGTTTTAGCTCCAAAAGCTGTTAGCAAAAACAAAAACAAAAACAAAACAAAACAAAACAAACACCTGAGACCCTCAGTAGTTCTGGCTCCCCAATCTGTGGTCCAGAGATGTTTTCCTCTTGTGTGAACTGGTGCCGCACTCACTTCACTGCTCTTTCTTTTCTCTCCCTTTTGTCTCCATGGAAAGGGCTCCCTCTCCCCTAATTCACTTCCATGCACCTTGCACCTGCCACACTGTCTCCTTTCAACCATGGAGATCCTTCTGCCTGTCCACAGATGGATTTCCTGCATGATCCAAGTGATCGGACCTCTATACAGCTATGTTTGAGGGACTGGGAAAGCTCAGGGTCCCCCTACTTCTCCACCATCTTAACTCTGATCTGTAAGATTAATTAGCTTAAATATTTTAGTGACCACACAGTTCAGTCATACTTCTTTGAGGTTACCACTTGAGTTATCTTAAATTAGATTTTGGGGTCCTTCTGAAAGTTGTCGATTTCATGCCTACCATCAGACTCCTGAATATTATCTATGGCTATCTATTCCCCTTCTTTCCATTTTGATTCTTTTAAATTTCATTCTCAAAGAATAGCCTTATGTTTTGGGGAGTGCTTTGATACAGTTACCATGTACCATCTACTTTGGGTCCAAAACCGCAAGTACTAAAGAAATGTATGATCTCTTCTTCATTAGTTTTTCTTTTTCTACTTTCTCCCTTTCTGTAATCTTCTCTACAGTCTGAGTGACTTTTTTTTTTTTTTAAACATAAATCAGAACTCTCACCTCCCTTCCTCAAATCCCAAGTGGCTTTCTATTGCCTTTAGGGTAAAATCCACACTCCTTGGCAGAGTGCAAGGTCTTGCTTCATCAGGCACTGCTTAACTCTCTGACTTCCTTCATAGCTGCTCTTGCTCATGCACACAGCCTCAGTCCTGTCTTAACTTTTGCACCAGATATTCACTGTGCCTGGAACATCTTCAACAGACTTTATGTGCTCTGTAAATGTGACTCCCTGGAGAGTCTTCCCCCCCACCCCCCAATCAAGAATATCTCTCCATCATTCTTTATCCACTTACTTTGCCTTATATTTTTTATAGTTCTTACCTCTACCTGATACAAGTTTGCATATCTGTGTATGCGTGTATCTGGCACAATTGCATACATGTTTTCTGTCCTCTTCTCCCGCTAGGTTATACATCTCACAACGGCTGGAACCGTGTACGTCTTGCTGACTGCTGTGCCTTCGATACCTAGAACGGCATCCACTCCTATTCTGTTTAACAGAATTGTAAAATACGATCTAGGCAGCCACTGTACTATTGAGTGGCAGAGTGGAAATTTCATGTTTGGGAAGGGGTGCAGGGACAAAGCTAAGAAAATACTGCAAGTTATGACTCAGGAACCTCAATGCTGTACTTTTTTTTTTTTTTTAAAGTTTGTTTATTTTGAGAGCAAGAGAGGGAGAGAGAGGCAGAGGAGAGAGAGAATCTGAAGCAGGCTTTCTGCTTTCTTCATGGAGCCTGATGCAGAGTTCTAACTCACGAACTGCAAGATCATGAGCTGGTCTGAAATCAGAAGTTGGGTGCTTAACAAGCTGAGTCACCCAGGTGCCCCCTCATTGCTGTACTTTTTTTTTTTTTTAATTTTTTAAATGTTTTATTTATTTCTGGGAGAGAGAGAGAGAGACAGCGTGAGCAGGGGAGGGTCAGAGAGAGAGGGAGTCACAGACTGAAGTAGGCTCCAGGCTCTGAGCTGGCAGTCAGCACAGAGCCCGACGCGGGGCTTGAACCCACGAACCGCGAGATCATGACCTAAGCGAAAGTCGGACGCTTAACCGACTAAGCCACCCAGGTGCCCCACTGTACTTTTGACATACTGCCCATGATTGTAGCCCATGGCCCCAGTAGCTTTTCTTAATTTTAGAAACTTGACCTTCTATATTGTATGATAGAGAATATGAAAATGGTATGTTAAACGTGTTTTGTAAGACTAACTTGATGTATATGACTTGCTAAGTCATGGTGTGCTTTTTGCATATGGATTACTATATTAATATAAAATCTAATAGGAAGTTACCCTTTTTGAATCTACACTGTAATTTCTATTTGAGGGTCACAATAAAATCCTGGGGATAGGTTTTGTAACACTTCACGTTGCTATCAGATAACTTAGGATTCAGAGAAATAAGATTAAATAATTATTTATATGGTACTTTCCTTTGCATTGTATCTACTTAGTGTGTATAAATTCTTGGTAGAGAGGTAATTCATCATAGACACAACATGGAGACTTTGTTGAATTTTATTTATTTTTAAGGTATGTTTATTTTAGAGAGAGGGGGAGAGGGAGGGAGAGAGAGGGGGGAGAGGGAGGGGGAGAGGAAGGAAGAGAGGTGGGGAGAGGGAGGGAGAGAGAGAACCCCAAGCGTGTTCCACATGCAGGGCGAAGCCTGATGTGGAGCTTGATATCATGACCCTGAGATCATGACCTGAGCCAAAACAGAGTCTAACACTCAACCAAATGAGCCACCCCGATGCCCCAAGAATTTGTTAAATTTTAAAGTGTTTTTACCATTGTTGAAATCAAGATTTTCCTAAGTAGTTTTTGTTATAATTTTGTTTTGCATGTGAACTCATTATCTATTTGTGTGACACAAGTTTCCTTTTAAAAAGATGATGTGAGGGGCACCTGGGTGGCTTAGTCGGTTAAGCGTCCGACTTTCGCTTAGGTCATGATCTCGCGGTTCGTGGGTTCGAGCCCCGCGTCGGGCTCTGTGCTGACTGCCAGCTCAGAGCCTGGAGCCTGTTTCAGTCTGTGACTCCCTCTCTCTCTGACCCTCCCCTGCTCACGCTGTCTCTCTCTCTCTCCTAGAAAATAAATAAAAACATTAAAAAAAAAAAAGATGATGTGAGAGCGTGGCAATGGAACATTCATTTATGTCCTGTGCCCCAATTTTACTTATTTCCCAAATTGATATTAACTTTAAGGTTCAAATGAATTTCTGACAGCTGTGAATCCATTCTGATTCGTTTTAAGAGCACTATTTGGTTTTCATTGATAGTTTAAATTCAGTCTGTTGAGAGTACTTTTGTGACCTTAAAAGTTCTGTAGGAATAAAAACCTCGTTTTTTATAAATTTATTTCCCCACCAACTTTGCTGTACATAACTATATATCCACATAAAATTTCCACCTTGATTCAAAGTAGACCACCTTTACACAAGGTATGCATGGAAAAGGAAGATGAAAATAGTAAACTCATCATCCAATCCCAGACACCATGGCAGTTTTAAACCATTTGATGCTGTGGATGAGGCTGCAAAGTTTGACCTTTACGACTGAAATGCACTGGACGCTTGTGCTGATATGTGTTGGAGGAGCAGGGGGGTGAAATGGTGACACTGCAGAGTTAGAGCCCATGCATTCTAGGGGCGCCTGGGTGGCTCAGTCAGTTAAGCGTCAGGCTTCAGCTCCGGTCATGATCTCCCGGTTTGTGGGTTCGAGCCCTGTGTCGGGCTCTGTGCTGACAGCTAGCTCAGAGCCTGGAGCCTGTTTCAGATTCTGTGTCTCCCTCTCTCTCTGACCCTTCCCTGCTCACGCTGTCTCTCTCTCTCTCTCTCTCTCTCTCAGAAATAAATAAAACATTAAAAAAAATTAAAAAAAAAAAACCATGCATTCTAGCTCAGGATTTGCTATAAACTGTTTCATCATTGGCAAGAAGGGAAGACAGTACTGTCTTTCTCTAATTCACAGGATACTTGTGAGAGCCAAATGAAATAATGCCTGTGAAAGTGCTTCTAGAATTGAAAGGTACTGTGAAATGTAGAATTTTAACTTTTGAGTGCATTAATGATAAAGTAGATCTATTTTATTCGACTTTTCTTAATTAGTATCATTCATAGTCTTGTAAAGCGTGGTAAAAATCTTATAAATTGTTTAACTTAGAAAGGTGTTCTGTCTCACGGACTCATGATAACAAGGCTCTGGTCTGTATTGGTTCTGATTTAGTCTATGACTATCCAGTTAATATCTTTCCAAATACAGTATTTTCTCTCATCTCTGAGATTACCTGAGCTCTAAAGACTGATAAATTCTAAGGTCATTTAGCAGGTGAATAAAGGTATTTACGCATTTATTTAACATGCAAATAAAAGTAAATTTTCTTGGAGTAAATCCTGCAATAGTGTCCCTTTATCCTTTACATTTCTTATTAGGCTTTGTGAACTAATTTTCCTATTCTTTTCAGACTCAGAATTAGTGTGTACTTATTTTTCATTCTGGAGCTTACAAAAATTCTCGAAAGTCACTGATAATAAATAAACTTAATTTTAAAATGTTTTTTTAGGGGCCCCTGGGTGGCTCAGTCAGTTAAGTGTCCGACTTCGGCTCAGGTCATGATCTCGCAGTTGGTGGGTTCAAGCCCCGCATCGGGCTTTGTTCTGACAGGCAGCTCAGAGCCTGGAGCCTATTTCAGATTCTGTACCTCCCTCTCTCTTTGACCCTCCCCTGTCGCGCTGTCTTTCTCTCTCTCTCAGAAATAAATAAAACATTAAAAAAATAAAAAATAAAATGTTTTTTTATGCCACTATTAAATGACTTTATTTATTTATTTACATCCAAGTTAGTTAGTGTATAGTACAGTAATTTCAGGAGTAGATTCCTTAATGCCCTTTACTCATTTAGCCCATCCCTCCCCCACAACCCCTCCAGTAAGCCTCAGTTTGTTCTCCATATTTAAGAGTCTCTTATGTTTGTCCCCCTCCCTGTTTTTTTATATTATTTTTGTTTCCCTTCCCTTATGTTCATCTATTTTGTATCTTAAAGTCCTCATATGAGTGAAGTCATATTTGTCTTTCTCTGATTAATTTCGCTTAGCATGATACTCTCTAGTTCCATCCACGTAGTTGCAAATGGCAAGATTTCATTCTTTCTGATTGCCGAGTAATACTCCATTGTATACGTATACCACATCTTTATCCATTCATCCATCGATGGACATTTGGATTCTTTCTATACTTTGGCTGTTGTTGATAGCATTGCTGTAAACATTGGGGTGCATGTGTCCCTTCGAAATAGCACACCTGTATCCCTTGGATAAATACCTAGTAGTGCAATTGCTCCTAAGGTAGTTCTATTTTTAATTTTTTGAGGAGCCTTCATACTCTTTTCCAGAGTGGCTGCACCAGTTTGCATTGCCACCAGCTGTGCAAAAGAGCTCCTCCTCTTTCTCCACATCCCTGCCAGCATCTGTTGTTGCCCGAGTTGTTAATGTTAAAATGTTTTTAAACCCACAGAATTATGTTTCTCAGGAGAGCAGAATTGACATACTGCTTGTATTTAAAATTGGCAATCACTCCCAGGGACACTTAAATAGAGTGAGCCTTGTCTAACACTGTATGAGAAAATACATATCTATCTTTGAGAAGAGCTGTGTTTTCAGGAAAATTATGTGAGTTCACTGGACTGAGCTAGAAAAATAGTCTGTTGTGTACTCTTTTTGGCAGTAATGTTATTTTTTAAAAAAATGCTTATTTTGAGAAAGAGTGAGTGTGGAAGAGGGAGAGGGGCAGACAGGGAGGGAGAGAATCCCAGGCAGGCTCCGTACTATCAGCGCAGAGCCCCATGTGGGATTTCATACCACAAACCGTGAGATCACAACCTGAGCCAGAATCAGGAGTTGGATGCTTACTAGACCAAGCCACCCAGGTGCCCCAGAGGTAATGTTATTGATATACCTACATCTTCAGTGCAAATAAATAAAGAGTGGCTCTCTCCTTCAGGCAAAGTCAAGTCCTAACTCTTTAGCCTGATATTTAAGGCATTCCATAGTATAGAGCTCATCCTCCTTTTCCAAGTTCATCTCATTTTTTTAGCTGAGAATTTTGTTTATTCGAGATTTGCACCAACATTCACAAAAACAGAAGGTTCTTAATTATTAATTTTGTTACTCAAAATCTATTCCTCTCTCCAGGTTCAGCTTTACTGTCATTTTCTTCTTAAACTTTTCCTCTGAACTTCATGGTGCTAATTTATGTTAATAATCCTAGTCTATTTCAGACCTAACATTAAACTATCATGTATTATTATTTAACATTCAGGTCTGTATGTACTTTTGTTGTGTGTGTGTATAGAGAGACACTGCATATTATTTTAGTTATTTCTATATTCTACAGGCTTAGAATATGTAAGGATAGGCATATAAAACATGTCCAATAGGGGTGCCTGGGTGGCTTAGTAGGTTAAGTATCTGACTTTTTTTTTTTTTAATTTTTTTTTTTTTTATTTCTAGGAGAGAGAGAGAGACAGTGTGAGCAGGGGAGGGTCAGAGAGAGAGAGGGAGTCACAGACTGAAACAGGCTCCAGACTCTGAGCTGGCAGTCAGCACAGAGCCTGAAGCGGGGCTCAAACCCACAAACCGCGAGATCATGACCCAAGCGAAAGTCGGACGCTTAACCGACTAAGCCACCCAGGTGCCCCAAGTATCTGACTCTTGATTTCGGCTCAACTACACATTTTTTAAGTTGGAGTCCTGCCCCTCCCCCGCCTCCCATCAGGCTCTGTGCTGATAGTGTGGAGCCTGCTTGGGATTCTGTGTCTCCCTCTCTCTCTGCCCCTCTCCTGCTTGCTCGCTCTCTCTCAAAATAAATAAACATTAACCCCCCCCCCATATGTTCAATAAATCTTAAAACTTTTGATAGTTGAGGCACCTGGGTGGCTCAGGTGGTTGAACGACTGACTTTGGCTCAGGCCATGATTGCATGGTTGTGAGTTCTAGCCCTGCAGCAGAGTCACTGCTCTAAGTGCCGAGCCCGCCTTGGTTCTTCTGTCCTCGTCTCTCTGCCCCTCCTCCACTGAAGCTCTCTCAAAAAATAAATAAATAAAACGTTAAAACTTAGGATTGTCAGTCTTTTCCTAGTACTGTAATTCCTGGTTGAAGTCTGGCTTCACCTCCAATCTACTCCTACGATACAGACTCTGGGCATGAGTGTTCTCTATTGCAGAACATTACTCTTATTTTGAAAAAACTCTGACAAAAATACGTTAAAAAGATTATTTATGAAAATAGATTATCTTTAGTCATCATACATTTTCTTCATACAACTCTCCATTACTGAAAGCCCCCAGCTCATGAGGTCATAACTGAGAGGTTATTTACTCATCAGCTTATAATGTTCAATGGACACAATTACATCCAAGTTTTTAAAATTTTTTTTGTTTATTTTTGAGAGAGAGAGAGAGAGATGGGGGAAGGGGCAGAGGGAGACACACACACACACACACACACACACAGAATTTGAAGCAGGCTCTAGGCTCTGAGCTGTCAGCACAGAGCCTGACGCCAGGCTCGAACCCACAAACCACAGGATCATGACCTGAGCCGAAGTCAGACACCCAATCAACTGAGCCACCCAGGCACCCCCTATCCAAAGGTTTTTTGAGGGGTGTTGGCCATTGTACCTTTTTCTTCTGGTTTCGCCTTACAGGGTAAGACATATCTCATGTTCTTGTTCTTCACCTACCACTTTACCTTCTCAGGAACAACTCTTATTTAACAAGATGAAGAATAGATTTACGTCAGTTGTCAAAGCAAGAGCGTAGGAAGCAAGTGGTTCATCTTACTACTAGAACTTCCAGGGTAACTAATCAGAAAGAGTTTCCAGAGAAATTGGAGCATTGGGTAGAAATGAAGGCAAGGGCATTCCAGGTGACAGGAGTGCCTAGCACATGTTCAAGTGTAGAAATGAAACAGCCTTTGCACCGGTGAGTGAATAGATTGGACATTATTAGCACAGAGACGTGAGCTGAAGAGGAGAAGAAATAGAAGGTTAGATAAATGGTAGTAGTAACAGGAAGAATAATGACATCTTTCAGGCCAGGGGTTAATGCTTGATGTGATACAGAAAGAAAACAATTGAATATTCCAAGGAAGATTGACAGGATTAAATTGGTTGGTTTTTAAAGGGGATTAATTAACAGAGTTTTGTTCTTGAATTGTCTAGAAATGTTTTTTTGAGTACATTTGTTAAACATACTCTGTTTTATCTCTTTGTCCCGTATCTCACATGGCCTACATGTAGCTTGCCTCATGCAAACTCAACTAGGTACTTTGATTTCATTAGATCTCTGCCAAAGTTTTTTTTTTTTTTTTTTTTTTTAAACACACTGGTATTCTCCAATAAGGGATTTTTAAAAAAGTATTATTTATTTTTTTTTTAGTAATCTCTACATCTAGCATGGGGCTTGCACTCATGACTAAGAGATCAAGTCTCATGCTCTCCTGACTAAGCCAGCTAGGTACCTCTCTTCAATAATGGATTTAATTTTACCTTTTTTTATTTCTGTTTCTCTTGCTGTATAATATGAATATGAATCTGAGTGTAGCTTTTGTTGGTTTTTTGGACTCTTTAACAAAACAAGATAATCTTACTTTAATGGCTAAAGATAAGTCTGATAATATGATAATGTTCTCTCTGCTAATTTTAGCTCAGTTTCTAGTCAGTAATTTCACATAGGGATTGTACTCATTATCTAAGATTTTCCCTAAACAGAATACTTGGACAACTCCTAATTAGGTTATCATTAAATCAAATTCATCAGGAAACCATACCTTCAGCAAGTGTTGACTTTCACTTTGAAAATAGCCTGTGAGAGTATAGGTCTAAATAGAAAATAAGTTGTACCTGTTTATGTAAATAATTGTAGAAGAATAATCTGTTCATTAGAGAATTTGGAATTGGCAGGTGTTTTCTTTCAAAACTTTAAATATGTCACTCCATTGTTTTATTGCTTGAATGGTTTATGATGAGCAGTCTGCTGTAATTCTCGTTCTCCTGGTGCACACTGGAGGCTACATCAATATTTGTTGAGTGCTGAAAGAAGAAAGTGGTGTGGTCAATGGTTAACCAATGAGTGGAGTTGAGGGGAAAGAACAAGATATTTGGAGAACTTAGAGTTGTAGGATGCTGCTGTAGGACCCCCCCCCCCCATTTACACAGGTCAAGAGAATGGAAGAAAAGAATGGATCTTGTGACTATAAGCAGCTCTCAGGAAGTTTTACAATCAGAGGGAAACACCAACTGAGATGCTAGTCAAAGGATCATTGGCATCAAGAGAAGGTTTTTCTGAGTTGGTGATAATAGACTGAATTTGTATGCCAAAATGAATGATTCAGTACAGAAAGCATGAGATCATCTGACTCAAGTACTAGGAAAGCTAATGCAAATGAAGTCCTTGAGAGCACAAAATGGATGGGCCATCTGCAAGTCATGGAAGACGGAAGGGCTGGTCTTATGTAGGAGCAAGGACATTTTCTGATGTAGCAGGAAGGGAGGTAAAGATCATGCGTTACAGATACAGGGAAGTTGATAAGATTTTAGTTGACTTTTTCCTGAATTACTGGGATAGGGTAGCTTTAAATCCTTTAAGGTTTTGGTTCTTTTTTTTGTTTTAATGTAAACAGTGAAGGTTTCCTAGTATATCATAAAGTTCTAGAGATTGTATTTTTATTTGGACTGTCTTTGCAGTAAACAAAACCATGCTTTCCATGGTGTTTGTTTTATTAACATAGGGGCACCTTGGTGGTTCAGTTGGTTATTATTTATAGGGGCACCTTGGTGGTTCAGTTGGTTGAGCAATTGACTCTTGGTTTTGCCTCAGGTCGTCATCTCACTAAACGTTTGTGGGATTGAGCCCTGTGTCAGGCTCTGCGATGACAGCTGGAGCCTGCTTGGGATTCTCTTTCTCCCTCTTTTTCTGCCCCTCCCCCACTCGCACCTGTGCAGGTACACTCCCTCTCAAAATAAATAAACTTAAAAAAAATAGGGAACATGATAGGGATGCAAAAAACAGATTACAGCTATGGCCCATTGAGAGGCCATAACTCACTTGCTCTGGTGTACACCCATCTGGAGAGATACGGGTTACCTGTTAATCTTACCCAGAGAAATTTTAGAGCACTGAGCAGAAGGGGAGCTCTTGAGAAAAATGGTGGTGAGGCCAGGTGCTGCAGCTTTTTAAGTTTTCCTCAGTACTACTCAGAATTTTAGGGAATATTTAGGCCCATATCCCTTTTGAAAATAGCAAAAATCTCCTTTATCATTTTTTTTTTTTGAGAGAGAGAGAGCAAGGGTGTGCACAGGAGAGAGGCACAGGGAGAGGGAGTGGGAGAGAGAGATAGAGAGTGTGAAGCAGGCTCCATGCCCATCACAGAGCCTGATGACCTGGGTCTCCATCTTCTAACCTTGAGATCATGCATGGCCTGAGCCAAAATTAAGTCGGATGCTTAACTGAATGAGCCACTGGGCACCCCGCCTTTATCATTAAAAATCTTACTAAAAATTTTTTTTAAATGTTTTATTTATTTCTAGGAGAGAAAGAGAGACAGCGTGAGCAGGGGAGGGTCAGAGAGAGAGGGAGTTACAGACTGAAACAGGCTCCAGGCTCTGAGCTGGCAGTCAGCACAAAGCCCGATGTGGGGCTCGAACTCATGAACCTAAGCGAAAGTCGGATGCTTAACCAACTAAGTCACCCAGGCGCCCCAAAAATTTTATTTTAAATATTTATTTTTGAGAGAGGGAGAGACAGAGCACCAGTGGGAGAGGGGCAGAGAGAGAAGGAGTCACAGAATCCAAAGCAGGCTTCAGGCTCTGGTCTTTGAGCACAGAGCCTGACGTGGGGCTCAAACTCATGAACTGTAAGACTGAGCCGAACCCAGTCACTTAACTGACTGAACCACCCAGGTGCCACCCTTTATTAGTTTTTAAAGCCTGAGATAACTTTTAAAAGCCACGGGTTGGTTTGGGAACTGTATGGCCCGGATGCTGGCATGTATGCATGGGCATGAGGCATTTAAAAGATAAGACAAAGGAGGAAAATAAGACATGTTTTGTCTAGTAGAGAATATTTGATTATTGGTATGGTGAAAGCTTAAAAGTAAAGCCTTTTGGGTGGCTCAGTCAGTTAAACACCTGACTCTTGATTTCAGCTCAGGTCATGGTCTCCTTGTTCGTGGGATGGAGCCCCTTGTCAGGTTTTGCAGTCTCAATGCAGAGCCTGCTTAGGATTCTCTCTCTCCTTTTTCTGCCGCTGCGCCCACTTGTGCATGTGTGTGCTCTTTCTCAAAATAAATAAATGAACGTTTCTTTAAAATTTAAAAAAATAAGAAGATAAAGAATCCTGGCCAACCTGCTGGGATTTTCAGACAAAAACAAAATTCAGTTCAAGTATTTTATTTTATTTTTTAAGTAATTTCTACACCCAGTGTGGGGCTTGAACTTATAACATGAGGTCAAGAGTTGCATGCTCTACCAACTAAATATATATATTTAGTGCTTATTTATTTTTGAGAGAGAGCGAGAGTGAGAGAGAGAGCAAGTCAGGGAGGAGCAGAAAGACAGAGAGAGAGAGACCGAGGATCTGAAGCAGGCTCTGCACTGACAGCAGAAAGCCCAATGTGGGGCTCGAACTCAAGAACTGTGAGATCATGACCGGAGCTGAAGTTTGTCGTTTCACTGACTGAGCCATCCAGGTGCCCCACCGGTTCAAATATTCTTAAGCAATGTGAGAATTTAGTCCCAGCAAGAGGTGTTCTAATAAATAATGAATATTAATAAGTTGAGTTTAAATCCACATTATTGTGCAGCTTTCTATGAAAAATGATGTTTCATACTTAGTATTGCATTGCAACAGCCCATCCAACGCTATTTTTTTTAAATGACCAATTTTGCAACATTCATGGCATGCATGAGTCATGAAAATGTTAGATATCATAATATATATTTTAAGGTATTGTTAAAATAGTCAAAGTTGTAATACTTAGTAATCATTATTTATTCTTAGTGTTTCTTCCTCCAACGGTTGACATTTTGGCAGAGGAAACAACTGATCTTCTTTATATAGGTGGATACTCTGAAATAACGTACTTGACAGGTTTTAAGAATCTGTGCAGCAAAACCAGGAAATGTCTCTAGTTATGTGCATTTTTTCACCGTATAGTAGTGAGTGGATAAAGAGGCCAAGTATGTCTAGGATGAGGAAAGAAGATGGTTGATAATGACGTGGATTTATTGAAAGTAGTGAGAGCTATAGAAGATAAATATCGGCTGAGGAAAAAGGAATTATCACCACTTATATTAGTTTATAAGGGTTAGGGAGTTGAGACAGGGCACTGTAGTTAGAGATAGAACCAATGTTCATCCTTTTTATTGTGCTATGTAATATTCTGTACTTGGTTTGCCATTAACAAATATGTTTAGCTTTTCTGAGATTATGGAGCTTTTTCTTTAAAAAAAAGTTCTTAGAATGCATTAAGGGATTTAAAGCGTTAGAAGAGAAATATTCAAGGTGTGGGGCATTATGTATATGTGATCATTTCCTGCTTTTGGCACTCTTGTTTTGGGACAGTGTGATACATGGGCTACTCTCATTGTTTCCCTTCCTCTTTGTCCACCTCCCTTGGATCTACTGTGATTCAGTGAGCTTCCTCATCAGAGAAGGGAATTTCTCAGGGCTACTATTTAATTGGGTAAGCTCAGGTAGTTGACTTTTCCTTTCATGATTGACAAAAGTTCTCCTAAGCAAATGAAAAAAAAGTAATAGAGCTAGATGATAGGGTTGTTAAAATGGCTACTAATGGACTCACCCAAGAGCTTTGTGTGCACCATGTTCATGCGCCCCTCACAGCGGTCCTGTGAGGTAACCACTGATTGCACAGCAGTCCCGCGAGGTAAACACTGATTGCTCTGTTTGGCAGATGAGGAAGATGGCACTCAGAGAAAAGTTAAGCAACTGGCCTCGCATGACTGTCCCTGGCAAACATGATTAGACCCTTTGGCTGTTTGAATTGTAGTCCTTCTTCTTTAACATTTTTTTCCCCTGTGGAAAATGCTTTCTAAATTCTAGCAGCAAGTTTAATATAAAATAACAGAGTTGTGTGAGCAATAAGTTCGGGAGTCGGTGGTTAGTTTCTCCTTGTTTGCTAGCAATGTTACACAGTTGTCTTTTGTACTCTGCCTAAAAACCGTTTGTACTGTAGAGCCAAGTACGTATTTTTTAATAAACTGAAGAATGAGTTTTTAGGATTAAGTTGTAATTAAGTCCTCTGACTTGAAATGCCTCCGCCAACAACTTTACATTCTGTCCAGGGTATGGCTAACCGGTGCCCTGTGGTAGACATTTGGCAAATGCTTTTGGGAAGAATTCTAACAGAATGCTAAATTTATCTCCAATTTAGAATGTTCCACTAAGCTTTGCAAGGCCCATTGGCTCTTGCCACAAAGCCTGACTTTACAGAAGTAGAGTGTTGGGAAGGGAAGGAAGATAATTGGTTTATAGGCCAGTAACTATTCAAGTCCAATGCTTTTCAAATTGCCATAACTCAGATAAAGTTAATTTCCTATTTTTGAGCAACATAATGCAATTGTTAGGTTCACATAAACCGCTGGTCTAATTATCTTTCTTTTCTTTTTTCCTGGTTATCTTTCTTGCCAAAGTTCATAGTCACAGAAACCAATTTTACCTTGCTAGTTCCCAACTTTTGGTTCTTATTTCCTAGTGCCTTTATGCTCTTTTAGCGACACAGGTCTAGGTGTAAAGCCAATGTTCTTAATCCTGTCTCTGAATCAAGACATGGCCACCTGGAACTTGTTGCTAAGTCTTACAGTTCTGAACAGTCAGAATTTTAACTGTTAGAAAATGGAGTTTTGAACCAGTAGCTTTTTTTTTTCTTAACATGTTTATTTCTAGGAGAGAGAGAGAGAGAGACAGCGTGAGCAGGGGAGGCTCAGAAAGAGAGGGAGATACAGACTCTGAAATAGGCTCCAGGCTCTGAGCTGGCAGTCAGCACAGAGCCCGATGTGGGGCTTGAACCCACGAACTGCAGGATCATGACCTAAGCGAAAGTCGGACGCTTAACCGACTAAGCCACCCAGGTGCCCCTGAACCAGTAGCTTTTTGCACTCTTAATTCTTAGTCCCATTCTTGGTAGCAGAAACAAAGCTTCTTTGTCTGTAGTTCTATTCTGAGCAGTAAAAACCGTGGCTTAAAACATGAATTGTTAATTATTTTGAACCTTTACAACCACCGCTGTGTGGTGCCATTGTGGGTGGACTTAAAAGTAATTAGGAATGTGGAACCCTGTTTGCCCATCCTGGCTTCTCGGGATTTTAATGATAGAAAGTGACCTCAGAATTCTTATGCACCTGCTCGTAGAGCCCATGCAGGTTCCTTGAATGGCCAACAGGGGGCAGACAAGAGTTGACAGGAGAGACCTAGACTGGTGAACTGAATACAAGCAGCACCTAAAAGAGGCACTTGTGACTCCATTCCAGCTTGTTAGTGCCAGGTGAGTATGTGAGCCTAGTGGCGTAACCCTGCCCCCATTTTTGGAAGGGGCTTGAATCTTGATGTCAGTGCTTTTATTTCTTAAGGTGTTGGTAGATACCTCATGTGACTTTTTAAGATTACGGGCTAAATAACAGGTATCTGTATGAATATGATCTGTGGGCCATCAATTTGTGACTTGTTGAGCCCTATGATACAGAGTATTTAGTCTGTGTAGGTGAAATTTGAACAAGACTAGGGTTTTTATCATCTGAGAGATTAATTTTGTTTGTGCTGGAATTGGTCTAAGAGAAAGCATTGGAATAGATACACGGTTTCTTAAGTTCCTCCTTACTTAGCGAGAACGAACCGGTAGCTCTTCATGTCTGTGGAGAGAAAAACTGGGACCCTGGTAGTAGTGAGCTCCTGATGTGAGCCCGCTGGAAGTTCACAGGGCATGGTGGGCCCAGGCTGCCAAGTTTGAGACCTGTGTACCCCTCCCTGTTTGGAAATGTCAAAACTGCTAGTAAGTAGAAGCATTTGTAATGATCCTACATACATCTCAGAGTCTCCAGAAGTTTTGGAAGGATATGTCTTTCATCCAACATAGTAAATAATAAAGAGGTAGAAGTTGCTATACATCTAGTTGATCCAGTGGAGGAAGTAATAATTCTGCTTCCACCTCAGCAGATCCATAATGCAATAAAGTTTGATTCCATATGAAGGTAAAAATTTGTCATTGTTCACTAAGAAAGGAAGAATTCAGAACAGACCTTTCTTTTTGGTTTGCTGCCTATGTAAAGATGACTTTTAACATTTACTACCATGAAAACTAAGACAAAGGGTTGGCAGGTATAAATGTGATCTGTTAAGGGAGATTAGTAACTTAATTTTATTGGAGATGGTTTCATAGAAATGCTCAACACTAATGATTACATCAAAAACCATACTTTATTTTATGTATAGCAATACAATTTACATATTAAATAACACTATAATAGAATGATTTGATATAGTTTTAAACAGAAGAAAAAAGGGAAAAATTTCAGGTTACAAAACCCCTCCCCCCTGAACAAATTAAAAAAAACAAAACAAAACAACAATCACTTTTTCCAAATGGGTCAATGCAACGAATGTATTCAGTGACTAATTATGTCTAATTCCTATCGCACAAATGGTCAATGGAATTAAGGAGGAAAACCCAATTTTCACAATCACTGCCTCAAAGAAATAACACCATGTTGGATTCTTTTGGAATGCAAAGATGGTTCTTGCCACTTCAATATACAGAAAGTTGAATTCACATATCCACCACAAAGAAAAACCCAAAAAACTCAAAGAAAAACAAAAAACAAAACCAAAAACTATGACGGAGTTGAAACTAGAAAAAAATTAGCTTTATATGAAAATATAAAATTCTATGATTATATACCATAGATACAAAGTTCCCAGAAGATGCTTATCCAAGCAACAAAATATTTACAGTTTTAATGATTTTAGCTATTTCAAAATGAAGTGAAAGAAACATGAATCAACATGAAGGCTGAGGTTTTTTTTCCTTTTTTCTTTTTTAGAAACAATGGCTGCTTGCTAGTTTCAAATGTCCTAACAAAAAAGGAGTCACTACCCCAAATGTTGGAGAGTTGCAACATTTTATAAAATTGGCTGTCTCCTTTCCTGGAGATGTTTATTTCTTAAAACTCAAGATTTTTCTTGAAATTAATTATCCTCTGTAGAAAATGCTTCCCTTTGCAAATATTTAACAAAAATACTAAAAACGGTTTAACAGCTAAGACAAAGTAGAGGCCAAATATTATTACAATTCCTTCCTATTTGTAGCATGCCTTCTTTCTAGAGATAAGTAAAGCCAATATTGCATGTTAAGTGGCAACTAAGGGAAAGCGCAAAGGGGTAAGTGAAATTATAGCCATTTTAAAAAAAAAAAAGCAGGCATTTTCTCTTCATATAAAAATTCACTGGCACCTTTTGAACATAAACTTTAGAACATAGGAGTTGAAAATGCATTTTCCAGTATAACCACTAAATTCTTAAGACAAACTACATTTTGATTATTATTTCTTAAATTGTGATGAGTTTGGGTTTATTTTTTGCGTAGAATTAGTAATATGTATCTTTGGTAAATTGGTATCTATATTTTAATTTTTAAATATAGTATATATGCATTTAAGAAAAAATTCCTTAACAAGGCAGTTGTGCTGTGTCATTATAAAATAATTAAGGTTATTTGTTGATTTCAGTATGTCACTCTGGGCTAAAATTTCCAACAGCCAAACCTTGAACACCATCACCTTCTCTGACCGTGCTGGACTCTTCAACTTGAAATAGACTCTAAAAGCTCCAAGGCATAAGAATTTAGGAAAACCAATTCAGTTATCTTATTCTTGAAATTCAGAAGTTAACTTTTTAACACACGCGTATGTAAAAGGATGACATTGTGGCTTTTGGATGCAAAAGAGGTCTCCTGATGCTACTTAAGGGGTCTTCTCTGATCCCCAGTATGGCCACTTGCAAGCCAGTATTGTATGATGTGTGCATTCTGTTCACCTAGAGCTAAATTCATTCTCCCAAGAAGCTTATTTTATAGAAAAGCACGTTAGTCTGCAGTAGCTCTTTCCTTTCCCCCTGAGTGCAAGTGGTAATAACCTTGTTGTGTAGTTAAGCAGTGTGTTGATGTCTCAAAGAAAACACCATCTTTGAAACTCTCTGCCTCTGGAAAAATGCAAGTATATTTCTATTGATAACAAATGAAGACTAATATTCAGGATCCACTCTAGGGAAAGTGAAGAACTGCTGAATAGAACTGTCCTCACTGAAGTGTGTTTGAACCACTTAGGCAAGATGGGCCAGCAGCAATTGCTCATGTTTCAGTGTGTGGGAATTTGCAGACTTTGGCTCAAGCCCACTGTAGACACAGTTTCTCAGAGAACTTCAAACCATTCTTTTCAATGTTTCTATTTACTCGCTGTCTCTGTTTTATTATGACTATGATACCCATGTAAGAAATGGTCACAGAATTGTGTTGGAACTTAGCGGTTTCCATGAAGTGAGCCCTCTATAAATAGCACAGAAGGAAATACTTGTGGTTTCCTAGCCACTGTTCACTTATATAAGAAAAAATTACCAAGGGACCATGAACCCCAACTCAAACATTACTTCCGACAGCCAAATCTGTGCCAGCTCCTCAAAAAGAGTTCACTCCTCTCAATGCTCTATATACATTAAGTGTAATCTGCTTAACTGACTGAAATGATCTAGCTCTTGCCATGATCTGAAACCTAACCCTTCCTGATTCCCCTCAGCCTTCTGGAGGCTGTGGTGTTTCTGTGTTCAAGCTTTTCTCCTTCGGGGTTAAGGTAGAGCTTCCGGCATTACCTCTGATGGAAGGAGACGGGCTGCAAAGATGTTGCTTTCCTCTAGCACGTACAGTTGAGTGGGCTTTGCTTACTTGCACACCTTTTCTTAAGCCTCACCTACACGGTTCATGAACAGTGGACTATTTCCATGTTGGAGAATTTATGTGATGAAAATGCGAGATTAACCCTGGCAAGTTACATAGTTGATGAAAACTCCATCAACCTGGCCTCTGCACTGAACTCCCAAACTTGGCCTGTAGCCTCTCCTTAGCGGCTCTGGTTCCTCAGCACCACTCTGACAAACTTCACAGAAAGCCAACTTAAGATCAATAGAGCCTCAACACTGATTCTCATTGATGTCAAAGAACCTGCCCAGATAGCGTGATAGTAGCCGGTATGGAGTTTTTGTTCAAGTTTATTGACATAAAAAGTAACCAAAACTCTGATCTTCTCGACAGGCCCAGTTCTGGGGATGACTTCACTCCTAACAGAAGTCATCCCTCAAACACAAATACATAATAGAACAGATCTCAGTAAGGAGCTTATTTTTCTAACTGAACTGAAATTTCTTACGAATGCTCCTCATTTCCCAGTTATGTACTTACTGCAGGGTGAATATGGCTCCGTATGCTAGATCAAATGACTTCCTTGGGCTCTGGGTGATGATTATTAGCCCCTTTGTGTGAAGTGTGTCTGTTCTGGAGGCTAAACCACACGAAAGCACACCAAGCCATCTCCATCTTTCAAAGTCTGAAAATGTCCATATCCCCGTCTATTCGAGATTCTGATTTCCTCTCTCCAAATCAGACTTCTCCATGTGTGGGAATCTACATCGTCCCAAGACTTTTGCTAATAAAGTATTTTCAGTTTTATCCTAAGTAGAAGAATATATGTAATTATGGGATTTATCAGGAAATACTTGGCAAAAAAGGAAAGAAAAGAATGTTAACTATTTAGGTAGTTTTTATTAGAGTGCTATATGAGTAATAATAGGGGTTATTTTAGAGAGCTGATTTCAAAATTACACACCTGCAGAAATTTGTGTTATTCTACCTGCCATGAGGTATGGTATTAGAAACCAAGAAGCATTCATTGAGAGTTACTAAAGGGATAGCTGAGATGTGTAAGATACTGCCGTATCTGTATTGTACGACAGCCCTGACTATAGGGTGTAGCTATTTCAGGGGATCAAGATGGAAATAACACACACCGTCCACATAGCTACTGTGAAAACTGTAATACAGAGATATCCTTTATTTTGACACAATTGGGCATTTTTTTTAAGCTATGAATATAAATTCAACTAATAAGTGATGTCCACATAAAGCTCTTAAGCCTTCTAATTTCTTAATGGATACCTTTACCGTCATAAATGGAGCGGTTTCAAGGCCATGAGGTTGATGGACTCTCTCAGGAGCTCCCAGGAACCTGCTACATCCCTTAAAACAGTGCCCATCCACTCCATTAAAATACAGAAGGCGGACAGTATTGAGCAGGGCCTAAAGAAAACAGAGGAGAGGACTGACGAAAAGCTCAGCATTGCCTGCTAGGAGGATGCAACTTGCTTTAGCAGTAAGAATTAAAAAAACCAAGATCCACTGTCCTAACAAAGACCTTCACTGTACTGAACTAAAAAGTAGCACATGAGTTCTCATGGAATGTCACATCAGGGCTTGCTTTAGGATTAGATTATAGGCAGTAACACTGATCATATAGTGCAAACTAGGTAAAACTGCGTTTCACGGTGTGAAATGAACAGAGGTGCAAATGCTCAGTAGGATACCATTAAGACATAAAATGGCAAAAAATAAATATCAAAACTTTTATCAGTGTAAAAAAGTAACTGGGTTATTGTATAACCTAGAGTCTGGCAAAAAAAGGCCTCAAAAAAGTTCTCAGTCTTCAGAAGTTTTACAAATTAAGTGCCCTTTCGGGGTTCCAATCACACTAGAGATTCCATGCTCTCGGCAGGGTCTGATTCATCTGCAATGAGAACAGCACCATTTTTGTCCACTGTCATGGGACCATTTCCATTTTCCTTAGTGCTGACCAGGCTGAGCATTGCTTTATAGACAAACTGGTATTGTTCCTGAAAAAACAAGGAGAAGACAGTTTGAGACAAAGAACAGCTGAGTCATTTCACCTAAGGTAGAAAGACCAATTAAAAAGGTAATTATAGAAAAACCCCCCAAGAATATACATTTGTGTTAAGAAACTTTAAAACAATGACTTGAATCCTTTACTAATGGAGACCTATGCCTTCTGCATGCCACTTTGATTGTTGTTAGTTGGGAACGAATTCTCCGTACGGACAGCGAATGAAGAGAACAGAATATCCCTGTGTTGTAACTGGTGAATTCCATACTCTGGAAAGAGTTTCTCCCACTCAACACTAATGATGTTTTGAGGAAGATCATTCTCTGTCATAGAGTCTGTCTGATGCATGGCAAGATGGTGAATAGCTTCCCTGGGCTCTACTCTGTAGGTGCCAGAGCACTGGTCTCCATCCCCAGTTGTGACGACCAAAAAGTCTCCAGATGTTGCCAAAGATCCCCTGGGGGACGAAACCACCCCCTATTCTTGACAACCGCTGCTCTAATTCACGTGTTAGCCCGCGTCTCAGTTGATGAACAGGTCTCACAAAGAGGCAAAGGACTTACAATGTCTGTGAATACTCCAGGCCTCATGAGATTGATCATTTTTGCAACCTGGAAAACATCCACAGCATTTTCATTCTCCAGTTGCTGGGACAGGGTGGTAAGGGCACACAGCATTCCTGCTGAAACTGCTCCATACCTTGGGGAGGAAGAAATAAAATGCGATTTCAGATTTGCTAAGGGACGGAATGTACTGGAATGAAATTAACACGCTCTCTTTGCATGGATGCTCAGCCTGATACTCCAGATGAAATGAGAGGTTCAGAATTAGACCGGGGACAGCTATAGAAGACTTAATGTTGGCGACGAGGTGGGAAAAACATGAGAGCCCTAACTACAGGCTCCTGGATGGTGTAGAGGTGGGGAAAGGATCTGGAAAAAAAAATCTCCTTGCAAAATCTGCTAAATCCAACTTAAAACACATGACTTGAAAATGGAAGTATATGGCTCAAAATGCAGTCAGAAAAGTTTTGAAATGGATTTCATGTAAGGTCATTTTTTTTGAAAGACTGAAGTGGAATTTTGCCAGTTAGAGTACCTCTGATAAAAATCTTGGAAAAATGATTGTTTCTGCTACACACACACACACACACACACACAGACACACACACACACAGTCTCTCTGTCTCTCTCTCTCTCCTGGAAACCCCACGTTGGTGGTGCTGGTAGAAATCAAACTGGAATTTATAGAGCCTGTGGCCACTGTTCTGTTAAAAACTATTAAATGCGCAGTTTCTGAGTTTATCTTTATATGAAATTGAACCATTGCAGATGTTTTACATCTTTAATACAAATAAGACCAAAGCCCCCAACTTTAGAGGTAACCTAGCTAGAGGAAAAAACTGTTCTGCACTTAGGTCCAGCCACCCGGAGTCTCGTCTGTCAGTACATTTCAGTCCAGTTCATTACTTCTGTGCTGTATGCATACTGGATGCACTGACTTCGCTGTAGATGGGCATTTACGTGGTTTCTATCTTGTGTACAACAGCAGAATTACCACGAGTAGGAGAATTAGCTCACAAATAGGTCCATTTTTAAAGATACTGCAGTATTTCTCTCCTTGTGGTTATTACTGGTTTATCCCCGTCCCAGCATGAGAATGCTTGTTTCTCCTCATTTTATTATAATTTTTTAAAAGTTTATTTTGAGATCAAGAGAGGGAAGGGGGAGATCTCACCAACTGTGAGACCATGACCTGAGCTGAAATCAAGAGTTGGACGCTTAACTAAATGAACCACCCAGGCGCCCCCATCTTCTTACCAATTTGAAGTTGAAAAGCTTCTGCTAATCTGATGGGTGAAAAATTATATCCTAATGTTGTTTTAATTTGCATTTCCTTGATTACCAGGGAAGCTGAGAATCTTTTGTGTTTGTGGTCTGTATTTCCTCTTCTGAAATTGTCTATTAGTATACTTTGGCCATTTCTCTTAGCTCTTTTATTTGTAGCATTGGTTGTAAATATGTTTTTCCAGTGTCTTAGTTTCCCTTAACATTGTTTGTAGGCATTTTTGTTACACTGAAGTATAGTTAACACATAATTAAATTGCTCCATCTTTAATTTTTGGCTTTTCTGGGATCTTGAGAATGTTTTCTCTAACCCAGCACTTTAAAAACATTCTCCTACATTTTTTTTTTTTTTAACATTTCATCATTTAATTCATCTGAATCCTGTTATTTTGACAGAAGGTTAAGGTCTGATTTTAGTTATTTTTCTAATGGATGACTTTTTTTTTATTGGATAGTCTCATCTTTTCTCATTGAGTTTCTTTTGTATCATATCTCAAGTTGTCATATGCCTGTTTCTGAACTCTGTTTGGCCCGTTAATCTATTTTTTGTATTTCCCCACATTTAATTTCTATAGATTTTTAATATTTTGACATCTGAAGAAGCAAGTCTCTATAAGAGTCCTGGCTGTCTCTACATTCATTGTTTTCATTTTTTGTGTGTGTGCTTCAAACGTACATATTTTCATTTTTACTTGTACACTCATGTCCAAATACCTCTATTCCTTGATCCCTTCCCATTCTGTTTCATATTACTCTTGAAACTGAATTGTCAAGGAACACAGTTTAATTGGGATTTTGGGTCGCTTGCACTGAATAGATTGATTTGAAGAGAGTTAACATCTTTCTGAATTTTTCTGTTCATGAACATGGTGTCTTTTCTCCCTTTATTCAGGTCTTTGGTAGTTTTCAATTACATTTTATAGTTTTCTTTGTTGTCTCTGCCAGTTTCATTTTAGGGTAATTTCTAGGTGCTTTAGACTTGGTTACTCCTAAGAATGGCTTCTTTTCATGATCTTTTGTTTGCTTTCAGTTGATGCGTAGGAAAGTTAGTGATTTTCACATAGTCAACTTGTATCCAGACACGCAGAACTCTTAAATCATAATAATTTGTGGATTATCTAGGAAGTTGGCTACATCCTTACCTGCCAATAATGTCAGTTTTGTCTCTCTTCACCTTTTGTATTTCTTACATCTTTTGCTTGTATTGCATTGGCTAGGACCCAATAGTTGTGCCTTCTAACACTGCAAGGAGGTAGCCTACGGTTTTGTTTCATGGTAAAGCTTCTAAGTTTTAAGTGTTAAAAATGTTTGCTGTGGGCTTCTGGTAAATAACATTCATGAAGTTAAAGAAGATACTTTCGACTTTGTTAGCTAAGAGTGTTTTCTTTTGGGAGGGAGATCATGAATGAATGTTATGATTTTATCCTACCCTTTCCAACATCTTTTGACTTTTATAGTCACTTCCTTTAATAGTACCCTGAATTCATTGAGGGGGCAGTGGTAACACTTAGCCAGCTCTACACCTAGGATAACTATCTTACCTTTTCATGATACTTATTTCTTTTAACCCAACACACTGGATTTTGACAGTGTTTTATTTAGATTTTTGCACCCATAATCAAATATTTGGCCTATACTTTTTCCATTCTGGTGCTAGCCTTGTTTTGTTTCGTTGCAAATCAGGGTTACATTAAATCTCCTGTGTTTGTTACTGTTCATAGGTAGCCCAGTGAGGACTTGGTGGGCCTTAACGGTTTGGGAACTGGTCTGTTTATTCAGTTCTTACTGATCACTAAGGTGTGTTCTGCTCTCACTGTGTTCCGGGATCTCTTATAGGAATTGTGTAGCAACTTAATCCTCACAATAATCCTGTGCCAGGACCACTGTTATTTCCTTTCTGAAGGTGGAGAAACAAGGCACATTCAGGTGCGGTAACTGGCCAAGGCCTTACCAGATGAGTTTAATTTGAGCTGATACATGTAATGGCTCAGAATAGAGGCTACTATGTACCACGTGTTCAATAAACACCATTTATTATACTTATTATTGAGGTTTAAATATGTGCTGGCATAAAAAATTTCAACTGTTTATTTTAAAATATTTCTATTTTAACCTTTTGTTATCAGAAAACATCAAGCACGTGAAAAGTATAGTAACCTTGATGTAGCCGTTACGCAATTAGAGCTGTCACTGGCTCATGGTCAATCTTGTTACACGTCTACTTCCTCCCACATACCCTTTGAAGTAAACCCAGGTATTTTATTCATTAGTATTTCAGCATAAAACTAAAGGATAACATTTAAAAATCTATATATAAACATTATCGTATCTAAGAAAATGAACAGTTATCAAATATTTTGAATGTAACTGCAGATACATGGTAGATCTTTTTCTTCCCAATGGCAATTTATGCTCTCCGTTTTTTTCTTCACCATTTTCCAAAATTGTATGTTTTGAGAGACTTTTTACCCAAGTTCTTAGGAAATTTCAGCCATTATTTCTTTAAGCTCTTTTGTCAACATGGATCACTTTAAGTTTTTAATATCCATATTTATTAATATTACCTTGAATGCTCGTACAGGTTTGTAGAGAAGAAGAGTATAATTATTATTTACTTTACAACAAATAACCTTGTGATTCTTAATGCCTCAGGTTTTTTTTTTTTGTCTTAAATAGTTGTCAAGTTGGTTTCCACATAAACACCCAGGGCTCATCTCCACAAGTGCCCTCCTCCATGCCCATCACCCGCCTTCCCCTCTTCCCCACTCCCATCAGCCTTCACTTTGTTCTCACCATTGAAGAGTCTCTAATGGTGTGCTTCCCTCCCTCTCCCCAACTACTTTCCCCCTTCTCCTCCCCCATGGTCCTCCATTAAGTTCCTCCTAATCCACCTATACGTGCAAACATATGGTATCTGACCTTCTCTGCCTGACATATTTCGCTCAGCATAACTCCTTCAAGGTCCATCCATGTTGCTATACATGGCCAGATTTCATTCTTTCACATTGCCACGTAGTATCCCACTGTATAGATGAACCACATCTTCTTAAACATGGATCACTTCTCAGATGTATGTTAGAACTTACCTATCTGGTTCCAGAACTGAGTTTGATTTCATTTCTGTCCATTCTATTACTACTAGCCTGTCTCTTGTTTTTCCCACATCTTAGATTCTCCTCTGTCCGTGTTTCATTATACATGTTTCTGATTAATGTCCTAGTCTTCTGTTAGGTCTCTGAGCATAGATTTTCAAATTCTATTATAATTGTTCCAGTAACTGATTCACGGTTTTTTGTTGTGACCATTATGTTGACTTTCCTCAGATTCTAAATTGTACTCAGTTTACCTTCTTATTTAGCATGACTTGATTTTTAAAAATCATCTATACTGATTTGTTTTTTCCAACAGGATAAAAATTTAACCTTTGCTTAATATGTTCTAGTCAAACTGTTGGACTCCGGGCCCTTTCCCCCAACCTCCCCCTACCCCCCCACCCCCCGTCTCTTTCTTAAAGCTATTCATAGCCTTTCAGACAGAAAAGTCAGGTATTATATATTTCATTATACAGTGTGTACTCTGTGTGGATTTACTCTGGCCTTTCCCTGGATAGCCTGTCCTAGATTTAGCCAATCTTAAAGAAGCACCTAAATTAAAAGGAAGTACCTACACAGTAAGATTTCAAACATGACTAGAAACTAAGTCAAATTACTCAAATGCACAGATAATTTAAGTATTTTCTACATACCAAACAATACAATGAAAGGAATAAAGACCAAAAAAAAATCAAGGCCATTCTCATAAGTTGAGGAATTAAGTAGAATTAAAGGATATTTATTGAGTTTCATGGATTTGCCCTTCAAACTACAAACAATTGGTGGAAAAGTGATAGAATTTATAACCTATATAAAACAAGAGTAGTGTACAGATTCACAGTCTTTGGTAGTTTGTTTGCCTTTCTTAAAGGGCCCCACTGAGAACAATGTCTATTTAGTACAGTTAGGAAAAAAGCCAAATGTGTTTTCATCTTTCTTTGCCTTTGCCTCAAAGAAATAATAGTTTAATTTCCTAAGTTCTGTTCCTAAAAAATGTTAAGTGCTCTATATTAATTTTAAAACACATTGGGATTTCTTGTATTGTCAGTGTGTATAATACCTCTGCTCATTTAATTATATTTTTTACTCTTTGGTATCACTACACTTCTTATTCCTTTGCTTTGAAGAAGTTTTAAAAATCACCCTTCTGGTTCTGTCTCTCAAAATAGTAAGCATTACAGTTTCAAAATCATAACCAAGAATGCAATCCAGAGTGAGAACTCTGTCACTATGAAAAAACTGAAGCTTCCCAAAGAAATCCTTAGGGCAAAAAGGAAAACAGAGGTAAAGTGTGACTATGCCTGAGTCCCGGGAAATCAAGGCAACACGACAGGCTTCCACAGGACTCGAAGAAATTAAAACTAAGGGGAGCATCCGTGTGGCTCAGTGCTTGAGTGCTCAACTCTTGATCTGGGGTCTGGTTGTGATCCCAGGGTCGTGTGACTGAACCCCAGGTTAGGTTCCTCAGTGAGCCTGGAGCCTGCTTGAGATTCTCTCATCCTCTCTGTCCCCTTTCCCAACGTCTCTCTAAAATAGTAATTAAAGACAAAGCTTTGGAAGTGAATGGGAAAATCAAGAAGGAAAGTGTGGTTGGGAGAACTGAGGAACACGAAGGCAGGAGGGCTGCCTGTGACAACCAGCAGGAGGCAGTGTTCACTGGCAGGATTGGTGATGTGGCTCTGAGTGCAGTCAGGGCCAGCTCCCTGGCTTCAGTCTGATGTGTCCCCTCCTCCCAGGAGTCCTGCACGTAGTTTAATGCTGTGCCATTGCCATCTGGAAGTTACCTTTTCACTGACGTATGGTTGATAGGCAGTATGTTTCAGATGTTAGTGACCTGACAGGTGTATACGGTAGGAAATATTCACCATATGCATGGCGACCATACAGAGTTATTACAGTATTAACTCTACTTCCTGGGTTGTACTAGTCATCCCTGTGATTTGTTTCTAATCAAGTCTGTACCTACTAACCCTCTTCACCCATCTCCCTACTGCTATCTGACAACCACCAGTTTGTCCTGTTTATTTTAGTTTATTTCTGTTCTTTATTTTTAAGATTCCACAGAGAAGTGAAATCATTTGGTATCTGTCTTTATCTGATTACTTCTCCTGGCCTAATACCTTGCAGATCTGTGTTGGTGTAAATGGAGAGTTTGCTTTTTTTTAAATGCCTGAGTAATATTCCATTGTATACATACATCACTTCTTTACCCTCTCATCTATTTATTGACACTTTGGTTTCTTATGTATTATGACTAGTAAATAATGCTGCAGTGAACATAGTGCATGCATCTTTTTCAGTTAGTGCTTTGGTTTTCTTCTGATTAACGCCCAGAGGTGGAATTATTAGATCATATGGTACGTCTGTTTTTATTTTGTTGAGGAAGCTCGGCATTGTTTTACACAGTGGCTGCACCGATTTGTTTTCCATTTCTTTTAGATTTCTCTTGCTTGCTTGCTTATGATTTTTAGTAGTACTCTCTCCCAGTCCTTTGTATTTCTTTAGTGTTGGCCGTAACGTCTGTTTGATTTCTCATGTTATTCGAGTCTGCTTTCGTTCTTGAGGAGTCTGTTTAAAAGTTTCTCAGTCCTGTTTATCTTTTCAAAGAACCAGGTCTCAATTTCATTTTTTTTTTAAACTTTATTTTGAGAGAGACAGCAACAGGGTGAGAAGAGAGGTGGAGAGAGAAGGTGACAGTGTCCCAAGCAGGCTCTGCACTGCCAGCACAAAGCCCGATGTGGGGTTCAAACCCATGAGATCGTGACCTGAGTCGGATGCTTGGGTGACTGAACCACCCAGGTGCCCCTTCATTGATCTTTTTTATGGGTTGTTGCTTTTTTTTTTTTTTTTTAATCTCCATTTGTTTCCACTCTGGTCCTTATGATTTCTTTCCTTCTACTAAATTTTGGCTTTGTTTGTTCTTCTTTCTCTAGTTCCTTTAGGTTCCTAAGGATAGACTGCTTAAGAGTATTGTTTCTTGAGGTAGGCCTGTATTGCTATCAATTTCCTTCTTACAACTGCTTTTGCTGCATCTCTAGATTTCCTCGTGGATGTCTTCGTTGACTCATTGGTTGTTTAAGCTCTGTATGGTTGTATTTTTTCCAGATTTTCTTGTACTTTATTTCTAGTTTCATAGTGTTATGGTCAGGAAAAATGCTTGATGTGATTCAGTCTTCTTAAATTTTTGGAGATTTGTTTTATGGCCTAACATGTGATCTATCCTGGAGCATATTCCCATCTGTACTTGAGAAGAATGTGTATTCTGCTGTTTTGGATGGAGTGTTCTGTATGTATCTGTTAAATCCATCTGGTCTAATGTGTTGTTCAAGGCCAATGTTTCCTTACTAATTTTCTGTCTGGATGATCTATCCATTGACATAAGTCAGTGTTAAAATTCCCTGCTATGTTCTTACCATCAATTTCCCCCTTTAGGTGGTTCTATGTTGGGTACATAGATATTTACAATTGTTGTATTCACTTCTTGGATAGATCCTTTTCCCATATGTAATGTCTTTTTCTTTTGTTATTTTTTTGAGAGAGAAACAGCACATGAGTGGGGGTGGAAGGGAGAGAATCCCAAGTAGGCTATGCGCTATGAGTGCAGAGCCCGAACAAAGTCAAGAGCCAGATGCTTAACTGACTGAGCCACCCAGGCGCTCCTATTCTTTATTTTAAAGTCTATTTTGTCTGATATAAATACTGCTACCCCAGCTTTTCTTCTTTTTTTTTCCCCCTCATTTCCATGGACTATCTTTTTCCATCCCTTCAGCTTTCAATCCGTGTATCTATTTAGGGAGTCTTTTGTAGGCAGCATCTGGGTCTTGTTTTTTTTTTTTTTTTTAATCCATTTAATCTATGTCTTTTGATTGGAGCACTTAAACCACTTGAGAGGTATGTCCTTAAACTGCCATCTTGTTCATTGTCGTCTGGTTATTTTTGTAATTCTTCTATGTTCCTTCTTCTCTTGCTCTCCTCCCTTGTGACAGGACTTTCTTTAGGGTTCTGTGTAGATTTCTTTCTTCTTTTGCATATCTGTTACGGCTTTTAGATTTGTGGTTTCTGTAAGGTTCATATATAATGCCCTTAATATACAGCAGTGTATTTTAATGGTTGCTTAAAGTTTGAACATTCTAAAAACGACACTTGTACTTAGCCTCTCGACATTATATAGATCTATGATGTCATAATGTCCTTTTGTACATCTTTTTATTTTGTGACTCCCTTAACAAGTTTTCTTTTTAGATCTAATTGGTTTTACTGCTTTGGTCTTTTCATCTTTACACTAGTTTTATGGTTGATTTACTACCTTTACTATGTATCTGCTTTTACCAGTGGAATTTTTCCCCCTAGTTTTTTTTTTTTTTTTTTACTTCTAGCCTTTCCTTTTCTACTTAAAGGGTCATCTTTAATATTCTTCTGAGGCTAGAGTAGTGGTGATGAACTCATTTAATTCTTGTTTGGGTAAACGCTCTCTTCAATACTGAATGCTAACTAACTGGGTATAGTATTCTTGGTTGTGGGTTTTTTCCCTTCTACACTTTGAATAGATCATGCCACTTCCTTCTGGCATGCACGTTTTTGATGGAAAATCAGCTGCTAGCCTTCCTTTGTAAATAACTAGTGCTTTTCTCTTGATGCTATTAAAATCCTCGATTTATCCTTAGCAATTATTGTGTGTCTTGCTGTGGATTTCTTTTGATTTATCTTGTTTGAGGCTCTCTGCTTTTGGGACATGGATCTGTTTCCTTCCCCTTTCTCACTCTTCTCCCTCTGGGACCCCAATACTAGGAATGTTAGTATATGTGGACATGCTGTTGATTTCCTCTAGTGTATTTTCTATTTCTTTGTTGAGGTTCTGAGTTCATCCACTCTTCTCTCAAGTCTGGTGAGCATCTTTATGACCATTACTTTGAATTCTTCATCTGGAAACCCTTAATTTTCCCATAGGACTCCATAAATTATGTCGCTTGTCCTGGCTCTGACACTTCCTGTTTGTGTACAAGGGCCATATTAGCTTCACGCTACCTATTTTTTTCTTATGTGAAGAAGGGATCCTAAAATTGCCCTCCTAGTGTGGTAATGTTAAGGTTCAAAGGAAAACCAGAATTATTTCTGGGTGTCTTTGCGGCAGTGGGTATATAAAGCAGTCCATATAGTTGTGCATCTTCTATGGAGTATCCCAGGATCAACGTAAAATAAAGGCTTACCGGTGATCCTCCAAGAGCTTTCGCATATTTGGGCTATATCCCCTCCATAGTTATTGCGTGAAAAACCAGAACTGAGAACACGTCAAAACACAAGACCATGCAAGCACCCATTACAGTAGCTGTCAGAGTGAGAATGAACAAAGTATTGGTATCTCTGTATTATTATGAAAATGGTTTTGACTTTTTGAATCCCCTGGAAGGGCCTCCTTCCCGACCAGCAGTCCTCAGATCATACTTTGAGAATTATTAGTCAAATTAGCCTTCTAGGACATCTAACAGGACAAAAGATCTGTATCCAAGGTGAGTAACTATTTGCCCAAGAAATGATCTTTCTGTGAGTGAACGTCTAATCTACTGTCCCTCAAGACTGCAAATACTGTGCTTACATTCCAATTTTCTTCTGTCGGAACATAGGCTCGGCTTAAAAAATTTGACAGTAATGCTACAGGGCAGCCTCTGAATAGAACTGCCCTGCATCTTGAATACAGGATGCTGTGAATAAAGCAAGTTTGCTTTTATAAGTGGTGCTTGTGCTCAGATACAAAGAGTTTACCTGGGGGCGAGGAATTTTATCCTTAGATCATTTATCTATCTAGAAACTTCATCCACCTTGCAACACAGCTGAGACCCTGAGAGTAGGTGTTAAGAGATCTCTGTGAAGACCAAATAAATAGCAAGTTTGTGCAAAGTTTAAGTCTTTGACTTCAGTGCAAATACTCAGGCCTCCTCTTCACATCTGCCCACTTAAACATTTTTAAGCAGGCAAGATGATGATAAAACAATGCAAAGCACAAGGCTCTCAGGGAAAAGTTCATATTAAGGACACTGTACGTCTCCTTAATTTGTAGGTCATCTCAACCGGAAGCAGAGCACCCGCTATGTGCCTTGCATTGAGCTTCACCCTGTCGAGACTGGGAGCAGTAAGATATTGCTGCCAGTATCAGCAGTGTAGGGGTGACAGTCCTGTGAACAAGTAGTTGGAACATGATGTGATACAGAAGAACGGCACCTCTAAGAATATGATGTTTGTCTGTGATTTTAAACGATTACCTCTAGGGGAGCCTGGTGGCTCCATCGGGTAAGTGTCTGACTTTTGGTTTTGGCTCAGGTCATGATCTCACAGTCTGTGCGATAGAGCCCCGCATCCGCCTCTGTGCTGATGCAAGCCTGCTCCAGATTCGCTCTTCTTCTCATGTCACCCCCGCCCCCCCCCCCGAAGCCTTCTCTCAAATATTTTTTAAAAATAAATTACCACCACTGGAATGAGTCACGAAGAGTTTCAGAGAGAAGGACTTCTGAAGTGTCTGTTGACAGAAGGAGTACTCAAAGGAAGTAGTATATGCAGGGCAAGGTGGCCTCCAGGGATGAAGGCTGCGTAAGTAAACTCTGGCCAGACCGTAAAGGGATTTGAAAAGTGTCCTGAAAGAATGGGTGACAGATGTGGAGGTGAGGGGACCCACAAAACGGGCTCTGCTCTGCACCACTCAGCGGCTGGGGGCAGGCTGCGAGGATGAGGAATTTGGTTTCAGACCTGCTCCATCTGAGGTGTCTGCCGGCCGCCACGAAGGGTTACGAAGAATAGGTAAGATGGAAACTGAAAGGTAACTGGTGTTCAGAAGAGTGTGTTAGCGCTAGCAGCTGTTGAAATACTTTAAATTTGCTTGAGTTAATGTGGAAAAATCATTTCTGTGGAAGCACTTATCTCCTAAAGAGTGGATAAAGGAAGGAACACACTTCTTTAGGCAGCTTTTCATCCAGCTCACCTCCATGGTATGTGCTGATCTAGTGCAGAATTAATTCACTCTTAGGTCGGTCTGAGAACCATACTTGATTAATTTCAGAGGGTACATATTCAGCACGTGGCATAAAATAAAAATCACTAAGAGAGTATTCCCCCAAACTGAATCTAGACATAGGAGTCAAACCTTTCTTTTTAAACGATTTAACAAGTTACTGGTTTTTTCTTTCCTTCTTCCCTTACCATGAAATGTCAGTTTAGCTCCTTTACCGACTTGAATGCAAAATGACAGCAAAATCACAGACCTATATAGCAACATTAGAATTCAGGCTGAATTGATAGAAGCTGGCAAAACCCAAAGTATTTGAAAAGCTAATACAGATTAGGGCTGCTTCTAGAGATTTCCCCCCCCCACTAATTTTATACTATAACGGCATATCCTAAATTTTCATAGGCCTATAACAGCTGCCCCATTACTCTGAGAACAGTCATTTCCTTTAAAAAAAAAAAAAAAAAAAAAACTCCAAAAAACTCTTTGGAAGCAGCCATTAATAGGGGTTTTCTTCAAATAAGAGAGAACCATGATTTGAGGTACAGGTTGACCTAAACTGGAAGGCTAGGGTCACTTCATGTTGCAGAAAAAAATGAAAGACTTCAAAGTGATTAGTATCTATGCTTCCGGGGTAGTTGCTGATCTAATGAACGTAATGGATGCACTGAGAATTTGCTGACGAGAGGAACTCCCTTGGAAATAAAACAGAAATGAGGCTATATAATTGGTGCCCTAGTCACTAAAGGTCTGTGAGATTCTCAACAATCTGGATTACACAAGTGATTCACAGGTCAATCCCAGTCATAAAGTTTGACTCCAAATGCTCACATACCATGAAGTGTATCTATGATCCTTTCCTTCTTCCTAAAGTAGAAAGCATCTAGGTTTGAATACCATGTGGATGCCTAGAAGATTTGACACCAGGAGCAAATTACTTACCTAGTCATGTTATTTAAACTTCAAAACAGAACGTAATCTCTAAATTTATCGTTAATAAGCAACTTCCTCACATCTTAAAAATATTTTTTTAATGTTTATTTATTTTTGAGAGAGGGGCAGAGAGAGAGGAAGACAGAGAATCCAAAGCAGGCTCCAGGCTCTGAGGTGTCAGCACAGAGGCCCAGCCAGTTGAGTCTGTGACTCTTGATTTCGGCTCAGGTCATGATCTCACGGTTTGTGGGACTGAGCCTGGTGTAGGGCTCTACGCTAACAGTGCAGAGCCAGGTTGGGGTTCTCTGCCCCTCCCAAAAATAAACATACTTTTTAAAGAAATTAAAAAATTAGAAGTTTTCTTTCCTTCTATTGTTTGAAATTCATCGTAGGGTATAAAAATGAATGTTTAAATCATGTAAATAATAATTTAAAATTGTTTTTGAAATATAAAACCCCAGAAAGCTTGCAACTGTACTTTTGTAGGCTGGTGCAGTGCTTTCACTGTTCTGGAACACACACTCCAGGAGTACCTGAAGCCTTAGAAAGGTCGGACACATTAAAATGCCAACAGATCTACAACCTTTAGCTGTATATACACTGGCAAAAAACACAGAATGGTCACAAGCAGATAGAGTCTGTCTTCCCTTTCTACTCCCACAGTAATTCAACAAGAGACATGTTTGAATTTTAAAATTAAGAAACAGATACATACTCATCATGAACAATGGTGGGGCCATCCCTTGTTAAGGCCTCTTCCTTGATGACATTGATAAGTTCGAAAGTACTGCTGATGGGGGCATCTGGGTTAGGCCATTTGGGACACTGGAAGTGCCGAACTTCTAGGACATAGTCATCCTGTAACCAATACAACAGAAGTCATAGCCCAGCCTTTATTTGCTTAGATCTGGAATCTAATAACTAGAGCTTGTTCCTGGGAAAGTAATAGGGAGGGGTGCCTGCCATTAAAAAATGACCAGGTCATCATAGTGAAAGAGTGAACTTCTGTGTCATTCAGGTGCCAATAAAATTGAAAGTGCCAATCAGTTATGAGACTTTATATCCTACTCTATCTTATCTATAAAGTGAAAGGAAAAAGATAAGTTAAATCATGTAAGTTATTAATAACTTCTCCTTGTCCTTTCATGTCCACAAGAAGGCAGTTATTACACACCGTTTACTTACAAAAAAAAAACAACTTATCATCTGCAACACATTGCAAGGTTTACATTTCTGGTGGCAAAGAAAATACTGAGCTCTAGTATATTGTTTTTATAATTAGGTCAACAGACCTATTTGTATGCATGCTCAATCAGAGGAATGGTTACGTTTCATCTAGCTAGCTGGAGAAAGCAAATATCTGAAGGAAGGACAAAGGGAAGTGTACATATTCATACTGAAGTCATACTCAAATGCCTGGGCCTGTCTTGAGGGTGGTAAGTTACTTTGTGATTACTTAGCCAATGCAGGGCCCAAGGAGGGCTGTGACTGAGAAACATAGCTTTAGGTTACCTGGGTAGCTTCAAGGATAAAGTCATGGATGATAATTTGTTCTTCATTTGAGAGGCACAGTCTGTCTTTGCTGATAAGGGTGACGGTAAAGGCCTCACAGTTCATGGATTCTTCTCGACTTGGCCAGTATACAAACTCATCTTCTGCCTGTGGGAACCCCCCCCGCAAAGAAAAAATTCCTCTGCAGTGCTGTCACATTTGTTTTTGATCTTTCTTACACATTGATGTATCCTGTTTGCCATCTCCCATACCTCCTGAGTCACCTTTTAAATTGGGCGCCTAGAATTGTATCCCCATCTAATCATGCCAATTCAATGGTGACTATAAAATATACTTGATAATAACCATAGTCTAGCACTTCCCCCATGTCACTGTAACAACCACAAATACTCCCCCTAGAGGTGACATATTAAGAGGTGACATATTAAAATTAATGGACTTAGATCCTGTCTGTTTACTCTATTACAGAATATTTGGGGCTAACATTGTTATTTCACAACTGCTTAAGCAACTAAGAGATCCTAGTTGTTGCTTCCTAGGGGTTAACATTTCTATAGTTGATTAGCATTTTGCATAGGAATTTCGTAAACCTGATCTTAATTTTTATAATATACTAGGGAGGGAAGGGGTTTTTCTCATCTGTCTTTACAGATGAGGTCATCAAGACTCAGAGAAGCCCATACGTTGGCTCAAATCACACTTGCTACTCGATGGTAAGCAGCAGAACCTGTTTGGAAAGAGGTTGTGCATAAATAAGGTTATGCTGGCTCTAAGTATAAAGTGCTCTTTCAAAGAAAAGTTAATGTAACCATGTTTGGTGTCAAAAGGAGATTAACATAGAAAAAGGCTTTCAGCCTTGAATCAGGCAAACTTTAAATGTTCATCTATTTTAGGATTAAAAATAAACATTCAGGCTTTGTACTTGTACCCATCCCTGAATACTGTGGAGGCCGAAGAAAAAGTTAAGGGGTGCACAGGTGGGAGCCTTTGTGAGAAATACAACCCTTAGGATAAGACCCCTGACCCCCCCATCTGTCTTTTTCACATCAGTTCAAATGGCAAACTCTGCTTTGTCTGGAAATAGCTACATTTCTGTGGGCATTTGCCTGAAAATGCTTAGATACTACTAGTAAAGTCAGAAATAATTCTGAATAATGTTCAAAACAAAGAAGGTTTTGTTTAATCTTACATTGTTGCATCAGAAATGAGCCAACAGTCCAATAAGACTTATCACCCTTTCAAGTTTCAATATAGCTTATTGCCAAGTACATTTTTATTTTTAAAGCTCAGCATAAGGGGAAACAGATTAGCAATTGGGTTTAGTCTATACAAAAGACAGTCTGTAACTGTCAGGGGTTTTAATACATTTTGTCCCAAGAAATGGAAGTGAGACCCTTCTAACCGATATTAAAGGTAATAATGGACAAGGCCTACAATTTTAACCAGTATGCACAGATTTAACATAGGATTTAGGGTCGGACGTGATCCTGAATAAATTCATCTGGGCCTTAATTTCTGGATCTGATAAGTGGGAATAACATAATGTATCCCTAAGAGATGAATGTGAATAATAAATGATCACATTGGCCTAATGACTGCCAAGGGGATTTTAATAAGCAAAAAAAATTCCCTAGTTTGCTTTCTGTAATCAGAAGGAATAACTGATTGTCTTCAAAGACTATGAAACATACATGCTCCTTCTTAATTGAGTAGGCCCTCTGGTATCATGGTTATTTTGCTTATAAATAGATTTGTAGATCACAGATGCCTAGGTATGCCCATAAAAGTGCTTTCTAAGCAAGGAACCACGGACTTTGGGCTGTTCACAGAATCATGGTCTTGTAAAGTTAAAGCACACAAAGAGAATCCACTGACATTTTTTAGGAAAAATGTGCACTGACTTTCAGCCCTGGAGCTGAGAATGCAGACACTCAGGACTCTAGCCTGTCTCCCTCAGCCCGAAATGACCCGTTCCCTGGCAGTTCTGGGTCCTCACTGTCTGCGTAACATGTATGGAGTCCGTTGATCCAGCCTCCCCGTACAAATGAGCCTGTGGGTAGAGGCTTTTGGTGACTGTCCTGTGAAAAGTGACAATACCAAAATACTGACTCATCCAACAAATGAGCGTTTTAACAACCCTAAATGCCTCCAATTGCCACATGCCAAACAGAATAGACCCCTACTGCCAGCTAATTTGAAAATTTACACTCCAGTTTTTAGTTGAAGATTCTCAATTTTATTGCCATTCTATCATACAGAAGCAGTCTTGGTATTCTGAAGCTGGAGCAAAATGCGACAAAGTGAAGAAGTTCCTACTGACTGGGCACACAGTCAAATGCATGTCATCAAGACTAGGGGTTCAATCACAGGCTGTTCTTTCTCGGTGAAAAAATTCACTAATCTGATACTCGTGGAAGAGCTCCTCATTGGTTTTTATTTTTGTTTTCTGTTTTGTGCACTTTCATGTCCTCCTCATACCTTCTGAAGACCCAACTAATTGTGGAACTTAAGCCTCTTTTGATAAACTCATTAATAACCCTTCTTTTATATGGTGTTACAGACCAGGGCAGGGAAGGGCTAACAAAAGAGAGGAGAAAGGGTACAGCTCAGCCACGGTGTCAGAAGCACCTTTAAACTGGAACGAAATAGCCTGTCTGTACCTCCTTCCCTGTAATGGATTGGTCTTCCCTACGAATGGAGGAAAAATGATGCTACATTATTAGTACTTTTGATACGAATTTGCGGGGGAAGGGCTGGAAGACTTTGCTATGCTATTTGCCCCACGCCCCATCGTAGAAAAGGATTAAAAGGTCACTCTGGTTTAAATCCTGCCTCTGAGTCTTTGTGTATGCCCTTAGGCAACTTACTACCCTCAACCGTCTTAGCTATTAAATGAGATGATACTATTAGCTATGTCATAAAGTGGTAGAGAGGATTAAACAAGTTAATACACGTAACGTAAACACAGTTACATAGTTAGATGCTCTTTTATCTTCCCCAAGGGACCTATAGCAACGGAGAGGTTAAGGTCCTATATTAACGAAGTTACTAAAAAAAAAGAAGAAGAAGAAGAAAAAAAAAAAAAGGCTTTCCAAAACCTTCTAGTACCCTGCCCTGTATAGGATGAGAGAATGAAGCAGTGGAACGGACAGGGACCATAACTGTAAGACTACAAAAGGAACCTGCTCAGACGTCACAAAGAGACGTCACCACCCCCTCTCCAGCACATACAGACAGTGCAGCCCTGGGGTAAGGTATCCAAATGATTTACGCTTCTGGCCTCACAGGCTCATTAATATATCGCAGATGTGCTGTGCTTACCAAGCTCTGGTTGTCTGGCAGCATGACAATGATCTGTGCATTATGATCCCAAATCATTCGCCAGAAATCTTTCGTAGTATGTGGCAGAGGATGCTGGGTTATAATAAATTCATTGCTCCTATAATAGCCCTTCGGTTAGGAAGACGAAAAATCAGCAGTTACAAACATTTTACTCTGATGCTGGGGTAGTTAAATTGCTTCATGACATAAGCCAGCGTTGTTCTGACCACACGAAACCACCGTAGAAGGGAGTCAGCACGTTTGGCTAATTTTTAGATGTATATGCTAACACGTGTAGATATTTTTCTCTCCACATAAATTCCCTCCTAGTTACCCCTGCTGTTTTTGCTTAATGGCAATTTCAACATTCATTCCGACACTAGATGGGTGAAATTAACAATGAAATTAATTCCTTAACCAACACTTCAAGTATTTCTGTGCCCCCACTGACTAGGAGTCTTTTGTTAGAGGGCTCTGGCTACAGAAGGCTCTCTCATTTTGATATTACATATTGAGGAATTATTCGAAAAGTGAAAGCAGCCACATAGGTGGTATGTGCTCTTTAGCACCTTTTAGTTTAATTGAATTTATTTGTAATTAACTGTTGACTCTCACCATGATATAAGAAGCATTAATGTAATCTGTTCCTTTCATTCCAGGCAACGGTGCAAGACCCACTCGAGCACGCTCGGCTACCGTATGGAAAGAAAACAAAAACACCACATTGGCCTTCTTAGACACACAGAACACACAGTGCTTTCTGAGATTCACTCGGTGCGTCATCTCTTCCCCCTGGCTCCCCTTTCATTTTAAAACGTACCTACATTTTGAACTAAGCTCAAGTGTTGTCCGCTAAGGCAGAATGTCAGTGGGATTTTGCTGCACACTCCCTGGAGGGCAGAGGCATCACAGGAAGCAAATTTTACTGTGGGAGAGGTTTTCACAGCAGAGCATGAAAAGAACACTCTGTGCAGAGATGACAGAGGATTTCAGATAATTTTTAGTCCCGGTTTGATATTCTTACCATTAGACCACAACACTACGTATGCGATTTTGCCATTACCTTATCTTTCTCCTCGTGAAAGTCTTGGAAAACAGTGGCCTTTGTCAGTAAAGATCATCTCTCCAGTGATCAGCCATGCCTGTGTCTACAGCACACACACCGTGTCCTCTGCTGTGTCCCAAGTTATGTATACAAAGGGCCCCAGCTACCCGCAGGCCCTGACCTCATTAGCCAGGATAATGTAATCACGCATATCATTTGTATGGATTAGTCAGAGACTCCTAAGCTTTCTAGGAGTAGTCATGCCACAGTGATCCTGGCTTTATTTATTTTTTTAGTTAAAATGTAGAAGTCTCAAAATTCTTGAATTTCGAGGTGAACTGAAGCTACACTTCCTGTCACATTGAGGCAGCCATTTGCTGGCAGCGACAGCCGCCCCTCCCGGCTGATCAAAGTGCCTGAATTTTCCTGGCAGAACTCTTCCCCCTTGGTAGTAGCTGCCTCTTTACAGAATACATAAAATGCAATGAAAAAATACTAGCACCCTCCACCAAGTCAAACGGATTTTAAGATCTTACATGGCACAACCGAAGAGTTTCTGTTCTTTTCTTTGTTACACTCTTTCTGAGCACTAAAGCATTCCACGTACTTGGCATTGCACTGCGTGACCAGCTGAAAGAAAAGCAATGTTTTAGTCGTCAGAGGTGTAACTGTGGACCCGTTAACTGACGATAACATGATAATCGTTTCATAATATAATCGAGTCATTCCTTTCTATACCTTAAATGTATACACTATTATATAAGCATTTGAATCTCAGTAAAGCTGGAAAACAACAAAAACAATACAACAAAATTAGAATTGATGGCATTTGCTTGGTGATATGGCTAAAAAGGTCAACTAATACTCAGATTACTGAAGAACAAAACCATTTTTTCTACCCCAGAGAACATATTTTTGTGTTTCAGGAGTGGTTACTTCTGTCCATTCTCTGGGTGATGTGCACACCTGTCTCATTTCTTCCACCAGGGTAGCAGGTTCTGTGTGGGTAGTAGATGGTTCTGAATTCATGTAGATTTTTCAGCTGACAATGTCACTGCTTTTTGGAAGTTTCTGTAATTTCTCACAAGCACAGGAAACTCAGGTGGGCCTCCACTAGAAAATTATGCCTTACGGTCGGAAGCACTAATTGTGTTTCTTAAACCTAACTTGGTAGGTCCTCAGTACTTTTCTGTTGTGACTTAAACTAACTGTAAGTAATAAGCCCAGGAGTTTGGTTGTTCTTCTTGTTCTTCTACAGCTTGGTTGAACACTTTGTCAGTCCTCTGTTTTGGGGGAACAGGCCCGGGGGTGGGGGGTAACATCTTAATGGAACAAACATATGGGAATGGCCTTCACCAAATGCTTTAGGACTATTGTCAAGGGCCCTGGATGTAGTTTTCATGTTTCTGACTCTTCTTCTTTTTTCCCCTCTTTTCCCCTTGTACTTAAGTTCTAAAGTGACTTACAAAAGAACAAATGACCTAGTTTCCAGTGGAATGGAGAGATTTGTTTGATGAATTTTTTTTACAGTATGTAGAAAGAAATAGTGCGGAAATAGAAAAGCCAAGGTAAAATTTAAGAAATGCTGGCACTTTTTTTAAAAATTAATTTTAAACATTTAAAATGAGATACTATGTCCTCATTATTAATGACCTCAAATGGCTTTTAGAATAGTTAGGGTGTTATAAAAGGAGAACTAGTAATTTAAAATTGTCATGGAATGAATAATAGATGAATTTTGCTGGTTACTCTGCTTGACAGTGTCAAATGATGGTTTCAGCATCTATGCATAGGTTTATTTATTTGGAGAGAGAGAGAGAGAGAGCACAAAAAGCAAAGAAAGAAGGTGACAGAATCCCAAGCAGGCTCTACAGGGTCAGCGCAGAGCCTGATATGGTGCTCAAACTCATGAACTGTGAGACCATGATCTGAGCTGAAGTCAAGAGTCAGACGCTTAACCAACTGAGCCATCTAGGCACTCCCAATCTATGCAAAGTTTTACCATGAAAACTAAAATTGCACAGATTCACTTCATTCTTTCCATTTTGATACAAAATGAGACATTACATATAGAATTATGCAAAAGAAAAAGGAATTTGAAAGGCGAATGAGAAACTTAGAAATAAGAATGTGGAGGGACAGGGTTTGAAAGTTAGAATAAAAGACTGAGCTCTTATGATTTTAATTACTTTAAGGTCCTAATAGTCTGGTTTTTCACCTTTCCCTCAGTCAATTCCATATAAACTTTACCTGCCTTTAAATTTCTTCATGTCTCTATCCAAGCGAAAGAATAATCCTTTGGGGAAATTAAACTTCTCTCTGGGATTCCTTAGTACCTCTTTTTTAGTTTCTAAATTATTTGATGGTCTTTCAAGTAGCTTGATTTTGGGGGACAGTATACCCATTCTTACTAAGGGTAAGACAGAGTAGTTCAGAAAGAACACAGGGAGTATTTTTCGGCCTGGAGTGACTGACTCTAAGTATTAGGTCTTCGTGGCCAGAGGCTGCTGATATTTATACTCAGATCAAGTCCTAAGTTGCTCACAAGAAATCCAGCCCTGCACTGTCTACTTCGATGCCACCAATTCATACACAGGTCGCAACTATTTCCTTCCCCTTACATTGGAAGAATACAGATGATAATTCCTTCTAGTCTCTACCCTCATGGGAAAAAGACATGATTCCCAAACCTCAGATGTTTCTTTACTTCTTGTTCTTTTTTTTTCTTTTCTTTTTTTTTTTAAACACAAGAAATTTTTTTTGGAGCATTACCTTGAATTGTTTCTCCAGCCGTGTCTTTCCTCCTACTCCTGGAATGAGGATGCTGTTAACGTAGCTATGTAGCTGGTTTGAAGATACTTCAGTCTCCTTTCCTAGAATGGCTTCCAACAAGGCATCATGGATGAAAATGTACTGCTCCTAAAAGGGACAGTAGATGTAGTCACTGAGGAGAGCTGGTAAGGGGTAGCCCCCTCTATCCAAGTCATGAAATCGACCTCAGAGCAACTCTTCTAACTGGGACCTCCCTGTAAATCCCTCCAGCATTTACTGCGAGGGAGCTTGCTCCCTTTCTTACTGGTTTATCCCTATTCCTTTAGGGTCAAGACTGTGTTTTCCATACCAGGCCCAAAACAGTAGGTTCAGTGGAGCCCGCAATGGAGAAATGCGTTTAATGAACATCTTTTAGAACCATTCTACTTCTACGTCTCAGGCCGGATGCCATGTTTAATTGCCCCCAGCATCAAACACAGCACTAGATACAGTTGTGTCTGCTTCCTGAGTGTTGGTGTAGTTCCTGAGAAACCACGTGGGAGATCCACCCAGAAATGGGAAACTGAGCCGAAGAACAGTATCATGGTCAGGATATCTTCCCATACAAACCTGTAAATGCCTTCAAGCCCCACGAGAATCTCAGAATCCTTTAACTTTGAGTTGTGGCACGTGCTAGCAATCTCCCAAGAGCACCAGAAGGTACTTCTTACCTCAGTCTGGACGAGGTAGTTCCGCTGTGTCCTGATATGCTTCAGGAACCCGAGGACATTAACTGTGCTTTTGTCTTTTATCTGTTGCAGCATGCTGTCTATTACAATGTAGGTGCCTGTCCTGCCCACACCGGCGCTGCAAGAAATGGAGACACCCAACTAGAACCTTCTGCTTGATCACGTCATCCATGAACCGTGAAGTGGAAAAATTACCATCTAAATATGGAGCGAGCTTGGCAATAAGCTGACTGTTTAGGTAACCGAGCAGAGTGGACACAGGCTATTCGCTGGGGACAGCATCCAAAAACTGCCTGAGGACACATCCCAGCTCCCCAGTCTTGATGGGGAACAGAGACAGACTTTATAAAGATGTCGCCTTATGTATTTGCTTCCTCAGCCTCCCTTGTGGCTCAAGCAAAGGATGTAAGTCAGTGACCTGCATGGGACAGAGAGAGGCCCCTCTTGGCAGAACTGTCCTCATTCCAGAGCCATGTCTGCTGAGGCACCAGGCAGGGAGTTTGCCCTTGATGCCTAAGTTCACGCCTGATCTTCCAGCTCTCTAATTGTGGGAGCACCCATTATCCTTTTTTTTTTTCAATGTTCATTTTTTAAAATTTTTGATAAAGAGGGCACAAGCTGGGGAGGGGCAGAGAGAGAGGGAGACACAGAATCCAAAGCAGGCTCCAGGCTGTCAGGACGGAGCCCAACGCGAGGCTCAAACCCACAAACGGTGAGATCATGACCTGAACCAAACTCACTCAACTGACTGAGTCACCCAGGCGCCCCATCCACTATCCTTTCATTGAGCCTCATTTCTGCACCCTCCCTAGTCTGTGCGGTATTAGAAAGCTCCTATCTAAAGGGGTACTTTCCTTTAGTTGTCCAGGTACAGAGTCAGAATGGCACACCTGTAAAATCTGGCCTCTTTTATTCCATGTTCTAATCCTTATTTAAAAAGCAACACTAAGGAAGATCAGACCTGATTAACAAGCTGCTTCTGTCAGAATCCGCCCCTGTAGGTTCCCCTCTCACAGGACTCCATCGATACCCAAGCTCTTTGACAGACTTTCGTCTGTTTCAGTGATTCCTCGATGGGTTAAGTGAAAAATGTAGTTTTCATGGGGCTCTAAACAGGAGATGGGTTCCAACATCTGCAAAGGACTTACTTTGTGAGCACATGTAATTAACAACAGCCCAGAAGAAATGGTTAGAAAATGCCACACAGCTAGCTACAGAAGCAGCAGCATCTATTTGAATACCGAATTTATTTAAAAACAAAATAAAATCTTGTCGCTGCTAGGGTTCTTGGGTGGCTCTGTCTGTTTTGGCTCAGGTCATGGACTCCTGGTTCATGAGTTCAAGGCTCACATCGGGCTCTGCGCTAGCAGCACAAAGGCTCATTGGGTGGGATCCTCTCCCTTTCTCTCTGCCCTTCCTCTGCTTGTGCTCTTTTTCTCTCTCAGAATAAGTAAACATTAAAAAAAAAATCTTTTGAGGGCACCTTCGTGGGTGGCTCAGTTGGTTAAGTGTCCGAATTCGGCTCAGGACATGATCTCACAGTTTGAGAGTTGGAGCCCTGGGTCAGGCTCTGTGCTCGTGGCTCGGCAGCTGGAGCCTTCTTCAGAGACTGCATCTCCCTTTCTTACTGCCTCTTTCCCTCTCTCTCAAAAATAAACAAAAAAAAATTAAAGTTTTGTTCACTCTCACAATACCTTTTATTATTTAGAGGAATCCTATAGAAAAGCCATATACTAAATACAGTGGGGATTTTATTAATAACACATGTTATAAACTGGAGATCCCTTCTCTAAGAGCACATTTTCTTTTAACCTCAGCAACAGCACAGGATTTCTGAAAGTATGCAGAATACGGTGATTTTTTACATAACCATCCCTGGTCCCAGTTTGCAGTGGAAGACTCCGTTTCTGCAGCAAACAAAGCAGGGCCCCAGCAGTCCAGGTCCATACGGTCCACAGTCCCCTACTCTGCCCCCTTCCAGGGTTCAATCCCAGGCACAAGAGAGAGAAGGATGGTGGCCCCACCTGCAGTGCACCAACACGGGGCCCATCTCTGGCGTCCGGGCGGCCGAGGACCTCCTCACGAAGGTCAGGACCGGGAGGGCGTACTCGGGAACTCCCATGTCAGGCCACTGAGTGTAGTGATACTGGATCACTGCCCTTTCATTCTGACGACCCTTGGGGTTTCCCTTCTGACCCTAGGAGAAAGGGGAGAAAAAAAGGTGCTGAAGCAGATGGTGGGCATTCTGGAGAAAGAAAGAATGTAAGGATACAGGAAACAGGACCTTCCATTCCATCTGCCCGAACTACTGTTCCTGAGTGAGGGATCTTCCTCCTGGGGGCGGTCTCAGGCCACAAATGGAGATGCCACCTAGCTGGATGGCAAGGGGCAGAACTCTCCTAGGGAGGTTTAAGACTCTACCAGGAATGAACACTTAGCTAGATTTTTGGGTCTGGAACCATCTCTAACACTCTGTAATCACCCTACAAGGCCGCCATTTTCCCACTTCCTGCCCCAACTCCAGAAGGCTTTGGTCCCCTGCTGTCATCTGATCGTGGGCCCGGATTCCTATCCTTTCTCTGGTGTTCAGGTTGAACCTTCAGGAACCTAAGTGCTGGTTGTTGCTGTGCATTCTGCACCAACTGTGGGGAAGATCCTAAGTGACAGATGATTCCCAATCTCCAAAGTCAAAGCAATTAATACATTTATCTGTCACTTTCATAAATAAAATTTTCAGAGTAGTTTTCCATTAAGTGGCTCGGCATTTTACATGAACTACTTTTTGTTCTCATTTTAACTCCTTTGGGTGAAAAATTTCCCCAAATGGATAATTTGCTGATACAGGGTTTTTTTTCTTATCATGAATACCTCAGAAAATTTCAGGGTTTCTTTTTTGATGACTTGGGGTCATTGGTCAACACTGGAGCATGTTAGTTAGGTGTTCTGCCCTGTGCTACAAACAAAGCCCCGATGACTTCCATTAACTCTCAGTTTCCTGTTTCTGTCATTTGCAGTTACTACTGTTCCCTCTTGTACGAACACCTGACGTTCCTATTTGACTTCCTCCTCCCTCTAAGCTGCTTCCAAAATAAGAATAAGTGGGCGATGCTTAAATACCTGAAGGGTTTCCATGAGGAATGGGCTTATGTAAATACAAGCTGGTTACTACTTAGTTTAAGCCAGCTGACAGCTCTATTAGAACACAGATAAAAACATGCTGCTAGATTTTTAGATGCTTCTGGGATTCTAGGAAAACAATACATGTACAAAGGACTGTTGACCTTGGAGCACAGATGGGTTTCAGAGCCAATGACATTGTATATAAAAATGTGAATAAATGTGAATTCTTTCGGGGAGCAGCGAGGCTGCAGTTTTTAACACAGAGATGTCCAAGACTTCAAAAACCCCTCAAAACTACCATTATTCCCATTGCTACAAACAACAGCCTTTCCTAAGTCTCTATAGAGCAACTGCACATTTTCTTAATGAACATCTACCTAGAGTTCCTAGTAATGTTGCAGTGGTCTAGAAGTCTTGGTGAAACAGCAGATTTTGAACAAGAGTAATGGAGAAAACTTGAAAGCATCTTCCCCAAGGTGGGGCGCTCAGGATGTTCACGGTTATACAGAAAAGGGTTCTATCAAGTCACTTTAGGAAGCACGGGGCAAAAGAAAGTTGAAGAGGTTTCTTCCCTAGCACTCTGGTCACTTGTGTGCCCTGTCCATTTCTAATGGAGAATATTCATTACGTAGCATTCATTTCCCGTCCTTATTAAATAGCAGAATCTGATTTTTGCAAGCCTCTTGCACGGTTAGCATTCCTTGGAGCACACGTTGGGAAATAATGCTTTAAAACTGTCAGAAAATTGCTATTAAAAAACTCAGTCAACAAGCAGGTGCCACTATAGTTGCTGGTCACCAAAACTGAAGAGGACCTTAAAAAAAAAAAAAAAAAAGAAAAAAAAAAGCAGCCTTCACCGGGAGATTAAAGCATTTAAGCAGGCCAGTTAAATTCTATTATGTGCTGTGCCAGGATCTTTCACAGCATACATTGATGTCAATCAAACGAGTTGTGAAAGAATGTTTTTTAAAAATACTTTGTTAAAGCCAAGTTGGTTATGAGAATTGGCCTTGGTTGTGCAGTTTTTCATACAAGTTTAAAGAGAGGCACCCGGCAGCCCACCCCACTGCTTCCGTACCTTTTTCACTTTTGTATTTCTGACTGAGAAACGACGCACAGTGTAGCAGGCGTGTACTTTTGTGCTCTTCAGTGTGACGATAATGTTTCCATACTCCTCACTATTCTCTGTTGGCCAATACTGATCGCACTTTCGCTGCAAAAAGGAAAAAGTTGTTGACTACAACTGCAATTTAGGCCGCAGTTGTACTATCGATAACGTGATTTCCAAAGTCTTTAAATCCAGTACTATCACCATGTAGTTGATTGAAAAAGGAACCTGCGGCCCAAAGGTTTACTACAGGTAGACCTACTTCTGAAGAGGCTGACCTTGGGACAACTGTGGGCAAGATCCTTTGAGAAATGGGTCTTGTATTCATGATCATTTTTCAATAAACAGTGTACTTTAAAGAGGGCCTAAGAAAGAAACCTGTATTTGGCCAGTAAGAAGTAGGGCCGGCTTCGTTATAAAGGAGTTTACTTCTTGTTTAGGAGTCTGGGCTGTAAGACAGTCTTGTAACAATGAAAACCTTCATTTTACAACTTGGGTCACCAAAGATGAAACAGGGACTCCCCAGTCAAAGTGAAGTTGTAGCGATTCTACGTAATGAACTTGAGGCTTACCCTTTATTCCAGCCTAATTTAGCATCATATTATGTAAGCTCATGATCTAATAACTCTAAAATATTCATCCTCTTAAAGCAAGGTTCTCTTAGTATTAGTCTGGGCATTTCAGCAGTGTTTACTCCCCTCACCTGAACTATCAGTAGGTTCCCCACTACTCTAGGTTTCTTCCAACTTCTGTTTTGTGCTTTCCATCTCCTACGCTTAGAAGGTCCTTCCCTAACTCCTTTTCCTCCCTCACTATTTACATTTCACCTTAAACAACAGCTGCTTTACAAAATCTCAGCCCTAGAGGATGTAGTCATCCATTGTGCAGCATCCCCATTTAATGTACTGCCACATTTAATTCACTCTTGTAAGTGCTGGGCTCTTCCCCACCAGACCACAAGCAAGATAAGAACAGAGAGGAATGCCTTTTATCTCCTTAACTCTTTATACCTGGCCAAGTTCCTACCCTACAGCAGATACTCCATAAAGAAGTTTTGAATGAAGGTACATGATTAAGATATTAAGCCAAGAGGCTCTTACTCTTCCTTTTTCCACAAGGTTCGTAATCATGATAATGATTCCAGTGTTTTGTTCCCAAATCATCCTCCAGAAATCTTCAAATGTAGACTTTAAAGGTCCCTGGGTGGCGATATAGGCTTTCGCTTTGTTGTAGCCCTTCAAAGATGACACAGCACAAAGTAAGAAGAAAGTAGAGTACCACACACCAGTGAATAATTCAAGTGCCTTCCACATCAAATAGGCAGTGTGTTTAGTAAAAGCTCTGTGCAGTATTACAACACGTTCAACAGTCTCTGTGGCAACTCTTCAATTATCAGAAGCAGGTTTAGAAAAACATTTCTGACTTACATCGACATAGTTTGCATTAATGTAGTCGCTGTGCTTAGAGTCTTTTCCTGGTAAAGGTCTTAACTTCACCCTACTGTGATCATCTACAGAGGAAAAAGAAAACAAAACAAAAAAACAAAACAAAAAAAAAAGCAAAAACAAAATATGTAATTCAAAAACTACCAGCATTCGAAAGCAGAGAACAAGGCCAACAGGCAACGCGGCCCCTCCCAGAGGGCCCCCAAGAAAACTTTTACCAGAACAACAACTAAAAATTCACAGATACGGCGTTGAGACCCATCTTAACAACACAGGGACATTTCTACCTCATGCTCTGACCTGTGAGTGCTCAGGAAACGTAAAATGATTTCAAGCGGTCTCCAAAATTTTCTTGTCCTGTATTTTAAAACTGAGGCCTTTCACTATCCATCACCCTGTCCCTTTTCCACTGATACAAATACAAAAACGTATATTGTCATATTAAGTCCAGAACTTTGAAGATCTATTTTCAGGGGATTCCTTTGCTAAATTCAGACTCCCTGTCACCCCCATAGAACCTATGTAACTGAGGGAACTCAGAGCTATTCCTAAAAGTAATCTTACTGCAGGAATCTGGTCAGCGATCAGGTTTTAGGATCTACTTGACTTCAGCTTATGAACACAATAAGGGGGAATGGGTTATATGCCTCCTGTTACCTAGTGAAGTAAGCTTGAATTTTTAGGACAGCCAATGAAATGAAAGGAAGCCAAGGTCATAATTTTATTTTCCCTAGCTAGGAACAGAATGGGCAAAAAAATTACATTTCTGGTTATAGTCATCATCATAAAAGGCCATTTCAAAAAAAAATTTTTAATGTTTTAATTTATTTCTGAGAGAGAGAGAGAAGCAGCATGAGCAGGGGAGGGTCAGAGAGAGAGGGAGACAAAGAATCCTGAAGCAGGCTCCAGGCTCTGAGCTAGCTATCAGCACAGAGCCTGACGTGGGGCTCGAACCCACAAACCGTGAGATCATGACCTGAGCTAAAGTCGGACACTCAAACGACTGAGCCTCCCAGGCGCCCCATAAAGGCCATTTCAAAAAAAAAAGTCCAGTGAGTGGTTTAGTTAGCCTAGACATTAATGACTTCAGACTAAATATCAAGCACTTTTTGAAAGCCCTCTCCCATCCTTGGAACTCTGAATTGCTTTGGTTGTTCTGACAAAGTCTGAGACTACATTTGATAGGCACGGGGGCTGCTTGATAGAAAAAGGGTCCAAATGAAAAATTTCTCCCAAGTTAATTGGGATACATACAGCTATGCCCTAGCTCGGTACACTGTATTGTATATTATTTTTCAGACTGACAAGAACACATATTCAAGTTGCAAAATTCATATTTAATCTGAAAGGCAATAACCTCGTGAAAACAGACGAAGATAGGAGGTGGTATGGTAGCATCCCTATATACCTGAGAGTTGTAATGGTTCTGTGAGAGTGGCCTTTTCCTACACTGTGTTTCTGGCACATTTAGTTGTTCATGACATTTCCGTCCCATTTTTTTGGTAGACTAAATAAGCCCTTAATATAAAGGGTAGACCAAGAATGATGGGTATTTTTGTGCCCAGAATCTGACCAAATGTCATGAACACCAGAACCCAACTTTCTGAACTTAGAAAAATAAAACCGTATCTAACATGAATTTGTGAAAGTGAAACCACAAATGGTCCAAGTGCAACCACATCAAAGCACAGATGGTAAACTTTCCAGGAAATACCATAACCCTTGAGCATATCACACACAAGCTGCTGTGATTTTCTCCCTCTTTTTTGCCATATACTTTTCACCAAGAACTGAGGTAACCAGAAGTAAGGATTGCCATGGAGAAGAGAATTATATGTGTGGACATACTCAAGGCACACATGTGTCTGTTTCCCTGCCTGACTGACATGGTTAGAAACAAGGTATATAGGTGGACAAATCCTTATAATCTCAGCAAAAAGAGCCTTTCCTGGGTTGGCCAACCAATACTATCAGAGTCTATCCATTCAAAGAATAGAGAGAAAAGCAAAATTTGACTCTTCCTTGTTCTCTTTTTTACCTCCTCATTCTCTCACATAAGTGAAACCAGTACTCTTATTCAAAAATGACTTACGGTTCTTTAAAAACTTCTATCTAGATAAGTTAGAAGTGAAACTCAAAGAGTAAATGATAGGATAAGGATATGATATGATAAGGATCAGGATAAATGAATTCAGCAAAGATTGTAGGATACATGATCAATATTTAAAAGAAAGTTGTATTTCTATACAAGAGCAATGAAAGATCTCAAAATTAAGTATACAATTCCATTTATCATAGCATCAAAAAGAATAAAAGTCTTAAAAAATTCAACAAAACCAGCATAACACAATGCAAACAATAAATATAAGACACTGAAAGAAGTAAAAGATGATCTAAATAAATGGAAAGACATCCCATCTTCATGGATGGAAGACAATATTGTTAAGATTAATCCACAGATTCAATGCAATCCCTACCAAAATCCAAGTTACATCTTTTGCAGTAATAGAAAAGTTGATCCCAAAATTGATATGGAAACACATGGGACCCAGAATAACCAAAATAATCTTGAAAAAGAACAAGCTGGAGCAATCAGCATTTCTAAATTCAAAATCTACTACAAAGCTATAGTCTCATCAAGACACAGTGATACCAGCTTAGGGAAAGGCATATCAGTGGAAGGTAAGTGACAGTCCAGAAATAAACCCCTACATTTGTGGTCAGCTGATTTTTTTTTTAAAATTTTTTTTTTTTAATGTTTTATTTATTTTTAGGAGAGAGAGACAGCGTGAGCAGGGGAGGGTCAGAGAGAGAGGGAGTCACAGGCTGAAACAGGCTCCAGGCTCTGAGCTGGCAGTCAGCACAGAGCCCGAAGCGGGGCTCGAACCCACGAACTGCGAGATCATGACCCAAGCGAAAGTCGGACGCTTAACCGACTAAGCCACCCAGGCGCCCCAATGGTCAGCTGATTTTTAATAAGGACACTAAGACAGTTCAATCCGCAAAGAGTGCTAGGACAACTGGCTATCAACATGCAGAAGAATAAATTTGGACCCTACCTTGCATCATTTATAAAAATTATTTGGATAAAAGACCTAAAGCCATAAAACTCTTTAACAAAAAAAGAAAAAAAAAAAACAGGTATAAATCTTCATGATCTTGGATTAGGCTGTGGTTTCATACACAGAACACCATGAGCACAGGCAACAGATGACAATTAGTATTTCAGTAGAAGTAAAATAACTTTTGCTTCAAAAAGTATCAGCAAGAAAGTGAAAAGACAATGCATGGAATGGGAGAAAATATCTGCATACTACTTATCTATACAATGGATTTGAATCCAGAATGTATGAAGAATTCCTACAACTCAGCAGCAAAAAGACAAGTAATACTATTTAAAAAAGGTGCAAAGGGTCTGAAAAGATATTTCCTCAAAGAAGATATATAAGTGAACGATACATGAAAAGATGCTCAACATTACTAATCATTAGGGGTTATAGACAGATAGATAGACAGACAGAAAGAGCAAGTGTTGATGAGATTATGGACAAGTGAACTCTCCTACTATATTGCTGGTGGGAATATAAAATGGTACAGCCACTTTGGAAAATAGTATGGCAGCTCCTCAAAATGTTAAACATAGAGTTACCATATGACCTAGCTATTTTACTCCTAAGTATATATCCAAGAGAATTGAAAATATATGTCTGCACAAATGTTCATAGCAGCATTATTCATAATAGCCAAAAAGTAGAAACAACCCAAATGTCCATCGAATGACAAATGAATAAACACAATGTGGTATATATCCATACCACGGGGTATTTTTCAGCCATAAAAAGGAATGAAGTGCTGATATAAGCTACAAGACGGATGAATCTCGAAAGCATCATGTTAAGTGGAAGAAACCAAACACAAAAGGCCACGTAGTCTAGGATTCCATTTACATGAAATACCCAGAATTGGCAAATACATAGAAATAGAAAGTAGATAAGTGCTTTTCTAGGGTTTGGGGAAAAGTAGGAGTTGTGTATGACTGCTAATGGGTATAGGGTTTCTTGGGGGGGGGGTGACTTTTGGTGTTCTAAAATTAGTGGTGATGATTATACAACTGTGAATATACTCAAACCCACTGAAATTCAGTTTATATTTAAATTCCGATTTAAATATAAATTAACTTTAAATGGGTGAATTTCATATGGTATGTGATTTTTATCTCCCTAAAGCATTATAAAAAGCTTTATCTATAGTAGTGTTCAAATTTAAATGGTTCAATTTAATGCACTACAAAAGCCTATGGTATGTGTTGCTTACCATAGTGTATGTTAATCATAAACATGTGTGCCCCTGACCTTAATAGCAAAGCCACTCACCCAAACCCCACGGTCTAGGAGAAGTAGCATTACAGCCAGAGAAGCAGCCTGTGCTCCTAGCATATTCCATAAGGCTAAGATGAATGTTTGTATGTGTCCCTAACCGCCAAGAGTACTCTTAACCTTGGAAATATGGTAGAAAGAACTAGGCCACCAGGAATCGGTGACTCCGTCACTCACGGTATAGACCAACTACCTAGTCTTAGACTGCTTTGGACTTTACTTATGGAATTCAATTTTCAGTATTCGCGTTCGTATTTAAAAACCTGGCTCTCACCACTTAAAAACAATATCAAGATAGCCACATGACTTTCAAACTTTGGTTCCCACCATCGGGTATGCAATCACTTCATGTGAGAACAGTGAAGCACAGGACATTTTTTTCAATCACCTTACTCATAAGCTGAGATCCGCCGGCTTAATGAAAGACTCAGGGGGCAGTGTCCCCTCTTCTTCCTAGACACTGTTGAAGATGGGCTAATGAGAGGTTAACTTGCAAGTGTAATTCTCTCTTGGCATCCTGATTCTGATTGCTTGGCTTTAGGCTTCTACCCAGCGTGAAGATTTAATTTCCTCGCAGCTGAAGATAGATTCAAGTTTATTACTTACATGCTAAAATGTTGATGTATCGGTTTTTGTGCTTGTTATCTGGATGATTGGAATGTTCTGCGGTGATGTTCATATCGGCGGTACAGCGTTGGACTTCCTAGTGAAAAAAACATCAAGATTTCAAAGATTTTAGATGCACTTTAGATGTCTAGCAAGGGCATAGGAAGAAAAGAACTATATCCCCCCAAAGCATGAAGTATTTACTCGCTTCCTAGTACAGCCTCCCCAAACTCAGCTTCAGAAATCATTGACGTATTCCTAACAAATGTACGAAGGATGTGAAGAAGATAAAAGGATTTCATTTTTTACTAATTCATCAGTCATCTGCTTCATTCCATACTGGTGACTTAGGCTCGGGGGATTACAAAACATCATCTCATTTTGAATATGTCCCAGTCTGTGGGGGGAGAAAACGCACAAGATAAAGACAGGCAACTGGGCTTCACAGAAAATAGGGCTGAAGATACTATTGCAAGGAGCGCAGAGAATGGCTCCCCGCAGATCAATCACCAGAGTCGTAGAGAATGAACAAGGACTTCCCAGGCAGAGGTAAGTTCTCCACCACCATTTGCAAAATGTGTATAGGCCACAGAGCTTGTTTTATGACCGTCCAAGTGCAAATTGATTGGACTCCGTCCTGAAGTGACACTATTTGTACTAGCCCAGTGACCTGTCCTTCTGTGGCTCAAACAGATTCAGATTTGATGTATTTGTGAGCTCTTAGTTTCATTTACATCACCCTTCTTTACATTACAAAAGTAGCAGAAGAGGCACCTCATCATCACCTTTACCATGTACCTAAACATCACCCATTAGCCTCCTGCACGATGGCGGCAAAGTCAAATTTTTCTACAGTGTACGGTTCAAACCCAAGAAAGTACTGGAGCTAACTAATAAGGGAAGTCATTAGCAGTGCACAGCTGTTACAGAGAGCAGGAGCAAGTGACAAAAAATTATCAGGAGAAATGTTTTACACGTGACAGATGTAACAGAGTTTAGGAGCGTGCAGACTTTTTTTTTTTCCCCCATGAAGGAGATGCATAGCAATTATGGATGTTTTCCATAGCATTTACATGAGGCATAATGAAAACAAGGAACTGGCTGTCTTGTTTATTCACAAAGTACTTCCTGGTGAGGAGTCCCTCTCTTCTCTCCGAGGAGGAACCAACTCACTGTAATCAAAGAATTTCAAGTCTAAAAACAATGGGGTTGTTATCTATTCAAAGAGACCATACTCATGAACTCCTGATTCTTGGAAGCTGTACATTCAATGTTTTCTAATTGTAGACCTTCCCAGTTGTCCGTTAAAAGAGGAAGAAGAGGTAGAAGAAAAAAAGCCTATAGGCACTAATTCCACACACTTCTCTGGGGAAAGGGTGTTTCACAGCAACTGTTACCCTTTCCTTACTTTTACTAAACGCTGTTTTCTATTCTAAAATGGTTTATCACCTATGGTTTGGCAAATGCCCCTCTAAAGGGGCTTCAGGCTCCCTTTGGTTCTTTTCTCTATAATGAGATAAAATGTAGGCCCAAAGTGATGAGTTGAGATCTTAACATCCTCAAACACTTAAGCAATGCTACCTATACTCAAAGTATTTGGGGCTATTTTAGAGTTGCTCTAAAAGAGCAACTTTTAGAATTGCTTAGAATTGCTTTTTAGATTTGCTCTGAAAGCCTGAGGCATACTCTTGAACAGTTCCAGGGGCAGAAAACCTTTGAAAATGGATTTGTATTCTGGAAAACATTATTAATTCAATCTATACAGAAATCCCTGAAGTAAGTTGACATCCTTTTGTGTCTGGGTTGTGAAGGTCATACTTTTGGCATGGGCTGGGTTGCTAAAACATCTTCTGATAAGAGATTATAGCGTTTCATACTTTGAGATTCACTCGGTTTATGGCCTTCCCCCCCTCACTGTGTGGATCTGACGCCCACCCACCCCCCCCCCCAAGCTATCGACTGAGGTGGGGCCTCTATTAGAATATAATGCAATTGACCAAGACTGCTTAGAAGCATCTGTCCGCACTGTTTAAACCAGTCATTCAATATGGCCAATGAGACTCTCTGTTATCTAAAACCCCTGGTCTGATTCCTTGCCTCTCTTTCACTTTTCCAATTATGTGAATGACAGAAAACAAAGAATAGTCATAAATAATGCTAAATCTGATTTTATTAGAACCCAAGGGGTTTGCCTAAGGCCTTCTGATTTTGTCTTGTGGATAATAATGTCATCTATAATTCCTTGAGAACTGGCTGGCTAATTTAGATGCTGATATCATCTGATCCTGGATTGGCTTTTCTCCATCAGAACTGGAATTTCAAAGTTAATGTGATTTTAATAGGTGTTAAAACCCTTTGAAGGGACACTGGCTGATGAAGTGTGTATAGCAAAGTTACTTATCGGGTGCTCGAATATACATAGTGTAAGATTTAAGCTTATTTGCATTTTACTGTCCATATAATGACGTTGAAATTCTCAAAATGAATATTCAGAGTATCGACAGGCACACCACCACAGAAAAAGCCGAGTGAAAACAAGAGATTTAAAAATAAAGCAAAACTTAAACAAAACAGCCCAAGTTGATATATCCAGATTTCTTGGGAGACAGAATAGGGTAAATCTCCTACTGCCTGGAGTCAATGATGTGAGAAGCTACTGAAAAGGCACGTGGTCACCTACCGCCCTACCATTCTATGGCTTGATTTGAAAAACCTGAAAGAGTAAAAATACATCTGGAAATCTTTCAGATTACTCGCGGCTTCACAAAGAAAGCCACGAAGAACACATTTTGGAACAGGTGACCAAGTGTCAGACTCAGTATATAGACATTCTTGGTGTGGGAGTTCAGTCAGCCTACATTTAAGGGACAGTGCTACCAAAGACTGATGAGTTTAGGTCATCATGATGGTCTGGTTGCTTGCCTAGTGCCTAGTGTCCAACACAGAGCTGGCCCTTGTTGGGTGCCAGTGACATGCCATCTTCCGGCCTCTGCTCAGGCTACATGCTGCTGCCACACCAAATTTCTTCATGGGCTGCTTGGACTTTGTTATTCTTTTACTCAAAAATCTCTGGATAGATCCCAGATTCCTTAGCCAGGCTTTCAAGGTCCCAGCCTAGACCTTCCATCTTCTACCAGCTCCCTTCTCATTCCCGGACAGTTTTACGTCTGTGCCCTTTGACAAGACCCTAGTTTCCTGCTCTTTGTTTCACTGCCATTTGCCTTAGTGACAAGCCTTGTCCTGCTCTCCTCGTGTCCGAGTCCACCTGTCTTTATATACAGTGACTGCCTAACCATTCCAGAAAAATAACCCATTTTTATACATCACAGCACCTATTATCCTGCAGCAGGTCTATAAAATAAAATTACCTTGTGTACACTATTTGTGAATCGTGCTAATCCGCCCTCTCTTCACTCTTCATAAAAACCTCAACACAACTATGGTTTTCTTCTTGCTAAGGGTTTAAAAATGTTTTAAAGACATCTTAGTCCTTAAGTGGCATTTTGTCACAGAGGCTCAGGGTCCTGTTCTGCCATTTTGCAGGCTGCAGTCTCATGAAGCATCCCCATCTGGCGATGCCTTATTCTATGTCACTGGCCACACTGCAACTCTGCATCTTACATAAAGGGACTGTGGCCACTGATCCCTTGGGTGCATGGGCTCAGGTGGACAAAGCTTTGGTCTCTTGATTTAAGATGAGCAACTGGCCCAAATTTAGCTCAGCTGGAGTTAATTGTAACAGAGGTGATTCCCCCAAAGGATCTTGTCAAGGGGTATTGGACCTCTGACCTCCTCTCTGCACTCAGCCTTTCAATCGTGATGCTCCTGACCTCTGCCTATTAATTCTGTTGACCTACACAGCCTCGGTGCTCTCTCCTTTTGAGAGAGAATGCTAGCACTGCACCTTTGGAAGCCTCCTGGATTAGGACTGTGGAGGCCGGGGAAGAGTGAGGTTGAAATCAATGCAGGAGGCCAAGGGAACAGAGTCATCGAACGCCATCCCCAGACAAGGATTGATGTTATTTCCAGTGACTGCAAAATCTGCTGGAGGTTTAATGGTGCCAGCTTTTAACAGGCTCCAAAATTTATCAGACAAGGACAAAATGCGTGCTGCATCACCTCTAGACAAAGGCTCAAAATTACCCGTGAATCATTTTTCTCATCCTCCTCCAAGCAGCAAAATTCTGAAAATATGTCAGCCACTCACCATTTTTCTTTTCATTTCCATCCACGATTTTTAAACAATATGGGGCAAAGAGAAATTCTGGTGAAAGAGCAAAAATTCACAGAGGCTTTCCTTTTTCTTTGTCCTCTTCCAGAACTTTAGGTCAGTATTAGTCCTTATTTTGTTTGGCCCACCCTGGTCTCCACCACCACCAGGTGGTGAAACTCCCTTGAGGCCAAGGTCTCAAATTCATCTCCGTGCTTTATGTTATGTCCACAGAATAACAGGTTCTCATGAATAACTGTCACATGAATTGTTTTCTCTCTGCTTAATGGCCACACATCAATTGTTAAGTGGTATTTATAATTTTAAGATTAGTTCTTTGACTAACTTTTGGCCTCTAGTCAGATGTTGTCTAACATTTTCTAAGTCAGACTCTCAGCTATCTGGTAGTCTCTGGCCCATGAAGATCGTGTAATGGGTGCCCTGTGTGTGTGTGTGTGTGTGTGTGTGTGTGTGTGGTAGTGCGATTCCCCAAGGCAATTGTTGGCTTACCCACTGCATGATCAGTTTTAGACAGTTATTGGCAATCTTGATTTTTTTCTCCATCTGACTCTAGGTCACAATGGGACGCTACTTTAATGAGAGTCTGGAGGGCATCGAGGTTAAACATGTGGGCTTGAGTCAGATAGCCTGGTCTTAAAACTTGACTTCTGCCATTTCACAAGAATCACCCAAAATCTCAGTTTTCCTATGGGTAAAGTTTCCTCGTCTGTAAAATGGGGACAATAGAATAGAACCTCTACGTAGAGCAGTTCTGAGGAGTGAGTGAAATAATCCAAGTGCAGTGCTAAGTAAATGCCGGCCACCGTTATTCCACATAAAACGATGTGGAAATCTGGGATTAACTTTTCTAGTCTCCTATCATAATGAGGGTGCTGACTTTTCTTTAAGATTTAGTTTTATTTTTAAGGTTTATTCATTTTTGAGAGAGAGAGAGACACACACACAGAGCAAGGGAGATGCAGAATCTGCAGCAGGCTCCAGGCTCTGAGCTTGCTGTCAGCACAGAGCCCAATGCAGGGCTCGAACCCACAAACCACAAGATCATGACCTGAGCCAAAGTCGCCGCCTAATGAGCCACCCAGGTGCCCCAAAATTTTTTAAAATTATTTTTTAAGTAGTCTCTACACCCATTGGGGGGCTCAAACCTACAACCCCAAGATCAAGAATTGCATGCTCCACTGACTGAGCCAGCCAGGTGCCCCAGTTTTCTTTTGTTTTGTTTTTTTTTAAATCGCACAAGATCTCTTTTCCTGACCTTCTCTTATAGTCTATTACTATCTCATTTGTAAAAGAGCCTTCGTAATTTCCTAACTAGCCTGTTACCAGTTGTCCCTTTTAGCAGAGCAGCCAAAATGGACTACTACTGTTCTAAAATTCTTCAAAATCTCCCTCAATGAGAAGAGGACAGGATACTAACAAGTTTCTCTGTCTCATTCCTCCCATTCTGTCACCGCCTTCTTGTTCTTTTCAGAAGCAAGGGTAATCTTCCTATTCTGAATAGCTCTGATTTGAAACCGTTCAAACCAGGAGGGATTGTGAGGGACGGGGTGAACAATGCCTCCCTTGTGCCTGCTCTCCCGGGCCCCTCCCTTAACTACCAGCTAATAAGACTTAGGCTATAAAGTTCAATATAGGCGACAAAAGCTTCTAGCCGCGGTATTTTTTTTTTAAGGACCGAAAGAGGGTGCAGATGCCCAGAATTGGTTAACAGCCTTGCTTTTGATGCAGCAAAGCCCATTTTAAGTCAGATCAAGTTTACAGAGGTGTAGCTGATTATTTTGAATAATTAAATGGTGTCAAAACCAGCTGTGATGAATAGCACTGGGGTCTCAAATCATAAATAATTGAGAAACTGGAGTTGCATTTGGACATCCTGATCAAATTCTGTTCTCTCGAGGATAAATGTTTGTCCTGAATACCATCAACATTGTTAAATGCCTCAATATTCTTGCTCAGTCATCCAGCCAGCAGTCAATTGAACTAAATCACTTCAACAGCACACACATTTGCTGTCCTCATGAATACAAAATGTTTGACTTTTAACCATGTTCTTTGTAGTTGAATAGGCACCTTTTTTGGTAAGCATCTAACAGCCACATTAAACACTTGACAAGTTTTTGTTCGTTCCATGATACACAGGACTTGGCCGAATAAACGACACGGTTCCTTCTCTCTCCTGCCTTTGCTTCGATTTTGCTCAGGAAAACAAAAACCAAAACCAAAACCAAGAGAAAGACTTAATTTAAAGCCAGTTGTCAATGTAATTGCCTTTATGATGGCCTCTGAGGACTGTGACGTTGCACAGAGACTGGGGCGTTTGGTCCTGCGTTTATTTCTCACTGTGCTTCCTGTCCATCACATCACATTTTGGGAAAAGAGGTGGGCAGATTAGGATCCTCATCATTGCCATTTTAAAGGAAGAAGGAAGACAGAGAAAGGAACCGACTCACCCCCAAAGCTAGAAGACAGCTGAGCTGCCACGAAAACTTGGCCCCCTCGGCACAACTCTTGCTGCCAGAGATGTGCCTTAGTTAAGCGCCTCAGTGAAGAAAAGGGCAGTCTGTTTAATAGCTCCTCATTGACACCCTGTCACTGCCGAACTGGCACGGAACCCAGAGCTGGCAGGGCGGTGCGCGCCGCGCTCTACCTTGTTCCCTGCACAACGGTTCTTAAAATCACGAGGCTGCGTTAACCAGTGTCTTCTCTCCACGGATTAACCATCATGAAAACGACAATGATCAATCTTTGCACAGGCCTAACAGTTTACCCGGCCCTTTCAAAGACGTTCCATCATTCACTTGGTCCAACTTTGGGGATGTCTGGGCCGTGAGCGCCGTTTTTAAAAGCGAGGAAAGCAGGGAATCAGAGAGGAGGAGACTGGCCCAAGGATGAGAAAGCAAACTGCCTGCTGTGGAACAGGCACCCAGTTTCTCAGACTGCAAGTCAGTTGCCTCTTCAGCACCTCATGCACCCCAGAAATACGAACCCTCTGCTTGGCATGGGGACTAGTGCCCCAGTTAGGATTCAGATGAAAGGAGGCTCTGGGGGCACTTGCCTCTTTTCCACCACTAGGTCTGTTCTCTCACAGAAACACATGCTCAGGGCATGGGCAACTAATTTCCTCTCCCCTAATTTTTAGTGGGAAAAGGATGCCTGTCGGAGTTATAAGTGTAAAGAAAAAGCAGCAGAAGCAGAAGACGGAGAAGAAGAATACCAATCTCCACTTTTTCCAGTACTGTTTTGTTATGCTAAATGAATTTATTTCAAGGTTATAAAAATCCTTCTAAAGTAAGTTAGGTTTCTGGAAATTAACTTTCAGTTTTGAAACATACCTCAAAATCCTCGGAGAACCCATGCTGGTTATTAGAATACAGCTCACCAATGTGTTTAACAAACTGTTTGACAGGAATGGCTTCCATGTCATCTGTGGGAATAAAACGATATTCAGAGTCACAGAGAACACATTTCAATAAAGCAAGTAACACTGATAAGGGATTATTCAAGGCAAACATTTGATTTTTGCAAAGAGTGATATAATTCTATCACCTGAAGTAGATGTCCTCGAGAAATGTATTTTACATTTCTCTTATCATGATTTTGAATGCCAAGAAGCAAGGTTAAATACCGGTTGTTTTTTTTTAAGTACATAGGGAATTACTTTTTTTAATCTTTAAGGCAATTTACAGTTAAATTACCACCTCACTCTCTCAACCGGAAGTCTGAACCTACATAAGGTACCTAATTCATCAAGAAATTTTTTCACAACCTAAGGTTTCTTAAAAATTGCTCCTCAGTGGGGGTCCAGCTTGAACTTGGAGCATCTCTGAAGTGGAAGCAATCTTTATACACAATTACAGATAGATGCCATTGTACCAGCTGGCTTTCGGTACAATGCCATCTATGTTTAACTGTTCAGAATTTTCGTTCAGGACAGCTGTGTCTACACGATGCCAAATAATCACTTTGACTGAATTAACTGGATTTTTTTGGGTGTTGACAGACTAGGTACAGATTCAGGAAGACTTCACTTCCCAATTTATTGTAATGTTGTCACTTCAGAAGGACACTTTCAGTTCATGAGCCCAAAGTCTGTTTTAAGCTGCTTTATCCGTATCCAGTCTGAGACTTGAGTCCTGGCCATGAAACCACCACACCCCACTAACTGGAGCTCCCCAACCTCCTTCCCTCGACCCTCCCCCGCAAATATTTCCTTTTAAAAATACTCTGCTGAATTTGAGATAAACAACAGACATGACATTTACTTTATTCAGAGTGAAAGATCTTTGGCAAACGCACAAACATCTAAACTGCCACAGATGCTTTTCTTAGCAAAGGGTATGAAGATCTGTATGTGTAAATGAGGTCCTACTTTGGCAAGAATGTTATAGATCCAGGCCTGACAATCTGATTTCTCTTCATCTGGTGACAGTTAACATTGACTATGTCATTCCTTCTCTACTTTCTTTCGAGAGAGCAAAGCTCGAGGGTGGCTTTTTGCATCTATTGACATTTTCAAACTTGAATCATTCTTAAGTGGAAAATAGCATCTCTTAGAATTTGTGTAAGGAAGGTGACTTATATGTTCATAATCCAAATTGCTTAGCGCAGAAATGTTATTTATCTAATAGGTGGTGCTCTGTAAGCACAAATTCTTTCTGTGTGAACAATTAAAGACCTAATCATTTTAATAGGCCACCTTATGAAAAAAATTGCCAAGTTATTTACAAATATTTCAGGATTGAAGATGTTCATGAATATGCAATCATTTTGCACGCCCAAGAAATCTATAGCTCCCATAATGATGTAACCAGCATTAACAAAGCAAGCAGAGCCAAAACGTTTCTCCAGAATATTGAGCAGAATGCACAGTTCAAGAAAATTTTCCAAAATTATCTGATCAACTTCCCTTACAATGTTTAGAAGTAAGCAAAGTCTACAATTATGATCAAGTGGCGAAGAAATGATCTGAAGTTGAGGCCGAAGGGTTAATATGTACACAATTGGAGCCTCGGGAAGATTAACCCAAAGACACTCATCTTTGGACAAGGGGCAAAATGAGCAAGATGGGATACGACATAACCCTGCAAACACTGTAGGATGCAGCATTTCCTTCCAATTTAATTAGAAACCAAAGACACCACTTTCTGAGGGGCACATCACTAACGACACAATAGGCTGAGGGCAACACTTATCCCATGATAGATTAGAATTTTAGAATTTCAACAAATTTACGGTGCACATGGACTGTAGTTCAAAATAAGAAAAAAACAGGTCAGATTCAAAGCTGTTTTACTCTGCAAAGTCAAAAAACAAAAAAGGCAAACACCATGGCATTTTAAGGGCCAAAGCCCATCTCAAGTCATTAAAAAAATGCTTTTAGGCTAACTCTTTTTTTTTTTTTGCCAATTACTCAGGTATAGTATTCACGCTAACACCAAACATGCTCAGAAATCAGTCTTCCTGGCTAGATGCAGGAAAAATCCAGCACCACTCAGTATGATAATCATGGAAATATATGGCTCACCAGTCTCTCCAATTAGCTTCTTCATCCGAGGAAGTCTAACCACACCTCTCTGCATTTCCAGGCAACCCTGGTAACGTCATAAAACTACCAACAGGCAGACAGACAGACAGACACACATACACACAGAGTACTGACCACCACCAGCTACCAGATAACAGATGATTTGTCTTTCAATCAAGATAAATGAAGCTGAAGGGTCCTAAATCTTTTTTCTCAATATTAAGATGAATATAAGGCGATGGCTAATTCGAAGTCCTATAACAGTTTTTCTCTTATATAGTTTTTCTACTAAATTTCTCTCAACAAGAACGAGACAATTACAAAATGACTGTAATTAGCAGAAAGCCAAGCAATTAGAACAGCAGCATAGGCCTGATCTCAGCTTTTATCTGGAAAGACCCTGTGGTGTTAGAGGCCATCCGTCTGAAAGATGTTTTTTCACCTAAATATATTCCATTAATGAATGCAGACAACATGAGCAGCACTAACAATGGATGAGGCACTTTCTGTGCATTTTAGGTGGATTAACATGTACTCGAAACCTCCAAACAACCCTGGGAGATAGATGCTATTTTCCTACCCATTTCACAGTTGAGAAAATAAAGCTCAGAAAGATTAGCTAAACGCTGGAATATGGCAGTGGGAGCTGGGCACAGGTCCAAGGTCAAGAGAGAATGGCCGCTGTCTGGGTCAGAGTGAATGGGAAACCACTGGAGGAGGCATTTCCTGAGCACCCAGGACTCAGCCAGACCTTAGGGAGATGGGCTCTGCCCAAGGGCACATTTGTGCTAGAGAAGCAATGAACATAAGCAGGTGTGAGCAAGAACAGCATGTAATTACATGGTGAAGACTCCAAGTGCCATATAAGTGATGGGTTTGATGACTCAGGCAAAAATAAATGTTACTGATGTAGTGGTGATAAAATAAAAATATGAGCTGGCATCAAAGGAAGAGGTTTTAAATACAGGCTAGATGGGAGACTGTTATAATATATAATGAAATGGACTCCAGATAGAGTTGGTATAATGAGAGCAGAATCACCATTTATTAAGCCCTATACTGGTTACCAGGGACTGTGCTAAATGCTTTCCGTACATCTATCTTCACCAGCACTATGTGAAAAGGGACACTGTTATCGTCACATCACACACGAGTTAACGGAAGCAACATTTCCAAAGTGACCAACAACTCTGTAGGCAGAGCTGAGATCTGAATCCTGGTGTACTGAATGCGAAGCTCCGACTCCCACGCACGGTGATACAGAATTTGTCTACATTCTCAAATTTCAAGGAAGAATAAGGAGTTAAACTGAGTATCACGCGGTTAATTGGAGTCCCTTGGATAAAATGTTACTTTTAAGTTTTGTGCCAACATTTTTTGTTTCAAGTTTTTGTTTAAGTCCCAGTTAGTTAACATAAAGGGTAATGTTGGCTTCAGGAGTAGAATTTAATGATTCATCACTGACCTCTAACACCCAAGCGACCTCCTTAATGTCCATCATCCACTTAGCTCCTCCCTCGCCCACCTCCCTCCACCCAACCTTCAGTTTGTTCTCTGGAGTTAAAGTGTGTTGGGGCACCTGGGTGGCTTAGCTGGTTAAGCATGAGACTCTTGATTTTGGCTCAGGTTTGTGAGATCACGCCCTGTGTGGGCTTTGCACTGACAGCAAGGAGCCTGCTTGGGATTCTCTCCCCTCTCCCCCACCCCCGCTAATTCTCTCTTTCTCTCCCTCTCAAAATAAACAAACTCAAAAAAAAGTTTCTTGTGGTTTGCTTCCTACCCCCCCTTCCCATATTTACTTAAAGAATTTTCATATGCCGAAGATTTAAATTTGGCGAAATGAAGAGTACCGCTTTTATTATTCAATCATCCCATTATAAAGTGCTTGGTATAGTTAGCTGTGAATCAGCACCTTAAGGGTGAGACTGTTATTCGATATTATTGTTCCAAGATTTCAGCCTTGGGTGGTTGGAATTAAACTAAACAAGGGACCTTTTGTTTTGGGCAATCCACGACAAGACATTCTTATGTACCAATTCTGAGGAAACCTGAAATTAGTCTCTGGTTTGTAGGTACCCAAAGCACAGCGTACGAAGAAGGTAAACATCTACTAAGATGAAAGTACCAAAGGGGAGAGAGAGTCCATGGAGGGAAAAAAAAAAGAGCTCAAGATTGTTGACCTTAAATGAAACACTCTCTCAACACAGAGAGAGGCAGGCTATTTCCAAATCCGGTCCAGTCTCTGTTGTACTTGCTATCTGGAGCCATTAGAGGGTGATCACCCACACACTGGGGTATGGTTCTATCTTACTTTCATAATCTTCATTTGCTTTCTCTTCATCTTCAGGAATAATCAATAAACAAAAAGGAGGAAACCTCACTGTCTTTCCCGTCTTCCCAAAATAAATTTTTTTTTTAAAAGAAAAAAAAATTAGGAGCCAAGGCTGTTCTTGAACATCAGCCATGGGGAGGCGCTGCACAGGGCTCGGCCTGTTATGCAACTCCATGGCAGGGTCTTCTGCCCAGAACTCAGTAAAATTGTGTACCTGTCATTCTCAGTTACTGATGATGGAAAGGCATTCGGTGTGCATCAGGCCCCTAGGGGAAATGGTGGAAGGGAACAGCCAGAGTAAGATGGCCTCGTGATGGGACTTCAACCTCTCTGCAATTCCCTTTCCTCAGCTACCTAGTGGGAATAACAGCTACCTAATCCATAGCGTTATGAAAAGTCAGCAGATGAGTGCTTGGCATTTAGTAAATGCTTGGTAACTGATTTATTGTTGGGTGCTAATTGCTTTACATGAGCAGCCCTGTAATTTGGGGGGAGGGTGGTGATTACCCATTTTATACACAGGGAGACTGACTAAAAGTACCAAAGAGCTTGGCCAGTGTCCACCGTCATTATCAAGTGGTGGGGCCAGGCCAATTCCCAAGTCCTGTGTCTCCCACCTTACTTGACTTCTCTAGACCTTGAATTGAGCATACCTGGTTAGACCAGGCAGAAAACCACAGTATTGCATTTTAAAGAAACTTTGACTTCTAATGAATGAAAGGATACACTTTGGCTTTAAGAGAAAGCGTCAAGTTACCTTGGAGAATTCACACTAATATTCTGGTAACTTTGATGATGCCAGGTTAAAAAAAGTGTTGTAGTGTCTACCTTCCTGCCAAGATGCTTAATGCTGGGGTGGATTGGCTTAAGGTCTGTTTAAGAATACCATACTGGCAGGATGTGGGTACATTTATAATTACAATGAACATTCCAGAGGGCCTTAAGTTATCTCCTCTGCCACCCATCTCTGTGAAGTTTGTTTAACGCATAGTAGTTCCCGCAACCCTATGGCACATCCCAACCAAATCTGTCCTTTGGCAGATTTATAAGGAGAACGTATGAAGCCCCAGCACAGTCCTGGGTCAAGTCAATCCTGCTCAGACCTTACCCCCGGGCCCCCAAGTCCTACAACTCGACTGTCAACCACTCCTCTAGTGGACAGGAACTCAGCCCCTTCTTGTGCCTGCCCTCTCAGTTCCCAGAAGCCAAGTTCAGGTCTCTCTTTGCACTTGGTAATACCTCTGTGTCCACTTAGGAAGATAAAGCAAACGGGAAATAGAACATTAGCGAGATTTTAGTTTCCGAGTTAGAGCATAACAAAGAGATTTCTGTCTAAATCAGACTCTTTGGATGCAAGGAGTGTTGCAGTGATTGGAATGTTTTATTTCCTGCCATAAAAAGAAATCTCTTTTCATTTATGACACAATGAAGTCAATAAAGAAAAGGCTTCATTATAGTCAAAAGACCAATGAATCTCCTTTGGAGATAATCTCTGTATAAATAAAATATGCCAACAAGGTTGGTTTAATCCCAAGGGTTTTAAACTGCATGTTTAAAATCCCTTTATATACTGGCACCCTGCTGAAGCCAGTGACCTTCAAATTATTAAGATGTATTTTAACTGCTGGAAAGGCATGAATCATTTCTGGATTTCCAAGCTACTGGTTAGCACCGAAGTTTTGTTTTGTAATGCTCTTATTAGCAAGTTAGATTTTTTTTTTAAATGTTTTATTTATTTTGGAGAGAGAGAGAGACAGCGTGAGCAGGGGAGGGTCAGAGAGAGAGGGAGTCACAGACTGAAACAGGCTCCAGGCTCTGAGCTGGCAGTCAGCACAGAGCCCGACGCGGGGCTCGAACCCACAAACCGCGAGATCATGACCCGAGCGAAAGTCGGACGCTTAACCGACTAAGCCACCCAGGCGCCCAGCAAGTTAGATTTTCTAATTTCCAGAGAAAAAGCTTTTCTAAGGACATTTGTGCTTGACAATATGCATATTTGGAAAAGCCCTGACAACACTGTCTCTAATCAGGTTACTTTCATGAACTAAGTTTTGATTTAAAAAGATATAATATAAAGAAAGTGTCAAAGAATAACGCAACGCAGTGAAAATATTTTGCAGATGATGTAACGGACGTAACGCTTCAATAGTTGCGATAAAAATATCATTGAAGTTTGTCATTTAAAATGAGTATCTTGAGGGGCACCTGGGTGGCTTAGTCGGTTAAGCGTCCAACTTTCGCTTAGGTCATGATCTCGCGGTTCGTGGGTTCGAGCCCCGCATCGGGCTCTGTGCTGACTGCCAGCTCAGAGCCTGGAGCCTGTTTCAGTCTGTGACTCCCTCTCTCTCTGACCCTCCCCTGCTCACGCTGTCTCTCTCAATCTCTCCTAGAAATAAATTTAAAGAAAAAAATTAAAAAAAAAAATGAGTATCTTGAGATGGGAAACTCTAGGTTTTTAAAAGTACTTGCAGATGTTAAGGATAATATAGATCTTTTTTTTAAAAAATATTTTTATTTATTTCTAGGAGAGAGAGAGAGAGACAGCGTGAGCAGGGGAAGGTCAGAGAGAGAGGGAGACACAGACTGAAACAGGCTCCAGGCTCTGAGCTGGCAGTCAGCACAGAGTCCAACGCGGGGCTCAAACCCACGAACCGCGAGATCATGACCTAAGCGAAAGTCGGACGCTTAACCGACTAAGCCACCCAGGCGCCCCAAGGATAATATAGATCTTAACAGAAATGTGTGACCACTTTAGTATCTTAAAAACGTCTTCGTAGTTAAGTACCTGAGAAAGCATTATTAGATGACTGACAGCTAAGTTACTGCACTCAATTATGCTTTACCCTTCCAGGGGGACAATGGAGAACATAGCACCACCATGCAATGTTCAATTCTGAAAAACCAACTGTGAAAAATATTGACCCAAACCCTCCGCCTTCTAAAGTTTATTTTTGAGAGAGAGAGAGAGAGAGAGAGAGCACGCACACACACGTGAGAGTGAGCATGAGTGGGGGGAGGGGCAGAGAGAGAGGAGATAGAGAATCCCAAGCAGGTTTTGAGCTGTCAGTGGCGAGCCCAATGTGGGGCTCAAACTCATCAGCAGTGAGATCATGACCTGAGTCAAAATCAAGAGTCAAAGGCTCAAGTGAACAGGCCACCCAGGTGCCCCAAGAGTCAACGCCCCCTTCATTCTCCTGCACAAGTCAGAGTTCAACCTACCTGGAAAACCAACCAACTGGCCACTGAACCAACCGCTTTTCTCAAGTATCATATACGGAACAGGTACTCTAATTCTACATTCTCCTGATAAAAGAATTGATGTCACTTCTGTAGTGACTGGAGCATAACTTCAACAACACTTCTGGGGCACCTGGGTAGCTCAGTCAGTGAAGCGACGGACTCTTGATCTTGGCTCAGGTCATGATCTCATGGTTCGTGGGATCAAGCCCTGAGTTGGGCTCCATGCTAACAGTGCATAGCCTGCTTCAGATTCTCTCTCCCTCTGCTTCTCCCTTGCTCTCTCTCAAAATAAAAAGAAAAAACAACAAAAGAAAACACTTCCTTAATTTCTTTCATATTGGATAAATCCTCCTGTATTAGAGGAGGTTTTTTTTTTAATGTTTGTTTTGAGAGAGAACAAGTATGCGTTTACGCATGCAGAAGTGCAGAGAGAGGGAGAGAGAGAATCCCAAGCAGGTTCTCTGCTCAGAACAGAGCTTGATATGGGGCTCAAATCTTGCAAACTGTGAGATCATGACCTGAGCTGAAATTAAGAGTTAGACACTTAACCAACTCAGCCACCCAGCTGCCCCTAGACGAGTGCTGTCTAAGGCTAACTCACCTTAGTCACCATATTCACATTCTCTAGCATTTCCACATTGTGAAATACAAGTGAGATCAGGAAAAAATGTCTCCATCCTTACAAGACTATCTTTTCTATGTTAAATAAGAAGAACACACTGAAGATTCTAAACTCCAAAATTTCAAGTCAGTTGGCACAATTAGGAACTCAGAATTCTTCAAAAATTCCTATAAATGGCTATCTCTCAGGAATCATCACCAATTAGCAAGGGGTTCCTTAAGTATGTGCCTATTTTGTAATACTTTTCAAAAAGTTACTCTGACTGATCCTGCTTATGCTTTGAGATTTCAAGGCCAGAACTGTTTATGAATTTTAACCACATAGGAATCATCCAAAAGTTTAAACATTTCTGTAAATTTCTCCCTAAGTCATTAAATCACACAAGCCTATTTTTGCACGGGGAATAGAGGTAGCAATGGGGGGGGGGGAGTGTCTTTTCTTAGAAAGGAAGAAAATAAAAAGGACTACAGAACAAAAGTGGAGACGAGTTTATGATATGGAAGACGCTTCAAAATGGGGCACCTGGGTGGCTTAGTCGGTTGAGCGTCCGACTTTAGCTTAGGTCATGATCTCGCGGTTCGTGGGTTCAAGCCCCACATCGGGCTCTGTGCTGACTGCCAGCTCAGAGCCTAGAGCCTGTTTCAGTCTGTGTCTTCCTCTCTCTCTGACCCTCCCCTGCTCACGCTGTCTCTCTCTCTCTCCTAGAAATAAATAAAACGAAAAAAAGGAAGACGCTACAAAATAATGAAAGGAGAATTTCAAATGGTCAATGCTAGTGAAAGAACCAAGAACTCAGAAAAAACACACGTGAATGCTTGAGAAGGCCTAGATCTAATGAAGCAACATCCAAATGAGGAGCCTGAAGTCTTGAGAGATCAGAACTGTCCAAAGAGCGTGCCAGCATGAAAACGGAAGGCAGAGCCTTTCCTAGGCATCTGTACTTTGAAGCCACAGAGGGAATTCCAATGCTAACTCCACCATTTATCTACGTGACCTTGGGTGAGTTAACTGTAGCTCAGGGCCGCTGTTTCTCCAAGATGAGGTGTCAGTGGCATTGGTCTCTCTAGGATTGCAGTGAAAATAAACCACGTAGTCAGTAAACGCCGGATACACACTACATGATGTTTTCTAAAAAAGGTTAACTGTAAAGGAAGTTCTCGGAGCAGAGCTTATTCCGTATTCTACAGGGATGACCCACAAGCTCTATTTAATAACACTTTGGTGCCTGGCTTTTCAATCGTACCCTGTTGCATATGTTTTTTAACCAGTATAATGGCTCATTTTACCATAGTGTTTGCCTGGAAATATATATCTATGTATTTTTTTAAGTTGATCTATTTTGAGGGAGGGAGAGTGAGCATGCACGTATGAGCGGGGGAGGGGAAGAGAGAGGGAGAGAGAGAATCCCAAGCAGGCTCCATGCTGTCAGTCCACAGGCCAATGGGGGCTCAGGCTCACCAACCATGAGATCATGACCTAGGCTGAAATTAAGAGTTGGTCACTACTGAGCTACTCTCGTGCCCCTGGAAATAACTGGAAATAGCAGTACCTGGAAATATCTGAAAACCTGATTTTTGAAATCATCAGTTATAGGACAAAGGAGTTCAGGTGATAAAGTTGAATACATCAGAGGCCCAGTAGTCCTGTTATTAGGTTTTGAACAAGAATAAAATATAACAGATCTACTGGGAGAGAACAAATATTCCATAGGAGTTCTATAAATATCCTAACTATCTTTGGAAATAAGAACGATGAGATAAATCATTCAGAACGATCCCATGCTATCTCCACTAAGGAAAAGTTGGGCTGAAAGCTTCACCACAGTGAAGGTAACTCATGAATTGGTTAAAATTTGTGTTTTCTTTCTTTTTTTTTTTTTAATGTTTTATTTATTTCTGAGAGAGAGACAGCATGAGCAGGTAAGGGTCAGAAAGAGAGGGTGACACGGAATCTGAAACAGGCTCCAGGCTCTGAGCTAGCTGCAGCACAAAGCCCAATGCGGGGCTTGAACCCACGGACTGTGAGCCCATGACCTGAGCCGAAGTCAGACACTTAACCGACTGAGCCACCCAGGTGCCCCCAAAGTTTTGTTTTTCTTATACTGAATTTTTCAAGCAGGACACAGGTGTATGCCAATAACCAGAAGAAACCATAAGAATAAACAGAATAACAGATTGTTCAAGTGCATCATAAACTACAAAATATTTTACAAACGTAACTATGAAACAGGACAGCGGGGGTTTTATTTAAGAAACAGTAGAAAATGTGATTAAATTGAAAACACTTTCAAGAAAGGTCACATACAGTAACTCTTTCCCAGTTAAGGGAGACGCGCGATGATTTGTACCGGCAGGCGCCCAGCGAAGGCTGTGTGGTCTGCGAGAACACAAAGAGGGGTCTCACAAATTCTCCAGGTCCCTAAACATCACACCACGCTACAGATTTCAATGAATTCATTTTGACAGGGGTGTTCCAGCTCCTCAAGGTTGCATTTCCTATGTCACGTGAGGTACCACCGAACACCATGGATTCTCAGCCGGTGAAGAAGCTGAAGCCATTTTCATCCCATGTACTTACGCTACCAGTGGGTAGGAATCAGGAAAAACTACCAGTTAAAGAAACGCCCTCGGGGTGTGAGTACAGAAGTTCCCCCTCATCCAAGGTTTCAGTTACCTGCAGTCAGCTGGGTTCCAGAAGCAGGTGATCCTTCTCCTGAGGTATTGTCAGAGGGATAGCTGTAGCCGAGAGCTAGGTCATTCACCTCACTTCATGTTGTCACGCAGGTATTTCATCATCTCACACCATCGCAGGGATGGTGAGTACAGTACAATATTTTGTGAGAGGCCGCCTAACTTTTATTACAGTATATTGTTCTAACTGTTCTATTTTATCATCAGTTATTATTGTGAACCTCTTCCTGTGCCTGATTTATAAATTAAACTTAATCATCGCTATGCACGTGTAGGAGAAAGCAGTACATATAGGGTTTGAGAAGATCTGTGGTGCCAGGCATCCGCTGGGTGCTGTTGGGCGGATGCCCCATGGTGAAGGAGGGCAGGGAAGATGACTATATTTACCCTGGTGACTCAACAGGTAGCTGGGAAATGAGGCAGAAAACTCTCAAAAGCCTTTCCAGTCTGAAACACCTACCGAGAGGTGTGGCAAGGCAGGCATGATTGATGGCATTTTCTGAGGCTTCCGGTGAACTGGAAATCCTCAAAGTCCAAGGTAAAGAGCAAGGTGTGGCGGACCACACCCGGTGGATGTGGTTTAGGGTTTGGGACAGTCTTAACCAGAGTACTATGCAAATGCTCCCTCTCCAAGGCCACTGGGACGGACGATACTGTGATTTGGGAAGCAAAGCTTCAATGACCGACAATTCTGGCTTATAGTTTCCAAAATGGTTTAACAACATAACATCTCCTGTGAGTTTTAACAGCCCTCCAAGTTGCAAGGAGATCGGGTGTCCTGTTCCCTTTACAGATTCTGGGAATTAAGGCTCAGAGAGGTCAATGCACTGACCAAAGGTGTCATGGTGGAGGCAGGGGAAGACTGTATGTTTTCTGATCCCCAATCCAGTGAGAAATGAAAATAAAAAGTGAAGGACAGCCCAAGAAGTATCTCACCACTTAGGTTTTTCAAACAGATTTCAAAGGCACAGCTACCCAACAGCTGTGTTTGTCAGATGAATTAGTTCAGAAAAGAGAGAGAGGCTCCTAGGCATTTTCTAGAGTTCAACACATACTCTAGGTAATGCAGGAGGAGAATGATTATACACATGCTAGGGCCCAAATCCTGTAGAGTCGACAAAACTACTTACTGCATGCAAGTGGAAGACTGAGGGTTCCTGTCTGCTTCCTGTCCTCTCCAAGGTAGAGTGCAGTCTCCGTCTTCAAGACTCAAGGGTGATGGTCAGTCAAGAACAGAGGGTAACAGAACACCTATCCTGTCTGTCTAGGAACTGTTTAGCAGCCATGAATTTTAACCCAGTAGAAACTTAACCAGAGACTTTTCTGCCACCCCTCTTGTTTCTGTGTGGCAAGCTTTAGTGACATAAGCTGACCAGAATGGAGAAAACATGGCCAACTCCCACAATATCTAATGACTTAACATATATGGACACATAAAGCTCCAATTAAATCCCCACCCATAACAGCACCTAGTGACGATCTGTAAACAACAGAAGCATTCCTTGGTATTGAGAGAATGACTGTACCTCTGAGCTGCATGGATAGAGCCCTTTAAGAGCTTTAAGAAAGATTTGCTGACATTCATTCATTCATTCGTTCAGAGAATTAAAGAATGTTTGTGCCAGGTATTATTCTCATGCTAAGAAGACATCCACCTGCCTTTATGAAGCCCACACTGTAGGCGGAAGAGACAACAAGCCAATAAGGCAATACATGGTATATTAGACGGTAAAGACCATTCTGGACAAAGAGGGGAGCTGCAGGCGCGTAGGATACAGGACTATAGTAAAAGCAGTGCCTCAGTTTACAAAGACGAAGTGTCAGAAGGATGGAGGTCTGAGAGATCTAAAGATAGATTTACAAGTACATAATGAAACCCAGCAGAAGAAAGTTCAAATTTGGCAAAAAGGAAGGGACACCAAATAAACATGGTGGGAGCCATCTTTACTCCCAACATCTCATCTTTGTTACAACTAACCAGTTCCTGAACTTCTAAGGTTTACGGCATTTGCTAGGATTTACTACAGCAGTGTATTCCGCCAGTGCCTACCTCTAACACTGAGTATTTCATCTTTTCACCTGAGGACAAACGAAATACGCCCCAGACCAAAATGTATTCCTAGGCTTCCGCTCCAAATCCTAAGAACCAAAACTTCCAATGCTAAGATTAAGTATTTTCACAGTATGGAATCTTACGAGAAAACGCAAGAGAAATGTATCAACAAATTGTGATTTAAAAAAAAAATAGTAAGCACAAATTGCCTGTCCGAGGGAAACTTAGTCCAAGTGGCTTGCCAGGATCTCTGTTCTCCCTTTTGTCTACTGTACTTCCCCTCCCCACTTGGGAGCCTATTCTGTGTGTCAACTCATAGGTATTTGTTCCTCTTAAAGAGGACTTCATCACACTGCAGATATGTAAAGAAGCAAAGATTTCATTAAATCACTGGGAGTTAAGGATCTTGTAGGGTAAGCTTTAAAAGGCTATGAAAATAATATTTCGTCACGGCTGTCACACACAAGTACAAGCAGAAGAGAAAAAACAATTAGCCCATAAGAGGGGGGGTCTTACTTACCCGGAATAGGAATGATAGGGATACTTTCATTGGGGACCACCCGAGGTGAACTGCTATCTTCCACATAGAAATGAGCTGTCTGAAAACATTTTCTGTGTAGGGAAGAGAAAAACGTGCAAAGAGTGAGACCAGAGAAATATACTCTGAGTTCATTTTTCAATTCTTCGTTCACAGATTTCACCAGCTTTAAATATCACACAGCACTGAGTGCAAACCCATGGAAAAGTAACAAGATGTAAGGACAACAACATTCAGTCTATGGGAAGAACCCCCGAGAGCTGACAAATATTTACTTTTTATTGTACCAGATAGACCCTGACAGTCACAAGGGAAAGTCTAAGTAGTAGACCACTCAAACACATGAGAACTTGGCATTAACAGAGTAAACCTGCCATGCACACTGTTCGGATTACGCCCAAATATTTCTAAATTTGACCTGTTACAGAAGAGTAATTTGGTATTCAAAACCACTAGTGCCAAGTTCAAAACCATCCCTCAAACCCTCCCAAATGCAGTCATCAAACAGCCCAAGTACACAATAGCACCACATTGTTTGTGCTTAGCAAAGGCCCCCGAAGCCGACAGCTCTTTAAGAGGGTCAGAGGGCTTTAAGGGGGCAGGCACTCAAATATTGAGGCCCTTGCCACACAACCTCAGAGGTAAGAACTTGACGTTCTCAGGGGTAAGCTGCCTGTCTCCTGTTTTATTTTACCTGTACTTCAGGCAAAGCAGGGAGCAAACACTGGTCATCATAGGACAGGCAGTGAACAGAAAAGCCATCAGCAGCTCACTCAGCCTCTGCCTACTGATGCTGGCCGGCCCTCCGCTTTCCAGCAACCACGTCACCGCTCATTGCGGCCCTAATGAGCTGCCGGAAGCACAGGCTGAATATTTAATGAGGCTGCTCAGCGTGAATGGCTATTGTGACCAGAGAAGGGTCCCTGTTCATCTGGCGGAGGGGCTTCACAATAGCTGGCCCTACTGCTGGGTCTTTTAGCCAAGCAGGCGGCATCCTTCTGGTGCTCGGTGTCCCTGGGATCCAGCCCACTCCTCTGGCGCCTCACACCAAGCCCTGTTTATACACAGCACCGCTTTGCTTTTCCTGGGGGCCGTATTCCAACCGCTAGAGTTAAGTCAACTTTTCTTCCGACTTGTCTTTGCTCATCTAATCCAAAGGAGCCTGGGATGATTCTGGTGGGCACAGCATTTTCCTTTAAGCAGTGCCTGTTTCCAGACGGAAAGAAGCTCTAACCAATTGTACATTTGGGCACTGTTCTAGAAGCAATCTGGATTGCTGTTCCACGCCATTAGGGGGTTCTGAACATAAGTCACTCCTACTCGGCACATGTCTTGCAGGACTGCGCCTGCAGAGGGCTGAAACAGTGATTTTTTTTTCTATGAATTGCCTGGCATTGGGACTAGAATAAAACAGGTTTCCGTCACGCATTGTTATCTGCCTTTACTTAAATTTGGAAAGAATGTCAGTTTGACTTAAGCTGCATGGATATGAAATGCACAAAGTATTTTAGGGCTCCAGTAATAAGTGAATCTTCTACTGAAGGTGAAAATGATGGAAATCCATGTGGGGGGGAAAAAAACCAGATGATTTTGTCTGAGGGAGTCGCTTCTTTCTGTTTCTAAATTAGTCATCAAGTCTTCTAGTCCTGGATTCCTCCCTCCCCCCAATTTGCAGATTTCCAAAAGACAGCATTAAAGTTAAACAAAGGTGGCAGACTTCCGCAAAGAGATAGAACCTTAACCACCCAGTGTCCTAACTAAGGAAAACCTGCTTTTGTTGAGATACTGGACCACTCAAGCATTTACTAGCTCAAAGAAGTGAAGTGCTCTCTAACACTGAAGCCAATGACATGCAATTTACCAGGTCAGACTTCAATTGGAAACACACAGACACACATACACCCCAAATAAGTCTCCTGTTTTAAGACATAATTGCCATTCCTATTCAACTACTCATATATAAAGCTATTAGTAGAAAGAACTGTTATTGGCCAAGGTATCGTTCAAGCCAAGGGACTTAGAAAGGAAAAACTAGACTGTAGATTCTTTTGGTGGAAGAAATCAGGAAGCCTGTTCACTCACCGTTAGATGTGAGCTGACGGCTCCACATTATCTTTGTGGGGGGGGAAAAAAGGCAGTGTGTACCGAAGCACATCACACCCCAGTGCCCCATGTGCTGTTTATAATGGATTTTCCCTGGAGCAAAATAACCCTGTGATTGTCAGAGACAAGCACACCACTGCGCATGAAGGTCAGAAACCTGGGGGACACAGCTCTCCACATCTGTACCTTGATACATGTCCTGCATTCTTTCTTCCCACACAGGAATTTAGGGGGGGGGCATAACTACCTACAGAACTTTGGGGAAAATGCCTTCCCTTAGAATCATGGTTTCAGTAGACTGAGCAAACATTTATTCAGCACCTACTGCACAGCGTGGAGCGTGCAGATAATGCCTTCTCTGCAATTACCTAGAAGCTTTAAAACCGCTTCCTTAAGCCTGGCTAAGCATACGAATTACATACATAATACATGATGTCAGCAGAAAAATTAGGAGATAGAAATGAACAAAAGGGAAAGACATCAATTAAAAGGACTGCAAGTCCTTCGCCTCAGGATCATTACTATCAGCACTTTGGGGTATAGCCTTTCACGCTTCTCCACTTTTATTATTGTCCCTTGATCATTGGCGGTGAGGGGCTAGCGGAGTCTGAACGACAACAGACAAGGCACCTCGTTCTCATGGTGAGGATCTGCAACTAACAAGCAAGTAAGTGATTTCAAACAGTCCGGGGTGATGAAGAAGACAAGACAGGATGAGGCGGCACTGGGTACAGGCCTGATAGAAGACAATCAGCCATGGGAAGCTGTAGGGGAAGGCTATCTAGGCAGGTCAAGTGTCTAGAGCTGTAGGACAGAGTGAGCCCGCATGTTGTAGGAAAGGCAACCAGAGGTAAGAGCAGGGAAAGCAGCGGGAGGAAAGGACAAGGGCCAGATCATACCACATCCAAGACCACAAGCTTCGCTGACATCTTTGGAACATGGAAAGCTGACCCCCCAGGGGCTACTGCTGTCATCTCACTCAAATACAGACACACAGACAAGGCCGTTTCCTCTTTTGTCTGTAACAAAATTCAATCATATCGTACTCGACTCTTTTATAACAACTAGGAACTGATAAACTCATTAATGCTTGCTTCGCCCTCCATTTTCTGGATGAAGCGCATGGGTAGAGAGTTAGTCCCTTAATCACTCATTCCTGGGGGTGTCTTTTGAGTGAGGGACTGACTCAGTGCTAGTTTGGTGTCAACTTTTCATGACCATTGTCCACACTGATCTGAACTGTTTGGGTACAAATTATACACTGTGGGTTTAATGATAAAGAAAAGCGGCTGGTTCAGGGTCAACGTCACATGACATTGTATCTGAACCCACTCCTTTCAGAGAAGTCCATGAGAGATTGTTTCGGTCTTCAGTAGACTCCAGGGATAAACAAGGTAGCGATTTTGAAAAAGAAAGAAAAGAGGACTCAAATTTTGAGCTCAGGAGAATGGAGAAATAATTTCTGAAAATGCTCCTGTGCGTCCCTGGGCATGCAATTTCAAATATCCGTGTAGGTCCAAATTCTCTCTCAACCAACTTACCCTAAGCACACCACCCTGAATCAGAGATTCTGGACCAGAAAAGGCCATTTTCTAAAATTATGATTTCTTCACAATGAACATTGGTTTATGTAAATACCTTAAAAAAGGGAAAACAATGAAGTGGGCCATGTTTGGAATGAAAAATATATTTACAAGTTTAATTACCAATTATAGTCTGCTGGATCCCCACCATACATTTTATGTTCTTACCTTTTCCCCTTTTTTCTTCCCTTCCATGCTGTACCTCCCCCCCAACCCCCCATAATCAACATACGCCCTTTAAGGAACTGAGAACAGATAATTTTTTTTCATTGACCCTGACTGGCTTAATAATCCAAATTGGGTAACTTTTGCTTCCCCTGATCTACCTTTGCAACATGTATTCTCCTGAAACAGATTTCCCAATTTAGGTACACCTTAGTTTTGGAGGGGGGAGGTCCTTAAGTAAGTCTCTCTGTCTCTCTCGCATGTGCGTGTACACATGCACATACACATACACACATATACAAATGGACACGTCAGAAAGGTTTCAGTTAAGTGATGGTTATCAGTGAGCAGTACATATGTACCTCTTTGGTTTGAGGAGCTTTGTGTTAAACATTTTTTAAAATGTTTGTTTATTTTTGAGAGACAGAGAGCAACAGAGAATGAGCAGGGGAGGGGCAGAAGGAGAGAGGGAGACAGAATTGGAAGCAGGCTCCAGTCTCTGAGCTGTCAGCCCAGAGCCCGATGCGGGACTCAACCCCACAAACTGTGAGATCATGACCTGAGCCAAAATCAAGGGTTGGGTGTTTAACCAACTGAGCCATCCACGTGCCCCATGGTTTGGGGAGCTTTTAAAATACCATGCTGGATGAACCCCACTCCTATAGATATCTAGCTGAACAGTTCCAGGGTGGGGCACAGTCCTGCGTAATCTAGAACCCCCCTCCCCTGCCCCACGGATGCTGGTGCGTAATGCCCCCCCGTTAAGAAGCACTGTGACGGGTAAAATGGTTCCAGAGGGTCTCCAGTACTCAAAGAAAGCCACTGGAGAAATAAAACAATCTCAAACAGCACGTAACCATAAAAGGGAGCGTAAAAGTATGCATCTAGAACTTATAGGGTCCCAGATAGGCTAAAAAACTATAGTTAGGACTTCAAGGATGTTAACATAATCCTCTCAAGTACAGAAAAAATAAACTGTGTTTCACATACTTAAATAAGAATCTGAAAGGTCTTCTGCTCCATTTCTGTTGGAACTTCAGTTCTCAGAAATAGGCTGGCATTTTTGAAGGTGGAGCACAGTGTTCTCCCGTCCATACTGAGGAAGTGTTTTCTCAGATCACAGATTTCTCAAATTGAAGTCTCTCCCCCTAAAGCTACGCTATAAACCACCTTGGTGGACGGCTTTGCTTATCTTCCAGGTGTTAAATTTTCATTTCTCTCACGCAGTTGAGTTAGTCAATATTTACTTCTGAGGTGGTTCACGGATGTTCTGACGTCCTCATTCTAAGCACCCTGCTACTTGCACAAATCTGAAAACCATGGGGTTTGACGGCTCTCCAAAAACACATCCCAATGAAGAAATAGCAAGATAGGATTACGTCAAACATTCACTGACTGCTTCTAGAGGGGAGCAAGAAAGAGACACCTCAGCTGGCCGTCAGGTGGTTTTTGCTCAGGTCCAACTCAATGGGTCCATGGGCCAGAATGCAAACAGAAGGGCAGAGGTGCATCTGCTGGTCCCTGAGCTGGAAGCACTCCTTTCGTGCCCATGTTCACAGAGAAAAGTACTTCTCCACACTGTCCAAACGCTGACATGTTTCATACAACACAGCTCGTAAATCCAAGCCAAATTGTTTCCGGTGCTTGACCAAAGATGGCCAACCTATTAGATATACATGCATCTCACGAAAAGTTCTCAGTAGCAAAATGCAAACAAACTCTCTTTATCACTCTCCATTCACTCATCCATTTTTAGAACACTAATGTGGGCTCTTAAATTTTCAGATGTCTAGGAAAGGCCTGATGGCAAGTCAAGAGGGTAGTGTGTGATATCCTCTCTAGTAGCTGATCAAATCGATATGGATGCTGGTGAGCAGCTCCCTTGGCCTCAAGCCCAACGCCGTGATCTGTGGTCTGAGCCCATACCGTGCCTGAGGCCTTGTGGTAGGTGCGAGCGTGGACGGATCAGTCTCACTTGTAAGAAGTCCATGAACATGCTAAGTGGATAGTCATGGACATTTGGTCCTTGACTAAAATTTCTGAAAATAGCCTCTCTCAAAAATCACGAAGTCTATGCTTGAGAAAGCTCTGCGCATATCAGAGCCTAGTCTGCGCATAGTCGTATCTGTACATAGTCATGACCACCATCAGTAAACCATCAATGTCAATTCTCCGAGCTCCCCACTGCAGCATACACACACTGTCAGCACATGGCAGGCCCCATGTTTAACTGGTTCTCCTGATTAATGAGAAAGACAGACATACACACACACATCAGTATCCATAATTACTCAAGGTACAGAGCCTTACTATTCAAATAAAATGCAGGAAACTAGGAAGATGTGCCATTCTCCCTTCCCATGTCTGTCCAGGAATAGGGACACACCCTTAATACAGAACACCCGTTATGACCAGAATTCTACAGAAAAGCTTTCCTTTCTGTCGCTCCACGTTTTCTAGGTGCTTGCAAAGGTAATCTCTGCTCTCTTTGTTCTCACTTACATCTCTCTCTGCCCCTCTGACAAGGATCTGGAAAGAACTGAGGGGATGGATACTTTTCAAAAGCAAACATGCCGACCTGGAGTCCACAAAGACTGAATATCAGAAAGGTCTGGAAGTCCACTTGGCACTGCTGTGTATCGAAAGAGGTCCTCAACAGGCACCTTCTCCAGCCCTGCTTACAGGAGCAGAGGTTTCTGAGATGTACAGACATGTGGGTCAAAAATGGACATCCCTTTTAACGAGCTTGAGAGGTCCCATTGTTTCTACCCAGGGTCCCTGGCTTATTAGAACACCCCCGCCGTCCACATCACGACCGCCGGGGCCCTGCAAGGGCAGGATCACAACACTATTTCCAGAGTCCTACAGAAACCTGGGATGACAAAATAACTGATGTGTGGGGATCAGAAACCCAGTCATTGTCTTTCAATTAAGCTCAATGGTTTTATAATCATATCCGGGTGACAAGGGGTTTGTCAGCAGTGTGGAGCTGAAAATGCTAATTGCAGCAAAGAATGGGCAGTTGGCTGAACTGCTGGTGAATATTAATTAAGCAATCTTAAGTGATTTATATACTCCCCTCATTGAAATGTACAGTGCCATGCCTGCTAATACTCCCATTTATTTTCATGCAGTTGAGTCCAGAAATCACATTAATATTTACTTTTGTGTATGGATCTGTCGTAGTAAACAATGTATGAATAAGAGGCACTTAGAAATAGAAAGTTGAAAACATGCACATGCTTTCAAAGAAGATGACTGAAAGCTGTGTTAAAAAGATGCGGTTTGATTTATTAGGGCAAACTGTTTCTAGAAATAGAAGTCAGAGACAACAATAGAAGGAAAAGGCTGTGGGCATTGTTGGGCTTTTCCTCAAAGAGGAATGTCTGCTTGAAATAACTCAGGGGTCCCACTTGGAAAACAGCCCGCTCTACGTTCTCAGTTGAGATTTCTCACAGGCAACCATTCACTTGCCATTCAGTTTCCTCTACTGTATGTGAAATGATTTGCTGGTGGAGTTCTCTAGTTTCTATAGGAACGAATCTTCTAGAAAGAAAAGGTCAGAACTGTACTTCTCATTTTCATAGTCTCCAAACCGGGAAAGGCACATGTGTTCTGACAAATATCAAAGTCCTTTTGGGAGTAATCAAATGGCATATTTCACCTCAGGACAATTTGGCAAATCCCGGGACATATGGTTGTTACGTGGTGGGTAAGTTAGGGCTTGTCAGAGGTGAGGAGGAGATGAAGGGCAGAAGGGCCAAGGAAAGTAAACCAAATCATGAAGATGGATAAGACATGAGAGAGGATAGATCTACTCAACGAGGAGAAAACGTGTTTCTAAGTATTTTGGATCTTCACATGGTTAGGCAAGATGGTCCACTCAACTCTTCTGAGAGCTGGAAGTGACAAAAATCTGATTTTTGCAGGGAGAATTTCACTGGAGGGTACAAACTGCCTGCAATTAGCATCCAAGGAACGTAGGAGGAAACTGACAAATTACATACACATAAGTGGTCTCGGTGCAATCCGCTTTCACGCTAAACATTAAGTTTGCAAGCAGTCCCTAGAAACTCTTAGGAATGACTCAAGTGCTTGGTAGTACATTCCAGGAGATAAGACAGCAGGGGTCCTTTTGTAAACCACATTTTGACCAGCCCCAGAACCTGAACAGGGTAGTTTTTACATTGTGCTGGCTTTAGGGAAGTGAGCTCTAGAAAGTACTTTCCAGTCCTTGGAGCTATTACCAAGAAAAGAAGGCTTCAAGTCAGGGGCTTTGAACTAGGTGTCCCACACTGAGTTAGAACCCTGGCCCGGAATGTTCTGAATTTCTAGCCTCAGGCTTAAGGGACTCTCTGCCTCCTCTTCCCACTATTTTAAGGTACCAACACAATCCTCCAATGATGGGGGTGGTTAATGGGGACATTACGGCCCAACCCGTTTTGAACAGGAGGTAGGAAATGAAACTCACATTTTATTCACTGCACACATGCACATATGATCCAACATCTGTAACATAAAATGTTCTGGTAAAAATTTTTTGGCAACGATCTGGGTCATTAATATGCCGACTGAACTAAGTCGCTCAGACTTTAGCTGGAAGTGTGCTATGTTAAGGATCTCTTGAGGTTAATGTGCCTCTTCACGAACCAGCCCTATCATAGTCCTTTTTAAATACATCTGGGAAAGAGAAAAGTTGATTTAGGCATCCCACTATCGACCACATTCAACTCCAAATGATGTAAGAATTTATCATTAAAATTTGAAACCATGAAAAGTACCAAAATAATCAATCACAGAATGGAGAAAGGCTTTCTAACGAGGACTCAAAATCCAGAAACCAAAAAAAGACATGTATGGATGAATTTGCTTCTAAAGAAGTCCAAGAAGCAACATGAACATAGTTAACAGACAAACCACAGATTAAGGAAAGAAGAAATTTGCCACAGTTATTGCTGACCATAATCTCCCTCTGATTAGACAAAGACCAACAATGCAAAGGAAAAAGGAGCAAAAGACCAAAAGTTTAGAGCAAAACAAACGCAAATGGCACAAATGTCAAAGATGCCCAGCCTCACTCATAATTAGAAAAAACACATGCTAGCTACACGGAGGCACCAGTTTTCACCTGGGAGGTTGGAAAGATCACCCCCATTTGACAACATCCCCCCCACCGGGAAGTCGCAAAGAGGTGCTCATGCGTCGCTGAAGGAAGCCACCCTGGGTCTGACACCAGGAAGGGCGATTTGGCGCCATCCATCAAAATGACAAATGCGTCTAGTTCCTGACACAGCCCATTTCCGGACTTTATCTTCCAGACAGACTTGGCCACTTGCAAAATGACATAGTTATTCATTCACCCTGGTGTTGCTTGTAATAACAAGAAACCAGGAGCAGCCAAAAATGACACCCAGAGAGGATTGGTTAAATAAATTACAACAACTATACAAAGGAATTCTGTGCTTCTGTTAAACGAGGAGGAGGAAACCACATACGCACAGAGAAAATTAATGTTAAGTGAAAAAAGCAAGGTGTAGGATAGGGTATGTGGGGTTCTTCTGTGTAAAAGGAGATCTGGGGATACAGATTCATATTTGCTCACACACACACACACACACACACACACACCACCCCTCACCTCCAAGGTCTGGAAGAAGAGACGACAAACCTTTCATCAAGCTTACGTATCTGTAACGAGGTAGGGAGCCAGGTGGGTAGGTGATGGAATGGAGATGGAATGGTATATATAATATGAAGCTTTTTGATTTTCACAAGTGTCAGGTATTCCCTAATTCAAAATTTAAATCAATTATTATTTTTTGGAGGGAAAACTTAAATACTTGGATCTGATTTTTATTGTTTTTTTTCTCCTCCGTTCTGGGCGGGGGGGCGGGGGGTAGTGAATCAGCGATCACTCCTTACAGCCATTGCTTTTTTTTTTTTTTACGGGTTCTGTCCACCTCTAGACTCCACAGGCCTCTTCCTCCCACTGCGGGCGGGGAATGTTTAAGGCAGATGAGGTCAGATCGAACAGGGAAACAGGTGTATGTGCATAGGCTCCGCAACAGCTATTTTTACCCGTTTAAAGGGTCGCTATTCAGGCAGCTTTGGGGGCTCCTCTCCGAGTTCCTGCCAAATTTTGGATGGGACGCAGACCAGAACGGGAAATGAGAGTGGCTAAAAAGAGGCCAAGGCAGGAGATGGCTGTTTGGCCCTGCTTCCCTGATGCATCTGTGGCCTGGTAGAGGAAGGCTGGGCCCCAGTCCTCTGGAGGGCTTTTCACAGAGCAGCACAGGACAGAAGTGGGTCAGGAGGCTGCCGCCAACGCTCCTGGGATAAAGGAGGAGGGAGGAGAGGGGAGAGTGGGCTGGGGGTCTTTCGCACACAGCAGTCAAGAGGAATGAGGGCCTGTAGGCTCAGGTGGAACAGAGCACGGCAGGGCCCGCCAGCAGCAGTGTGCGGCACAGGAGAGATTTGGGCCCCTGGAGGACGGGATGTCTGTCTGGCCCACTCTTCCACCATGGACTGATGAGCATGGCACATCAAGCAGTGTGACAGGGCAGTGCTCCCGCCTCTGACCGCCATGTGGCTGTCCCCACTCAGCCATCCACGCAGCGCTGCCCAGACAAGCAACTGCCCAGAGCCTCTCTCTCCTCATGCTCTTGATGGGGTACCGTATTACATCCACTAAGCATTCCACATATACTCCCTCATTCCCTCTTCATGACAGCCCCATGAAAAGGAACGATCACTGGACCCACTCTTAGGTGAGAACATCCAGGCTCAGAGAGCCTTGTTAAGTCGCTCAAGGTCACACAGCCAGGGATAGGTAGAGGTGCAGCAGAACCAGTCTCTCTGAGCCAAGGTCTGTCTTTTGCTGCTACATGATCAAAAACGTCAAGCAAAAGATGGAATTCATGATCACACGGATTCTGGTACTACTTACGGCTTCCCAAGATTGTTCTCAACTTCTGGATCTCAATGAAAGTCATTGTGCTCCCCCTCCCCCCCATGCTTCGGGGACTTAAAAGTAGAGAAGAAACTAGAGACGCTGAGCACCTAGTAACAAAGCATACCCTCCCAGAGACTAAAATAGATCTCTTATAAGCCTACTCCCACATCTAGGGCCAAGTGTATAAATTAGAGTTAATCACTGACCACCCAGCTATGGTATCACTTCCGGAGAGAACACAGAATGGAGATGTGCATGATCTCTGTGGTGCCCATGAGCTGCTGCTGCCTTTTAATGTGTTACAGTCAAGACCAAGTTGTATTTATAACAGTCTGGACATGAATATTAGGCATTTATATGATGGCCAAGGTCCTCGCTAAGATTACATCTTTGAATCTGAAGCAATACAGAGGGGTTTCTATTTCAGTTTTAACTTTGGAGTTTTGAAAACAGATTAGAAATTGAGGACTTGTGTAGTAAAAAGAGATCTTAGGGAGAAATTATGTTCATGGGGTCAGCAGTTACCAATTTTCCCTATGAGGCAAAATTGCATCATATAACTTAAAAGAAGATAGATCACAGAGCTTCTTATTCATCTTCCACAATTCCCTGTAATATACCTTCTCAGGTCTCATAAGTGTACTTGATTATAGTGTAAGGGTATGTAAATTTTCATCTCAATAATTTCCTCAATCGCGGGAGAGAAATCATTCCATGTAAGAATTCTTAATGTAAATTCTATACATTGCTTCACTGAAAGTAATAAGGGAGTACTCACCACACAACACTGTAGTGAATTATCCTAACTGGTAATATTAAAATATTACCATTTTAATATTAAGTGAAGTTTACCTTCTATGAGCCATATACAAATATTACAATAGGTGGTAATATGCGGTGATTAAGATCACGTGATCAGGACTTCTAAAGGTTTATTACAGATCATGGCAGGACAATGTTTGTTCCCAGTATTCAAGCTATCTAGAACTCATGGGCTTTCTTTTTTCAAAAAAATTTCACTCTTCTGGAAAAACACATGCTGTATCCCCATTTGCTCACTTCTCTCTCCCCGTCCTACTCCTCTTCCGTATTTATACGTTTAGGTTTCTAAAAGATATTTTTCACTTGTAAGGCTAAATGCATGCAGTTTTTTTTTTTAAAGCTCTAAAACATGCAAACATCTGAAATTTTGGAAAGATAATGGATGCAACTGACATACAGACACACCAACATAGAAATTTCCCAGTATGTCCCGTTCTAGAAATAACCACCCCCCTCCCGCCAAAATCACCAAATAAAGTAAAGCAGGCACGCACAGGACAGACTTCCACTGCTACCAGCTACCCCGCACTCTGTGTCAGTATTTATAATTCTTACTTTTGGGAGCTGGGGTAGGACAGGTAAGTTGCAGCACCGGGGGGTCTAGAGGACTTTAATCTCCAGGGTGACAAACAAAACTCTGGCAAGCCAGCCCCAAAGAGGCACCCCCACCCCCCTAAGCTTGACCGCCCCTCACCTGCTCCCCTTCTCTCCTCTCTCCCCAGAAGAAGGCACTTCACGGAAACGTCTGGGAAAGCCCTTGGACTTTATTTTGTTACACCCTCTAAATAAACAGAAAACAAAAGAGAACAGGTATAGAAGACAGTACTTTCAATTGTCTACCAAGAGTTCGACACGAATGCCCCGTCCCCCTCCCACTTTACACACATACACACCCATTACGAGTTTCCTTTTTCAAAAGGGAAAGCTTGCACACAAAGGTGACCAGGTTTATCAAGGTTTTGTTGTGCTTCTAGTTAATTAATACAAAATGGGAACTTTGATCCTGAAAACGGTCTTTACGTGTTAAAAGCCTTTATTATTCCTGGCATTAATGGTGGAGGTTTTCACAAGTCCAACCATCACTGGATTTTCTCCTTCACATATCTGACCTTCTACCTCTGACACAAAGCTTTGGCCAACAGGATCGTTTACCACACCACTGAAATCAAGATAAGTCAGCCGCAATCTACTGGGCATTAGTTGAACCTCCCATCTGCGACTAATGTAAGTGAATGTGGTGCTGTTAGATCAATCCGGGTTTCTGTCCTTTCTTCATTCATTCCTCTCCTCTCACAACAGTTTCTGACTCACAACTCAGAGCGGCTGGGGGAAGCAGTCAAGTCACTACTACCCCTGATGTTCCATGATCAGTTTTCCCTTAAAACTTAAATATCTGCAGCATCGGAGTCTTGTTTCCTGGCATTTGAAAGATATACTTTTGCCACACAGGAACACTGGAAACCGTTTACTTGATGATATGCAATCTCCTAAGTACCTGGGCTGCAGGATTTCACAGCAGAATGATTCTTATTCTTTCCAAACTCTTGACAGAACAGCAAAGGCAAACTCTCTTATAGTGAGGTTCTCTTTCTCTGGAAGTTCTGCTGAATCCCACGTAGAACTCTGAACTCAGGTTTGTAATTCCAAAGAACATCTGAGAGCTTCTGTTAGTTTTTATTTCCAAAGAATCCCTGAATTCTTAGGCGTTAGGTTTCGCTTCTTTATTTTTTTAAACGTTTATTTTTTATTTTGAGAAAGAAAGAGAGAGCAGGAATAGGGGGTAAGAAGGAGAGAGAGAGAGAGAGGGAGGAGAGGGAGAGAGAGGAGGGGGAGAGGAGGGAGGGAGAGAGGGGGAGAGAGGGAGAGAGGGGAGAGAGGGAGAGAGGGGGGAGAGAGGGAGAGATGGGGGAGAGACAGAGAATCCCAAGCAGGCTCTACACTAATCAGCTGCGGGGCTTGATCCCACAGACCGTGAGATCACGACCTGAGCTGAAACCGAGTCGGACGCTCAGTTGACTGAGCCACTCAGGCTCCCCTCTCTTCTCTTTTAATACAAGCTTTCATTTACGTTGATAATTATTAGCTTCTATATTGGATACAAGGGCTTAGCACAGGAACCAAAAATTTGGAGAAGCCTCAAGGTGGGAATAAGACTAAAAAGTGGGGGTGAGGTGGGGGAGGTGGGGAGTGTGCTGTAATTCAGAACTTATCTCCCTCTATTGAGTACATTCTGGAACTCTAAGTGTCCTCAAAACATCACAAACATACCCCGTGCAGCGATGAACATTAATCTGAGGAAATCACGAGTGTGTTGGAGTGTTTTTGCAAATCTTCATAGAAACTTGAAATTTGCAGCTTCCTAAAATATTTAGACTTCTTCTCAACCCTTAGCCCTACTCTGAATTCTGCCAGATTCACTCTTTCGGGAATTTTGGAGCAGAGCCGGCGATCTCCACAGCTTTTCCTCACACACAATCACAGGCGCTTCAAACTACCACCCGTAAACTGACAACACTTCACGGAGAAGCAAATGCCATAAAACCAATAACTAATATCTTGGATGATTGAGGGGGCCACCTGAGCAAACCCACAGAACGGACACGGTCAACCCTGGGAGAGGGGATACTTGATTCTGAGAAATCCAAAGACCCGTGTTGGTTATGCAGCAGACACTCAACGCAGGAGTTTCCCTTTCCCGAAAAGTCCGTTGTTGGCTTTAAAAATGGATGCATCCACTTCCTCCTTGACAGAACCAATCCCTTCTTTTAAGTATCAGGAAGGATGTTTAAATGGCAACCTTCAGCAGCGAATCTCTCTCTGCTTTTGTCTAATGACTAAGTGTTAGCCTATTCCAAGAGCTTCGACTGGCATCTCAGGGCCAAACTCGACAGCAGGGGGCCGGTTACTGTAACAACTGACAGTTCTTATAAATTCTGAAAGGCCCCCGAGTAGCCATTTGGGAAACAGTTATTGAGCAAAAAGTTGCCTGCGATCGGCAGCATTAGCCGGCACGTGACCCACACAGCCGGGCACACAGCTGCAGGGAGAAAGACAGAAACAGTGCCCACGTCAAGGAACAGCTGGGGACCTCAGAAGGCTTCCCACCCCCATGCCTTTTAGCATCTGAGAGCAAGGCAGTTTAGAACCACCATGTCTGAAACTCAAGCCCTCCGAGGCAAGCCGTATTTTGGCATCACGCAAGGCACGTTAGCTCTCCGCACCGGCTTGACACGTTGTCAGGATCTGAAGGGTGGAATTGTAAAAATTATTCCTGATGATGAGAAAAAAATAATCTTGAAACACGGCCACAGCCGCAGGTTCCAGAAAGGGAGGAGTGGCCTGGGCAGTCGATGAGTTTTAAAAGGAAAAAAACGATGCCTGGGATACCAGCGGTCCCAGGAGCAGTCTGTTTGCCGAAGAGACAAAGGTAATCCCACAAAGCCACCATAAAGTGGGAGTTGCCGACCTGGATTGCTCTGGACTTGAGAAGAGTGTATAAACCTGCTCTTCGTTCCTAGTCCCTGCCACACACAAGCCATGTAAGAGCAGCTCGGACTGGGCCGGTGCCACTGTGTATGCCAAATCCCCTGGAAAAGAATCCGCTTCTGCCCGCAAAAGGAGGCTTTCTTTTGCATGGATGAAGGGCAGTTTGATGGTTTGCTCCCTCTGGAAGACCTGATCATGCCGTGACCGAGTGCCTCTACGTCCGCTCTGACACAGAGCTCTGCCCGGAGCCTTTGTGGCTTCTCTCTGTTCTGTGAACATCACCGCTCAACACCCTTCCACCCAGGAGCCTTTCCCGGCTCTGCCTCATTCCCACCGGACCCTGGCAGAGGTCAGAGTCCATTCCAGAGCACACCCCCCCAAGTCACTGCTGCAACTCAGGGGAACCCCAATGCAGGGGGGCCAGGCAGGGGCTGCAGGGAGGGCAGAGATAGACAGGCCAGGGAGCTGGTGCCCCTCTTCCCCAAAAGATGTCCCCACCACCGTTAGCTCCATCCAGCCCACTAATGCCACAAAGGAACATGACAACAATGTTACCGCATTTAACATGAGAACCCAGATAGCTGGGTAGTCTTCCTATTTTCAAAACAATCTGGATTTTTAACTTTTTTATTTTAGTGCTTATTAATTTTTTTTTAAAGAGAGAGACAGTTGCAAGCTGGGGAGGAGGAGGAGAGACACACACACGCACAGAATTCGAAGCAGCCTCCAGGCTCCAAGCTGTGAGCACAGAGTCCGACATGGGGCTCGAACCCACAAACCACAAATCATGACCTAAGCTGAAGTCAGACACTTAACCAGCTCAGCCACCCAGGCGCCCCAACAATCTAGATTTTAAAAAACAGTATCTACGAAATAAAACAGGTGTAGAGGCCACCTCTTTTTGACCTCCATTTGGGAGGACCTTTCTTTACCTGCTTATTTACCCCATTAGCCTAAGGCTCCCTGAAGACTGGAACTCTGTCTTCTTGCTGGATGGCAGTGCCCGGCACAAACTAGACACTTAAGAAAGGTGTCTGAACGAGCAACAAAGGAAAGAATAAACGAGCCAGCCATAAAGGGTCTCAGGTGAACAAAAGCAAACCCTCGGTAGAAGTACCTCTAAAGCATTCAAGCTCTGTGATCTCAAAAAAGTCATTCCCTTTCTGAAAGCGGTTTCCTCCTTTGCGAAGGTGATGCAGTCCTACACCTTAGCCACCACCCACGTCTGTTCGAAGAGGATTACATAACACCGCGTTTGCTCTGTAGCAATTCGACAATTATCGGGTATGGTAAGGAGTGTTCACCCTTTGCTATCTGTTCGCAGGCACACGCAGAGGACAGATCACTCTTAACAGTATCTGTCTCCTCGGTGACGTCCCTGGGATGGAGGGGGATGTATGCCTAAACCAGATCCAGTTATTGGAGAGCGAACTGGGAAGCGCCGGCTGCTAGAGCAGGTGGGTGGAGGGCCTGTGCCGGGCTCACGGCAGCTCTGTCACTATTGGTCTGGAGGGGCTACTGGGGGGATCCACGTTCTACTGGGGCACATGGGGTCTGTCACTCCTTGAGCAGGAGAGGGGTGTTACCATGTGCCACACGCCGTGTTCACATGTACCTGTTTGCTGGAGTCTCAGTTAATGCCAACACAACCCCCTCCCACCTATGTGGTTTGCAGCTCCTCCTATTTTTATTCTTGAGAGGGAGACAGAGGATCTAAAGTGGACTCTGTGCTGACAGCAATGAGCCTGATGCGGGGCTCGAACTCACGAAACACAAGACCACAACCTGAGCTGAAGTCGGAGGCTCAAGTGACTGAGACACCCAATCACCCCAACATCCCCTCTTATTTATTACATTGTCTTCCAAAGAACAAAGCAAAAAATAGGGCAATATCAAAAAAATTCACTTGTTTTCACGAATAGCCTTTTATAAAAGTAAATGTTTATTCAATTTTGAGAGAGAGCAAGCGAGCGAGGGAGCGCAGGGGAGGTACAGAGAGAGAGGGAAACAGAGGATCTGCAGCAGGTTCTGTGCTGTCAGCAGCAAGCCCGATGTGGGGCTTAAACTCACAAACCATGAGATCATAACCTAAGCTGAAGTCGGACGCTCCACCAACTGACCCACCCTGGTGCCCCGGAATAGCATCCTTAATGAGGAGGGATGAAAGTTTCTCCAAGTGTAAAAGGTAGGAGTAAAAGAGACCTTCTATCTGCCTCTGGGGCTCAGTCAGTGTTGACTCCTCTATCACAGAATTTACCACAGCTCAAGCGTGTGCTGGAGGGGGCCATCAATTTCTCAGATCAGAGCATGACATTCCAACACCAAACTAACAACATGGGTTAGAGGTTACAATTCCCACTCTGAGTTTCCATCTTACCTGCTCCAGCATCCATATACTTAGCTCAGTCCTACATGACTCTGAAAATTAAAGCTGTTCTCTGTCTCTGGAAAGTTCTTTAAGTTAGAACTATGGTCAATAATATTGATGGGCAACTTGTCATCAAGGGAATACAGCACTGATTAGCTGGGATAAGACCGAACAAATAGGTTATCTGATTCAATCTCAAAACGTACTCCGTTTCTCGAACCCCTGAAATTACAGTTGGTCTTATGAAGTTTTCTTCCATGTGATTTTGGCATATCCAAACCACAGGATCTTTTCAACAAATGTGTGTTATGAAAACAGGCTGTGGAAGGAAGTACATGCCTCCTGACATGCTAGTCCTCATTTAGGCAAAATAATGTCATGATTAAGTGTTTTTAATTTATAATTATTTTTTATTTTGAGAGAGAGAGAGAGAGCACATGTGGGAAGGGGGAGGTGGAGAGAATTTAAAGCAGGCTTTATGCCCAGCAGAGCCCAACAAGGGGTTCAATCCCCTGACCCTGGGATCATGACATGAGCCAAAATCAAGAGTTAGACACTCAACCAACTGAGCCACCCAGGTGGCCCCAAAATCATGTAATGATGAGGACAGTGGGCTATGAGGTCGAATTGGCCGGGTTCAAATCCAAAGTCCACCAACGATTACCACTGTGACTGGGGCAGGTCGCCTGATTTCACCTTAGTTTTCCGATGTGCAAAATGTAATAACTCCTAGGATTTGAATGCTGATTAGGAGGCAACATAATCTATTTAACACATGTGCAGCATGGTAAAAATTCAAGGAAAGATTCTTGGCCATAAAAGCCTTAAGACAGTCAGTTTAGTGGGGGGAGATTTGGCTCAATGAGGAAAGAGGTACCTTCGAAGCAATTTTCCTCTCGATTGGAGAAAAATTTTATTTTTAATTATCGTGGCACCACTCGTAGTCCTAAATGGACACGGACGTCTTGCTCACACGAGCTCAGCTATGCTACGGAGCAAGTCCGTACAGAAGCAAACTGTATGCCCAAGCACTGCGACCGGACAGCCTGCACAGGGCTCTTCGCCCGGCATCTACCTCAAATTATGCAAATCGAAACGAACCCGTCCAAAAACTCCCCCCTTCTTTCTGAGTCGTAGCAGCTGTGCAGCTCCCTGTCTTTTCAGGAACGTCAGCACATTGCTGCCATGTAAACAGCTTGTCTTGGAAGACGGGTATCTAGAGCTCTTGGAATGCATCGCCTGACTGTTCGTAATTCAAAGGTGCATTTTGTTGCCATCCTGAGTGGTAAGGCCAAAATGGCACACTTCAAAAACGACTCCATGTATTGCCTCTCCCTCATTTCTATGGAAATGATTACCGCGCGGAACCGCTGCATGGGTGACAGGGATTACAAAATTTAAAAGGCACACACAGGGCACCATTTGCAAAAGGCAGCAAGCTGTGCCTATTAGCCAATTTTTTTAGCGGTTTCATCTTTATTAGCTGCCCTATAGCCCTGACCTTTGTTTCACAACATCTATTTGTTCCGAGCTTCGCAGCAACTTCTGCATTGCTATGGACATGGATTCCTATAGCTCTTCAATGCAGACCTTACAAGGAACATTTAACAAAGAACTGTGGCATCCTGTCTCTAATACCTGAGCTAACCAATACTGAAAGGTAAGCTTCTCCCTAACTCCATGTTGCCGCCTGGAAAACTAATGCTCAGAGTCCCTACCGGCTCTCTAAGAATCTTTTAGTTGACAAAAAAATTAAAATCCAGTCTCTGCCCTATTTTCTGTTTGGGCCAAATGTGAAAGAATGAGACTCACCTAATGGTTAGCCTTGAGAGTTGTGCCTTCAAGGAAACATAATTTGCCACATGATGCCAGTGGGTCTGAATATTAGGGGACACTTGTGGCAGCACTCGAGGACTGTCCATGTGCTCTCCATCTTACCATGCATCCCCGAGGGTGTGGGATTCCCTCTGGCCAATGGTGCACCAACGGTCCTTAAGGATTCCACTCCTGGGCTTTCCAACTGAGAACAAGGTGCCTGACTTTTTTTTTTTTTTTTATCCTGCTGCAGCCACTTGGGAAACATGTGTCCCAGAAAGAGAAGCCCCATGTGCAAGAGAGCTGCCTAGCTCCATCAGTCTACACATAGGTGACCAATGACCTTGTGTTTTAGGTCACTAGGGTGTTGGGGAGTGCAACTGCAGCTAATGAAGCTTGCTCTAAGGCAGCGGATTGCAGGTTAATGAGGGTGACCACTGGGCTTCAAGAAGGGTGGGCTGGGTGGGTGAGCCATGCCTTTAACCTACTTCTTAGGGATCTGTTCTTCTGGAATGGTCTTTAGGCCCAATGGAAGGATCCTCCAAACCCACTTCGTTACCCTTTCCTTTCCTGGCCCAAAGTGCTTCTCTTCAGTTGGTTCACCTACATTTATACCATACTGAGCTCCAAACACATGACTTTCAGCTACTTCTGGGATAAATACCTGGTACTTCTGAGATCATTCCAAAGAACGAACTCTAGAAGGAAATTCCCAAAGCTATTTTTAACGCAGGTTTTAAACAACAGTATAGGATTGGAAAGTATACAGCTATACACTCATTACATTTAAGGGACAGCATTCATTCAGCTCTGTAAATCTGATTTTATTAAAGAATTTCTTTTTAGGCACACCAGGGCCCAGAATTGAATTTTTATTTTTCCCTAAAGTCGGGGATAGCACAGCTATCGTTCCTTGTTTATCAGTCACCAGGCACTGGGATCATCATTTCCCAAGAGCACACACCTAATCCTGATGGGAGCCAATGGGCACATTTCTGGACTATATTGCAGACGGGGAAATTCTCAGTTCTTCTTCCCAGTGGCAGCTGTCTTGAGGGGCCTTTTTGTAAAGTTTTTATTTCACTTCGTTAGTCAACAGTGTTCAACTAGTTTCAGGTGTACGATATAGTGATTTGATCCTTCCGCACATCACCTGGTGCTCATCGTGACCAAGGGCACTTCCTCAGGGGCTTATAGACATTTTCCTAATCACTCTCCTCCAGTGAAATTTTAACACCCATAACACGCTGTGCCTGTGTGCACTATATGTCTATCTGTGCTTTCGAAGAGTACATTTTCCACCTCCCACGAATTCATTTCCACCCCTTTAGGAAGAACTGAGCCCCTGCTATCAACACGTGCTCGGAGGCTATGCATAGTAAGCGGTGGAGACAGGCTCCAATCCAGGATGTCTGCCGCTGGGCCCATGCGCTCCCTCACCGCTCCACAAGGTCGCCTCTTTCTCATCTCGCCTTCCTGTAGCTGTGGTTCCCTCATGCCTTTCCAGCACGCTTAGGGTAAGGCACATATCCCTTTGGGTGGCACCCAGGTCCTTCACGATCTGGTTGTTGCTGTCCTCACGCTCCAGTGGCAATGAACCACAGTCGCCTGCTTATGATCCACCAGGTTCTCTCCAGCGCCATGCCTGCACACCCTCTTACTAGGTTTGTTCTTTTCTGAGCTCAGTCCTCCAAATGTTCTCCACACTCGATTGTATTTACTCGTCTGCCTCTCCTGGGGACTGCAGGGAGAAAGGGAGAGGGGCCTGGGGGACAGGACCTCTTCCCCAATCCCCAGCATGACATGCAGCAGGCGTACTGTGAGCACGGCCTGAACGGAGGAAGCTGCCCGTGGGTCTGTGGCCACGCAACAGAAACCGCTTTGTCGTTTCTTCAACAACATGACACTTGTAAAACTGCCGTGTGCAGGCTCTAATGATCCTGAAGGTGGGAGGAGACTTGAAGCGGTCCCTGTGCTTCCAGTCCATGGCACATGTGTGCAGGACACCAGAGTCCTGGCTGAGACTCCCAGGCTGGCCAGGCTGAGCTCGCAGGCCCGCTTTGTCTCCTTCCTACTACTCGCATGTGTGTTTCTTGGCTGTCCAAGTCGGAATTCTCTTTTCTTAGCAGACATCCCTCTCCTCCTGGTTCCAATTTCCCCGCTTCTTTGGAAGGTGAGACACTGGCTGCTTGCATTTGCCTGGCAGCGGGATCTGGTCCCCTTTCTGGGCCCTGACGATCCTTTGGGAAGATACCCATTGTCCACTTTTGTGCATGTGATTCCGAAGGCAAAGACTTCACCTCTGAGCTCTAGAGTTCACGAAGGAGCCAAGCCTGACAAAAAGCCCTTAATCCCTCTAGAAGTTTCTAGGGGTGAACAAATGACGGGAGTCAGTTCTAAGAGACACCATGTTGGGATGGAGATGCAACTGTTAGGCAAGAGAAACTCCCTTTCCACGGGGACCAGAGGGTGTGTGTCCCCTGTGGGCCAGAGGCCACCATGTGCCAACAGAGGGCCTCAGAGAGAAGCTCACACGGGGTGAATAAACCCCAGAGACTAAGAGGGAGAGAAACACAAGCTGAGCCCGGCGGTCCCAGCTCCTGCTCACCCATCGAGCTGGGCCTCGTGCGCCACCAACTTTTCAATTCCACGAGTCGAGGATTTTTTCCCCTTGAACTTCAGGCAGTTTGAAATCGATTCCAACACCGTAGATGATGCTTCTGCACACTGCTTAGCCCGTGGAGGGCATTCAACCAACACAAGCTCCTCTACCTTCCTTGGCCAAAGACAGCAAGGGAGGCTCGATGGGAAGATGGTGTCACCGCAGGCCCACTGACCCCACCTCCTGTGGGCCCGGCCGAAGGTCAGTCATGCTAAGCTTTCATGGTGTGTGCGTGACGCATGCATCTTAACGGTTCAAGAAGGTTAGGGATTCTAGGATGAAAAGGCCGTGGGTTCAAAACCAGGGTTCACCACTTCCTCTAGGCCGCTGGGCAAGTCACTGGACCTCCTGAGTTCCCAGCCTCTGATTTTTTAAATGGGATAATAGCAGCACCCGCCCTAAGATTTCTTCGGAGAGTCACCAAAGATGAGGCCACCCATGTGCTCGGCCGGGTTCCTGGCACTACAATGAGGCTGGGAAAACCTTAGCCAGCACTCGTATCATCGTACACGGGGACACGCGTGAGAAAACGACAGAGACTCCAGGTTCCCTCGTGGATTCATTCAACGGCAGGGTCAACAACTCCAAGTGAACACACTCAGGGACCAGAACCAGAGATGTAAAGGGTCCGTCTCTGGTTGTAGAAACTGCCACCACCGTGAGCAGGTGTGAACCCACTGGGGAAAACAATCCAGAAGGTGTTGACCTGCCTCAGTGCTCTCCTTCTGTCAAGTCTGCTTGCCAACCACCCACTCTCACTGTGCCTCAAAAGGCGAAAAGCTACACGGGTGCCCCAGCTTCAAAACTGCATTGCCAGTGGGACACGGTGCTCTTCTGCAGGGACCGACTTTCTGTGAGCACCCCCGCGCCTCCTCCTTCCACATTAATAAAAAATGAAAAAGTTGGGACAGAATATAAGTCCTTGTCTCCTCTAGGCTCTTCTCACACTTAGCTGACTCATCTCTTCTAATGCTAATTCGATGTTACTTTCCTTCATCTGTAAGAATTTTCTCCGTCACGTTCACTTTTGTATACGGGCACTCAGAGTCCAGCAGAAAATCATGTGCGGGGTCTGCTCAAATTTAAACTCCTTGTTACTTTTTTTAATTAATTAGAATTTTAAATGTTATTTTTGAGAAAGAGGGGGAAAGAGAGAGGGAGCACAAGTGAACACGAGCAGAGGAGGGGCAGAGAGAGAGGGGCACAGAACATCTGAAGCCGGCGGTCAGCACAGAGCCCGACACGGGCCTCGAACTCAGGAACAGTGAGATCATGACCTGAGACGAAGTCGGATGCTTCACCAAGTGAGCCACCCAGGTGCCCCACTTCTGGTTAATCAAGCTTTCTACACACACACACACACACACACACACACACACGGAAGACCTATTTTTATACACAAAATATTATTCAAACATTTTCTATTCAGACTGAGGTTTCTCCGGAGTATATTCAGTTATCATTTTTCTGACGGGAAAATGCATCTTGAATGGCAGGGTTGTAAAGAGCTCCTTACTAGATAATCCAGTTCCTTCTACCATGTAGCTTATAGTGTAGACATGTGTGCTTGGCCAACTCGCCCATGGTGTATCTTGGTCACAGTGATCTAGGCTCGGCAGGGGAAGGGGTGCCTAGCACCAAGATGGGCCAAGTCCCAAACCGTCCTGAGATCTTTGCTACAGCTGCTTAGCACAGGCACTTTTTTCACACTGCGGTTGCTAAGCAATGGTCCCCAGTGTGGGACAGCCGTGCACCCTCTCCGCTCGCCCGTGGGGAAGGTGCGCAATTCAGACCATAGTCCCGAGCACGGCCAAGAAGCAGCGTACAGATATTTTGTTAATTCTACATACTCCGTTAGACCCACGTCAGGCAGCTCTCAATTTACCAACGGGCTCCAGACCAGTGTGTTTGCAAACCACTTTGTCCTGGAGAAGGAACAACATGGAGATGGGTCTAGGATTTGGAGGCTCATCCCCACCGCCCCCAAATTCATCATCTAGTGGGTCTGCAGATCTCAGTCTCAGAGGTGTCATCAGACACTGGGGAAAGCTGGAGAGGAAGCCTCGTTTCCTGAAGGAGAACATACAGCCTATCTCCCAGCGGATTCCAACCATCTGCATGGCTACCCTCATCACCTCCTTCTGAACTATCAGTCTATCTCCCAGCTGGTATCTCTGCTTCTGCCTTGATCCTCTTCAAGGTTTTTGCACCACAGCAACTAAGTAACCCTGACGTTAGATCACAACACCCTTATGTAGCAAACCCTACTAATCTCAGGGTGAAACGCAAGGTACTCAGAATAACCCACAGGTTTGTACCTGACATGACACCCCTCTACCCCATTTCTTCACGACGCCCTCTCCTACCACTCTCCCCCATGCTCACCTGCTCTAGCCACCCTGACCTCTTAGCTATCCCTGAAACATACCAAGCACATTCTTGCCTCAGGACCTTTGCACATGCTGTTTCTGCCACTTACAACTTGCCCCATGTGGAACCCATTTGAGTCCCTCCTGTTTTAGGTCTTAGCTCAAATATCACTTGCCATTTAGGGCTTCTTGAACTATGCTGAATACTCACCATAAATCCCAGAATGCCTCCCCTCTTCCCAGATTTAGTTCTCTCCAATACACATTTAACACCATGGTAAGTATCCTAGATTTTATGTATGTGCTTTGCTTATGGTCTGTCTCCTCCACTAAAAAGCAAGCTCCAGGAGAGTAGTGTCTGGCATTTACCAGGAACTCAAAATTAATTGCACGGATGGCAAGAAAGACGCAAAGGACGGGACACCTGTTCATCACGGAGGAGGCTGGTTCAAGGGCAGAAGCCTCCTACAGCACTCTGAGAGGTTAAGGTAGCCGGGCCAACCAAGTGGGCCAGCCTGCCTCGCTCTGCTAAGCTGGCTTGGAGAGTGTAGCTGAGAAACACAGATCTTTTAAGCAGAAGCTGCAAGCAGGCTTCCCAGGGGAAGCAGTGAGAACTAGTTCAAGGACAATGATAATAGAGAGGGGACTTAAAATCAGCTGTCTTTATAGTATACGTATTAAATGCTAGAGCAGGCTATAGGTTTCCCTATAACTGGATTTTCAGCGAAAGGCGGTGACAAACATTTTCAAGTCAAGAAGGGTCATTACGTAGATACAGCAACATCAAACACGGTCCTTGAGAAAGTGGAAACGCTAGGAGCCTTGTTAACTCCTTTTCCAAAAACTAAAGCTTAACACGGAAATGGGATTGAAGCTGGCAAGTACCAATGCTGGGATTCAAACCTGCCGCTCTCGGGTTCCCGAGCGAAAGCTCCTTTGGCAGGAACTCTCAGAAGCGCTTCCTAAGTGCCTTCATCTCAGAAGTGGCTCTAGCCCAGCAGCTGCTTCCAAACCAAATGGACCCTCCAGATGGTGACCCCAGCCACACTCTAGCTGCCTCAACTTACTCAATCAGAGGCCGTGGGCTCTGGGCACGCAGCGTGCCTATGGCAGGACCCAGCCCACACTTCCCCTTTGTGGGCGCAGCCTGGCTTACTCACCTCCAATAAACTAGCACAGCAATGAGAAGGATGAGGCACACGAAGGTCAAGGCTGATACCACAATCAGAGGGATGATCCACTCCATCCTCCCTGGAGACGGACGGCTTATCATTCCAGAGGTGTTCTTTTCTGCTGCAAAGAGAAACCATGGCAGTTAGAGGGGCTGGTGGAGAGGGGGAATGGGGAGTTAGGAGAAGATCTAGAGCTCTGTCCCAGTTTGGGGCGGTTTCCGGAGAACTGAGCTGCCTGCTTCAGCTGCCCTAGGGCGAGTGTGGCGATCTGCAGGTGGCACCATTTCCTACGGAGTCCCCACCCAAACGGCGCTTTTTCTGTAACTGCCCGTGGGATAGACTTGCAGATAGAGGGCAAGATGCTCCGAGAGACAGTTGTGTAGAAGACGGACATCCAGCCTCGCTCCAAGACCACGATGACCCAGCAGCACTTGGATACACGGAAGAAATGTGCTCCATCTGAACGCAGCAACGCACTTGCCTCTAGAAAGGGACTGGGCTGGGGGGAGGTGGCCGAGAGCCTCTCAGGGTCCCCAGCGCCAGGGCCGGAGGGAGGGCCTAATGGGTTTCACTACAATAACCAACTGTAACCACAGTGGTTATAGTCTTCACCTACTTGGCCCCCATTACTGCTTTCTCCAGTATTTGCACCTGATTCTGTTTTGGGACAGCAGTTCTCCCTGAAAGATAAAGTCACAGTGGGACAGCCATCGACTCCTAGTCTCCCAGGCACGGGTGGGGAGTGGGCGTGGAACTCCAGCCAGGGCAAGAGCACTCACCCAGGAGTCCCAGCCCGCGACTCACAGACTGCATTCTAGTACAATCCAGCAAGAGCATCAGAGGCTACCTACGCAGCAGTGCCTACCCCCCAGATCCTGTTTCCCCAGGTTTGCCTCTTATCCCCATCCTTCTGAAAGGTCAAAGTCAAGCGGGGATAGGAAGCCATGCCTCACTCTGCCCCCAGCATGCGTCTGCCTCTCAAGAGCAGCAAGTCTAGGGGTTCTCAGGAATGTCTGCCGTGATGTAGGATTTTTCTCGGGTCCACAGACACCTCTTACCCAAGCAGCTCTTTCCTCTGGCTCCGGCAGGCAGGCCCCGGAGGATCTTCACAAGTGCCCAGCACGCTCCGTGAGAAACCTACTCTCCTTTATACTACGGGGGAGATGCCTGGAACTCTCCAGGTGGCGCAAATGAAGTTCAGACGCCGTGCAGGGCTGGGGACTCGGGGTGCCCGCACACAATCATGGGAGGCAGGTGGCGAGAAAGCAAAGGTTAACTGGGATCGCAGGGAGAAGCCCCTGGAAAAATCTAGAGCTGGCTGCAGGCTGACTTGTTCTCAGCAAGGCTCCTTCTGCTCTGGAGAAACTAGGCCAGCATTCCGCCAGCCCCGAGTGTCCCTCCGCAGGTGGCTTAAATGCAGGGCTAATCAGGCTGGGTTTCCATGTCCTAGAAGGTGGGCTGACCAGGGAAGAAATAATTGGCCCTGAGAACAGATTTATAAAGAGGCAAGTCTCCTGAGTAATGAACAAGCATGTTATCGAGCTTTTTTCCTGGCTTCCTCTAATTTACTTTGATCCCGTTCTGTTTCATGCACGGGCCTGTCGACACACAGGGCCAGCCCGAGGCCAGCTCACAGGTAAGAAGACAGAGGCAGGCAGGTGAGGTCCCTTCCGGTGAAAACCATGACACGGCGCTTCACGATTTATAAAGTATCTCCCTAACTGTGCCAGCCCATTTCTCCGACCCCTCGCCCCACCATTTCTCATCAAATCGCTTTTGCCAAGTCCCTCGTGCATGCCAGATGTGGTGCCGGGGGATGGGGACGCAGCAGGACGTCAGACAAAAACAGCCCAGTGCCGTGGGGCGTTCGTCACTTAACGGGGGCGAAGCAGACACCAGACCACGTGATTAGGATAAAATGAATGTGGTGCCAGGGAGAGCCCAGGGGGTCTGTGGAGGGGGAGAGCTGCCTGCCCTAGGGATGCTGGAGGGGTGACCAGAGACCTGAAGGGTGAAGAGGAGTTGGCCAGGCTGTGTGCGGGGGAGGAAGTGTGTTCTGGACAGACAGCATGAGAGCCAGGGGGACCGAGATGGAGAGGTAGAGAGGCTGCACCAGCGAGGCGCCCTATAAGCTGAATTAAGCACAGGTTCGCCTCCCCAGAGTCCTGAAAGCAGGGTTGTAAGCTGAGGCTTACAAGGATCAGTTGTGCAATCCCTCCCTCGACAGAATGCCTTAATAGCAAAGCTCTGGCGACAGGCTGAAAGAACCAGTCGCAAATGAGAGTAATTCTGCTGGGCTCCAGCAGGGGGCAGCCCAGCCAGGCAGTTAATCTGGTTGATGGCTGGGAGGATCTTAAAAACTGGAAGGTCCTGGGGCGCCTGGGTGGCTTAGTCGGTTAAGCGTCCGACTTTCGCTTAGGTCATGATCTCGCAGTTCGTGGGTTCGAGCCCCGCGTCGGGCTCTGTGCTGACTGCCGGCTCGGAGCCCGGAGCCTGTTTCAGTCTGTGACTCCCTCTCTCTCTGACCCTCCCCTGCTCACGCTCTCTCTCTCTCTTTCTCTCCTAGAAATAAATAAAAACATTAAAAAAAACCTGGAAGATCCTGTTAATGGAAAATACGGCCAGAGGCTGTATTATGGGCCACGTGTCCAAATGAGTTCAGTATCCACCCTGGGAGGCCTTTGCATACTGGGAGCGCCTAAAGACACTGGGAGCTCTCTCCGTGCTTCGTGACAGGGAAGGACCCTTTGCCTGGGCTACTACGCAGTAGGCGTGCAGGGAAGGGGGCCAAATACTAACACCAGCGCTGTTCATCCTGAAGCACTGAAAAAGATGCTGGTGCAAAAGAGTCCCTCACCCCCATCTGTCACTGGAACACCGATTCCAGTTCCCACAGTCATTGGAAACACCAGCTCTGGGGTACCCCCTCCATCTTGAATCCGGGAAACAATGGCCACTCCAGAATTCGTCGGCCTTTTAAGTCACGGTCTAGTCATGCGGGCCAGTGGCATAGTCTGTTGCCCCAGACATGGGTTGGTGGGTGGGTCTGTCCCTCTCAAAGTGAGAGGGCAAGTTTGCAACATATTGTCGGGAAGCCTCAAATCTCAAGCAAAGACTTGCGGGAGGAGACAACGGACGTCTGCAGAGCAGGGGTCTTGAACTCACAGACTAGCTTGGGGCCGGACCGGGCTCAACCTCAGGTTTCACGACCAAGTCATTTCTCTTTCTGACGTTTCACAGTGCTGGTGTGAGAATTTTGTTTGAGGGGGCTGGGGAGTGACCTTTGTCAGCAACACCCTGCGGGGTGAGAGACCTAAGAAAATGCTGTCCCCACAGAGGCTGGGTTTGCCCAGGTCTTGTCCCTAAAGGACAAAATACAGGTGACACCGGACTGCCGCGTGAGGCGTGATCAAGCTGACCTGACCGTCCTTCCTATTTGCAGTATTGCTTAGCCTTCGTGGTGCCAGGAGCCCGGAATTTCATCCCATCTGCACGCAACCACGTGACAGCATGCGCTCTGTCCTGAGGAATCCTCACTGCTCTCAGGGAGGGCACGGCCTGCCCCCCGCCCCATGACCTCCTGCCCCCCCACCACCACCGTGCTCCCGGAGCACCCATCCACCAGTGGCCGTGCTGGGCCACGCTCTTGCCTCCCCACCTTTGTCCCCGTCTCCCCACTGCCAGGAATGCCTTTCTGCTCTGCCCCCGGCAGCTCCCGCAGTCCCTTTCTTCTCCATGACGCCTCCTCAAGCTCTCACTCAGTGCTATCTCTGGAAGGCAAAGTAGAGCTCAGATCACAGGTTCAAATCCTGGCTCTGCGACTGTCTATGTGACTTTTTTTTTTTTATTTTAAACACACAGAGAAAATGTGCATGTGAGTAAGGGAGGGGCAAAGGGATTGAGAGAGAGAGAGAGAGAGAGAGAGACAATTTCAAGCACAGGTCTCGATCCCACAACCCTGGGATCACGACCTGAGCTGAAATCAGGAGCGGGACACTCAACCGATTGAGTCACCCAGGTGCCCCTATGTGACTTTTTAACCAGTAACCTGAATCATTTTGGGCCTGGAGTTCTTCATCTATAAAAGGGATAAAATAACCCTGCTTCAATGGATGGTGGCAACATTCATTGGGAAGACGCACACACAGGATGGTTAGGAGCGTGCCTGGCACTGAGCAAGGCTCTGCGCCTACCCAGCACCTACTCATCCCCATCAGCACCCCATCACTCACATCTCTTACCGCACGCACCACACTCCATTATAACTGCTCTTCTAATGACTACAAGGCCCGCAAAGGGAGGGCTGACTCCCATCTGTGCATGCGAGAACAGCAGTGAAGCTCTGTCTCCTCCTAGCTGTGCAACTCTGGGCAAGTTACTTCACCTCTCTGTGTGTCAGTTTCCTCATCTGTAAACGGAGACACACGGTGGAGTGTGAGGATTAAATGAACCAGTGCATATAAAACACTGAGAACGTTGCCTGGCGGCCATCCGCACCTCGTTACTGTTATCGGTGGTGATCATCATCATCACCATCACTGTCCTCTCCCTCGTCAACAGCCCAGCAGCACCACGCAAATGCTGAGTGCTCCCTGGTGCTTGCAGAATGTGATCCCTGCGGCGTATGTGGATGCCCAAGTGGCAGTCACACAGAAGCGCAGTCGTGCTGGGCACTAGCACTGGAGGCTGCCTGTGAGGAGGCACAACTTCAAAGTGGGTCCTGAGCCAGATCGCACCACACTTCTTGTCGTCCAGAAAAATGCCTATCCCACTGCCTGACTCGGTCTGTGGCCCGCCAGGCCCTCAGAGGACAAAGTCTAATAAAACTTACTGGAAACTACTAGGCACAGATCACATGCCCCCCCAGGCTGGGTATACACTCTCCTGCTCCTGGGACTTCTTCAGTCCCTTGACAATCTTAGCCCCGTCCCAGCCCCCAGAGACAGGGACATACTCTCAAATTTCAGCACAACCAACACCCTGCATTTCAGAGTCAGGCAGACCGATTACAAATGCTGGCTCGGCCCTTTTAGCTGTGTGACTCTGGGTAAGTGACTGCCATCTCTGAGCCGTGGGTTCCTCCTCTATCAAAGGGAGACATGATCATGCTTACTCATCTCTCAGAGGACTTTTATTTTTTTTATTTTTTTTTATTTATTTCTAGGAGAGAGAGAGAGAGACAGCGTGAGCAGGGGAGGGTCAGAGAGAGAGGGAGTCACAGACTGAAACAGGCTCCAGGCTCGAGCTGGCAGTCAGCACAGAGCCCGACGTGGGGCTCGAACCCACGAACCGCGAGATCATGACCCAAGCGAAAGTCGGACGCTTAACCGACTAAGTCACCCAGGCGCCCCAGGACTTCTAAGCATGAAATGAGACAAATCAACACGAGCAGATTATACAAATTACACCTGCTTCACTGACAGAGCCAGATGCAAAATGAAATCAAGGGGGTCCTGCGCGAATGTTACTAAGGAGTTTCAAGATGGGAGCGGCAGTGTGAGAGCAAGTTCAGGCCCTTCCGAACGCAGGGCTCTGTGTGCCTGCCCAAGGGCAGTGCTCCTGAAGCTGGCCTGATGGGTCGGGCAAGCACAGCCCCTGTCACAGAGGAGGGCCATCCGCCAGAGAACACTCCTTCTCTTCCTTCCTCTGGAACACGGTGCTAGTGCTGCCGATGTGGGAAAATCTGACCCTCCCAGCGGCTGGGAGCAGCCCACCTTCCCTCAGAGCTTCACTGGTAGCCCAGCCGCCCTTGGCTCCTGGAGAGCATGCTCCCCTCCCCGATGCCCAAATCCCGCCGCCGGAAGACGTGCAGCCCCTTTGGGGTCATGAAGCTGCTCCTCACCTCCATCTGATTTCTCCAGATGGTCTGGTGTTCCCAGCAGAACTGGCCTTCAGTCCCTGCCCACCATGGGGCGTGTGAAACGGTGGCCCACATGTGGGCCTGGTGTGGCATCACCCCTCCCCCCCACTAATTATTAGTGGATTTTGGATTCACTGCCAATGCTGAATAAGCAACAGAGTTCACACAAAAAACCAGCAACGGAAAGTCCTACCAGAAATGTTTAAGGTTGGCGGCACGGGCCTGAATCCCCACAGGGCAAACACAAGCCCAGAGTGGACAGACTGCGTGTGTCTCATGAGTTTGCCACAGTCCGCGCTGCTCCCAAATGTCCTACACCAGACCTGCTGCCCTCGGCCCTTGACGCCAGCTTGCTCTAGCCTCCAGCCAGCCTCATTTCAGTCTGCCGGGGGGGAGGGGGGAGAGTGGGCACTCTGACCCAACGAGTAGCAGAAGAACATGGACTCAGGTAATTGAAAAGGACCTCACCATCAAAAGTAAGAATTAAGGTTTAAGAAACTCCCAACCAGGATTCTGAAATCACTAACCTGGCTCAAGAAAAGAAGTTGCTTCTTTTTTTTTTAAACTTTAATGTTTCTTTTCTTTATTTATTTCTAGGAGAGAGAGAGAGCGCGAGAGAGGAGAGAGAGACAGCGTGAGCAGGGGAGGGTCAGAGAGAGAGGGAGTCACAGACTGAAACAGGCTCCAGGCTCTGAGCTGGCAGTCAGCACAGAGCCCGACGCGGGGCTCGAACCCACGAACCGCGAGATCATGACCTGAGTGAAAGTCAGACGTTTAACTGACTAAGCCACCCGGGCGTCCCGAAAAGAAGCTGCTTCTGTATAATGCACCTCTCCCGATTCAAGATCTATTTCTGAAGAGATTTTATTTTTCAACTCGTTGGAAGCCGAAAAGACCGTGGCTCCAACTGGACAATGGCAGCCGTGTCCCCCTCCCCCCACACCACAACCCCGCCCCGTGCCGTGAACTTGGACCTTTCTCATACTCTTTCCAGAGCTGCATCTTGCTGGTGTGTGTGTACCAAGAAGAAATGGGATGGGGGTCACAACTTACACCCACCTCTCGCTTGCACCCCCATGGCTGCGACGTCCAGATAAAGGGCTGCCAAGAAGGTAAGAAGACGGAGGCCAGGAGAACAAGCCTGCTTCTGAAATGCCTTCCAGATAAAACTTAGACCAAGATGCCAACTAACCCTCTCTGAGCATTCACAGGAGGGAGGCAAGGATTAACGACCTCCCTGTGTCCCTTTCTCCTCTCAGCTTTTATTTTAGCATCCAGCAGAATCTGAGTAAAGTGCCTCCATTCTGCTTTTTAAAAAAATTACAAAAAAAAAAAAAAAAGAAAAGAAAAACAGTTTTCAGTGGCATATGTCATCACTGAATTAATGTTGTTTGCCTTTTACTGGCTTGGCTCCCATCCCAGTAGAAGCAAATAAAAACGGAGTACAATGTACTATAAATGCTACAGGCAGCAATACATCAGACAGGCCCATGTGAAGCACTTCCTACCGCATGGTAAAGGCTCACCCTCTGCTACAGGACAAAACCCCTAAGCTGTCAAGACTAGAGGGAGCTCGGATCCAAGGACCACTACCAGGAGTAGGGGAAAGTGGGGGTCTTTCACGGTTTAGGAAAGATCAGAAGAAGGACAAACAGCAGACTCATAATTCAGCCCGGTTCAACTGCGGGCGACTGGACTATGTTTGCGCTGAGTAACAACACTCATTAAAAACCACCCACATTCGTGAATTCAGACGGCTTAAAAAAATCTAGGATAAAAAAACGCTGTAAAATTTACCATCTTAACCATTTCTAAGCGTACAGTTCAGCAATGTCAAGTGCATTTGCACTGTTGTGCAACCCATCTCCAGAATCTGTTTTCCATCAGCTGAATGGAAACCCAATACCCATTAAACAACAGCTCCCCATCCCCTCATTTTGACACCTCTGGCGTCCGTCTTTCCTTCTCTCTGTGACTTTGACCCATTCTAGGCACTTCAAGCAAGTGGAAGTATATATCTGTCTTTTTGTGACTGGCTTATTTCACTTAGCACAATGTCCTCAAGGCTCACCTATACTGTAGCACGTATCAGAATGCCCTGCCTTGTTGAGGCTGAATAACATTCCATTGTAGGTATATACCACGTTGTATTTATCCATTCATTTGCTTGGGTAACAACCCAAATGTGTATCCCTTGGCTACTGTGAATAATGTTGCTATGAACAGGAATGTACAAATATCTCTTCAAGACCCTGCTTTCAATTCTTTTGGGTATATACCCAGCAGTGGGATTGCTGGATCATATGGTAAGTTCTATTTTTAATTTTTTTAGGAACCACCATATTGTTTTCTACAGCGCTGTCCCATTTTACATTCCCAGTAACAGCGCACAAGCATTTCAAATTCTCTGCGTTTTCACCAACGTTATTTTCTGTTTTTTTTTTTGTTGTTGTTGTTGTTGTTGTTTTTTTGATGGTAGCCCCCCGTGCAGGTGTGAAGTGAAAAGGTGGCTGTTTTTTTACAGGGCTACAAAATTGGTCTTTATTTTGCTGGAGCTCTGACATCATCTCAGCCATGGTTGCAGAAACATGACTGTCAGTTACAAGTACATATATTCTCCTGCAAGGGGACCCCTAGCTCTGTGTTCCTATTACCGTGCTTGAGCTAGATTAGAGCGTCATGTGTTTCCATTTATATTACCACCCGGAGTTCTTGTGAATAAGCACTCCTCACCCCCTTACAGAGAGCTCACTTCCTCACAGTCAAATCATCAAACAATAGTCTGTCATGTCTATTGCCATTAGGTGTTGGAAAACTGAGGGTGTTTGATAAATCCCAATTTAATTCTAAGCCCTATAAATACGCTGGTCCTGGACTACCAAATCATCACCATCAACGCTTTGTTGCCAACATCCTGTGCCTTTGCCATCAGATGGGACAGAGGCTGTAACCCTACCTTATGTCAAACACACCACCCGCTACGACCCAAATTCCTGACTCCAGCCTCGTTGGAAACCCACCCATTCTGGGTGGTGTCTGGTTCCCCAAACCATGAGATCTATCATCTGTCCTGGTTCACAGATCCCTCAGTGGAGAACACAAACTTCCAAGGGCCTAGACACTTCCTGGGAGGAAACGAAACCACACCAGCACTGAGTAACCCCTCAAAGCCACGCCAAACTAATTTCCTCGGACACTCCCAGGAAGATGATAGCCAAGAACAGAGGTGATCGGGATGATCTAGAAAACACCTCTGCAAAAAGAAGCCTGACCAACAAAGCTAGCCCTGGCTGCAAAGTGCTTTGGAGGGTCCATACGAAAGTCCATACAAGTGCCCGCCATATATATCTTTTAAATAGAGTTGTGTTACATGCCCCACGCCCCCCAACCCCCGTAATACTCCAGCTGGGTATCACATTCATGATTTCTGTCCTATCTTCACGAGCCCTTCCTGGTACTTATTTTTGTCCTCAAGTATACTTTGAAAATGAAACTGTATATGAATGGGATAAATCAAGAGTTTCTCAACCCCAGCTCTGTTGAACATTTGGGAGCAGGTAATTCTCTGCAGTGAGGGGTGAGTTTGTGTTAGTGGGGAACGGTCAGTAGCATCCCTGCCTTCTGCCCAGCAGCCCCCTCCCCAGCTTGACAACCAGAAAGGTTTCCAGATACAGCCAAATGCTTTCAGGGAGAAGAGGGACAAATCCTCACTGGTTGAGAACCTCAGCCATAAATGGAAAACTGGTATTTTTTCTAAAGCACACATTTGAATACCTACTTAGTAATCAAAATGTCATCTGAAATCATCTTGTGCTCCCCCCCACTCGGGGGTAAGTCCAAAGCCAGAAGGAAGGCAGCGCAGTGTAAGGGGTGTTCTTCTGGATCCTGGAGTCAGGGCTCATGTCTGAGTTTCATCTTGCCACGTGCTGTGTCGCCTGGCACATTCCGTAGGCTTCTGAGCCTCGGTTTCCACACTGACCCCCTCACCTCCACCCAGAGGTGCTACAGGACTACGAACACGTAGCTTAGCTTCTAGCACAGGCAACGCCAGCATGGAACAAAAGGGAATTGGTGATGTTACTGTGTCTATAATCAAAGATTTTCACGAGGGGTTCCTTAGAGCTTGAGATTCCAAAGGGGGTACCTTAGGGTTTGCCCAAGGGAGTGGCATGGCTGGAGCCTGGGACCCTTCACTCTGGCTCAAAGCAGAGAACCAGCCCAACAAATGGACTCTGACCTTTCTGAGCTCATGGTCTAGGCAAAAGGAGGCCATGGGACAGTCCAGGCCTGGAGACGGCGGGGTGCTGATGCCTGAACCAGATCATCCTCTCAGCACCGGGCTCAGGGCTGATGCAGAGGAGGTGGCTGTGAGCTTTCAGTGAGTGAGTGTTTACATCCTGGGGTTCTGAGCAGGAACAGTCTGAAAAAGGACTTTCCCCGATTTAAGGAAAACCCTAGCACTAAATGATTACTTTATTGACCGTGCCCACCCTGAAATGCTCCTGCTAGGGCATGCTGTACTGCACACCACCCCCAAAACATTTCATTGCATCAACCCGCCTCTGGGGGTGCCTCCACCAACAGCCTTTCTGTGGCTCCCGAGAGAGGCGCCATGTTGGATTTCCATGCACCACACAACCCGTCCAGGGCTTCACACTAGCAGATGTTAGCAAACAGACAGAGTGGCTGCACTGAGGCTTCTAATCCTTTGGATCGGCCTCCAGGGCAGCTGTAGCTATAGCCACAAGCTCTACAAGTAGACGCTAAGTACCAGGGGTCCCCCCCACCTGGCCCAGGGATGTGTTTCGTTTAGCACGTGTGAAACCAAAACTAAAACCAAAAACCAAAACATGAAAATGTTTTAAAAATTGGAACTCACTTAAAAACTGGGATATTCCATACAACAACTTGGATTTCGGGCTCCTGAGGCACCCTCAGGGGCTACACTCAGCGGGAACTGAGTGAGGCAGCCATCTTTAGAAAGGACATGTGCTCTCTGGTCTGCACTGCTCCCCAGTGTCCACCATCTGGTCCTCTTCTCTCACTGTTAACACCTGTCTGACTTCCACAGTTGTCTGACTTTGCTACTTCTTCTACAGAAGGACTCCCCTCTTCTTCCTTGTGAATTAATACTAAAGCTACAGTACTCACAGGACTTAAAAAGATGTTATCAAACATCAAAGGAATTAAAAAAAAAAAGCCTTTTGGAAATGTTGGTCGAAATACAACATAGTCTGTAACTTTAAACATTAATGCTTATGTCCAAGAAAGACTAAATATTGACTAAAGGACTTGTTTTTACTTTACTGTGAAGAAAATGTAAATGAAGACCAATTTAAACAAATGTACATGCAAAGTCTTTAAAATAAGTCAGCACGAAGATGAAGGTGACTTTATTTAAAGAGTAGATGCCTTGGAGCACCTGGGTGGCTCAGTCAGTTGGGCATCCTACTCTTGATTTCGGTTCAGGTCATGATCTCGCGGTTCGTGAGTTCGAGTCTTACTTCAGGCTCTGCACTGACAGCTTGGGTTTCTCTCTTCCTCCCAACCCCTGCACACTCTCCCTCTCTTTCTCAAAATACATAAACATTAAAAAAAATAAAGAGTACATGCCACTCTGGAGGACACAGACAGGGAGAGGCTGGGATGGCTGGAAGCAAAGTGAGTTCTTCGGAATCATGGACTGATGTGGGGTCGTGGGTTTTACCCTCAAGTCATTGATAGCCTCTATTAACCAACAAGCACATGTATATTTCTTCTTAACGTTTTTTTTCTAATGTTTTATTTATTTTTGAAAGAGACTTTGATAGGCAGAGATAGAGGGGGACAAAGAATTCCCTGCAGGCTCCATGCTGTCGGCACAGAGCTCAATGCGGGGCTCCAACTCAGGAACTGTGAGATCATGACCTGAGCTAAAGTCGGACGCTCAACCGACAGCCCCCCAGGCGCCCCATGTGTATTTCTTCTTAAACCAGGGGTCGGCAAATGCTGCCTCGCAGATCAGCCCAGTCCACTATTGTTTTTGTAAACACAGTGTTGTCGGGACTCAACCACATCTGCTCACTTACGTGCTGTCTTTGGCTGCTTTTGTGCGACCTGGCAGGGTTGAGAAGTTTCGACAGATACCTGTGGCCCACAAGGCTTTGAGATGTAAACCTTTCCATGGAGATGAACCGGTGAGGGAGTCACTTTGGTTTTACCAGTTTGGAGGTACAGGCTGAGTTTCTGGAAGTCACTCCAAAAGAAACACCTACAAGGGGCTTCCTCACAGTCGTCATTGTGATTTTGTGGCCTTTGGTTGCAGACAGCTCCTCCTTCCTTATGGCTGACCGCAACAGTGACCCCAACACCTCTGTCTGCACTGAGAGCTACTGTTATCCCCACTTTCCAGACAAGAACGCTGCACAAGGGTGTATAAGGGGCAGAGGCTGTAATAGTGACCTGTCTCCAAAAGCCACTCTGTCCCTGCACATGTGGACACCTGATGGTGGAAGCCGGGGACCCACGTGCCCCATCCCCAGGGCTGGAAATGCACAGTGCCCACCATCGTTTCTCCTCTCTCTTCCTGGAATCTGGCTCAGTTCCACTCACCTGGGACATGTCCCAGGTCCCCACTGCTCTCCAAGTGGGAGGTGTCAACTCTCCCAACCTAAGCTCTCAGCGGTCGCCTGGATCAGAAGTGCGGGCAAAGACGTGTGTAAGAGCAGCGGGCTGAGAACGCTACTTGGCCAGAGCCTTTGGTCCACAGGCTGAGCCGCTCAAGTTTGAAAATCCGTTTTCAACAAGGTCCACCACTAAACCCCACTGGTCCAAGGGGCCGCTGCCATCACCTCCTACCTGGGCTTCTTGTGGCTGCTCTTGCCTCCCCGTGCCATCTCCATGGAGAGGCCAGAGGGGTCTTTCAAAAAAGTTACTCAGACGAGGGGGTCTCCTGCTGAACTCCACCACTGGTTTTCCATTTCAATTAACATGGACGATGACCCCACCCCCTCGTGACCTGCGCTCTGCCCATCTGTGAGCCTCCCTTTTCCCTCCTCCCAATGCTCTGCGGTCCACACGCACTGGCCTTCGGATAGCTCCTCAATGGCTCTAACTTAATCCCTACTTTGGATCTCTAGACCTACTCTCCCTGCAGCCTAGAATACCCTTCAATGGACCTCTGCAAGGCTACCTCCTCACCGCTAGGGTCTCTGCACAGACGTCATTCCTTGACCACTCATCACTCGGGTCTCTGCGCAAATGTCGTTCCTTGACCACTCGATGCCATACTGCACTCCCCGCCCCCCAACTCTAGCACTATTTGAAGTTATGCATTTGCTCCCTGGAATATTCTCAAGCTCCTTCACTAGAATATAACCCCCGGAGAACAGAAGCCTGCCTTGATCTGTGTTCTATTCCCAACGCTTCGTGCAGCGCCCCGAACACAGTGGGTACTCCATAAATATTTCTTTAATATCTTCAAGTGCAAGAAATTCTATCTCACAGTAGTTCCTGGAGGCAATGTCATTATTCATGTAGGAATGGCTTCAAACGGTGTGTAAGTGGCCCAGTATTTCCTTGGCTCGACTCCGCGGAAGGCCACTCTGTACCTTTCCCTAAAACCAAGACAAACTGAGCAACACCCAAAGGAAACCCAAACTTCAAAAAGCGAGTCCATACCAGCTTTAAGGAGGCACGTAATTCAAAACATGAAAATTTATTCTAAGTTGTATCTTAACATACGAGATCTCAGCTTTAGATGAATTTTAATGTTTACAAGTGCAAAAGCAAATAAATATTTACCAGTTGCTTTTTTTTTTTGCACTCTTATAACTCCACAACAGCTTAGATGCAAAAAAAATTGTTGCTAAACATCTTGTAGTCTGGCAAAAAGAAGAATTTCTTATTAAGAAAACCCTTCACAACAATACCAACCCCTCATGCTCACGGCTGCCTCACAGACTATCGGGACGGTTCCTGAGTGTATGACAGCAGCGAATCACCACCGGCCAGGACAATGGGCAGCGCTGCGGCACGACAGAGGCCACACCAGCCATGCCCTGCTCTCACCATCCGTGAGCCAGGTGGTCTATACAGAGAACAGGGCTCTGGGATCAAGAACCCTATTCTCCAAGCTCAGACAGTGGGTGAACACCAGCCTGCCTCACGCTGGAGGGTCTCATGCTTTTCCTCTCAATGTGAATGTCACTTCCCCAGATGGGCCTATATTAGTTAAGAGAGGTCCCTGGCCTCCTCATGATTCTCTTCAGCGGCACCCTGTTTATTTCCTCCATGACCATTTCACCAACTCCAATTTTAGTCGGTGGTTTCCTGGCTAGCTATGCTGTGTAAACACCCTGCTTCCTCGCTTCCCGGTGGGCGCCCCAGCTGAGTGTCAGGATTGCTGTATCCTTTACTCAGTGAACCGCTCACCTGGGGTTGCACCCACCCAGGGCCTGGCACCAAATAGTCCATAAACACAGGTGCTAAGTGAATAAAGAATGAAATCTTGGGGCACGTGGGTGGCTCAGTCGGTTAAGTGTCTGACTTCGGTTCAGGTCATGATCTCACAGCCTGTGAGTTCAAGCCCTGTGTCGGGCTCTGTGCTGACAGCTCAGAGCCTGGAGCCTGCTTCCAATTCTGTGTCTCCCTCTCCCCCACCCCCAAGTCGTGCTCTCTCTCTATTAAAGAAATTTTTTTAAATGTAAGAATGAAGAGGGGCTCCTGGGTGGCTCACTAGGTCAAGCATCCGACTTCTGATTTTTGGGTCAGGTCATGTTCTCATGGTTCATGAGTTCCAGCCCTGTGTCAGCCTCCATGCTAATGGTGCAGACCCTGCATGGAATTCTCTCTCTCCCCCTCTCTGCCCCTTCCCCACGCATGCTCTCTCTCTCTCACAAAATTAACTTAAAAAAGAAAAGAATTAACTTAAAAAAGCTGAAGCAGGCTCCAGGCTCTGAGCTGTCAGCATAGAGCCCGATGTGGGGCTCAAACCCATGGACTGAGAGATCATGACCTGAGCTAAATTCGAACGTTTAACCACCTGAGCCATCCAGGTGCCCCAAGAGAGAAAGGTTTCTTATTAGAACAAAACAGAGAGCAAGAGAGACAGACAGACAGATACGTGTGCACACACATCCTTTATGCCAGAGACATATACAATTTGAGGAATATTAAGCAGCTATGTCCCCTATCCCAGGTTTTTCTAAGGGTGACACTGCTCACGTCAGCATGGAGCCTCGTTCGAGGACCGGGCCACTTACCTGGATTAACAGTGATAAATTTGCTATCCTCGGAAAATCGGTCCCCTCGGGACGTGGGCTTCTTCGATGGCATCTGGGGCCTCCTGGGATCACTCCCTTCGAAATGCTCCTCTGTGACTGTGGCGGGCACTTGGGTGGAGGTGACCGAGCTGGCGTCCAGGCCCGGGCGGGCATCCCTTACGTCGTCGGGCCGGTCTGTGGGGACGGCGGTGTGGCCTCGCCCGTGCCCGGGCAGAGTCTGATGCCCACTGTCCTCCGCAGTCCTGCTGGGAGACGAGGGGGCGGGGGTGGGCTCGTCCTGGCTCCGCTGCTGGGGGCCGTGGGTCACCTCGCTCTTCTTCTTCTCGGAGTCCTTCTCTCCCTCCTCCTCATGTTCCCGCTCCCCATCCTCGCTCTCGCTCTCCTCATCCTTTTCCCCTTCCTCTGCGCCCTCGCTGTCCCTGGTGGGTGTTGAGTCGCCGTCGGGGCCCGGGGAGGCCAAGGCCTCTGTGGTGGCGAGGACGGGCCTGCTGGCCTGCTTGCTGGCGGAGGCGGCCGTGGGCAGGCGTGTGGGCCACACAGTGCTGGGGAAGGAGGGGATGCCGCCGCCGCTGAACCCCAGGCCCGCCAGGAGCGTGCTGGTGACCACTGAGGCCACGGTCGCCTGGCTGCCGCTGGAGGAGGGGCCCATCCCAGTCGCCATGGAGACGAATGAGAAGGGGATGCCGGATGACGTCCAGGTTGAGGACCCCGAGCTGATGGGGGCCATGTCGGCCGAAGAGGCAGGAGACGCTGTGGGCTGCAAAGGGTCAACCACAGGGGTCAGGGGAAGGGACAGGAGAGAAAGCAGAGCGAGGTCGGTCATTAGGACTGGGAAAAAGGCCCTGGTTATGACCCTCAGTGGGTCTTACTCCTCTTTTCTTTACCTCAGAGGGTTTTTCTTAAAGTGGGTACCAAAGTTGACAGTACGTGGTCCGTGGATGACCACAACTGTTGTAATAGTTCTACAATGAACTCTGAGTGTATTAAAACATTTAACTAGTATATCAAACCCAACTTTTCACTGCCATTGCTTAGGAAGAAGCTAAGTAAGTAGCAAATAAAGGCTAAGTACCATTGTAATCGATGTAAAGACCAGTATCAACTAAGTAGCAGACTGGCAATGTCACATGGTTAAATGATCTGGGGCTGACCCGGGAAGAGAAGGAGCCCTTGCTTTTTTATGTGTCTCACTGGCTCCCATGGAGAGCACACAGCACCTAGTTCCAGAAAAGCCCTCCAGGGTCTGGGTCGTCCATCGGGAAGTGAGTAAGTGGATGGACAGACAGGTCGTATGCCTGTCCGTATCCGCGGAAGAATCCCATTTAATAAGTGCCAGCTAGGTGCCGGGGTGCCCCCCCGCGATGCTGGGGGCATGCAGGATCATCACCCCATTTTATAGGTCAGGGAACCAAGGCTCAGAGATGGAAGGGGCTAGAGGCAGTGCTGCCTGTGTTCAAGCCTCCAAGATACTAAATGGGGACTTCTGTGTGAGCTGCAGATAATGGAATGTTGGAAACACAAGAAATGGTGCTTTGAGCGTGACCGGTTTAATTTTGGTTCTTATAACCTGGTATCCAGAATCAGGAATGCCATCCCTTCACATATATAGTTCAAAACAATACAGCCACAGCCACTTTGATTCTTTAATGTTATCACAGTATTTTGGCTGGGAAACCTTGTAGTTTCAGGATGGCCAGCCTAGTAAACGTTCGTTTCTGATGCCAAGTACCACAAAATATAAAGCACCCAGGACACAGAGGTCAGATAGTCTGGGCTTGAGTTGACAACCCCAGGTCTGGACGATGCTGAGCACATTACGTTTAACCCATTGAGCCTCAGTTTCCTCTGTAAAAGGGGAACAACAGTAACACTAACCTTACGGGACACTGTAAGTAATAAAGAAAATAACAAAATAACCTAAAACCCAGGAGACGCTAGTAACTTTTAAGCTGTTACTGTTATTGACAACACTGTGATTAATACTATGATTGTTAGTTACCCTAGAAATGGGAAAGCTTAGGTAACAATTGAGGCTCCAGAAACCTACACATGCCCGTGTGTAGACAACCTCTGAATTTTAGCATATGTTCAATGAAGCGCTTGGAACAGACCTTTTGCACTCATTTGCACTCTTACATAGATTATAAATAATTTAAAACATGGGGAGTTTTTTTTTATCTTGCTAAGAATTATACAGTGTAACACAACTGCTTTAACTCTGTGGCCCAGTTTCTTTTCATAACATATTGAATCATAGAGTGAGAAGTGTAATTTTTTCTGTATTTTCACCTCTTCAAGAGCAGTTTAACAACATCCTACTGCCACCTCGTGGTGACAGTTTTAACTGCATGCGAATTAACCAGCCAGGACAAAGCAATTGCTTTTTGCTACTTACCACTCCAGTTTTAACAATTCTGGTCCCTTGGAATATTCGAGTAGTGTTAGCTGAGAAACAGAGAAATTACATTGTAAACAATATACCTTTTGTGGTTGTTCCAACAACACTTTACTTCTGATTTATTTCCATATAATTTTCACATGTCATGAGATATTATTCCGTTATAGATTTTTTTCCCAACCATTTAAAAATGTAAAACCCTTCCTAGCTGGGGAGTCATTAAAAAACTTTCCAGGGGGCTATGTAGCTTGGCTGTTGACTCTTGTCTTAAGGTATTAGTTAAACTAAAAAAAGAAAAGGATTGTTTTCTGTTTTGATGTAAAACTTACATAAGTAAATATACAAATTCTAGGTATACAGTCCAATTAATTTTCTCTATAAAAACCTGTGTAACTACCACCAATATTGAGACATATACAGATGTTCTCCAGCATTCCAGAAGGTCTGCATAAGCCCCACTCAATACTTACCCCTCCTTTCCGAAAGGTAACCCACAATTCCGACCTCTGTCAGCTTTGTCTACCTTTGAACCTCACATAAACTGATTCCTATTATTGCACTGTTCCTGCCTATCTTTCTTTCTTTTTTTTTTTTCCCCCAAATGTTTCATTTATTTCTAGGAGAGGGAGAGGGAGAGAGAGAGAGAGAGAGAGAGAGAGAGCGTGAGCGGGAGGGGTCAGAGAGAGAGGGAGTCACAGACTGAAACAGGCTCCAGGCTCTGAGCTGGCAGTCAGCACAGAGCCCGACGCGGGGCCCGAACCCACGAACCGTGAGATCATGACCTAAGCGAAAGTCGCATGCTTAACCGACTAAGCCACCCAGGCGCCCCTCATCTTTCTTTTAAAGTTTATTTATTTATTAATTTTTGGTAATCTCTATACTCAATGTGGGGCTCAAACTCACGACCCTGAGATCAAGAGTCACATGCTCTTCTGACTGAGCCAGCCAGGCAATCTCCCCTCCTCCTGCCACCTATTATCTTTTTGTTTATAATTTCTTATATTATCCATTCAGTGATTATAACATGAATCCTGAACTTACCAAAGTTTACCTTAAATTAGTACTTTTACCACTTCCTGAAAACATTAAGAACTGTACAATAATTTAACCATGTTTGCCAGCCTCGCCTTCTGTGTGTTATTATATATTTTACATTTTATTTCTACTTCAGTTTTAAAACCCCCTAAGATATCACCATCATTGCTTCACTGTTTTAAACTATCAAATTCTTAAAGGACCCACAGGACGGGGGATGCTAGTTCTGGAGTCGGTTCCTTCCTGCGGGTCTGCCTCTTGTCATTTTTAAACAATGTAACTTCAGAAAATGTGTAAATATGTGGTAAAATACATACAACATCAACTTACCATCTTAACCAATAAAAATTTTTTTTTTTTAATTTTTAAGAGAGAGAGAAAGTGAGAGAAGGAGAGAGAAGACTCCAGGATCAGTGCAGAGCCCGATACAGGGCTTGATCCCATGGCCTTGGAAACATGACCTGAGCTGAAATCCAGAGTTGAACGCTCAACCGAGCCACCCAGGCGCACCATCTTAGCCACTTTTAAGTGTGTGGTCCAGTAGTGTTAAGGATGTTTTCACTGATGTGCAACCCATCTCCAGAATTTTTCCATCTTTCAAAACTGAAATGCTGTACCCATTAACTCCCCATCTCCCCCTTTCCCAGCCTCTGCCAACCACCATTCTATTTGCTGTTTCTAGATATTTGATTATTCTAGACACTTATCGTATAAGTGGAACCATATATATTTGTCCTTTTGTGACTGGCTTATTTCATTTCACATATGGTCATTGAGGTTCATCCATGCTGGACCATGTGTCCCATTTCTGTCCTTTTCAAGGCTGAATAATATTCCATTGTACGCATATACCACATTTTGTTTACCTATTCATTGCTGCTTCACTACTGTGAATTATGCTCAACAGTGTAATTAAAGAAAATCCCAAACTGCGTCTTTGTGGTTATCTCCAAATAGGACTGTTATATAAACTAAAAGTTTGCTTCCTATATATACGTGGCACCAAAAAATCAGCAAAAAAAAAAAAAAAAAAAAGCTAAATACCAAAATACATAATATGTGTATCTGTTGTAAGTTTTTACCTAAACTATAAGTGGCAAATGACTGGCGTAATTTTTGTTTGGCCTGCAAGCTTTTTTAAAACTGAATTTGGTGCAATGACTTTCAAACTAAAAATCCCAATTTCCTGCTTATCCTGTGAAGTCACAATATTCAGTACAACCAAACTCTCTTTCCTGCAGGGGGTGAGTATCCCTCACTCCCTTTGGTGGATGGAGGATGTCCAGCTTCCCACTGATAACCCTCCCCTCCTCCGTACATGTTCCCTACATGGCCCCAGGGGCGCCTGAGTCCGCAGTGCCCAACCTAATGGCTCATTTGTTGTGCATAGTTGGAAAGTCGAATGTGTGAAGGATGAGATGAATGTGGAGGGGAGACCGATCTAGAAGTCAACGCAACCAGGCCAAACACAGCAGCCTAGGAAGTGAACAGCTCTTGCCCGGGACTAACTGTGACCTCCTACCATCTTTCAGTTGCTCTAGGATGAACACTGTGCTGCCTCAGAAACGCGCACCCACCTCCCTTCGTGAAGGCACCCATCCTTTATAAAGGGCTCTGATTAAGGCCCAGAGGCTCAACAGCAACTCGGAGCTCACATTGCTCATTAACGTTTGACAGTTTCTACCTGGCTGATTGAAGCCGCGGTGACCAGGAAGTTTCTCCAGGACCGTTTGTGTCAGAAGTGCTGAACGTGGCACCCATGGGCCCAAAGGGATTCAGGGACAGGGAAAACACAAGGCATCTGCCTTCGACTAAGCTCTCACCGATGTGAAGCCAAGGCTCTCCTTCCGCCACTGAGCGCAGCCAATACATCTCAGCGGCCCCAGTGGGACCTGTGACTGTCTCTGGCTGAAGCCAGATATTTTTAGACACCCTTATAATTGTCATAGCTATTCCACAATAGCATTCATGTTTGTCACCACTCAGAAATCAAGGTAGCGACCTGACCAATGCTTGTCCTTCAATGCCTTAATAAACAAACAGCATATAGGACTATATTCCCAAATTTGTTTAAAATATTTTGACAACTGTATTCGAACATAATTGCTTCCCTTTTCTATGTATTTTACTTATTTATTTTCAGCCATCCTGAGATGGGATCCATTGGCTTCAGGTGCCTGATGGGTCTGTGGCTCAGAGATAAAGTTAAAGAGCCACTATTTTCTTTTTTTAAAAAAATTTTTAAATATTTATTTTTGAGAGAGAGAGAGACAGCGAGTGAGCCTGAGCAGGGGAGGGGCAGAGAGAGAGGGAGACACAGAATCCAAAGCAGGCTCCAGGCTCTGGGCTGTCAGCACAGACCTGATACGGGGCTTAAATCCACGAACTACGAGATCATGACCTGAGCTGAAGTCGGATGCCTAACTGACTGATCCAGCCAGGCGCCCCAAGAACCACTATTTTCTATGACCGTTGAGAACTGCACACAAGCTCTGAACATGTAGCAATCAATCTTCTCATCCATTTTTGTTGAATTACTGGGGGTTCAGGGTAATATTGAGGGGTGGCCTGGTGCTGTGTATAAATGATTTGGGTTTAGAATAAGAAACCCAGACCCTGCTTAGTAGTCAAGTGGTTTGTTTTTGCAAGTTACTTGACTGCCTGGAACATCATTTCTCCATCTGTAAAATAACATGTACATTACAAGCTGCCACTGAAATGGGGTCAAGTGAAATAAACAAGTTATGGGAAAATGCTCTGTGACCGAGAGTCCTTCTACAGATGCTGCTTGCCACTATTACTATTATAGTTACCACTCAAGTAAATATGTAACACTTAACAGTGTTATATTTACCATAAGGTAAACATGCCACATGGCTTCCGCATGCTCCCAAACCGGAAGTGAGCATCATCCCCAGGAAATCTGATTATTCTGAGCCAGGCTTCTGTGAAATTCCTTACGCTTTTTTCCTTTCCTTTGTAAGACTTGAGCCCTAATAGTTGATCAGTTTTGTGCACTGCGCTTTACCGCTCGTAAATGCATCCTTGGCTATCAAGAGGTGTGCCAGCCTACCCAAAGAGTTAGTTTGTCCACTGCCCACTGGCTGCTTTCGGAAAGATGCAGAAGCCACCGTGGGGAGGCTTGGAGGACCCATGCCCCTCTGTCAGCACATAGGGACAAGCAACAATATAGAAAACCGGTGCACGCATGTTCCAACTCTGAACAAAGTTAAGTCTTTGTAGACAAAGGAGACATTGGCCATTTCCAACAAGTCTCTGTGATCGGACATTTTAAATATCCTATGCTTGGAATTTATAGCTGACAGGGCCTTTCTGAATTACATTACATTACAAACATTTAATTTTTCAAAGTCCCCGCAGAAGCCGGCAAACTCGAGGGCCTATTAATCAGGACAGGCAGTTCGGTAGATTCCAGGTTCCCGGTTGGAGCACACGGGAGGCCTAATCATGATTTATGTGTCCGAAGTTCCAGGGCCCCGGCCTCAGCAAGTTTCCACTGTGGCCTCCTGTTCTCTGTCCCCTGGGCCGCCACAGACCTGGCTCCGGCCCGTGGACCCTCGTCACCACAGGCAGAGTGGCCAAGACACACAGGGCGCAGGTGGACGCGGGGAGCGTGATTTACGTGTGAAAAAAATACAGTGATGCTCATTTCAATTAGTTTAAATGGAAGGATGACATAATGTGAACATTAGCAAAGAGTATTTAAATGCTAAATGCCAAACTGTAAAGCTTGAAGGGCTTCTCAGAGGGAATCTAAAGCTGGAGGGTTTCTTACCCTGAGTTCACCCTTTATTATTTTTTATATAAAACCTAATACTAAGGTGACATTTACAGCTGGTACTGGGCACTCGGCTAATTCCTTCACACGTTTTACCGTACGCTGTCCCGCAAGGTCCTTGTGAGGTCGGTACCATAGGTACCATCAATACTACCACTTTTCGGACAGTGCTGATTGATGCTGCTGGTCCAGGGCCTGCGGGCTTGATGGGGTCCCTGGAGTGGAATGCAAAATTCTGGAATTTTCTATGGAAAAGGTCCAAAGACTTCATTGTATACATGACTCAAAAAAGCTAAGAGCCGCTGATCTGCTGTGTAGGTTTCTCTGAACTTGAGGATCCCAGATGTGAGGAACCTTATCAGGGAGGGCCTCAGCCTGGCACAGCAAGGCCCACGGCCTGGTCCTTCCCGCCATGCTGGTCTCGGTACGCGTCACCAGACCACGTCAGCAAACCACGGCCCACAACCCAGCTGCCTATTTTTGTAGATACAGTTTCACTGGAACCAGGCTGGGATTAGGTTGAGGCACAATAAGACAGAGTGGATCCTATCTTTTATTTAGAATTTGCGTATTTTCTCCATGAATGTTTTGCACTGATTTTGCTTCAAAACAAAGTTCTGGTAAAATACAACATATCTTGGGTCGACTGGGTGGCTCAGTCTGTTGAGCATCTGACTTCGGCTCAGGTCATGATCTCACAGTCTATGAGTTCGAGCCCCACATCGGGCTCTGTGCTGACAGCTCAGAGCCTGAATCCTGCTTTGGATTCTGTGTCTCCCTCTCTCTCTCTGCCATTCTCCGGCTTGTGCTCTATCTCTTTCAAAAATAAAATAAAAATGTTTTAAAAAATACAACATATCTTAATTACAGAGTTTTTCAATACACTTTTAAAAATTCTGCACCAAGGTAAATGCTTCTTTGACTCACCCTAGTCCTGGGTCTGGAACTTTCTACCAGACTCTATATCAGCAGGAACATACAGCTATTTCTCTAGAAACTCAAGGATCCTGCAAAGAAGGGCTCATCTGTGTGGCCTGCAAGCCAGAAGACTGTGCTGTAGGGGTGCCAGGGGGGGCTCAGTCAATTAAGCATCCAACTCTTGGTTTAGGCTCAGATTACAATCTTGCAGTTTTGTGAGTTTGAGCCCTGCATCAGGCTGTGCAATGACACTGTGGAGACTGCTTGGGATTCTCTCTCTCTTTCCCTCTCTCTCTGCCCCTCATGCCTATGCAGGCTGTCCCTATCTCTCTCAAAATAAGTAAATAAACTTAATTAAAAAAAAAGAAAGAGGAGTGTGCTCTATGTTTGGGTTCTAGTTCTGAAGAGAGTAGTTAAGTGAGCCATGCTAGAAATCCAAAGATGATATTCCATAACGTGACTAGGAGGCGATTTTGTGATGTCACAGTGCTAGGCACATACCTGGCTCCCCACAGGTGGAATATGACAATAATGATTTAAAAAAAAAAAAATCAACACTTTGCTCTCCTTCCCCCTCTTCTGGCCATGGAAACCCCCAACATAAAAGACAGGCCTAAATTCCTGAGGTTTTTCAGGTGTGATTTGAAACTCCAAATAAGACCAGGCTTATTTCCTCTGTCCCAGCATGGTAAGAAGAAAAAAGACGAAGCATAACAAAGGAGGCTGCAGGGCGCCGGGGGGCCAGAGAAGAAGGGAACTGGCGTTACCTTGAAAGAGCATTGTCTGGCTGAAGTCACTGCGCATGTCATTCCTACAGACGGCTTGGACACGGAACAGGTAAAGGCTGTCCGGTGAAACGTGGGTAATGGTGGCTTTCTGTAGGTGAAGAAAGAAAAGGCAGTGAGTTGGTTTTGAAGGCCGGTACATGCTTTACCTTCTAAAACCACACCTAAAATAACTAAGGATTCCTTTTAGGTTTCTGGGCACCATGGCAAAGCCTGACACGCATGTTGCTCCTCTATTGACTGAAGGCTCACTCTGAAAGGAAAGAACATTTAGAGATAATGGGCTGGGAATCTGGCTTTAACACTGAAATGTGCAGGATAACATATGTAACAGAATCAGTCTGGTCTCATCCTTGACTGGCCTGGGACGTGCCTTCAACCTTCTTCACACACACAAGGCTTGGGCTCCTTCCATTACTACTCTACCTTCAGCCTGCTTATAAACTGGAATTATTTACCCTAGACAGCCTCTAGAATTACCAAGGATACCGAACTTTCAGAGCTATGCAGGGTGTTTAACATCTACAACAAAATCTTGGCGTATGTGAAGGCCTTGCTGTACCTGACGGATGGATACTAGGAGGCATGACGCTAGATCAGAACACTTGGTTAGAGTCCAGAGGAGGCGAGAGCGGCTCGTCACACCACTCGCCATCTGTGATTCCGAGTCAGTTGCTCAATGTCTTCCAGCCTCTGCTACCTTCGACTGTTAAATGAAAAGAGTAGTAGCTGCCTCATAGGATTCCTGCGAGTCTTCTAGAACACAGGCCACACAAACCTTGTTCACAGGTATTCCTCACCACATAACATAAAGAATGCCCCTTGTCTGACACACAAGGCAGCAGGCCACAGCCCACAGGCCAAACGCTGCCTGCTGTCTACTTGTATTAATAAAGTTTTATTTACACACAGCCACACTCGTTCATTTTCATGTTGTCTCTGGCAGCTTTCATCCTACAAAGGCAGAGTTGAGTAGCTGCCTTAAAGACCTTACGGGCTGGAAAACCCCCACACATTTTGCTATTCGGCTCTTTCTAGAAAGCGTTTGTCAACTCCTAGTCAAGTACCACGCGCAAAATCCAAATCTCCATTCCTCAAAGCTTTATTCCAAGAGCCTTTGACAAAGAGAAAGTGGGGGCAATTGGGTGGCTCAGTCAGGCAAGCACCCAGCTCTTCGTTCTGGCCTAGGTAATGATCTCATGGTTCGTGGTCTGACCCCCGCATCGGGCTCTGCGGTGAGAGTGTGGAGCCTGCTTGAGATTCTCTCTCTGCCCTTTCCCTGCTCTTTCTCAAAATAAATCAACATTCTACAAAAGAAAATGAGAAAACGAAAAGTACTCAGGCAGCCCTTGCTTAGCGGAAACAACCAAAGCAGCTGATTTTTAAAGACCTCCTAATAGATGAAGGGTCTTGTCACTGAAACAGACATTCCGGGCCAAGTATGGAAAGCAGCTCTGGGAGCCGACCCGCTGAGTGGTTCCCTCGGCATAGCAACTGAGGACATCTGAACAGGCGTGAGAATGTTCCTGCGACTGCACCTGCTATCCTGATCTCTCCAGTGGCTTCCTGGGGACAGCAGTGGGCTGGGGTCAAGTTACTTCACATGAAGACTCATCTCTCTCTTTCAGAAAAGGTAGGTAATGCACCTGTCCCACAGGTGAGGGGTGAAAGAGGAGTGCAAAGTGGAAAATGCTGCATGAATGTTATTTCTTTTACGGGGAGGGCGCCTGAGTGGCCCAGTCGGTTAAGTGTCCAACTTGAGCTCAGGTCGTGATCTCACGGTCCCTGAGTCTGAACCCTACTTTGGGCTCTGCACTCTCTGTCTCTCTCTGCCCCTCGTGGGATTTTCTCTCTTTCTGTCCCTCTCTCTCTGCCCCTCACTCACTTGAGCTCTCTCTCTCCCTCAATAACAAAAAAATAAACAATAAATTTTTAAAAAATTGTAAAAAAAAAAAAAGGGTGTTCCTTTCAGGTTTCTAACCCCAGTTGCCATAAGGTAGAGAACAGCTTTGCTGCTGCTAAGTCATCACCATCAACTTCTTGAGGAATTAAGAAAATTGATTTTGTGTCCCAAAAGAAAATAACCGCCCCTAGAAAATTCTGATAAAAAAAACTTGTCAAAGCAGGTTTTTTCTCTCCCTTTCTCTCATAAACTAATTTTTGCCTCATTCTCTAAACCTCTGACCCCTGTTCTGTCTTTGTTAGGAGCGAAATCCTTGTTCCATCTATACAGGGGTTTATTAGAATTCACTCCCAGCTGGTATCTATTTATCTTTGTGAGTTTAATTATTTTCCACTTAGAACAAAAAACCGCGTAAGCGCCTAGATAGTTTCTGCTGATTAATGCAAGTCATCTGTCCTCGAGAAAGAGAAAAATCCCTGATGGACTTCCAGCAGTGACCAGGGAAAGGTTAAAACACATCATAACCTTGGGTGCCTTTCAATAGATCGCTCTCTGATTTCACGAGGCTCATCATTCCCTAATGTGACCCAGATAACAATGTCTAGTGGGGAAATTGAAAATATAAATGGAAATGAAGTAAAAGAATCTTCATCTAAAAGAATATGAAAAGTATTATTCTATAACTGATTGAATGGGCCCTGGGGACTCTGTATTGGAAAGAAAAAAAAGTGATAACAGTCATTAAGAATCCCACTACATTTTTCATGTGCCCATACAATTACCGTTTCATTATTCCACCGCCTTTTTTTTTTTTTTTTTTGATTAACAATAAGTGCAAGGCTTTCAAACCCAAATGTGTCACTTTGAGTTTCTATGCAGAGACTTCGAGCAACGTGCTTGCTAGAGGGTTTGCTTTTACAGTGAAGAAGCCAGTATCTGCAAGTATCTGTTTCAAAGGGCCTCACTGGGTGTCGCCTCTAAACACTCCGGTAATTTTGGGGAGAGAAGCTGGGCGGGGCATGGGCAGCTCAGAGTGACGTCAGGTATTAGTGTCTGAGAGTCTGAAAACAGGGGTTGAAAACCACATGGTCACGGGTCCGGTGCAAAATGGTAACGTGTGAGGCAGATCGTTTGTGACAGAGAGAATGGAGGGGACTTTGGACAGTTGATGGTGCAGGAGACTGTAGTATTAGCAGGGAAGAGGAGGAGGAGGAAAAGGAAGAAGAACTGTAATAATAATAGCTTGGTGCTTATCCAGCACTTACGTGCTAGGACTTTTGTACATTTGCTTACCTCATTTAATATTTACAACCACATCAGATTTTTAAAAGGGGCTTAATGGAAGCTTTCTGGTTTTCTGTTTTCTTTTTTTGTTTTATTTATTTTTGAGAGAGAGAGAGGGACAGAGAGAGAGAGAGAGAGAGAGAGAGAGACAGAAAGAGAGACTGTACCGGAGGGAGGGGAGGGCAGTGCAGAGAGAGAGGGGACAGAGGACCTGAAGGGGGCTCTGTGCTGACAGCAGAGAGCCCGATGCGGGGCTCGAACTCACCACGGTGAGATCACTACCTGTGCTGAAGCGGGATGCTCAACCCACTGAGCCACCCGGAGGCCCCTATTGTTTGTTTTTTGTAAATAATGAAAGAATAAGCAGTCGATTTTGAAGAGCCTGATTACAAAGAAACTACCTAGCTTTTCCTGGTGGCACAGCCAGGAAGCAGAAGGAGGGAAGGAGCCCAGGGTGGGGGCTCCCAGGCCACGGCTCCCACAGGTAGCCAGCGCCCTCAGCAGGCGGCGGGAGGTTGGAAAGATTCGGATAAAGCACGCTGCACAGTGCAGGGAGTGCGCAGAAGCCGCGGCAGGCCCCCCCTCGTCACTGCAAGGGCAGTTATGAACAGAGCAGGGAGCTTTTACCAAGTCTTTGTCGCTGTCCTTTGTAAACGTCTTCTCCTTCTCATCCTCGTTCTTGGTCCAGCTGTAGGAGATCATGTAGTTCATGATGGGGGGGTGGTAGACAGTCTCGGGCTGGCTCCAGGACACCTGCAGCGCCGTCTGGTTCAGCGGCTGCACCTTCATGTGGATGGGTGGAGAGCTGCAAACTGAAGAGAACACACGGCCAAGTTCAGGGGCTCCCGGGACCACATGCAATCCCACCTGTGCCCCTGAGCTTTTTGATTCTAACCTTAAAAAGCTGGCAAAGTAGTACAGGAAATATTCATACTCCTTTTAATGAGTTTCACCCACTGTTAACATTTTGCACTGCGTGCGTGCGCGCGCACACACACACACACACACACACACACACACACACACCACTTTTTCTCCTGCGAAATCACTGAAAGCAAGTTGAAAACATGCTGACGCTTCACTCCTTAATAGTTCGGCCTTCATCTCCTCAGAATAAGGCTATTCTCTTATATAATTGCACAGGACTGCATGTTTGCATCCTCCTCTGCAAATTCGTATGCTGAAACCTGATCCCCATTGTCACAGTATTCGGAGGGGGGGTGTTTGAAAGGCAACTGAGTCATGAGGATGGAGTCCTTGTTATGAATGGGATTCATTTTTCTATAAAAGAGACCCCACAGGGACCATGTGATCTTTTCTTTCTATAATAGAGACCCCCCCGTTCACCATGCAAGCAGACAGCCATCTGATGGACCAGGAAGCTGGCTCTCACCAGACAGCATATCTGCTGGGGCCTTACCCCAGTGTCCCAAGCATCTGGGACCATGGATAAAAACAATTGTGTTGTTAACAAACCTCGGAGGCTACAGGAGTTTGTTGTAGCAGCCTGGGCTAAGACAATAACCATAACAGTGTTATCATACCTAAGAAAATAAACATTAGTTCAGTAATATTACCTGAGATATAAATAGTCCGTATTCAAATTTCCTCAATCAAGTCCAATGATTATTTATAGCTGTCTTCCCCATCCCATGTTGCAGCTGGTTATGCTAACTGCAGTGCTTTAGCCTCTTTAAATCTATTACAGTCCCCTGGCCTTTTTTCATGCTGACTTTTTTGAAGAAGTCAGGCCATCTGATGTGTGGGCTATCCCCACAAACTAAAACTGTAGATGAAGTTTTACTGTAAATACATCAGAGTGTCAACCGATATAATTTAAAATGAGACTTGAACTAATTTTAAAGCAATGACACAAAAACAGAGATGGGTTTTCTCGGGACCAGCAGTGCCTCGCCTAATTACACTGATGCAGGGCATATGGAAAAGTCAGCCTAATTCTCCCTTTCTCTCCTTGTGAAAGGTTTGAAGGGACATCTATCCACAGACAAATCCATCAAAGGGCGACACTATCAAGTCAGGCTCTAATAGTAACATGTCAGGTTTTCAAACGCGTTCTTTCCCAGTGGCCATCATTCCTGCCTCCATGGGGCTTAGAGTCTACGACTGGGTTTTTGAGCCTCAGCATTACTGACAATTCTTCGCTCCCGGGGGCTGCTGTGGGCACTGTTGGATGTGTTGTAGCATTCCTGGCCTCATCTGATAGACACCAGGGGTACTTTCTTCCCAAGTAAGGACAACCATCTGGTCCTCAGATAATGCCAAATGTCCCCTGGATGGCCAGTGGCTCCCAGCTAAAAACCACTGGTCTGAAGGAGGCGATGGGGATTCATCAAAGAAAGACACATGTGCGGCTGGGATTACACACCTCGATGGAATGGATGGATAGGAGGAGAGGTACGGCGTGTTTTCCAAGCATGTTACGGGAAGATCTGACCCAGGCTTTTGTAAAGACTCCCTTGAGGAAGGCACATTTGCCGAGAGCTGACCGGTAAGCGGAGATTAAGGAGAGGAAGGGAGAGGGAGGGCAGGCCAAGGGGCCACAGCACGGAGAAGCCCCGAGGGGCTGGATGGAAGCACAGAGAACAAGGCAAGAGGCAACCATTAACTGGTGTGGCTGGAAAGGCCTCGTCCCCCAGAAGGCCGGTGAGCACCGGGAAGCAGCGAGAGCCACACCAGAGAACAATGCAAGCAGGTGTGCACTATTCAAGATCCCTTGAAAAAGGATCCACCTCCGGATAGATGGACATGGAGGAGCAGGAGTGAAAGAAGGGGCCCGGCCTGCAGACCAGAGAAAGGATCTAAGAATGGCAGGTTCTAGAGCAAACAGAAGTAAAACTCAGAGGCCCGGTGACGTGCTGGACCAGGAAGGGGGTGAGGGAGAGGAGGGCAGTGAGGACCACGCTCAGCTTTAGGGCGCAGGCGAGCCACACTGGAGGAGACGGGTCAGGGGTCCATGCCATGGTTCTGGCGTCTCCCTGAGGCTCAATTACATGGCCAGCAGCCCACCGGGAGCCAGACTCCCCTATTTTCTAACCAAGAGCCTCAAGCCCAAGGCTTCCCGGAGCAGGGGTGGGGGGGGGCAGGATGGCTTTCCTGGCAGATATGCATGCACCCCGCTTTAAGGACCTGGGCTGCTGGAGCAATGCATAGATCGGTTTGGACAGGGAGGCATCCTTTTACTCTTCAACTGCCAAATCACAGGTCAGCCGGAGAGATTCACTTTGTGCGACTGAGACAGGAAGGAAGGGGTAAGTTAATGAGGCATTCCCACTGCCCCGCAGAACCCCGGGAAGCAATGTGCTGCCTGCCTCACAAATGCCACCAGCGCAGGGACATCAAACAAGCCCTCTGAAGGGAGGCTTCCAGTGAGACGCTGGGGTGCAGTGAGAGCATGGGGACACGAGGTGGCGCTAACACACCGCTTTTAAGTACCCCAACTGCATAACTGGCTGGTAGTTTCTCAATACAGAGAGCAAGAGGGGTGGGGTGTAGGGAGATGAATCAAGGAAAGATCTACACACCCCATCTTTACAGGTGCCAATAATGAACCCGGGGGATTCATATATTGGAAAGCTTCCATATCTCACAATGATGACCATGTCAGATTTCCTGATTTCTACCTCTCTTCTCACCTCCTACCATGTTCTTATTTAAACTCCTTTATTCTGAAGCCATCACTCCTCTGCTCCAATTAGCGGTGAGCTGTATGAGGATACATATATCTCCACCAGTTACATCATAACCACATAAATAATCCTATCACCCACATGCGGATGCAACCATTCTTCTTATTTATTCTTTGAAATTAAAATAGCTCAGTTTTTCTTTGCTGATTAAGATGATTCATGTTAATGTTTTGAAAGAGAAACCCAAGTAATACAAAAAAGGAGAATGCTAAAAAAAAATTCACCCCAAATCCCAGAACCTAGAGATAACTACTGTTAACTTGCTGGGGAGCTCACATTCCGATATCTCTTAATACACCTGTAAAAGCAAATGTACACAATTTGATGTAAACAAGATACAGTTTTACATTACAGTTGTCACATTGTTACTGTGTTTAACCCAGTAAGTCACAGAAACATATACTTGTCCATAAAGGGAGCTTGGTATCATTGTTTTGAATGAAGGTACAGAAGTACAGTACCCCACTGTCTCAAAGTACTAGAAAATATGTATGTACACTTAAAGTCAAAACCTTTTCTTTCAAACAAGCAATTTAACTTTTTAAATGCTGAGAGAATCAGTTAACATCACATTTTGGAGAATCCGTGGGTCACGCTGATCACTAGGGAGAATGTCTGTCCAAGAGGACCTTATAAAAAAAATGAGTAACTGACCTACTACGTGACATTAATTTCACGTATATGACAATGTACTAGAAAATACTGAGTGAGGCTCACAAAGGAGGCAGGTCAGACCTCTAATGAGACCACCCACTCGGAGAGAAACTCACTGAGGGGCCTCCAGGGGTCCAGGCTTGTCCCAGACTACATGCTGAAGCCCAGAGCCGGGGGTCTGCAGTCTGAGGTGCTCCGCTGAACCTATGACAAGAGTAGACGGAACAGAAATTTTTCTCTCTCTATCTCCACCACCTCCCTGAGAGGGAGGGTTTTTCTGGGCCAGATTTGGAGGAGGTATTTGCAGAGTACTAGAGAGACCAACCAGAAGAGTTGGCAAACTTTTTTGGTAAAGGGCCAAATAGCGCATGTTTTCAGCTTTTCGAAATGCACAGTCTCTGCTGCAAATCGTAAACTCAGCCTTTGTAGTGCAAAACCAGCTCAAGCAGCATGTATGGGAATGAGCGGGGCTGCACTCCAATGAACCTTTATTCCTGGACATTACGCTCCAATTTCACAGGACTTTCCCTTTCCTTTTCTTTTTATCTTGCAGAGCTGCTATTTACATACCGAGTCATCTAGAGGAGTCGGTTTTTATTCAATTTATTTAAACTTAGAAAAACTAGTTCCCACACACGATTTTCATGTGTTAGGCAATCTTGATGTTTTTTCAACTGTTTACAATTTAAAAAACAATTATTCCTAACTCACGGTTGTACTGGCCCATGCATGGGTCAGTGGTTTGCTGATCCTTGATCTGGAAAATAAAGGGAGGCCAAACTTTTATTTGAAGGAAGTTTACTATGTACACTTGCATTCTTAACTGACTTCTGTCCCTCAACACAGCCCGAGAAGCCCACTGGGCCTCAGAGGGGAGATTCTTCTGAGCACTTACTACTGTATGCAATTACATTCTTGATTTCACTGAATGTCTATAGTAAATCATCTACCTCCCCACTGGAATGGAAACTCCAGGAGGCCAGTAGCTTTCTTAGAATTCTGTCTTGTCTGCGGCATTGTCCCTGGTGCTGAAAACAGAGCCTGGCACAGGGCACCTGGGTGGCTTGGTCAGTTGAGTGTCTGGCTCTTGATTTTGGCTCAGGTCATGATCTCACGGTTTGTGGAATGGAGCCTTGCGCCGGGCTCTGCACTAATAGTGCAGAGCCTGCTTGGGATTCTTTCTCTCCCTCTCTCTCTGTCCTTCCCCTGCCTGTACTCTCTCTCTCTCAAAATTAATAAAGTTAAAAAAAAAAGCCACTGGGGCGCCTAGGTGGGTCAGTTCGTTAAGCATCCGACTTTGGCTCGGTCATAATCTCACTGTTCTTGAGTTTGAACCCCGCATTGGGCTCTGTGCTGGCAACTCAGAGCCTGGAGCTTGCTTCGGATTCTGTGCCTCCCTCTCTCTCTCTCTCTCTCTCAAAAATAAACATTAAAAAAAATACCACAGAGCCTGACACAGAGCAGGCCCTCATTAAATACTGGCGGAATGAATAGCATGTTGCGGCAGGGGGGGGGGTTGGATTTTGCTAAGGCACATGTCCTGTGTGCCCTCACCCCCTCCATGCCTGCCATCTTCTTCCACCCTTCTCTCTGGCCAGCAATCCCCCAGTTCCACCCGGGCTCCCTGAGGGTCTGGATCCAACCTCACAGTTCCCCTCTGACATCTCTGCTCCACATTTCAACTTGCCCCATCCCATATGTCTCCACAGCCACCCCTGTGACGGGGCCGCAAGCTCCTTCAGGCCACGGACCACACTCTTCATCACAAATGCCCTCAGCGAGGCCCCAGATTTCATTCACAGAACGAAGGAAGGAATTCTGCTCGCCAGTTGGGAGCGCTCATAAAGTTCCCATGTACGGAGCCCACACCACCCAGTCCACCCCTGGGACAGTCCACCCCTGGGATCACCTCAGGAGCCTCGAGTTCGCGTGAGGACCCCGTCTCAGTCTTTCACCCGCACCTTCCATGGGGGACATGTTTCCCCAGCAGAGAAAGCGTTCAGTCCACAGAGGTGACCAAGCTCCCAGGAGGCTCAGAGGCTGGGGGAGGTGGCGTGAGCATGCACCTTCCAAACAACGGGCAAGCAAGTGGACAACACCTTGCTGGGCTATGTGTTGTCAACGTTCCGCGAGGGAAACCCTTCTTTCCAAAACACATCTCTGAAAATTCAAACTATAAACCAGAGCATTACAGAATTTTATGGAACGCTCTGGAAAAGCTGCTCTGATAAAGCATGGATGGGACACTGGAGCCAGCCTCCTACACGGGGTTCTCATTTAGAAAATGGGTGGTTACTACCTGGCAATATCCTCCTCACGGGGTTGGGATAAGAGATTCCTGGGGTTGAACAACAATCTGTGAGGCTCAGGCTGAGCGGCAAACAGGAATGAGCTACTGGGTTGACACAGTGCTTTAAACCCTGGCATACTTTGGGGCACTTGGGTGGCTCGGTTGGCTAAGCATCTGACTTTGGCTCCGGTTCGTGAGTTCGAGCCCCACGTCAGGCCCTGTGCCGACAGCTCGGAGCCTGGAGCCTGCTTCGGATTGGGTCTCTCTCTCGCTCTCTGCCCCTCCCGAGCTCACACACTGTCTCCCTCTCTTTCAAAACATAAAGGAACATTTTTTAAAAGTTAAAAACTTGGCCTCCCTTCAGAGTGGGGGGGTGTGCTCACTGTTTGCCACAGTCCCTGCCTGTCCCCGCTGCCTCTGCCCAGGTCACTTCACTTACAGCCGCCGGCCGCCAAGGCCAGGTGAGTTTCCCCCTGGTTGAACACTAGCACTAGGAGCACTGCCCCAGGCACAGAACAGGTTCCCAGCACTCGTGACAATGGCCATGGCAGCCACACCTACCACAGGGAGTCGGCCAATTGTCTTTTACACAGAATCAAAGCCCATTAACCATGTGGGAGGTGCCACCTGCGGCTCTCTAAACAAACACTCCCCTGTGAGGTGCTCCTGACATCAGCCTCCCCCTTCTCAGGGGCCTGATTATGCTCTTGCCAGTGTCTGATTGCTTTTTCACAGGCATCTCAGACGATGCTCGATGCCAGCTCTGAGAATTTCGGCCTTCATTCTCAACCACCTTTAATTATGATCCCAGACTTCGTTAAATAATGAAGAAGCTTCTAGCAAAGCACCCAAGGTCCTCCGATTCTAAATCAATGTCAAGGATATTTTCTCAGTGGTTCTTAGAAAATGGTAGTTTCCCCCCTGCCCACCGCCACCCCTCTTCATTCTGGGTGTTTGAGAAACTAATGTGACAGGCTCTGTTTGAAGGCTGGTGGGAGCTTGCAAGTGCCTTAAACTATTGAGGGGCCTCCTCCCTGCACCCCTCCACCCCCACCCTGAGTTTCACACCGGAGGCAACAGGTTGATTACTGATTAGGAATCAAAGGGCCGGCACCGCTCAAATGGAGCAACTTGGTACAGACTCACCATTTCAGTGTTTTCAACAGAAATGAAACTGAGGCCTGGGATAGGGGCTGTCTGAGGGTGGTGCCAGCTTAGCCCAAACTGGCTGAGGACCCTGGGCTCTCAAGATCCCTGCCCCAGGGACCTACAGGCAGGGAGAGCGGGCGCTAGTACTATGTCCTCGGTGAGCAAAAGAGACTCACTCAAGTGGCACGGAGCCTCGCCTCCGACAGCTTAAACGCCTGTCATTTCTTTACCGCCCCAGCTCTGCTCAAGAACCCTTGAATATAGAGTCCTTTAGGGGAAATTTCCAAAGAAATGGCCTCAGGGAAGGATTTTTCTTTTTGAAGGGATGAATCAAAGAGGTCTAGGTAAACACAAAAGCCCCCAAAGCAGACTCGGTAGGGCTTCAAACCCAGAATCGTGGTCCTCAGGGGGTGTCCCCTCCCCCCACACCTAAAAGCTTACGAATGAGAAACTGATTGGCCAAGATAGCAGAAGCAGGAAGGATTCAATCAAAGCAGGATCCCAGCTCCCGCCTCTCTGGGTTTTATGACATCTGAATAATGTCTATTTGGAGCTGCCTGGTGCCAAGTACATGCGAAGGCCGGGCTCCGTGCATTCATCTCAGATGATCCATGCACGCACAGCTAACTCCAGGGCGTGGGTTCCATTATTCTCCCAGTTACAGAGGAATGCGGACATGGGGTCCAGAGAGACCAAGTCACTGGGCTGGGCCGATGACACTGAGAGGGAGGAGGGCGCAGAACTGGAACCCAGTCTGTCTGATTAGGTGGGTGGTGGGTGAGCAATGGGAAGGTCATGTATGTTCTAGCCACAGACACATCCCACATCGTTTTTCCTTCCTATAAGATGGTAGTCAAGAGAGTCAGGAGTGCCAGCCTCCTTAACAGATGGTGCTGGAGAACTGGTCAGCAACATGCAGAAGAATGAAACTAGATCATTTTCTCACACCATGCACAAAAATAAACTCAAAATGGATCAAGAACCTGAATGTGAGACAGGAAACCATCAAAACCCTGGAGGACAAAGCAGGAAACAGCCTCCTTGACCTCCACCACAGCAATTTCTTACTTGACACATCCCCAAAGGCAAGGGAATCAAGAGCAAAACTGAACTATATCGGGACCGCATCAAGATTAAAAGCTTCTGCACAGCAAAGGAAACAATCCATAAAACTAATAGGCAACTGATGGAATGGGAAAAGATAGTTGCAAATGACTTATCAGATAAAGGGCTAGTGTCCAAAAGCTGTAAGGAACTCCCCAAACTCCACACCTGAAAAACAAACAACCCAGTGAAGAAATGGGCAGAAGATATGAACAGACACTTCTCCAAAGAGGACATCCAGATGGCCAACAGACACATGAAACGATGCTCAGCATCCCTCCTCATCAGGGAAATACAAATCAAAACCACACTGAAATACCATCTCGCGCCGGTCAGAGTGGCTAAAATGAGCAAATCAGAAGACTCTAGATGCTGGTGAGGATGTGGAGAAATGGGCACCCTCCTACACTGTTGGTGGGAATGTAACCTGGTACAGCCCCTGTGGAAAACAGTGTGGAGGTTCCTCAAAAAATTAACAACAGAACTCTCCTATGATCCAGCAGTATCACTGCTAGGAATTTATCCAAGGGATACAGGAGTGCTGATGCATCGGTCACATGAACCCCAATGTTCATAGCAGCACTTTCAACAATAGCCAAAACATGGAAAGAGCCTAAGTGTCCATCAACGGACGAATGGATCAAGGAGATGTGGTTTATCTATACGATGGAATACTACATGGCAATGAGAAACAATGAAATCTGGCCATGTGTAGCAACATGGATGGACCTTGAGGGTGTTATGCTGAGCGAAATAAATCAGGCAGAGAAGGACAGATACCATATGTTTGCATGAATAGGAAGATTAGGAGGAACTTAACTGAGGACCATGGAGGAGAAGAAGGGGAAAAATAGTGGGGGAGAGGGAGGGAGACAAACCATGAGAGACTCTTGAATATTGAGAACAAACTGAGGGCTGATGGGGGTGGGAGGAGGGGAAGAGGGGAGATGGGCATGGAGGAGGGTACTTGTGGGGATGCGCACTGGGTGTTATATGGAAACCAACTTGACAATAAACTATTAAAAAAAAAAAAAAGAAAGTCATGAGTGCTATTCAAAGGCTTAAAAGGGGAAACTGGTCCCATGCAGGCACTGTGTGCGGGTCTGGTGTGGGCACTATGCATCGGGGCTATGGCTTCCTTCTCCACACTCCCTTCCCCACCGTCCCTGTTCTTAATGACAGACAAGGGTGCAGGGTCTCTTGATAAGCTTCAGCCCCAACTCCTTCGACGATGGATGGATGGAGCCCAATCGCCACACTCGCTATCAGAAACGCAGACTACATTTGCGGTCCCCCAAGCCATCCTGGGGATGCTGGAAATGTATGGGGTGGTGCAGGGCGTCCAGCCCCAGGGCCTTTACTCTGTGGGGTTCTGTGCTGACGCCGCAGTGTAACAAATCCTAGCTGATGAGCCTGGCTCTGAGCTAGTGCATTTCGCCAACTGTGTCATGAGATCCTGTCTGTAATCCTATGGGGCTACTGGCCCCATCATTACCTGTTTTATTTATTTAATTAAATTGACTTATTGTTTATTTTTTGTGTGTGAGAGAGAGAGAAAGAGAGAGAACATGAGCAGGGGAGGGGCAGAGAGAGAGAGGAAGACACAGAATCCAAAGCAGGCTCCAGGCTCCAAGCTGTCAGCACAGAGCCCAATGAAGAGCTTGAACCCACAGACTGTGAGATCATGACCTGAGCTGAAGTTGGACGCTCAATGGACTGAGCCACCCAGGCGCCCCATGTTACCCCTGTTTCAGACTCAGAGATCCAAGATAGTCATTCATTCACTTTTTCACTTTGGAGGCAGACTGCTTTGTTTCCAGACAGACCAGCTGTATGGTCTGGGATGACGTTTGGGTGAAACTTTCGGGCTAAGTGCAGGAAATGCACAAGCACATGCTAACTGATATACAGGAAGTATGCTATAAGAAATCGCTATTGTTAAGTATTTAGTGAACACCTATTATGTACCAGGACACTGACGATGAACTAGGGATAAAGATGAACACAAGTGAACATTGTCCTTGACCTTCTGGAGATCACATCCCAGAGGAAGAAACAAATCAACTGCTTAATCCCCCTAAAATAAAGTTCTTAATTTAGAGCTTCTTGGTGGCTCTAGATAGAATGCACAGAAATCTGTGAACTTGGATGGGAAAAATATACTTTTATGTTCACTGGTCTCTAACTAAAATTTAAGCATTTCCTTCCATTTCAAATGCTGGCAACAAAGTTCAGTAGTAGTAATTAAAAGGACCTGGGGGACATCACCAATAGAAATCACCGATCTATTTCTGCTAGATTACAGTTGTTGCCAATATCTCACATTTTCCTCCATGCTCACTATTATTTCAAAATTACAATGGTTATTAGACCTGCTGCTCGATTTTATAATTTAATGCCTTCATCAAGAAGCAGATAAATTACTATATTACAATTAAATTTTTCTTATAATATCTGAGGATAATTGGCTTCCTTGGTAATCTATTTTACTTTATTTTATGCATCTAAAAACCAGCAATATGATAAGAAGTCAATGGGATTCACCATATGGCTGAAGGGGTCCATTGCATTAAAGGTTAGGTACTCCCTGCACTAAGGATTATGTAATTACAAAAATATTATTCTGTGCAAAGATTTAGTAAGGGAGCCTGACCAGGTTTGGGGGATTGGTTAGCAAAGATTTACTGAGAAGAGTGATGTGTGGACTGAAATCTGAACAAGACTGGGTTTATAAAGTGAACAGGAAGGAACGAGGCTTAGATACATCAAACAGGAAAAAAAAAAAAAACCCAGCTTGTGCAAAGGCCCTGTAGTTGGAAAACTGGAAAGAAAACTAGTATGGCTGGCAAGCTGGGAAGGAGGAGAATGGTCCAGGTCTCAAAGCTAACAGTGTTGGAGCCAGAGCTCATCCCTGGGTGGGTCTCACTGGAGGGCAGACTCTGCTGGACGGCCACTTTCTCATGAGGTGACAGACTCTGGAGCACAGTGGCCTTGACATTCTAGTGTCTTAACTAAAGCAAACAGTTACCTGTTACGAGGTAACAGAAAACATATGCATTCATCTCTACCCCCGGTTCCTGGCACAGAGCTTGCAACTCTCCAAGCGATAAGAGATTAGGAGGATCTCTTGTTCTAATGTTTGTTTCTGACCTCATCCCTGACAGAGGGCTCCTGATACTCAAGTAAATATCTAAGTGACAACATGCTCCTAACTCCAATGGGACAGAAACTCCTACACTGGGGACCCTCCTGGTCCTCACCCTATGCGTCTCTTCATGTGGCCATTCATCAGTACCCTTTATCATACGCTTTCCTAAACTGGTAAGCATCATTACATGTTTCCCCAAGTGAGGCACCCTAGCAAATTAATCAAACTGAAGAGGGGGCAGTGGGAACCTCTGATGTGTAGCCAAGTTGGACAGAAACTGTGGGTAGGCATCAGAAGTGGGGTGGGTACAACCTTTAGGGACTAAGCCCTTAATCTGTGGCATATGACACTCTCTCCAGGTAGACAGTATCGGAACTGAGTTAAGTTCGTAGGACATCCAGCCAGTGTCGCAGAATTGCCTGGTTGGGGAGAAGCCACCCCACATTTGGGGACCATACGTGCCCAAAGTGAGGTATACTGTGTAAAAATAAGAGACACGCGCACACACACATGTACACGCTCACGCACACACGACGTGGAGAACTGGCTTTCCCCAGTGCAGCAGGGAGAACAAGTTTTCCTACTGCATGTGTGGAATTCTCTTCTGCACCACCCAACGGCATCCCCTCCGTTCCCATGAATGAGTCCTGGTGCGCAAGTCCATTTCTCAGCCACCAACTGAGTCTTAGGTGTGGTAACTACCATGCAAGATAGCGAATTGGAAAGCATTCTTATCCCATCAGCTGCTTCTGCTGTGCATGTAACAGAGCCACACGCTCAAAACACAACGGTAGCAGCCAGTGTCCCGGAAGGCAGAGGCAGATATTCAATTCTCTATTCTCTAGTCCTCCGAGCATGCAGTTTTGACTTTCCCATAGTATGCTACACCTGACCTCTCCTACTGTCTCACAGTCTTTTTTTTTTTTTTCTTCTATGTGATATCCCTCTTCCTCTGAGAGTTTAAAGGTCATGGGAGGTGTCCACGTCCTGTGCAGGAAAAAGCATTGTTCAGCTTGGCGCCAAGGGAGGTGGCGAAGTTCAGAATGATGCATATCCCCCAGCTCCACTCGACAACGGTTGCCTCTCGGAAGCTGGGTGGTAGACTAGACTCCAAGTACTTTCCTCCCTTTCAAGTTTAAGATGCTGTGATTTCCTGCCCAAAGGGCAAAGTGGGCCTATCTCACTTGAACTGAGCACAGCATCCTTTCCACGCAGTACCACTTAAATCCCCACTTCTCCCTCTGCTCTGCCCTAGTCATGGGCTCCAAATGGAGGTCTGTACCAGATACCAGGGTACAGGTCTAGGGTGGACAAAGGTGTATTGGAGCAGGGTTTTCTCTGGCCGAATCTCCTACATCCTATCACTGAAATGCTCAGTATGGCCTTGTTGATTATAATGCTTTAAGGGGTGCCTAGGTGGCTCAGTCGGTTAAGCGTCCGACTTCGGCTCAGGTCGTGATCTCATGGTTCTTGGGTTCGAGCCCCGCATTGGGTTCTGTGCAGGCAGCTCAGAGGCTGGAGCCTATTTCAGATTCTGTGTCTCCCTCTCTCTTTGCGCCTCCCCCATTCATGCTCTGTCTCTCTGTTTCAAATATAAATAAAAACTATAAAAAATTTATTAAAAATTTTTTTTTAAAAATAATGCTTTAAATCTCTGACTCTTCCTTAGCATCTGTGGCTCTTACTTGATCTCAGTTCTGGCTCAAGGCCATGAGCTCCACTCTTTGGCTTCCCAGGTCGTTTCAACCCCCAGGTGTGGTGGCATCTGCACCGACTGGCCATTTGGTTCGGATCACCCTCTGTGGGATGGCTCCAGGGGCTCCCATGCCTGGGCACTGGTCTTAGGTAGCCACCGGTGGGTCTTGTCAAGAGGATCCAGGAGGACCCAAGGCTGCCGCTTGCAAGAAGAGACCAGGCTCTGGACAGGCAGCACCCCAGGTGGAAATTACTTTTCGGCCCACAGGAAGGACCGAGCCACCTGGTCTCTTGGCTTCCCTTGGCATATGAATCCACGTGCCCTGAGGAGACCGGGCTTCTAGCCGGTTCAGGAACCAACAGCTTTAAACGGTCAGGACACTCCTCACTGAGAAGGCACTGCTGGCGCCAGCCCATAAGCATAGAGACCACAGAGCTCCACACACTTGATGATACCTATTAACATTTAGTGTCAGACGTGTAGATAGCACCTTTTCATCCCAGACAGAAATTTGAAATGGCACAGCGAAGACACTCATTTCAACTGCTCAGACCGTTGCTTTGGAATCACAAAGCCAGTCAAGAGAGGCCTCAGGAGTGAAGTCCGCAGCCCGGAAGGACCACTGGCTGTGCCAGGAAGGTAAGAGACAAAGCCGCCTCCCGGGGACTCGACACCGCCTCCCACTACTGTGCCTTTTCCAGATGGTCTTTGATGATCAGGCCCCAGGGATCGGGGAGGTGAGAGGTTTCTTATACCCCGAGAAAGCCAAGTATTCTGCCCATGTTCCTTGTACCTGAAGAGAAACTGCCTCAACTAAAGCGTGTTTGTTTGTGGAATAATCAGTGGGAAGGATGGGGAAGATAAATAGTCTGTCTCCCAGCTACATTCCTCCTGTGACTCCGCGGAGATGCTCGCAAACATCTCGGAGCCTCGTGCTTCACGGGCTGTGAATGCTAGTTAGCTACAGAAAGGGGACGCGTGTCGCTCTGGGAGGAAGGATGCTGTTGGCCTTTATTAATTTCCAGACTACTGTTCACAGGCTCCACAGTGTCCACACAAACAAACCCAATGTCAGGGAAGATTTTTCTAGAGAGCAAAGAAAAGCAGAAGCCATAGGAGGGTTGCTAAGTCAGCCTTGAAGATCAAACTATGCCTATCTGCCTGGAGACAGAGAGGATTAAGTAATTAGGTAATATTTATAAAGGGTGAAAACGACAGCCAGCCCCTGGTGTCTGTTAGCACCATCCGCTCAGGAGCTCTGAGGCCTAACAGCAGTTGTCTCTGGAAGCATCTTGACACCAGTGCTTGCCATGTTAAGTGCCTCCGTTCTCTGCTTTTGGGTGTGGTAGAGTGTGTGGTAGAGTGCTTGTTCCTTGGGAAGGAGAGGAAAGCCCTCTTTCCATGCTTTTTTGAGACGAACACTTCCATCCAAGTAGTTGATGGTAAAAGTAGGAGATGGCATCCCGAATCTCAGGGGCCTCTATGATTGCAGGGCCTGGGAGTGGTGTGGAATCCTACCCCAAATGTCAGTGCACAGCTATGCTCCTCCCATGAGAGGACCTTGCCTGGCCTAGATCATAAATGCCTCGACTGTGCCAACCCTTGTGGCAAGAATCGTTTAATTCCTGGCCACCTGGCATGTATGGATTAGCTTAGTCCATCCAACCATCTTTCCCTCCTTCCCCTCCATCCACCTACCCGCCCATCCACCCACCCATCCACCCACCCATCCTTCCATCCATCCATCCATCCATCCATCCATCCATCCATCCATCCATCCACCCACCCCTCATTCATCTAGTTAAATATTGATTGATGAGCCAGCAGTGAGCCCTGCACCTTCTCTCTAACAAAAAAGAAATAAAAAGACAGTCTCACCCTTTATGAAGCTTGTGTGGTGGTGGGAGAGCTAGACATTAGGGGGAGAAATATACAATGGAATGTAAAACTCCAACTGTGATAAACGTGAAAGAGAAAGGTACTGGCACACTGTTACAAGCAGTTGGGCCAAGGCAGCCAGGAAACTTACATGGGGAAGGTACCCGAGAGCTGGGCTATGGAGGCTGAGGAGGGGTGTATTAGGCAAAGAGGTGAGGCAATGGCCTTCTAGGCAAACGGTAGAGGCTGCTAGGACTGGGGATGGGGGTGAACTGAAATGCACGATACCAAGGGAAGTGAAGTGCAAGATGGGGCTGGGGAGGGGGCCTGGACGTGGGCACCATGTAAGGATTGTGGATTTCACTGCAAAGGTTTGAAGAAATTCCAATAGCCTGGGTTTCCATTTCTACCAGGAAGAGAGCCTGGTCGCCTTACTTTGAAATGTGTTTCCAGTGATCATGTCACATATAATAGTTTATCCTGAGCATACAAAGAAGCCACTGCTGACCTACAGACAAGAAAGTGTAATTATTTGCAGAGAACCTTCCATGTCCCAGGCTCTGTACTCTTTGTTCCCTAAATTATTTTATTTTAAAGGTCAAAGCCAAGGACGGGGTTGTGATTATTATTTCTATTTTACAGACAAAGAAGCCAAGACTTGGGTATTAACTTGAGCAAGGGTGCACAGGAGTAAATGGTTTGGAGTCCAGGTTTGGTGGACTCCAAAATCTATACTTTTACCCATCACTTTATATTGTCTCCATTCATTCATCCATTCACTCGTTCATTTCATGAGTGAAAGATGATTATCCACCCACTATGTCCAAGGTACTCTGTCAGACTCTGTTGATCCAAGGATGCACAACACCCTCAGCCTAGGAGACCCCAGTGTCCAGATCAAGTGGGTGCACTGGCCCACCCAGGGAATGGCCCTCTGATCAAAGACTCTGTAGCTTGTGCCCTAAGCACCAAAGAAACCTCTCCAAAACAAGCCAAGCAAATAAAGTCAGAGACCAGTGATTCCTTTAAGATAATAAACTTGATGTGTAGGAAGAATACCCAATCCCCACAAGTATGTTTATTTTTGAAGCTCTTTTGTTCAGAGAGGGCGTAATACAATGTGTTGTTCAAGCCACCTCATGACATTTAAAACAAAGGGGCCACTGCTTGAAAATTCATTTTGAAGCTGGCAATCCCTTGGAAAAAAGAAAGACTGCTGCCTTTGGGCATATGAAAATTCTGCTTTGCATCTCAACTCTGCCACTTCCTGGCTGAGAGGCTTTGGAGGCTCCCTTGCTCTGAGTCTCCAAACCCTCACATCTGTTAAGGAGAAACAATACCAGTACATTTCTCTTTCTGCTCACCTCCACCCATTCTCCATTCCAACGATTAGTAAATCTCAGAGGCTCTATTCCAAAATCCATTCCTAATGGATCACTTCTACCTCTACCAGGATCATCATCATGCCACCACTGTTATCCACAGGGACTATTTCTTATTTGTCACCTCCTGGTCCTGCAAATTATATCCCAAGTCCTCTGCAAACATTTTTCACATAGTAGAGAGATGGGTTTAAAAACCTGTTCAGATCATTCCATAGTCCTTTTTTGACCCTCTAAGGCTTCCCACTGCCATAAGAATACCAAGAGGGAAAAAAAAAAAAAAAAAAAGAATACCAAGAGAAGTGTTTTCCGAACTTGACCCTTGCCCATCTCTCCATGCTGGTTCCCATGCCTCAGGGCCTTTTCAGATGACCTTCCACTCTAAGAATTTTGCAGGGCTGGCTCTTTACCACTTTGTGCCCTACCCAGGGAAGATCTCTTCCCCACTGCCTCCCCAAACTCCACTGCTCTTAGAATACTACCTGATTGGATCTTCAGAACACTGAAACTTTATCATTGTCAGTGGACTTGTTTATTTCTTTCTCCCCATTAAAACATAGCTCCATGATGAGGGACTCTTCTCCCGGTTACCTTTATTTCTAGTGCCTAGAACTTATTCATAGCACATACTCAACACATATTTGATAAGTGAAAAGTAAAATGAAAAGTGGCCGAGACTATTTTCAGGACTAAAGACAACATATGAACGTAAAAGCCAGCATAGCCATTTGGCACACTGAAAGATCCCCATACTGGGGGCACCTTGGTGGCTCATTCGGTTAAGCGTCTGACTCTTGGTTTCAGCTCAGGTCATGACCTCAAGGTTTCGTGGGCTCAAGCCCTGTGATGCGCTCTGCGCTGAGAGTATAGAGCCTGCTTGGGATTCCCTCTCTCTCTGCCTCTCTTTCCGTCCCTCTTCTGCTCATGAACGTGCACACACATGTGCGCTCTCTCTCTCTCTCTCTCTCTCAACAAACAAATAAATAAACATTTAAAAAAACCCCACATAACCCGTTTAACCAGAGGTGCTTTGGGCATAGCTTCTGGAGTCAACAAGCTCTCAAAAGGTGGATGAAGATGGCTAACATATGAAAAGAAATTCACTGGCTATACAACATAAGCAAAAGAGGTTAATGCTACATTAAATGTCTGTGAATATTAACTTCAGGTCAACCAACCAAAGGCAACTTGTAGCAACTCTCAGATTTACATAAAGTGACAGTATTCATGGGATGCCAAAGCAGGCAAACATGTCTGATACAGCATGGACATGACCTTCAAAAGTATGAGAACCTCAGAGGCTGAAGAATCCTAAACACAGCCCTACTTTTTTGCCTTCTTTTGAAACGACTCCTCAGGTCAAAAAGCAATGGCTAATGACAGTTATTTTTACAAGAAGGCGGTTAAAAACACTCCGTTTTTAAAAGTGTTAAAAATGTGTTTTTCTTAGCACTTTTCTGTGCTGGAAGTTTCTGGAAGGAACAAGATAACTTTTTGGAAGAGTTTCTGGGAGGACAGCTGCCTACAAAGGAATTAAACACTCATATGAGAGCTTCTTTTAATAAGATAAAGTAATTCTAGCTCATTAATTTGGTATGTAGAAATGATTAAACTGAAAATAGAACAACATTAATATTTTCTCCCCAAATAGCAGAAAACATAATTTTCAATGTCAAAATTTTTAAAAGCAATCATGTCTGTGCTTCTTTGTTTGCTAATCTGGGTGCATAATGGAATGCTCTTTCTCAATGTATTTGGATTTAAAATAGGCCAGTTACTGAAACATTCTCACACAGTCATATATGTTCTTAAAAACTGCTTTGAACCAACACAGGAAGCAATCTTCACCACTGAAAATGTAGCTGCACGAGAGATCCCTCCATCAGCAGAAGCGAAAGACCATTCTTCAGAAAAACATGGCGTCAGCTTAGGAGACTAGAGGGCCCAGTGCCCTCACCATTTCCTTTGCTTTTATTACATTATGCAGTGTCACTTTAATTAAGCCATCAAATCATATTATCAGATCAAGTGGTTTTGATTCCACTGTGGCTTGAACAGGTTTTGTTAAATTAATAAACCATATGTTTCGTGTTGTTGGAAGGAAAGTTATTTTTCCTCCGTTCACTGTTCCAAAAGTCTTCACAATAGACCGTATTCAGCACTTAATCACTGAATGCTCTTCCATGTGTCCGGGATGTGCTGCGGAATAACTGAAATGACAGCCCATTAAATCCTAAAGTCTGTCCAAGTTATTTACCGACAAAGGGCAGAGTGGAGAATTGGATGTCCCTTGAACAATCCACCAAGCCTAAATATTGTTTCCATTTACTGGAACTTAAAGCTTTCTATTTTTTATGGATGACATCCATTATAAGTCTTTCTTCAGCAACAATACAATATTGAGATGACTTTTACCCCCTTTCCTTTGGTGTTGTACATGGCCATGCATCTAGTGCTGGCACTGAAAGCCTTGATTCTGTTTTCTCTATGCCAGTATGTCCAATCATCCTGACAGCAGGGCAAGATGGGGGCACATTAACTCAGGCACTCCTCACAGGCTGCTCAATGAATACCAGTTAATGATCACAGCCAGGGGAATGAGGGAGGGGCAGGGCTGTAATCACTCCACTGAGGCTCTCTTACACCTTGGCTGTGAAAGATGACCAGGTATTAAGGTGTCTTGCTAAGTGGTTGGTTACTGAGTTAATAAATCTCTAATTGGCCCTAAGGTCTTGCAGTGGAATGGAAAAGTAGAACCAACCAATGCCTCATGGTTGTGGTCAGAGCCATCTTTGAGACAGAAAATATTTACCTTAAACTAAGCCTATGACTGAGTTTTGCCATCTTACTTTGAGCCACCCTCTCAAGCACCAGTTGGTAAATCTGGCCTGCTGCTGGGGCACCTGGGTGGCTCAGTTGGTGAAGCATCTGACTTCGACTCAGGTCATGATCTCATAGGTTCATGAGTTCAAGCACTATGCAGGGCTCTGTGATCATAGTTCAGATCCTGGAGCCTGCTTCAGTTTCTGTGTATCTCTCTTTCTCAGCCCCTCCCCTGCTCATGCTCTGTCTCTATCTCAAAAATAAATGAATGTTAAAAAAAAATTTTTTTTAAATCTGGCCTGCTGCTTATTCTTATAAATAAGGTGTTTTGGGAAGACATTTTCTACACACCCATTCATTTGTATATTGTCCATGGCTGCCTTCATGCCAGAGAGGCAGGGCTGAGTAAATGGCCTCTATCTGGTACTTAACCAAGAAAGCTTATTGACCCTTCTCTTCTGTAATTAATTTATTTTTCTTTCCTCTCTGATCATAGCACAATAAATGCAGAGCTGCATAATCAATACTGTAGCTCTCTTAGGCACTGGAAGTTTCCAATAATAATCAGATAGAGAATGCCAACCAGACAGGCTTTGGTTTTTTTTTTTTTAATTACCAGAAGATTACAGAGCGCCATCCTTCTCTTTTTGAAATCTTTTTTTTTTGCAGAAGGCTAGAAAAGAGACAGGGATTCTTCCTTTGTATTGGGAATCTCTACTGCATAAATGTCTAAGGTCAACAGTCTAAGCCCTCTAGGCTGCCTGCTGATTGCCAGCATCTGCGCCTGGCTTTTGGCCCATAATGCCATGTAATTACTTGAATTTTCTTGGGGGGAAAAAGGAGGAGCATGTGTTTAGGTAGACTGTGATTCCATGAAATGTGCATTTAAAAACAAACAAGGACTTCAATAGTCAGTGGAGAAATGCGAATCAATACTACTTCACATCCACTGGGGTGGCTAAAATTTAAAAAAAAAACAAAAACAAAAAAAAACCACATAGCAAGTGTTGGGGAGGAAGAGCAGAAATCCTGTACCCTGCTGCTGGGAATGTAAATGGGTACAGTGGATTTGGAAAATAGGTTGGCAGTTCCTGTGAACTTTAAAAGTGGAGTTGCCCTATGACCCAGCAATTCTACTCCTAGGTATAATCCAAGAGAACTGTAAACATATGTCCACACGAGAACTTGAACATGAATGTTCACTGCAGCATTACTGACAATAGCCAAAGAGTAGAAAAAATTCAATTTTTTGTCAATTGGTAAGCAGGTAAGCAAAATGTGGCATATCTGTACAATGATATATTACTTGTCCATAAAACAGAAAATTCTGATACATATTCCAGGATGGATGAACCTTGAAAATAGTATGCTAATATTATGCTAAAAGAAGCCTGAGATAGGGGAGCCTGGGTGGCTCAGTTAAGCATTCGACTTCAGTTCAGGTCATGATCTCATGGCTTGTGAGTTCGAGCCCCACGTTGGGCTCTGCTGACAGCTCAGAGCCTGGAGCCTGCTTCAGATTCTGTGTCTCCCTCTCTCTGCCCTTCCCCTGCTCATGCTCTCTCAAATATAAACATTAAAAAAATTTTAAAAAAAGAAATGAATGTTATAGTATGAGAATTAAATATCAATAAAGCTGTTACTAAAAAAAAAAAACAACAAATAGGTTTTATTGCTACTGAGCGATAAAAAGGAATATGCCCACGATACATGCTACAACACGGATAAATCTTAAAATCCTAACGTCAACTGAAAGATTAAAGCAGATCAGAGAGAGGTTGCTTGAAGATGAGGATAGAAGAAAGAAGTGACTGCAAAGGGTCATGAAGAAACTTTTTGGGATGATGAAAATGTTTTAAACCTGGATTACATAGTTACATAACTGTAACTAGACATTCAGTAAAAATTATTGAATCGTACATTTACAACCGCTGAATTTTACAGCATGTACATTATCCCATTAAAAAAACAACAACCAGGAAACCCTGACAGACTGTTAGCAGAAGTGTAACCCAGTATATATAGTCATTCTGTAACTAACCAAATCTGAACACCTGTGTGGACTCTGGGCTGCCGCCATTTTACCCCCAGGTTCATACCCAGTAGAGAGGTGTCCACATGCTCATCAAAAGGCATGGTCGAGAATTTTCATCATCACCAAAATGTGGAAATGATCCACACACTCAACCTGGATTTATTTTAAGAATTGGATTATCTTTGAAGAACAAACCACACCTATATGGAACAGCACAGATGACCCTCTGAACCACTGCACAGCTAAACAAAAGCAAGGCACAAAAAAGGACAGAATGGATCATTCTATTGCTATGAAACTGAGCAACCGGCAAAGCTAATTCACGGTCCCGGTCACTGTCAGTGGACAGTGACTATGAAGAAGGAGATGGAGGCGTTCCTGGGAAGCTGGTGGTGTTAGCTTCCTGACCTGGGTGTTTGCTATTTAAGTGTATTCGGTTTGTGAACCCCCATCAGGTTGTGCATGTATTATGTGTGCACTTTTCCATTCTGTTACATTCCAATAATATGTCTAAACAAATAGGACTGTACTTACATCTTTCTCAGCCTCTACAATGATCAAAAAGCAATTTTATATTCACGTGTGTTACGAGTCAGCAATAGACCCTAGGATAATTGCCACAAAGCCTTGTAGAATGAAGAACTGATTCCCTATATTTGAGGATGGGTCCGCGGCTCTGCTCCAATTCAGAGAAAGCCCACTCCAAAGATCTTGTTCCCTTTGACAATTTAATCCAACAGAAATCATGATCTTCTCTAACTCTTTTGGGTAATAATGGCCATGCATTCCTCTGCACAGGTGATAGATCATATACTCAGCTCATTCAAAACAATTCTTTTAATGTGTATTTATTTATTTTTGAGAGAGACAGACAGACAGAGAAAGAAAGATTATGAGAGGAGACGGGGCAGACAGAGTGGGAGACACAGAATCCAAAGCAGGCTCCAGGCTCCGAGCTGTCAGCACAGAGCCCAATGCAGCACTTGAATCCACAAGCTGCGGGATCATGACCTGAGCCGAAGTCGGACGCTTAACTGACTGAGCTGCCCATCCGCCCCCAGGGTTCAGCCCATTTTTTAGCAAAAAATCTTTAGAATTGTCATAACCTCAGCAATTCTGAGCTACCAGATCTAGCACTCACTTGTGACATAAATTCGTCATCCCCTACACATCCTTGGCTTTGACCTCTCACAAAATACTCAATCCCTAAGAGATTCTTCTTTTCCCAAGCAAGTTCTCTTGGGAGAAAGCTTTTGAGATTGGTCGTTTTCTTTATTTTTAGCTTGGTTAATAAACAAAATGAGTCCAGGCAAGGTTTGCTATGTCAGCCAACCGAAGACGGGTTACAGGTTTGCGTGCTTCCTAACCCTCTCATTGTTCCCAGCCAACAAACGATGCCCTGGACAAAGCGTCGGCTCCAAATTACTTGAATCTCAAGCGTTTCTTGACGAGATCTGGCCACACTAGCGTCTCTCACCGTCCTCAGACAAAATCACACAGACAGGAAGGAAATGATCACATCCTTAAGCTCCTTTTCCTATTCTTTTAGCTCCTTTTCAGATATATGAGCCTGAAAATGGGCTCATTCTTATCATCAAAGTGCACATCAGCGCAGTTATTTGTGGACTATAATCGCCTTCCCCATACAAATTCCCCCTTTGTTTCTAAAGGTCATATGCCAGCAAACCAGTCCTTATTATTGGGGGTGGAGACACTCTTGAAACAAAACATTCCCGTGTAACTTACCCCACTAAAAATGCCACAGCCTGTGTCCAGTGTTGACAGGTGACATCAGCCTTTCCCTTTCTACCCAAGCTCACAATTCTGAGGAGAGCGCTGGCTTGGGAAAGAGCTAGCTCTTCACACCCAAAGAAAATTCCTTCTTCTTCCTTCCTGCTTTCCAAGTATTGGAACTTTGATCAGCCTTATTCTCTGGGTGTTTCCTGAGCTCTAAGTCACAGTGAGGACAAGTCACAGAGCCTGAAGTTGAGCCGTGAGGGTAGAATCAGACTTTTTCGTTTCCCGGGAGAGGAATATATATTCAGTTCATAAGAGAAGGTCGAAATGGAGAGGAAGAAGATGCCGGAAAACAATAAACTCATGTGTATCAGATATGGGAAGCAAATTGTAAAATAATGGCTTAAAGAGGCGCCCGGGTGGCTTAGTCGGTTAAGTGTCCGACTTTCGCTCAGGTCATGATCTCGCGGTTCGTGGGTTCGAGCCCACGTCGGGCTCTGTACTGACTGCCAGCTCAGAGCCTGGAGCCTGTTTCAGAGTCTGTGACTCTCTCTCTCTCTCTCTCTCTGACCCTCCCCCGCTCATGCTGTCTCTCTCTCTCTCTCTCTCTGCTAGAAATAAATAAAACATTAAAATATTAAAAAAAAAAAAAAGGTCACATGCTGTCTGGGGGGGTAGAGAGCCTGAGGGGGAGGTCTTGCTTGGTGTGGAGGTGGGTAAGGATGCTGCAGAGTGGAGTGCGGGGGGTGAGTCAAAGGTGCGGGTGCCTGAGGCCCGAGACGACGTCCTGATCCCAACGGGGGGATGGGGAAAAAGTAAGACTCCCCAAAGCTTTTTTTAGACGTTAACTTGTTAGAGTTGATGTTACGAGGCAAAAATACCAACAGAATGACTGACACATCACTAGTCAAAAGGGCAGTTTCGAACATACAGCTATTTAACTGAAGTTATTCCCATAACTGCTTCTATTTATCACCCAGACAAGTCTCTTTTAGCAGAGAAACATATGCTCGTCGCACCAAGTTCCAACTCTTGGCTCGGGTGGAACTCCTTTTAATTTAAAGTAACTTATGACGAGGAATCTTGCTCTGGGCAAGAGCCCTCAACCCAAGAATACCTTTAGAGGCCTCGGTCCCCAGGGGGTTTTCTAAGAAGTCTGTCACGTCAGGGTTCCAGGCATCGCGGACCGCAGACTTGGACACCACTCGGTCATTGAGATCTTGCTGTGGCCGGAAGTTATTTCTCAGATACTCCACCGACTTGACGTGGTCTTGTTGTTCCGTGGTGAAGATGGAATAAAAAGCCTCGAGCTGAACAGAGAACCAGAGAGGGAAGGGGCGGAAAAAAAAAAGACCACTGATGAGAAAAGCTGTGTGGTACCACGTGGGGGTGGTGGTGACAAGAACAGCAAATGCTAGGATTTGCCCAACGCCGAGTGTGACACACCCAGCAGACACGGGTGCCTGGAGTTACTGCCAACAGGCTTATGTGGCTGCGCTTTCTGTCCTGCGAGCGAACCAGGAGAACATTCCTCCAGAGGGCTGCACGCGACTCTTTTAGTTGGTGTCTCCGAAAAGAGTGCCAGTCTTTCTGCTGTGCCCGCAAGCTGGGGAGGAGCACAAAGCTGTGGTCAAACTGGTGGGGTCTGGAGCAAGGCTGCCTGGATGGAAATTCTAGCTCCACAGCTCAACCGCTCTGTGGCCCTGAGAAAGTTGCTTAACTGCTCTGAGCCTCAACGGTTCCTCAGCACAGCAGTGATAATTATAGCGGCATCCACCCCGACCGCGTGTGTGCCAGGACTAAATGAGATAATCCGTGTGCAGTGCTTAAAACAGTTCCTGGCACAAAAGACTCAAATAAATACTAGTGATTTAATTCTTACTAAGCACCTTCTTACATACGTACTAGGGATCCAGAACAGCAAAGCTGCTAAGGCTGAAGGCTGTTAGAGGCATGGCTTGCGAAGTAAACTGCCCAATTTCAACACTTACCAGATGGGCAACCATAGGCGAACTATTAAAGCTTTCTGTAACTCAAGTTTCCATATCTGTAAAATAGACCTATGACTAGTAGCTATTTTATAAAATTCTTGAAAGGATTAAAATGTCTCGACAGTATTTGGCAGCCAGTAAGCCCACAGTAAAAGTGAGCTGCTATCATTTTTACTAATAATACTAAAAAATACTTTTCATAAGATTACGGGCCAAACTCTTAGGGAAAAGCAAAGAAAAAACAATTAGGACTCCAGGGTCAAACATCTATTTTCAAAAAGGATTCTCTGTGGCTCTCAATCTTCTGTTCATTAAAAAAAAAAACAAAGTAATTTTAGTGGCACCTGGCTGGCTGAGTCCGTTAAGCATCTGACTTCAGCTCAGGTCATGATCTCACAGTCCATGAGTGTGAGCCCCACTTTGGGTTCTGTGCTGACAGCTCAGAGCCTGGAGCCTGCTTCTGATTCTGTGTCTCCCTCTCCCTCTCTCTGCCCCTCCCTTGCTCACTCAATCTCAATCTCTCTTTCAAAAATAAACATTAAAAAAATTTTTTTAAAGGATTAAACAAAAAGCAATTTTACGATGTAAGAAGAATGAAGCTAACATAGGGTGCCAGAGTTCTGTTCCCAGTGGACCAGAAAGTTATCCTGGTCACCAAAGAAATTAAGTTAATCTAAAATGTCCAGCCATGGAAAAAACTAACACCTGAGGGAAGAAAATGGAATGAAAAAGAGAGACACTGAATGAACTCTTTCTGGACCATTTGGCTACCTGAATACCAACTCAGAATGCTTTCTCAGGAGAGACTTACGATGTAAATGATATTAGATGCTTCCCAAGTAGGCGCTGACTGGGTGCCCTAGACTTTGGGGGACAAGAAGGGCATCAATACCAATGTGTAAAATAAACAAGAACAATATGACCAGTTTCTGTCTACCCCTGCTGACCCCGCCTTTTTTTTTTTTTTTTTTAAGTAAGCTCCATGCCCAACATGTGGCTTGAACTCACAACCCTGAGATCAAGAGTCACATGCTCTACTGACTGAGCTGGCCAGGCCACCCTAATCTGGGTTTCTGGAGGGTCATCTCGAAGCCTGGAACTAACCCCAATGTTTCTCAAACCGCTTCAGAGAATGTCCCCAGAACAGACCAGTTTGATCTGAAACCAGTTTGATCAAACAAGTTTGCTCTCTCTCTTTGCGTGAGAGAGCAATGATCACAGTGACCATAGCCAAGGAAAATCATTTACACACCTGGATTCACCTATCAGCCCACCTCCCCTCCAATTCTCCTGCAAATGCAAAGTGATAATAAACCATGAAATCTTTCCTGATTTTTCATCAAGGTAATAGAGTCGGGATGGTATCTCAACTAGCCCAGAGGCAAAAGTAGCCTAGTACTGTGGTATTCCCAGTCTCTGCCAGTCACGTAACTTCTAAATAACTCATATGGCGGCTATTCGGAATTGCCTTCTTTCTCATTCTTCCTTCTGATGCTCCTTCTTTATTTACAGTGAAGAGAGAAGGGCAATAAAAGCAGAAAAATTAAGAACACTGAACTGTTTACTCTGCCAAAGGGGACCCACTCAGACACTGGAGGTATTGAAAAAATCAAATTGCCCCAACTTGGTAATGTATATGCTCCTTGTAGGGCCGCCCAAATCAGAACAGAACATGAGAGAAGTTTCAGGTTTTTTCTCAGAGAAAATATCTTAAAATTACATGGAAGAAATGAACAAAGACCCTCTGGAGACGATCTAGGGAAAGACCAACCAAAATGATTATAAGGACGGAGGATAAATCCCATGTGGGAAGGCTAAAGGAAGGGGAGTTGTTTAGCCTGAAGAAAAGGCAAATTAGGAGTAATTTGATGAAAGGCCCTCATATGTGGAAGGTGCTGAACACCTCTTCTCCATGTCCAGAGAAGGCCAAGAAAAGGCAACTGGTTTAAATTAAAGCCTTAGAGATGTGAGTCGAATAAAAAGGAAGAATTCCTTAACATTCAGTGTTATTTATGTTATTTATTTATTTTTTTTGATGGCCGGGCTGCCATTCATAGCCAGGTAGACAGGAAATCTTCTGGAAGAGTGGCCGTCTGTCCTGAAATAGTTTCATCTCCGAGAAGCCAGGAAAGGATGGCCTTGGAGACTGTCTCAGCAATCCGACTCTAAGATTTGTTTATTCTCTAGAAGACTTGCTTCTTTTCACAGCTAGCATTTAGTTCTCTAAAAAGTTTATTTCTGATGCCTCAGGAAAGAATTAGTCATGTAACTGTAAGAAGAGGCAGGTTCTGAATTTAACACAAAAATGCTTTTGCTTAAATTGCTTTTACAGCTTAATGACATGCTATGGCTTAAAAGCTCGGCAGCTTCCTTGTCATTAACTCAACTTGCCCAAAGATTTCCAAGGGAGGATGTGACGGCTCTCCGAGTGAACTGATGACCTGCATGATATTATATTGTCAACTGGATCATAGCTTCACTTGACAGTCGCACAAAAGAGGAAAAGGAGGTCAAGCTTAGCAGACTCATCAAATGTCCTTTGGTAGGTTGGCAGCATTCACTAAAACCCTGTCATTCCTCTAAGTTCAATGAAAATCGCCAGTGGCCTCCCTTGTTGGTATCTGGCATGTTTGGCCATTGAGTGGAAACCACCACGATCCTTGGATTGGCAAAGGGCATCTATGTTTTCACTTCTGCAGGTGAGCAGTGATACTCTAGGTGAGAAATCCACTGGCAAATCATTACACAGCTACTGCGGATGGTCCCTTGACCCTTCCCCTTGCCTTGTGACCACACTCGATAAAGGTGAGCCCGACCACCACCTGGACCTTCACTTTTGCAATCCACGTGGCACCGTTTACACAGACTACAATGAGAAGGTGCCCTTGAGGACCCTACAGCATGGCAGCACTCAGCTGCCTAACACGGAAACCACAGGATAAACTGTCAACCCTTCGCGATCTGGCTAATAGTTGCGCAGAAATCTTTTAAAGATGTACATGAGAACCCATCACGCCTCTGTTCCAAAAAGGTCCCGGGCCTCCAATTCTAATGTGGGACCCTAATCGTATCTCTTACTCTTGCTATCTGGGTTCAAAACCCTGTTTTTAATCCCCACTTGCTACATGTGTAAACTTTGGTCAAAACATCTGATGTTTCTGTCCTTCGGTTTTCTTTTCTTTCTTTTTTTTAAATCTTTATTTACTTTTTTTTTTTTTTAATTTTTAATGTTTTATTTATTTCTAGGAGAGAGAGAGAGACAGCGTGAGCAGGGAGGGTCAGAGAGAGAGGGAGTCACAGACCGAAATAGGCTCCAGGCTCTGAGCTGGCAGTCAGCACAGAGCCCGACGCGGGGCTCGAACCCACGAACCGCGAGATCGTGACCCAAGCAAAAGTCGGACGCTTAACCGACTAAGCCACCCGGGCGCCCCTAAATCTTTATTTACTTGTAAGAGAGAGAGAGAGAGCACAAGAAGGGGAGAAACAGAGAGAGAGGAAGACACAGAATCTGAAGCAGGCTCCAGGCTCTGAGCTGTCAGCACAGAACCCGAGGTGGGGCTCGAACTCAGGAACTGTGAGATCATGACCTGAGCTGACGCTTAACCGCCTGGGCCACCCAGGCGCCTGGTTTTCTTACTGGACAACAGAGATGACATCAATACCTTCCCCATGTGGTCCTTATTCCTATTAAACGAGTTACTATATATAATGTGTTTGGAATAATTCCTGGCATACAGTCGATATTCACGAAGTATTATTACCATTACTATTAATCTTGTTTTATGAGGAATGTGGGGACTATGACTGTATTACATATGCTTCTAAAAACTGTAAGATGTTCTATGTGCTTCTTCCTTCTTCCTCCCTTATACTGTGTATTTATCCAACTCATTATGCGATAGGTACTTTGTTATGGAATTTATAAACATTACTTTGGTTTCTAACTTGTTTTAGTTTAAAATGATAACATTAGGGGCATGTGGGTGGCTCAATCGGTTGAATGTCTGACTTCAGTTCAGGTCATGATCTCAGGGTTCGTGAATTCGAGCCCTGCACTGGGCTCACTGCTATCAGCCTGTCAGCACAGAGCCCACTTCAGATCCTCTGTCCCCAACTCTCTGTCCCTCTCTGCCTCTCTCTGCATTCTCCCCAAAATAAATAAATATTTTAAAAATTTAAAAATTAAATAGTAACATTAAAGTAGCATTATTAACAACACTATTATATCATTAACACCAGCAGCTACTATTTATTGAGTGTTTATCACATGCAAGGCATTGTGATAAAAGTTTTCCTTACTCCTGAAATATTGTTGCACTATAGGCTAACTTGGATGTAAATTTAAAAACATAAATTAAATAAAAATTTGTTATCAAAGAGTGTTATGTGCTTTCCTTTAATTCTCTTAGAAATCTCATAAGGTTGGTGGTATTGTCGTATCATCACAATTATTTTTGGCTGATGAGGAAACTGGGCTTAGAGACTTGACGTCATTTGCCCAAGATCACAGAGGAAACGAGAGTTGAAGTGAGGATTAGAAACCTAGGTCTGTATGACTCTATCATGCTCTCAGCCACTTCCTGTCACACGCAGAATAGGCCTGCAGCATTATTCACCAAAAAAGTAACATTGTGGGACGCCTGGGTGGCTTAGTCGGTTAAGCGTCCGACTTTCGCTTAGGTCATGATCTCGCGGTTCGTGGGTTCGAGCCCCGCGTCGGGCTCTGTGCTGACTGCCAGCTCAGAGCCTGGAGCCTGTTTCAGTCTGTGACTCCCTCTCTCTCTGACCCTCCCCTGCTCACACTGTCTCGCTCTCTCTCCTAGAAATAAATAAAAAAACATTAAAAAAAAAAAAAGGGTAACATTGCAATGGAAATACTGAAGGTGAAAATAGAGGTCCCCAATCTGTTCCTTTCAGCCGATCCTGAAAGACCACTCACGCAGGGCACCCGCCACTGGCAACAGAAATCTATTTGCACTTTTCTGTACTCGCGAAAGAAAGATCCCATGGCTCAACATAGAAGGAACTGGAAACCATGAGCAAGATGGCGGACACAGGGAAAAGCAGCGGTGCACCACAGAGAATCCACCCTTCTATTCACCTATTCTTTCCCAGAGGCAAGCAATAAACACACTTGGATTTATCTTCACTTTAATATAACTAATGAAGTCTTTATCATTTAGTAAAAATAAATGAAAGTTTTTATTTCTATAATGTAAAATTGACTTTTTAACTTTTGAAGTGAACATGTAAGACATTTCTTTCTTTTATCCCTGCTTGGGGAGTTGTAATTGCATTTTAACTGGTGCTGTTTCAAGAGCAATTTTAACCTTGAATTGCAAATGTGTTGGCTGGAAGTGTATATAAATCATTTCAACTTAGTTTTTATTATAAAAATATTACAGAGAATAATTAGTTTTTAATCTGTCGGTTCAAATCAAAGGAAAGTTGAAATCTATTCATGCTATTCCTGTGCACCAAGAGCTCTCGTCCGTGAGAGGTGGGGAAGGGACCATTGTGGCTGAAGGGGAAAAAAGAGAGAAAATCAAAAGTAATAGAATTATGAACCACTAAAAGGCTGATATGCACAATGTTTTATAGGATGGGTATATAATGGCAGTGAAACAAAGCCAGAGTCCATTATAAACATAATAATAAACTCCAGGGAAAGCATTAGGAACTGAAAGATCACACCTAAGGTCAGGGAGACACTTTAGCGTCACCACACATTTGAGGGGGGGAGAGGGCCGGCCGGGTTTTGCTGTCTCGTGATTAAACAAAAGTCATGGAATATCAATTCCTAATAGCCTGGAGCATCCAAAGTTTTACTTACTGAACCATGGCTGCAAAAATAAAATCCCAGAATAGCTAGTTAACTACATGGACACGTCCCTCCTGTAGCTGTAGATAGTTTTACGTGAAGGCAATGATAGAAAAAGCTTCCACAGAAAGACACGCATTAAACCATAATTACCAAAGAAAACTATCTGTTGGGATTAATAATGACACCTTCACCCCACTATTTATAAAACCTTCTCTATTCACACGCACTGTGCCTCATGCGGTGTCGGAAAAGAAACTGCCAGAATTCCTTAACTCATTAGCTGCTGTGGCCTTGAGGTAAACGTTGGGGCTGCACCAGCCAGCAGCCATATGCAGCTGTCGCACCAGAAATGCGGCCAGCTCCGTACGTTGAAATGACAATAATTTGGATATATTGGGTTGAATAAAATATAACATTACAGTGAGTTTCTCTCCAGTTTTTAATGTGGCTGCTAGGAAATTTTAAATAATGTATGTGGCTGGTGTTTTATTTCTACCAGACAATGTTGCCCCAGGGACTTGATGATCATGTAACAAAGCAACAAGGATCCCACCTACTATGTCCTGAGCATGTCCTGTAAGGCCAGGCACCAGTCCAGGTGTTTCACTCACATTCCATCATTTAATCTTTATAATGACTCCATGAAGTAGGTATATTATTGTCATCCCCATTTTACAGATGAAAACTGAGGCACAGAGTAAGATGCTGAGCAGCTCAGTAATCTGGCTGAAACATGGAGCCTGGAAATGAGACCCAGGGAGTTTGGCTTGAAATGGAACATGGTATTTTTTATTTTAAGTTGATTTGAGAGAGAGAGACAGAGAAAGAGAGACAGAGATAGAGAGAGAGAGAGGAAGAGAGTAAGCAAGAGAGAGAAAGAGACAGAGAAAGAGAATGCTAGCACGCATGAAAGGAGAGGGACAGAGAGAAAGGGGGAGAGAGAATCCCAAGCAGGCTCAGCCATGTCAGCGTGGAGCCCAATGTGGGGCTCGACTTGGGGCTCGAACTCATGAACCGTAAGATCATGACCTGAGCTGAAATCAAGAATTGGATGCTTAACCGACTGAGCCACCCAGGTGCCCCAGAATATGGTCTTAATTCCAAAAAGTCTCTCTGTTCTTTATGAAAGAGACAACATTGGTTTAAAAAAAAAAAAGTTATGCAAATAAACCTTTCCTATCCACTCCAGCTTATTGTTAGAAAAAAAACATCAAATATCCGAAAGCAAACAAACTAGACATCTTTCTATTTATTTACTGCTTTTTTGACAGAGGCTCTAAGAAGCACTTAAACAAAATTCATGCTAGGGAAAATTATAGGTAGTGTCATATTTTAAACGACAGGAAGCAAATAGTCCTGGAAAGGGAAGGTTGGGGTAGTTTCGAATGGCCAAAGCACCATCGTTTGAGAGGCACTATTCTAGAATAAAATACAACCTAGTACACTGAACTCAAATGATCATGCTCTCTGATGGATCATGAGCATAAGACAGGCACCATCTCAATGTGCTCCTCTTGTTCCTTTGATATCTGAGAGTGCCACCATTTTGTTTGGGTGACAACATCATGGCGTGATGTTTGCCTATTATTTATCGTAGATGTTTAGTGGAACCAACCACTGAAGCCACGATGACTGCCGGCCAACCAAGCCAACATGTGATTCCATTAGCAACACCGAGCTTAGATCTAGATTATCGCACGGGCCAGAGTCAGAGCTCACTGGCTACCTGGCCAGTTTGAACATCCAAGGAGGCTCACAAAAGAGGCAAAAGAAGTAGCTGGTCGCATCCAGAAGGCTTCAAAGCAATCCACACCATACAAGTCATCGTACAAGGGCCAACCACTGCATTTTATGGCGAACGCATTCTCGTCTTCACCGCCTACAGGCACCCACACCGCATACGGGAGAAGAGAACAGGAAACAGTCTTTGGAGAGAGGCAAGGAGGAAGAACTAGGAATGTTTGCTTTCTGTCAGAAGCAGACATGGGATTCTGTCTACTTGCTTTTCCGTACTGGCTGTCTGCCTTTCTGAAATGAACATTCTGTGCTAACTTCTGAAAGAATGTTGGCAGGGTCAGGGTGGGAAGGTCTGAAGTGATAATACTTGGATGGCTAATGGCTTCCTTTCCAAGGGCTGACACCGCCGTGACCTCCATGCAGTGCGCCAGAAAGGATTCGGTTTGGCCACATGAAAATGAGCTGTTTTCCTCCCGGGGGTGGGGTGGGGTGGGGGGTTAGGGAGGACAGAGGGGAGGAAAGGGGGGCAGAGGGGTGGGGGAAGGTGAGAGAGATGAATAAATGAAACTGTGTCTGAAAAAAGGATGATCTAAGGGCAGTTTCTAGGAAAGAACCTGGGAAGCCAGTATGATTCATTCATTTCTTCTCTATATTCTGGAAATAAAACTACCAACAGGGAAGTCGCAGAGCAAAACTTCCACCACTTCTTCTCTCAGAGGGTCCGGGCGGCAGGGAGTGAAGAGTAGATAGCTGTTAACCAAATACTTTCTAAGATCCCTGGTTACCAGGTGTCACAATGCTTCTAACTGACAACACTTGAGAAGACATCCAAGCCTACAATCAGCCTTTTGTTTGGACCCCTGAGATGTCAGAAATTCTAATAAGACCCAGTACTGAACAGTTACTACTCTTTTCCTCTCCTTCACAAGAGTCCTACCAAAAAAGTAACCAGACTTGCATCTCTTAACCTCATTTTCCCAAGCCCTTGTATCTTTGAAAACAAAAGCCCCTATCTTAATGGACAAAAAAGGATCCCTATCCAAAGTCCCCTGCCTCAACCCAGGGGACATATTTGACTTTGTTCTAATAAAACAATGCTGGCTTCACCATTTGGAAGAAAACTGGTTTGCTCATTCACTGTCTTCTTAAGGTTGGAGATCCTATACAGTGACCAAATTTCTAGTACTTCTTTTTTTCATCAGGGAAGAATTAAAAAGAAAAAAAAATTCTCAAAGTGAAATGTCAGTAGCAATGAAACCAAATAAGTCTGTTTGGCCTGACTTTGTTAGTGGGGTAATGTGTCTCTCAGGCACATAGCTCCTTCTACACCTGCTCCATTTACACCCAGAGGGATGCCACTTAGAGGTTTAGAATGTGACCTGGTGCCTCTGATGATTTATTTACAGATGGACACGTGACCCAAGGCCAGCCAAACTGTTGGGTAACCAACATCTATTCAGATCCATCTTCTCGAATACTTGAAATAGGACCCACACTATTGTCCGTCTGGTAGCTGACGCTGGTACTGGTACCATAACTGGCCAGGTAACCAGAAGAAACCAAACTGGGAGAGCGAAGGGATGAGAATTTTGTGGAATACAAAATTGCCCAAAGCTGCGGCAAAACTCCAAGATTTAAGATGCTGCGTGGCCCCTGAGAGACAGAGCGTGCTTCACCTCTAGTTACAATCTCAGGATGCTTCGACTACTGTTTCTTTAAAACGCCCCCTTACCTGATCTACTTTAAGTGGGTTTCTGTTTCTTAAATACAAAACGGACCTGACCGGGACACCATCCGACTCTATTTCCCCCAGTCTCTGTTCTATACTCTCTGTCCTTATTTGGAAAATCTTTGGACTCTTCCCCATGGCTGCCAGGCCCACAGTCTGGTTGCCCGTGTTCAGTTTTATCACTGAGATTATCATATAATTCCAGAACTTTCACTTGTCCACTACAATATCCCTTATTACACTGTTACACTCTGGGAAGATATTTCTATGAGCAGCTCTGATAAGAACCTTCCATTTTTAGACCATTCTGGCTAATCGCTCAAACCCCCTTTCTTATAAATCCTACCCATTGTTGCTGGCTCTCTTTTCTGAAATTATGGAGAAGAAACATAATCTTCTTCTTCCTCGGCGCATGTTATATTTCAACGACTCACGTATCTCCCCTCTGAGAATTTTCTTCTATCTATTACCCTTCATAAGGGGATTCCAAGGTGCCCCGTCCCTTCTCACTCCCACCCGCCTGGTGGCTCCTCTTCTTCTGACATGGCCCCCAATGCCATCTGCACTTTACCAGTTTCTAAATCCATCCTCCAGTGAAGTCAGCCCAGGCCGCACCCAGCGAGAAGCAGGTTCCTGTGGTGCTCCCCAATGTGGGTTTTGGAGTCAGACAAACCGGGGCTTGGTTTCTGGCCTCACCATTCACTAGCCATGAACTCTTTCTTGGGCATGTTACCCAGTCTCTCCAGGCCTCGATGATGTTACGTGTACCATCTTAGTGCAAGATACATCCCTCAACCGTGTTTGGCCACTAAGTTAGCTACATCAAAAGTATCTGGGGGCGCCTGGATGGCTCAGTCGGTTGGGTGTCCAACTTTGGCTCAGGTCATGATCTCATGGTTTGTGGGTTCAAGCCCTGCGTTGGGCTCTGTGCTGACAGCTAGCTCAGAGCCTGGAGCCTGCTTCAGATTCTGTGTCTCCCTCTCTCTCTGACCCACCCTGCTCATGCTGTCTCTCTCTGTCCCTCATAAATAAATAAAACATTTAAAAAAATAATAAGAAGAAAGTGTCTGCCCACAGAATGAGTTCCATCAATGATACTTATTCTTTGATTTCGTCATGTACACAAACCCTCTTCTGAACTTTGGGTAGGTTTAGTGGTTCAGAGCGTGATCGCTGGGATCAGACACGATGGCTTAGTAACTGGCTCTGTGGCCTCGGGCAAGGTAGTTCGCTTCTGTGTCTATTAAATGGGGGTACAAAGGGTACCTACCTCACAAGACTGCTGTTCGTGAGGACGAAATGGGTTATGCTTCTGGCATAAGCTATCATCAACCTAGAGGGTAGCTCTTCTCTCCTCAAGATCAAATACTGACGTAACACCCGAGCTCACAGTTGTAGTTCCCTACAGCCAATTAATCTGCGGCTGAGAAGACCGTGTTTTGTATTTATAATTCCTGGTTCAAACACACGTTTGTTGGAAAGAACGAAAGAATCAATGGGGAGCAGAGGATCCAAAACAAATCCTTACTGGTGTACCGCAGTGGCCATGTTAGATTGGTCAGTTAACACAAAAACAAATAAACACAGAGGCCCCATCTGGGGCTGAGTATCTACCTGATGGTACGAGATGGGGACAGGCTTGCGGAAGACTATCCACTCCACAATTTCGCTACACGGTGGGGTGGTCAGAGATCCTGTATACCGGTAATAGCTGCCCAGGGATGCAGGCAGGAGGTCCCGGAGAACGAAAGGATCCAGAAAAGTCTCCTTCTCTGTTTGGAGGAAGAGGGAAAAGAAAGGCACAGTGGTAAGTCGCAGTACGCTGCACACATAGTCAACCGCTCGGCATGCCGGTAGCACATCGCAAAGCGTTGTGTTTGTTTGCATCCCGAGAAGCACTAGCATTTGGTGGTGGGAGGGCCATGGAGGGCAAAGCGGCGTTTCCTAGGGTGTGTTCCTGGGGCACCACAGTGCCCTGTATTCATGAAAACCAGGTTCCATGATGAACAACGCAGGGCAATCTGCAGTCCCTCCCTCTTTGCCCAGGAAAGAGACAAAACACTAGTATAGTGAAGTCTCTGAGAAGTCCTGCAGAAAACAAACGGACTTGATTTTATGAAACCTGCCCCTTCCCAAACTTGCTTCACCACCAAACCCTTCCCTGGCTGATACTTATGAATTAATAGTCAGTGGAATACACTCTGGTACACCCGTGAGAGACTCAGCATGAAGAGAAAACTAGAGGCCAACGGTACAGTTCAATTCCAAAGTTGGTTACATCTCATTATGGTTTCACCCAGTGCCTATCCAAATCAAAGTGAAATCTAACCAACATACAACCCTGAGCTTATCAAAGGATGGCCCTGAAAACAGGCTTCTTCTTTTTACAAAAGCAGAGGGGTCGTTCCTTAAGTAGAAGGAATGGTATTTTCAGCTGAGACCTAAAAATGATACCTCACGATAACTCTATGAGAAAAACAAGGTGTGGAAGGGATTAGTGCCTGCCTGAGGCCACACAGCTCCTAAGTGGCCAAACTGGGATAAGAACACTCTGACACCAGAACTTGCATAGCTCTGACTCTGCTAAAGATGAAGCTGAAGTTAACTATGTGGGTGGGGGCAAAACAGGAGAAGAGCATTTGTGGCTGTGAGAACAGCATGTGCAAAGGTCCTGAGGCAGGAAGAAACAGTGTGACAGAGATTAGGGCACCATGTTACAGTTTTCCCCATCAGGCACAGCAGATCATCCAGCCTCTTTCTCTAATCATAGAAGGCTCTACTCTCTTCCTGAGTCTCCAAAGGTCTAGCCCTCCCTGAATTTAACTCTGGGATTCCTTTCTTGTATCTTTTAGGGATGTAATAAGGACCAATACAGTTGTTAGTGGTTTGCCTTAGCTCCTTGATGGCCTTCACCATGGGCCCAAGGGCATTCCTCAGGGCTCCAGGGTACTTCCTGGACACATCTGTGCCTACAGGAATATTCTTTCCAGGTTCCCACCCCTTTTCCTCTTCTTTCATGCAGAACAACCAATATGGGTATTTGGGCAAATGTGTATCCATGGACTTGAGAGAACTCTGTAATGGGAGATAATGCAAAAACCCCAACAGAAACCAATCCTTTAAAAAAACTTTTTTTGCCTGGGTGGCTCAGTTGGTTGAGCGTCTGACTTCAGCTCAGGTCATGATCTCACGGCTCATGAGTTTGAGCTCCACGTTAGGCTCTGTACTGACAGCTCGGAGCCTGAGCCTGCTTTGGATTCTGTGTCTTCCTCTCTCTCTGCCCCTCCCCTGAAGCAGGCTCCAGGCTCTGAGCTGTCAGCACTGAGCCCGACGGAGGGCATGAACCCACGAATCACGAGATCATGACCTGAACTGAAGTCGGACCTAGGCACCCCAATGACCTCTTTTAAAATAATTAAAGTAGCAATTTCCTTTTGGTACAGATGAACTGAATAAAACTTAACACTTATTTAACTTTTACTATATGCCAGGCACTATTCTAAGTTATTTACATGTTGCAAACATTTAAGCGGTACTTACTATCCATGCCAGGTCTATGTTCTTAGAGCTCTCTAACGATTAAGTTATTTAATTCTTAATATAGTCTCACAAAGTAGTCCTATTATTATTCCCAGTTTCCAGAACTGGAATGCACAACCGAGTAGGTGGGTTTAGAGTCCAGGCTTTTATTGTTCTTTTTAAAAATTATTTTATTTTATTTTAGAGAGAGTCTAAGTGGGGGAAAGGGAAGAGAGAGAGAGAGAGAGAGAGAGAATTTTAAGCAGGCTTCATGCTCAGCACAGAGTCCAACATGGAGGACCTGAGCTGAAATCAAGAATCAATCAACTCAGCCAGCCCAATGCCCCAGGCTTCCATTTTTCTTAAACCATCATTATATGCTTTTAATTTACAACACTATGAGTATGTGCTTTTAATAATCCAGATTTACAGATGTGGAAATCAAAGCACAGAGAGTTTAAATTACTCAGCCCAAGGTCAGGAGTGAATGGAGAAACAGAAGTACTTCTTCATGAGGCTCAGACAACTTGGCTGATTCTCATACAGGTTTCCAATTCTATTTTCAAAGAAAAATTAAATATTAACTAATAGATGCAAAAGTCTTCAAATTACAGGGTTCTATAACCAAAATGACAAACGCGGTTTCTGTTTGGACAAAAGGCCAGAAATCACGGAACTGCCCCTCCGCCCACTGGCAAGTGTGGGTTTTAATTTAAACCTGGTTACCAGCCGCCTAATGATGGGGTAAATCTCCGCAGGCGTCCTTGGCTGGGGCTGGGCTGGCTGCGAGCAGGAGACATGTTGGCCTCTGCTTATTGCCTCTGTGCTTCCTGGGCCGTGTAAATAGACAACACGAGGCCCCGAGCAATACGGGAGCACGAGGTCTGGCATCACAAGCCACATAACCATCTTCATTTTTCCCTCATGTTGTAGGTGAACTTGGCTTCACGCCGCAGCCCACCAATCTGCCTTAGGGTCAAGGGCTCCAGACCGAATGACCAGAAAGTCTTTTGAGTTGTCCCCCTAGGAGCTGATCCATTACTAGGGGGGCAGTTTGGTACGCTGAGGGCAGACAGGGACTAGAAAGTACCTGCAGCCCTGCAGGGGCAAAGCCCCGCCCACAGCACCCAAGTGAGGGACAGGCCGTGGCTTCAAGGAACACGAAAAGATAAAGCAGAAACACCTGCCTTGCCAGATGGCTGGATTTCACAAAGGCATATTGTTTCAGCAGGATTGGGACTCTCAAAATCCAAGTTCTTGTATGGGCTTATGAATTCGGCAGGCTTTTTATTGATGGAAATTGCAGATGTGACCATTGCTTTTAAAAGCAGAAGGCCTTTTTCTTTCTTTCTTTTTTTTTTTTTGTCTTTGACCAACTCAAGGGCTTCAGAGGCAGGTTCTGACGAGCAGATGCCATCAAATGGGTGGCAGGGCAGGTAGACATGGTGACAGGGACAGAGAAGCGGCTTTGCTGCTTGTTGACTCTGCCACGGTCACTGCCATTGGGTCAGATTCTGAGACCTGGAAGGGGCTTAGACTACCCTAGTTCAGAGGCTTTGAGAGCCAAGGAACCCTTTATTCAAACAAAATCTTACACAGCAGGCAGCCAACTCAAGTTCAAGTGCAGCCACTGTGGTTAGGGTTGAGCTAGGAACCTAGGGACACCTTGGAAACCACCAATGTAGTCTAAGTCTTTGGTTTTACTGCTGGGGGAATGGGAGACCAGAGGAAAGGTCAAACACTCAAGAACACAGAAATTCAGACCGGATCCTTTCGTCATAGAATTCCCTAAGATCTGGAACAGTAAGTCCAGGAGCAAGAGCTGAAAACCAAAATCCAACCACCGTTCTCATCAGCCCCTCAGTTTCCCATCCCTACAGGAGTTGGGGAAGAGGGCAGATTCCCACTCCTAGGGTTCAAATCTTTTTTTTTTTTTTTAAATGTTTTATTTATATCTAGGGGGGAGAGAGAGAGAGAGAGAGCGTGAGCAGGGGAGGGTCAGAAAGAGGGAGTCACAGACTCTGAAACAGGCTCCAGGCTCTGAGCTGGCAGTCAGCACAGAGCCCGACGCGGGGCTCGAACCCACGAACCGCGAGATCATGACCTAAGTGAAAGTTGAACGCCTAACCGACTAAGCCACCCAGGCGCCCCTCCTAGGGTTCAAATCTTAACTCCTCTACCTGTAAGCCGTGTGACCTTAGTTACTAAAGCTTCCCAGGCTGTTGTGAGTTTAGAACATCGTAAGCATCTCATAAATGACAGGTACCATTCTTATTCTAATTCTTATTACTTGTATTATTATTATTATTTTTCTCAGCTACCGAGGCCCGGCCACCTACACCTTAGATAGCCATGTACTTCCTTCAATGCTTGCACAGGCCTTTTTTTTTTTTTTTTTTAACCTTGATTACTAGTGCCTTAAAGGTGCATCATGTCTGACATATGCTCCATCCACCTGAGCAACACAGGCTAGGGTTTTGAGCTTTGGCACCAACTGATATTTAATAGCTGTGTGACTTTAGGGAAAGGTCTTAAGCTCTCTGCGCTACTTCCCTTATCTGAAAAATGGGAATTCTGAGAGTATTTACTCTTCAGGATTGCTGTGACAATTAAGCAAGCTCATAAATATAAGGGGCTTAGCACAATGCCTTGGGAGCCCTGATTTATCAAGGCAAGCACTTGGCTGAGAGCAGACCAGCTCATTTTGTGTTTTAAGCCAGAGATTGGCAAATGTTTTCTGTAAAGTGCCAGAGAGTAAATATTTTCGGTTTTGCAGGCCAAGAGGCAAAATCAAAGATGTCACACCAGTACTTATATTAACAAACACATTTCCGCCACCTTATTTTTTCTTGCACAAACTTATTAACAATATTCAAAACACTAATAACAACTGAGAACAATTTTAAATCTATACATCTACTGAAAGAAGAATGAATCGTTTTGTGGGGGATAACATTTCACTTAGAGTTTGAATGTAAAAACCATTCTTAGGTCAAAGGCCATACAATGATAGTCAGTGAAATGCACTTAACCATCAGGCCTTCCCTACCCTTACATTGACGGGGGGTGGGGGACAAGTGCTAGAAAGTCACCCTAGAGCCAGGACTATAGCTGGGGGGGTGGGGAGGGGAACCGTACATGTTCAAGTTGTCTCTACATTAATGATCATTTCTTTTGCGAACAGACATTCGGGAATTAACTCGTGAGCTGTTGTCTTCCTCCTTGAGTTTTCTAGTTCTAAGCGAACATCTATTTTTCCTGACCTTTCTGAAAATTCCACTTCCTACTCAGTCCCATAGGGAATGTTCCACAGTGACACATGCATTGCTCGCAATGCCCTGTTGTAAGTTAGAAATAATTTGAGAGATGGTAGCACTGTATTTCTCACACTGTCCACAAAGCCCACATAAGCCACAAGATATGCAATTGGCTGGACCCAAGAGGGAGTTCTTGAGTACAGCCACGGGAGAGAAGAAAGGACCACTTTTCAGGTGAAAACATAAACTCGGGGAGCCTGGGGGGCTCAGTCGGTTAAGCATCCGACTTTGGCTCAGGTCATGATCTCAAGGTTCGTGAGTTTGACCCCCACCTCGGGTTGTGTGCTGACAGCTCAGAGCCTGGAGCCTGTTTCACATTCTGTGTCTCCCTCTCTCTTTGCCACCACCCTCCCCCCCTCGCTCACGCGGTCTGTCTCCGTCTCAAAAATAAATAAAACTATAAAAAAAAGAAAGAAAACATAAACTCTTCCAATATCTGCAAAATGGAATTATAGCAGTGTCAAGCGCCTAAGTAGGTTAGATGAATACATGAGTATTAAGTAAGTTAACATTAGTTAAGGGCTTAGGAGAATATCTGGCACAGCCAAGTACCTATTTAAGTACTTGTTAATGGACTCTTGTTATAAAAGGGCAGTTTGACTCCAAACCCATCCTGATCAGGGCATGCTGCCTCCAACTTTGATCCAAATTAGTAATTTGAATTCAAAACATTTCTTTCCCAGCCACTTACCTAGTTGAGAAAAATATTTGAAACACTCTATTTATACCACCATTCATTCCATTAAACCATAATAAGAAGGTTCTGTGCATTACTAGATAAAAGAATTGAAAGCGAATGAATCTCATATTCCACTTTCAAGGATCCCAGTGCTGTATGCAGACAATATTATATTTTAATAATTAATTGTTCATCAAAGAAAAAAATGAAGAACAGGGATGCTAAATTCAAAGTTATTCAAATTGCAAAAATGAATAATGTATGACTTTTATATTAAATACACACTGTATTAAGTAGTCTACATTTCACCCAACTCTGTCTTTCATTTTTAAGCATTTTGCACGACAATATGAATAATCAGGGGAGGTTTATTTAGAAAAAGAAATACCTTATTTGAATGCAAACAGAGTATATCGGAAGATGATTAAATTTTCTTATCAATTAGAAAATTTTGTATGAGGTCTTTAAAGTCATGGTCAACCATTAAACCCAATGCAGCCCAGTTATCCTTTTCAACATTAAATTAGATCTGGCTCGATTCTGTTCAATTTCTTATTTCTGATAGCAGTGCCAGGAGGCAATCTTTAATTAAAGAAAATTTGAAAGATTCAAACATGCATAATTGGATTAAAAATGTGATCATTAAAACATTAGATGATAATCATCTGATTGATTGCATTTTTCAGTGTGTTAATAACCTAATATTTTCAATGCTTTGGTTATATAGGAAGGAAGAAATCCCTTTGTAAGATACAGTGAACAATCAAAATACAGAGGAGAGCTATATAGTAACCAGGAATTATGGAACTGTTTTGAAACACAAACAAGCAGACATACCCCAAGGAACAAAGTGTTATATTGGGCAGGATTTGGTGGCCCCTATGGGAAGGACATTTGCATCACCTCCCAAATGAGCAGTCAGTCAATTCAGGGACGTGTGTAAGATAAAGAAATGAAAGAAAGCTCAAGCTTCTGTCTTCAGCCCAGTGATGATAATTTAGGTTCTTCAGAATTTCCCAAAACTTTTTAAAAGGAAAAGCAATTATGTTTCCCTTAACCACTTAAAGTCTCCGGGGTAGGAGGGGCCTTCTTTTTTTTTTTTTTTTTTTTATATTTTTATTTATTTCTAGGAGAGAGAGAGAGAGACAGCGTGAGCAGGAGGGCCAGAGAGAGGGAGTCACAGACTGAAACAGGCTCCAGGCTCTGAGCTGGCAGTCAGCACAGAGCCCGAAGCGGGGCTCGAACCCACGAACCGCGAGATCATGACCTAAGCGAAAGTCGGACGCTCAACCGACTAAGCCACCCAGGCGCCCCTAGGAGGGGCCTTCTGCTTCATGTTGGTGAGGGTAGGGAGAGAGTGACCCTGGAGAACAATGGGTCACAGGTCACTACATGGGGGAAGAAGATTTGCATAGTGAGCACACCAGACGAGCGAGTTTTTGTGAGGACTGTATTAATGGCCTCCACTGTGTCTGCAGCCTCATTCACCGCTACTTTCTGACTCTTAGGTACAGCCACACTGCTCTCTTTGCTCTCCCAGGATCACATCACCCCCAGGGCCTTTGCACTGGCTCTTGGCGATGCCTGAAACATTTCTTCACTGCTATATTCATGGCTAATTTTAGAGCAAATGCCTTTCAGCGGCTAACAACTTAGCCTTAACTTGAATGACACATTTCTCAATGAGGTCTTCCCTGACTACTATTTTAAAAATGGCAATTTTTAGGGCAGGCGCATGAAGGAAGCATTTGATGAAAAACCCGAAGGCAGAAGTGATCCATGCGGCAACCCAGAAAGAACATTCCAGGCAGAGAGAAAAGCTAGTGCAAAGTGATTCTGCCTGGTGTGTGGCTGGGGGTGAAACGAACAAGAGGGAAGATAGAAGGGGAAAATTCAAGCGCCCCAAATCCGACAGGCTCTAGGAGGAACAAAATCAGCTGTTGGTTCAAGTACAATCTGGAATTCGGCTATGATGACTCTAGGAGTCTAGAACAGAGAGTCAGCAGCTCTGGGTTAAGTGTGTATAGTCATGAATGGGCTGTATGATCTGGGAGGGGCTTTGGTGTGACAAGCTGGTGAGGTGACCAAAGGGACTGCAGACCACAGGAATGGGAAATGGAGGTCTTGACAGAAACAAAGAGCCCGAGGGCCCGGATCCAGGGGATTTAGGAGCGTGGTGGCATCTGGATGTCCTCAGGGAGGTCAGAAAGCATTAGATTGTAATTAAGATGGTGGCAGAGGCCTCCTAGACGCAGCTGAGGAATTTTATGATCTAAATACAAGCAACGATACCTGCTCTGTATAAATGCATGTTGGCAATCAGGCAGTTCATCTCCCTGGCATCAGTAAGGAGGAAGGAATGGGAGAGCTAGAGCAATGGAAATATGCCTGGCCCATACGAGCCTTCACGACAGATGATTTTAGGGAACAAGCCTCAAGTTATACGGGGGTCCTGGGGAAGTCCCCCCAAGAATCACAAAGAACCGAGGGGTTCCAAAGAGTTACAGAGGACACTGGTTCCATTGCATTTTACAAATGAGGAAAATGAGGTCCAAAGAGGGGCAATGACTGAACCAAGACCACCCGGTGAAGCACAAGTGAATCTGGGTCCCAGGTGCCCAATCCTGGGCTCTTTCTCATCCTCTTCTGGGTCCCTGGGCTCTGCGTTCCTCACTTGCCCTGATACCAAAATGATGTGAGGAAATCTCACTAAAGAATGAAGAACTTTTTTAGCTTTTACAAACGTTAAATCCAACCCTGACACTGCCCCGCTCAAACCTTCCAGGGGCTTCTCACTTCATTTAGAATAAAACCCAAACGCCCTACCATGGCCACAAAGCCCCACACAATCTATCTTCCTCCACAGCCCTTTACTTCTGCGCTCACCCTTGCTGACCACCCGTCTCCTCACCTTGCTGTTCCTTGCCCACCTTCCTTGACTGCTCCTCCCCATCCCCCTTCCACATGGGGGTTTCTTTCCACCCCCAGTCCTGCAGGGCAAAATGTTACCTCCCGAGAGCCCACCCTGAACACCCCATATCTTGGTGTGTTCCTGCTGCCATTAACCACATCACACCTAGCTCATTTCCTTCCCAGCCTGTGTTTACTGGTTTCCTGTCTGTCTTCCCCAAGAGACTGATTGTTCTACAAGAGCGAACACCACTCCTTTCCCGTTCACCCCATACACCCAAAAACTAAAACACTGCCTGGAACATAGTAGGTGCCTAATACTTAAATGAAAAGAGAATGAAGGAACAAACAAGCATAGTCGGTGGGTTATTTTAAATAACAACACATCCCAGATATTGTATCTCTTTCATAGCTAAGTCACTAACAATTATAAGACATATTGTTATTTCAAGGCAACCTGTCGCTAATTAAACAATGACATGACATCAAGTGTAAGAATCACCCTTACTTGGGAGTTGTTAAAATACGAAGAAATGAAAAAAAAAACAAAACCCTGTAATTATGTGTGATGATGGATATTAGCCAGACTTGGTGTGGTGATCATTTTACAATGTACACTTATATCAAATCATTACACTGCATACCTGAAACTAATATAATGTCACGTCACAAATATATGACCAAAAAATATATGAAGAAATGAGAGTCACAGCATTGATGACATTAGGATACTGACATGACATTTTTAACAAGATTCACATTCAAGGACTCCACCATCTTTATGAGCTTCCTAGAAGCCAGGTCAGGGTCTATTTTATGTGAACACAGTGAAGAGGACTCATAGGGCCAGGCAGCAGCATTGACTCCCATCTGTCCATACTAAGTTCTCTAGCCTCAGTTTATCCTTCAATGACCTGAACCCCAAGACTCCATTCCAGAGTGGAGGATGTTCTGAGGGTCACCTCTATTTACCAGTGCATGTTTATGGTGTATGACCTCAGTGTGAGGGACTGCTGTAGTTGTTCCCTAAACGAGGCTCCACAACTCTGTGAAGTAGGTATCATCATCCTGATGAGGGCGGATAATTTGCCCACAGCCATGGCTGTAGAGGACCTTGGCCTCATTACAGTCTGTGTAATGGCTTAATAGTGGTCTCTCCTCTTTAGCAGGCTGGAGGCTCCGTTATAGCCAGACTGTAACTCCTGACTATACCCTGATCCTGTGCAAATGATCAAATGTTGGCAAAGGAGGCTGGGCCAAATGACAACTAGCCTCAAATTCAAATCCAATGTAAAGGGAATCACTTTTGAAGTCTTTTTCTGTCTTCACATTATTGGTAACAACACTGTGAGTGACAAAATAGAAGCCTCACACAGCATCCCATTTCCTGGTTCTGGCTAAGAAAAGAAATGGAAATCGCTCCCATCTACGGTGGTAGTTCTGACACAACGAAGTCCAGGAAACTGTGGAAATGGCTTAAGTGTGCCTGTTTCTCAAAGATTTTGAGATCAAAAGTGTTCAGATAAGTATCTGCCCTTCCTGGATCCATAACAGATGTGAGCCAATTAGCCAAGACCAGGGTACTGAATATTTATAGCACACTTCAGGAAAGTTCCATGTAATTAAATGCCGGAGACACAAACTTCAAACGGGAAATTTTGTCTCACGTTAAGATGTTCAAAACTATCAGTGGGCTGCTAGATGATATAGCATCGGGTTTCCGAATGAAAAGGGAGAAAATAATTCGACTTCTTTCTGTACAGTAAACATTAATACAGAACCCTAATTAATTCAGTCGAAATACATGCGGATTACGTGGTGATTTGGGTGAGATCAAAAGTGAAGCCCATGTCTGTAAAGCCTATCAAACGGTAAGTAACGACGTTGAGTAGATGTTTACATTGTCACAGGATGAACAAACCACTAGGGAGAGGCAACTCTATTAGCAGAGCTACCATAAGGCAGGGCTGGCAAAGTTTTTCTGTAAAGGGCCAGAGAGTAGGTGTTTAAGGCTTTGTGAGCCAGACGCTATCTCTGTTACAGCCACTCAACTCGGCTGTTGTGGCGCAGAAACTGTCCCAGACAATACAAGTGAGTGTGGCTGTGTTCCAATAAAACTTTATTTAAAAAAAGGGGCAGCAGACCAGATTGGGCTCACAGATTGTACTTGCTAGCCACTGATTTAGAAGATAGTGGATGTGTGCCAGGCACCCTTTCCTCTTAGTCGTTTCCTTATCGGAATACATTTTGCATTAATACCTATGGGGCAGGCCCTTTCCTCATCCCCATCTTACAACGTGACACCGCAGGGGAAGAAAGATGTAACAGTTTGTGACAGGATCACACAGCTTCCTCTCTGGCAAGCCAGAATTCAAAACGAAGACAGCCTACGTTCTGAAGCCCTGTATCAGAATCCAGTGTTCCTAAAAGTCCCGTTTCTTTAAAAATAGTCCATAATACACACTTTTCAAAAAACTCATTCCAAAGTTCTAATTGCTAATTCATATGCACACAGGAGATTACTCTGCAGGTGAAGAATATTAGTCTTTTTAATCTTCGGCACCAAGAATGGGAAGGCCAAAGGAAAGGTTCCTCATGATATTAAAATTGCCCTAAAGGCAGGGAGAATCTTCATCATGTTACCCTCAGCACCTTGACTAGCACTTCTTAGGTGCTCCATGGATGAGAGGACTCACAGTCTCTATGATTAAAGGAGCTTCAAGTTCACGTACACAAAATAGGCAAGAACCCCTCAAACCACACCAATTCATCTCCACCCCTTCCTCTTGCTGCTGGACTTTAATGACACAGACTACTACTTCCATCTAACAGCTGAATGGTCCCCAAAAGTCCCTTGTTCTGGGATCTGTCCTTTTCTTCCAAAGTTCATGCAATACTCTTTTTAGGAACTTGAGCTGTTTAGCCACAGACAGAAAATTTATGTCAAGATCTTGACCCCAGGGAGAATCACAATGGTGTCAGAAAGATGAGGGCAGAGTATGGTCCCATTAAGCATTTTGTTGCATTCCCTTTCATCCGTCTAAGTGACAAACCTCAGTCAAGGCTGAAAGAGGCAGGTGGTGACCCTGGCAGAGAACAGAGGGGGAGACCGTCTGGGAGTAATGGGGGCCAATCTCAAAGTCATGAAGGCCTTGTTTCAAGCCAGCCAGCCAATGCCTGTTTTGCTTACCTTTCTATATAATGGGGGATAGGATAGCTATATTTCAGAGGCTTTCTGGGGCATTCAGTGGTGCCTGGCCAGATAATTAGACCCTTGCCTGGTACAGGGCCAGCGTGCACTGGCACAGTAGCAGCGGGGAGCTTTGGTTTTTAGATCGGATATCTGACTCCCCATCTCCTTTGTTTCTGATTTCCTGTTTCCAAATTCCAAAAGGAGTCATCGGCTCTCAAAGTCATCTCTTAATGATAGAATCCCAAGGTGGCCATAGTTCTTTCTTTGGCCTGAAATCAATTTGCAGAGAGAACAGTCTGTCAGGGTTCCTTACGGTGACATGTTTGTTAAAAGGTGCTGTCACTCCCCTCTTCGCCTGTTGTAAGGCCACTTGGTACCTGATGTGTCCCAGAGGAACGTGCTGTCAGAATCTCTTACTTTTTCCAAAGATAATGACTGTCGCCTCTGATTGTGAAATTTAACACACACACGCAGAAGGGCGCACAAACATAAATCAAACATAAATATACTGTTGACAAATAATCCTAAAGTGACACCTGGGGGTGACCAGAACAGGAGAAGCCTCTGGTCGCCCTTGTCACCCTCCCTGGGCTGGTGACCTTCTCATTTTCTTTTTTTCTTTTTCTTTCTTTCTTTTTTTTTTTTTTTTACAAATAGTTCATTGTCAAATTAGTTTCCACATAACACCCAGTGCTCATCCCCACAAGTGTCCTCCTCCATGCCCATCCCTCCTCCCCCCCACATCCATCAGTCCTCAGTTTTTGTCAGCATTCAAGAGTCTCTCATGGTTTGCCTCTCTCCCTTTCCCCCACCATTTCCGCCCTTCTTCTCCCCCTTGGTCCTCTGTTAAGTTCCTCCTAATCCTCCTATACGTGCACACATATGATATTTGTCCTTCTCTGCCTGACTTATTTCGCTCAGCATAACACCCTCAAGGTCCATCCATGTTGCTACACATGGCCAGATTTCATTCTCATTGCCATGTAGTATTCCATGGTATAGATAAACCACATCTTCTTGATCCATTCGTCTATGGATGGACACTTAGGCTCTTTCCATGTTTTAGCTATTGTGGAGAGTGCTGCTATGAACATTGGGGTACATGTGCTCCTATGCATCAGCACCCCAGTATCCCTTGGGTAAATTCCTAGCAGTGCTATTGCTGGGTCATAGGGGAGTTCTATTGTTAATTTTTTGAGGAACCTCCACACTGTTTTCCAGAGGGGCTGTACCAGTTTACATTCCCACCAACAGTGTAGGAGGGTGCCCGTTTCTCCACATCCTCGCCATGGTGCCTCCTCACTTTCCCACCCTACCTCAGCAAATACCCATCACCCTCTTTGTACACGTAATTGCTATTACTTGTAACAACCACCATTGTTACATTACTTTGCTTTCCCTTTAGGATCACCACCTACCGGTGTACCCCTAAACAACCCAGGCTAAGCTTTCTCAGGATTTGAACTTGACGTTGAGGAATACTCTACACATTCTTCAGACTCTTGCTTTACTGCGTGGTTCTCAGATGTGCCCAGGTTGTTGAGAGGTACAGGATCTCACCCCTTTCCATTAGGGTGGAATGTTCTGTTGTAAGATCACACTGTTTATCTAGCTTGCTGACATACACATACAGGAAGTGGTCACGGTGGCTGGGTACCACCAAACTATTTCCAGAAAAGTTTGAGTTCTTGGCATTCTTAGCCCTGCCGACACTGGACTCTGTCAGGATGTTTTATATTTGGCTATCTGACGCACGCTGCCAGATTATTTTTGAGCTCTGTGAATGTATTATCTTTGAGAAATCAGTGTGTGATAGACATGGGCTAGTCTTTAATTTACAAACAGTCACATGAACAAATCTGAGGGGACAGTGCAGTGAATTTTTATATTATACCTATGTAATCATCCTCCGGATCAAGATATATACTTTTATCACCCCAGAAAATTCCCTCATGTCTCATTTACTATACCCCTCCATCTCACTATTCTGGCTTTAATCCTCAAAGATTAGGTTTTTTTCTGTTCTTGAACTTTAGAGAAATGAAACTATGGAGTACGTGCTTTTCTGTTTCTATGTAAGTCAAGTAGCTTGTTATTTTTAATTGCTGCATAATATTCCACTGTCTAACCATACTACAACTTGCATATTTAGGCTTTGATTGGTAGACATTTGGGTTGTTTCCACTTTGTGGCTAATATAAACAGACTTCCCACAGGCCAAGTCTTTCTGTGGAAATTTCTCTTGGGTGTATACTCGCATGGGGGCTTGCCAGCTAAGAGGATAAGGCCTATGTGCAGCTCTGGCAGAAATGGCCACATGGTAAAAGAAAAGGAAAAAAAGGGGGGGGGGGTGCCTGGGTGGCTCAGTCAGTTAAGTGTCTGACTTCGGCTCAGGTCATGATCTCGTGGTTCATGAGTTCGAGCCCCATGTCAGGCTCTGTGCTGACAGCTCAGAGCCTATAACCTGCTTCAGATTCTGTGTTTCCGTCTCTCTCTCTGCCCCTCCCCTGCTCACACTCTGTCTCCCTCACTCTCTAAAATAAATAAGCATTAAAGAAAGGAAAAAAGAAAAGAAATGGCCACGTGGCTTTCAGAAAGGCTGCACCATTGGCATCTCCATGGCAGCTGTCCTGAAGGGGCCAGGGGGCCATGCCCTGGGCAGCTATCTTCGTAGATGGCGTATATGGGGAATGACGCATCAGCAGGTGTATTGTCAAAGCCTACCCACTGCTTTAGAAGAAATTCAGATTGCACTAGGTCCAGGGTCCCTTTCTGGTTATTCTTGACGGTAGAAACCTCAATCCTGGCAGGTGGAATGTGAAAAAAAGAACAGATGCAGATGCACTTGCTGACCATCACATGGTAACAATTGGCCGGGTTGTTGCTTATATTTGCAAATTTCCTTTGTTTTTCCCTTTCTGCCAAATGGCTGGGTTGACTCCAGCGATTCCATAACTTTGCCCGTAGATCTGGGAGGTTGATGAGAATCCCAGGGCAGGAGAGAAAATGGGTGTCACACATTCCAAAAATGAACCCAGCGACAAACTAGTCAATTGGGGAAGCTATTCTGCAAAGAAAGATTTGATCTTGTCAAAGCTTCAGCTTCCATCCCTGAAAAACTTCAAAGAGCCTTGTTTTATGACTTTAATTGAAGGGTGTTCTCAGGTGATCATGCATTTGTACCTTCACTGATAGCTTTCTCAGAAGTGCCTGGTGAGGGAGGACAGGGGGAGGAGGCTTCTGGCTCTGAGTGGGGTGGGGTCCGAGGCAATTTCTAACTGTCTCCCTCACATTTCCTCTGAAGGAGAAAGATTCCTGTTCACGAAGGTAGTACATTTGGCAGAAGATGGAAATGACAGTGAGGAAGGTAATAGGAAAAGGGAGAGAGAGAGTCAAGCTCAACAACCAAGCAATCGCTACCAGCAAGTTTCTTTGCAACAAAACAAAACAAACAAACAAACAAACAAAAAAACCTGGTGTCTCTTAGATAATTGATAAGAGAGTGGTTAGAGTTTCAATGCCTACTATGTATACAAACAGGTTGCTAGATTTTGTGTGGCTATTATAAGAAAAAGAAAAGAGGAGTAGGTAATCAAAACAAGTGAAAGAAAAAAAGAATTTTTAATTGACACAATATATAATGTACATTTCCGAATACTGGTCAATTGGGTAACACTAGTTGTAAGAGAAGGTCACACTTCTATACCAATTCACATACAAGTTTCTTTTTTTTTTTTTTTTCTTAAATGGGTTTAAAAAAACAGAACTAGATTAAGTTTTTCACAACTAATATTTTTATCAGGTGTGGCTACTATTAAGGGCTGATTCCTGAATACAGAAAGCACTGCAAATGACTGAGTCAATGCTGTGAAAAGGATTCACAATTTCTCCCTAAATCTTTCCTCGCCAGTGGATACTGGTGGCGGTGTGTGAATAGAACACCTGATTATAGATACATTTTAGTGCTTCCATCAACTGCTCAGTGGATAGACAGGACCAGAATCAATGGCGAACCACAGATCTCTGTTCTATTTCTACTTCTGCCTGACTCTCAGGTTTGTAAAAATCAGAATTTACACAGAAAAATGAACATATATGAAACAACACATTATGTTGCCAAGGGGTTTCTAGATCTCTCTCCCCAGTGACAAAGATGCAATGTTGCTGAGCTCTGAGTCTCCAACATGCTACGTGCACTCACCACCAGAGACCTTTGTCCAGAGGGATGCTGCCTGAAACCCTGAACCACTTCCCTCTCCGCCTGGACAGTCTCTGCACCCTCTTTAGGTCTGAGTGGTCAATTTGTCTGGGAGGTCTCAGTACCCCCAAATCTGCTAAACCTGCTGCTTTCCACTGTTTAATGCAATGACAATGCTTAAACATGTTTCCGCCAAGACTTTATAAAGGCAATGAGCGCAGGTCTTTCTCTCTCTGCCTACCTTAGTGCCACGCCTAGATCAGGCACTTAAGGGGTGGCTCAGTCGGTTAAGTGCCTGACTTGGGCTCAGGTCATGATCTCACGGTTCGTGAGCTCGAGCCCCGCACCGGGCTCTCTGTTGTCAGCACAGAGCCCACTTTGGATTTTCCATCCCCTTCTCTCTCTGTCCCTCCCCAGCTTGTTCTCCTTTATTCTCTCTCTCTCTCAAAATAAATAAATAAACCTAAAACAAAAGATTAGGCTGTTAATAACTAGGCATAAAAGGAATAAGCACTGCTTTTAAGAACCTCTGAACATTTTAAAAGTGAGAGGAGCAGTTAAAAACTCTTTGGAAATGGGACTAGGAAAAGGTCTTCAGGGAGATGTGAACCTCCGTGCCAGCCAAGGGAGCACACGCCTAAGATCTTCCTTCCAGGGACAAAGTGCTGAGAGGAGTCTTGCTATTTGACAGCTTCTAGCTGCTCCACCTTCAGGAATGACCCCGGTGTTCTCACAGAGGCTGGTCTCGCTGCCACACTCTAGACAGTGACCACCCACAGCAGGGCCGCCCAGGCTGGTCCACTCCTGCCCAATACAAGACGTCCCTCCCAGGCAATCTGGCCCTGATGTGCCCTGACAGCCTGCCCAAGGCTTCTTGAGAGCTGCCTTCAGCCAGTCCTCCTAGATTCCCTCACCATTCAGAGCTGTCAGGCCTGTACTGTTGTCTCAAAGCTCTCCCTGTCGGGCCCTGCTTCCTCTCCTCTTTATCCCTCCCTCCCAAAACATTCACCTGCACTTAGAACCCCACCTTGCTGGCTGCCTCACAGAGAACCCTGATGACCAAATGCCAAGTACGACTGGCTGGTATGACCAGATTTCTCACTGCCATGTCAGCTGAACGTACATACAAGATTCTTCCTATTAAAAAAAAATAGCTTTCATTTAATGAGGGATTAATATTCTAAGATATGACTCCCAGAGCTGAAGAAATAAAACCAATTCTGAACTGTAACAGAAATCCATATTGATTTTTTTCCTTTTTACACATTTGTATCATCATTTCCAAGCCAGGGATTCTGTGAAGGGCACGATTATTTATGTCCCATCAAATTAACAGATCATTCAATTCCCCCACAGGACCTTCAGCTGAAAATCCTTCCAGTTCCATCAAAAGTCGTTCCAGCGATCACAAACATTCATTCTCTTTTGGAAGGATGACAAAAGAGATGCGTGTTTTCATAATGGAGTTCACAACAGCCTGAGAACGGAGGGCGTACTCCCGTTTCAAAGATGTTCTCCGACTCCTTTCTCTTCCCAGTCAGAGCAAAACTCAAGGGACCGTAGTTTCTTCTCCTCTTCTCCCGGTTTTACATTGTGATATCTTCACTTATTTGTACATCTGCTTGATTCACCGACTTGGCTAACGGTTACTGAACATCGATTACTTGCCACACACAGGGTTTCTTGCTCTTGTGAAGTTGACACTTTAGTAGGTCACACACGAGTGAATAAAACACAAAGTTATTTCTGATACTTTCAAGTGGTTCCAAGAAAGGAGCCTAGGATGGTGTGGTGGGGAGCGGGTGGGGCATGGGATAGGATCATTAAAAAAGGACTTTCCGAGGAGACGTGAATCTGAACTGAGACCTGAAATACCACTCTTGTTAGGAGCTAAGGCAAGAACTTTCCAGACAGAAGCAGCAGAAACAGCAATTGCAAAGGCTGGGAAGGATAACACCCTGGGCAGGTGGGAAGAGAAGAGAGGGAGCGTCTCACCTCCCTTCTAGAATCATTGGGGCTGGCCTGTGTCTCTTTACTGCATACAGCAGGCAAGCCACACTTAAGTGTAAATAAAGTAAATAAGTTAACTTCCTTCTGCGAGGAATTATTCCTGGAAGGTCTCCTCTGACTCCTCCATTAGAAAGTGTTGAAGCCACATCTCAGGTATCTTTGTCTCCCTCCCAGGGCCAAGTAAACATGTAAGCGCAAACATATAATGACCTCTTGGAGGGTAATTCTGGAGAGTGAGGAAGGATGACCCAATTATGCCAGCACAGGGCTCATGAACCAAATGATGACTAGGCAGTGAGGTTACTGTGAGATTTGGGTATCTGGGAGCAAACAGAAGCCTCTGCTTATCTTTAACATTTGGAATCTCCTTTAATTATTATGGTGGAAGTAAGAACATCATTTGCCTTAGCTGGTGGAATGTTTTCTCTCTAACGGAAGAATAGGTACCCGTTTCGAAGATTCTAGAACTCTTCATGGTGTTTTTGTTTTAATTTTTTTAATGTTTTATTTATTTCTGAGAGAGAGAGACAGAGAGAAGGCAAGAGCAGGGGAGGGTCAGAGAGAGAGGGAGACACAGAATCTGAAACAGGCTCCAGGCTCTGAGCTGTCAGCACAGAGCCCGGCACAGGGCTCGAACCCATGAACCGTGAGATCATGACCTGAGCCGAAGTCGGACGCTTAACTGACTGAGCCCACCCAGGTGCCCCCATGGTGTTTTTGTTGTAAAACAGAAATAAAAGTCAGGGGGAAGGAAGATCCAGTCATTGTTTACTACATTCCAAACCCCAAAACCCAATCTACACTATGAAGTGGAATTTCTGGAAGGGGTTTGGCCAACTGAACATCCAAGGGGATCTTCTGGGAAAGGAGCTCAGAATGCACAACATGTTCACCAAAGAGCAGCTTTCTTGGCACTTTTGAGGCTGTCCAGAGAAGGATGAAAATATCCCCACTGTTCAAAAATCACCACTGATTTGGGTGATTTGGGACAGTTTTGACAAAGGTGTTCTCTTCTCTAGTGAAACTGTCACTTCACGTACCTCCCAGCTCTGTTTGTTTGCTCTGGAGCAAACTGAAACTCTGAAGAAGCCGTGGAAACTTCTTACAATGAAAACCTCTGCGGGGGTGTTTCCCACCACCCTATTTTCCTACCTTTCCTAGGTTTATTACTGTTCACTGCAGCACGACTGAATGGCTCTAAGAGCGGGACAATTAATCCAGAATCCTGCCGACTTCAACTGTACACTGACAACTGGTTTCAGTGTCCCGGAGAGAAAGGGGGGGAGATGTCTGTTAAGGTCGGCAGAGTTGGCTAATGTCGAAAGACAACCCTCCCAGAAAGGTGTGAAGATGTTTTATCACAGCTGTGGAGATGAAGGGTAGATTTATTATGGTTACTAATGCTATTTCTGTCAACGTCTTTGGAATTCTAATTAGATTATTAAAACTTTGCAAATCATGACATTACCTCTAGACTCCGTATCTCCCTGTGACAAGGGTACTTTTGAAATCAGAGGATCCCGATGTCACAGCTAATGATGCATTGCCGATAATAAAGTTGCGGGGAAATTCCTCCAATAAAAACCAGTTGGGAAAGACAGAACCCATTTATCTTACTTTCTCTCCCCGTTTTATGCCTGAGGATAAGACGTCTGCTACACAGGACCCGGCCTAGCTTTTTCCATGCTAGTTACTCATGATGGTTGCTCACATGCAGCAAAGTTTAATGACGTGTCACAGCTACTTAAATTTTTTCCCCTAAATCGGAGAGGCAAATCAAGAAATTTATTAATGCAAATACACTTGAAAGAAGAATATTTTTAAGAGAGACATGAGACAGTGGCAGGTTCAACGCATAGGAACGGTACATCTTAGGGCGTTTTGATTTACAACACATGCATGCAGAGTCGTACCTGAAGAGAAACAAATTGCTTACTGTTAACCCAGATCCGTTTTCAGGTAATAAATAGGCATCCTCTTTACTCATCAAATAATGGCTCTAATGCCCTTCAACATCAGTGGATGAGAAATAGGTGTCACCCTCTGTCCTCTGCAAGATAACCCCATTCCTGCAGGGGGAGAAGGGGCCACCCCTTAGCTCTTCACATACCAGCAAAAAGAAGAGTACGTGGCTTACTTACCATGATGTACGACGCCCTTCAACCCATGGATAATAGGATCCAATGCAGAATTGTCCCTTGGACTGACCTACATGTAAAGGAAACATGATTGGTTAAATCTATTCTGGCATCAGACACAACAGCCTCAGTTTAATCTTCTGCAGAGAAGGGGAGGGCGAAAATAGATGTTATCTAGCAAGCTGCGTAGCGCTTACGTATGCCACGGCTCTCACCAAACACAGAAGATTTATGACATAATAAAATCAAGTGAGGAAGTCTAAATCAAAAGAAAGAAACTTCTCAGACTGCATTAGAACAGAAGAGAAATACCAAAGTCCTCCTAAAATCTTAAAAAGCGGCTGCAAGACTTTCTTCTTGCTTTTGTTTTATTAAAAGTACACCCTGAGCTGCTAAAAAGGCATTGAAAGTCATCAAAGAGTGATCCATCGTTGACTGAATATTTCAGGACCTTCTTGTGATTTTTTTTTTTTCTTTATGTCAGTCTCCTCTTTGGAAAATGGATCCGTGCCCTGCCAGCCTCCTTTCTGAGGATCCCAGGCACCATACAATCGGAGGATGTTCTAAGAGTCACTCAGAGTCGGAGGGGAGAAGACGGGGCAGGAGAGGAGCTTGAAGAGACAGTGCCTCCCAACCTCTCTTCCCTCCGGGGTTCTTCATTTCCCCCAAAGCCAAGCCTCCTACCCACCCTTTCCCTTAACTTGCGGATTACTACCCAGCATACATTCTTATTCATGCCCTTTCCAGAAGACTAAAATATCACCAGTGTATTACAATTTTGGTGTTTAGGTACCTTCTTTTAGACACTAATTGAAATAGTCACAAACGAAATGAAATGATGTCTTGATTTTACTTCAAAAGAGCGGAGGGCAGTTCAGGAAGCGAGCAGGGCAGAGAGGCAGCAAGACTGGCAATGAATGGATCATTTATGACCTTCGGTGATGAGTATCAAATGGGTCATGGTACAATTTTCTCTATACTTTTGTGTATGTTCAACTTTTCCAAGATCTATTATCTATGTGGTCAGCATATCTCCTGAATTTTTTTTCCCACAAATGATATTTATGTTTTTAAATTTTTTAATGTTTATTTGTTTTTGAGAGAAGGAGAGAGAGAGAGAGAGACAGAGAGAGAGAAGGGGAGGGGCAGAGATAGAGGAAGACACAGAATTCAAAGCAGCTCCAGGCTCTAAGCTGTCAGCAGAGAGCCTGACATGGGGCTCGAGCCCAAAAACCGCGAGATCATGACCAGAGCTGAAGTCAGATCCTTAACTGGCAGAGCCAACCCAGGCGCCCCCCACCCCCACCCTGCCCACTGCAGTGTTTATATTTAACCCACTTCTAATATAATGAAGTTGAGATATTGGTGACTCTTTCAATGTGTAGCAAGACCCAACTTGAAGTTTCCTAGTTAATTTGTCACCATCTTAGGTCAAAATTTTAGGGTAACTGAATAATCTTCCACATTCCTTCTCCCTGTTAACAAATCTTCTGCTGGACTGCTGTTCCTAGTGTGCTCTCAGACAGTACCCATACTTCACACATTTCTTTCTCTTTTATGCTTTGGCACCTCTAGGTTAGAGCAGTGGAAGCCATTTTACCTATCTCCCACTGCCTACCCTCACCAGAGGACACTGGACCATATCTGCAGACATTGTCCATTGTCACAAGTAGGGATGAAGAAGGAGGGGCTATCACCATCATGTGGTTAAAGGCAGAGCCACTGCTAAAAATTCCATAGTGTTCCTAATAGCCCCCCACAGCAAAGAATTATCTGGCCCAAGATGTCAGTGGGGCATAAGCTGAGGTTGAGAAATTTGACTTACATGCTCTGAGTTAAAAGTCATTTCTAATTATTAATGACAGGAGCCCTGAGTTATGACTAAATTAAAACACAGGTGTCATTATGTATGGTGTTACATTTATAGACTAATAAAGTGAGGTGGAATTTGGTACTACACTGTAAATACTACAGATACTTCAGAAAGGATCAGTGAATAGGAACCCAGCGTACCAGGTCACAAAGGTGGATTTCTGGGAGTTTCTTTAGCTACCTCCGAATTGCCTGACAGCAAGCTCTAGCCAGAGGGTTGACAGACTGGTCGAACACAAAACATTCTTGCAAGGTAAACAACCACAGAAACTATGCCACAACGAAGACCTCATGTTTACACCATAGCAAATACTTATCAATATTTTAAAAATATGTTCAAAAATGGAATCACAACTCAAGAATGCAAGGTAAGAGAGTCTACAGGTAAATGTGGCCAACTTTTAAAACTGAAAGAATAAATATGAGAGGAGAGAACAATCTCATATCAAATTGACATTATAGACAAAAACATGGTCTTCCTTCTCCCTCTCCAGATTCTGTCTGGTTGAGAAGTTTATTCTACTTCAACTGCTGGGGTTACCCTAATATCTGTGGGAAATGGCAAAAGGGCCACAAACGCATGTCAACCCTGTCACGCACACCTTTGCAATCTGACTTGGCCACTCTTCTCGTCAAGAGGATATACGAACTTCTCCACTCTTTGAAACTGGGCTTGATCACATGACTGGCTTTGACCAACTGGACGTTAGCGAACCAGATATAGGGAGCAGCTTACACAGGGCCTGCATGTAGAGTTTTAACCTCTCGTCACTCTCAAATTCTGAGACCACCAGGGGAAGAATCCCAGGCTAGATTCTCGGAGGATGAGGTGACATGGAGCAGTCAGGCAGTCCCCACAGACGTAGTTCTCGACTGACCACCTGCCAACTATCAGACAGGACAGTGAGTCTGTCCCAGACTATCCAGCCTCACATGAACTACTTGAAAGCTACAGAGACCGCTGAGCTGGTCCCAACCAGATGAACTGAGCAGCTAACCTACAGAATCATAAAGCAATAAAATAATTGTTTTAATTAGCTGGGATCATCTGTTAGAGCTTCTGAGTATGTGTAGAGGTGGAGGATTGGGGACGGACTAGGATACCAATACTTTTTTTTTTTTTATTTCTAGGAGAGAGAGAGAGAGAGACAGCGTGAGCAGGGGAGGGTCAGAGAGAGAGGGAGTCACAGATTCTGAAACAGGCTCTAGGCTCTGAACTGGCAGTCAACACAGAGCCTGATGTGGGGCTCGAGCCCACGAACCGCAAGATCATGACCTAAGCGAAAGTCGGACGCTTAACCGACTAAGCCACCCAGGCGCCCCTAAAACGTTTATTTATTTATTTTGGGAGGGCGGTGGGAGGGGCAGAGAGAGAGAGAGAGAGAGAAGGGGGGAGGGGGAGAGAGAGAGAGAGAGAGAGAGAGAGAATCGCAAGCAGGCTCCATATTGTCACCACAGAGCCAGATCCGGAGCTCGATCCCATTAACCGTGAGATCATGACCTGAGCTGAAATCAAGAGCTGGGCACTCAACTGACTGAGCTACCCGGTGTCTCACCAATAATTTTCTCAGCCAAAATGCTTTGCTTCTGGTTTGTCATAAAGGTTTCTCAGTGAAATTCTACACACCAAAATGCAGCATTTACTGTCAACCTAATCAACACATGTGCTTCTCCAAAACTGTGTTACCCCTCCTGTGCCTGGGCAACATTTCACAGATACTTTGGGGTTTTCGATCTCAACTGTGGGGGGTGGATGTTTTATAGCTGGGGGACCCTTTAATGCATTCAGTCTTAATTGGTGAAAAGAAAGCTCAAAGAAAATGCTCCTAAGCCCCCGTTTCTTCCACTCACCAATAACATTTGCAGCTCATGCAAGAGTAAAATAACCAGGTGACCTAATCCAGGTTGACACTCTGACCACTTCTAACTAGAGTATCTTTCTGATTACTCTGGTCAGATCTCCTTCAAGCTCAAGCGCCTGACCCTAGATTCTGAGTAAGCCCATAAATGAAAAAACCTTCACTGCCCATTCACCTCCACAGCCCCCGTGGCTAGTTTCCATGGCTGGGGTTGAGAAAACGGATCATGAGAAAGGGAGAGAAAAATGGAGATCATTGGTTGGTCCAAGTAACTTCCTAAGAATACTGACCTCACTCTCCAGTCTTTGTCTTGGTTCTAAACCTCAGGGTGGGAATCCAAAAAGCATGATAATAAGTGGGTTTGTTCCAGTAAAGGCACAGCCCTCAGTGAAATAACCCCTTCCATTTATTGTTTCAATCAATTTGCCACTTAAAAAAAATCATGAACATAAGCTAAGCAATTTGAATAGCTCTGAAATAGGCCTACAGTGGAGAAGGCTGTTTGAGCAACCCATATTTACATTCTGGGCTCCATCCAGAGTAGAGGAGGCCAAAGGGTGAGGGAAAAAATGAAATTCTGAGTCGGAGATGAAACTTTAGAGCCTCAATGTCCTCACCTGTAAAACAGGGATACAATTCCATAATGCTGTCCTAAGGATTAAATGTGTAAAGCTTGGAGTATAATGCTGAGTATAAACACAACATTCCAGAAGGATGAGTGTGACTGGGCAACAACTTGACCCAAACACTCAAATTTAAATGAATGTCAAACAATCGCAATTTCATCCTGAACTTCTACAGGTGCTTGGCTCTAAAAGTAACACCTACTTGAGCCTCAAATTCAAAAGATCCAAATTTATGTTTTATTTGACATCCACGCAATTTTGTACTACGCTGCTCCTATGAAAGCCACACGAGGAGTTTTCGGGGCTCTAGAAATTCGCCCCCTTCTCCTCTGAGATCAAAGGAGTTATGCGGTAATGCAGAGAAAGTGGCAATTGCACAAATGAGCTTAAAATGGCCTTGAAAAAATGGGATCCCCCTTCCCCTGCAGTTTGGTGCTCTTATAGCAAAGCTCAGCTTCCTGGCCCTTCCGTCTCGGAGCAGCTTTCATGGGACAAGTCATCTTCCAAAGGACAGCATACCAACAGGACAGACAGCCCTGAGTGCAAGCCTTGAAGATGTCTTTAGCTATAACAAGCAACACAGAGATGTTAGCCACGTGGGAAACCATGAGGCGTGGGTTGGGGCAAAAGGCCAAATTCATATAAATGCTGATGAAATCTAATCTTCATAAAATTCTCCTTCCAAATAATAGGCCATGATAAGGATTGAGCCAACTATCAGATTCATAGCCACGGGATCAATAATCTCTAGAGATGTGTGTGCAAGCCAGTGCTGTAGGAGGACCTGAGGTCTTTTCCTGCTTGAAGCAAAATGAAATGCAAGTAGAGAAAGGCCCGAGCAGACTGCATGGGCCCGTGTTCAGAGATGTGCTGCCATCTTCCAGTCCCCCGTGCCATTTGGCCCTTGACTTGGATCCTAATAATCTTCAATCTATCAAGTCCTGGCCATCTGCTAACTAGGATGGCCAAGACAACCTACTTGCCTTGAATCCGACATCACCAGCTGCTCCTTCAGTTCTACAAACGTTACATCCAGCCAATAATCTCTTGTGGGAAAAAGGATTTATGCCCGCTGAGAGGGAATGGCTACACCATTAAACCATGCCTGTGAAGGAAAGTGACTAACAGCAGGCCCAGGGACACCACATGGCCTTCCTGAGCTGCAGAGGTGATGAGACATCCACTCCAAGGGTTAGTGGGTAACTGTGTACTCAGAAGCTAACGTGTCTGATTGGACAAGGGCAAGCACTTCTCATGCGATCTGATTTCCATTCTGATTCTCCTCTACCTCCCACGACTCTTACCTAAAGAGCCATGTAGCACGGACGCTGTGGCTTCTTTCCTTCTGTCTCCAACACCTTGGTTACCACTCACCACATTCGGATTCAAGTTGCTGTCAAGAACGTCCTGGCTGAAACCATCCATAACTTGGCTCCTTTTGTACAACTGCATTTCAGTTAGGCCCCACCCAGAGACAGAACCCCGACCAGATTTCTTTATCAGTAAATGAAACACTGGTCAATAAATTAGGCAATGTGTCCAGGTTCAAGGACACAAGCGTAGCATCAAATCACTAACCCCATGGATCCACGCTGAGAAGATCATTCTTTTCCTGATGATCCTTGTAAATACCCACAAATATAGCTTTTCTTCTTGTACAGCCCACAGCCTCTCCCTTCTCTCGGGAGAAATTTCTCTTTTTCTCCCTTTTGACATCCCCACAACGTTTTCTGTTCTCTCCTGACTGTCACTGCTGCAGTGGGATTACAAAAGGCAGAATCAGAGGTCTTGGTGTGTTTAGCATCCCAAACTGCCATGGGATAAAGTCAGAGATAAAACGAGAGACACAATCCAGAGCAAGGAATGACAGAGGAGAAAGGAGTTTGAGGAGCTGTAGAGCTTTTCACGAAAAGGGGGATTTTGGCTTCCCAGTCAGCTAAAGACAAGTCACCGACTGCGGACTCCTGGCCAGGAGGCTTGGCTTAACTTTGAATACTAAAGTTCCAGAATCATACTTTAAGCCCGAGCTCATAGATATGCAGAACATCACGGATGCATCTCACGAGGGAGGCAACAGCTCCTTTTGGGGGTAAGGGTATGGCTCTGAATCATCATCTATTTTCTGGCATTTGACAGAACAGCCTCCTGGGATTGGTTTCCGTCAGCAGAGAAGAAAACTCCTAATTCTTCTGCCATGGGAAGGGATTAATATGAAAAGGCAACACAATTATAAATGTTAATAGGATTCACCCTCCCCGCTTCAAATGGAGTTTGACCACCGACATAGCTTACTTACTGTTAATTCATAATATTAGTGGAAACCAGTCAATTCACAGGTTATTCATCCCCAGAGGATGGAGATTCACTCGTGGCCAGAGAGGGCCACAGAGGAAATGGATTTAATGCTCTTGGTCTATTTCAACTGACCTTCCCTATCCCTTTGCTCTCACTACTGCTGCTCACCGGAGTATTTACCACTTAATTGTCAGACTTGGCTTGGAGGAGTCTATTACTGGAAAAACCAACCCAGCAGGGTGACAGCGAGGCCCAGTAGCAAATGTGCCCAACTGCGGACCTTGCCAGCAGCAGCCTCGCCTATAGTCAATGCAGGCTATTTCTCCTTTTCCTGAGGATCAAACCGTCCCGGACTGAGTACACAATGCCATTTCCTCTGGCTTTGGACTCTCTCAAAAACTCAATTTCAAAGCCAAGGCAGGAGAGAAAGAGAGAGAGAGAAAATGTGCAGGTTGAGGCACCTGACAAACGGAACTTCCACAGGGTGATTTTTGTCCTTCTTTGTCTTTTTAATGCATTGTGTTTTGGAGCCAAGAGGGGACTGGGCAAAGCCTTTGCAGCAGTTTCAGAAAGAGACCCAGAACCTGCCTGTCCCACCCCGGCCAGACGTCTCAAAGTGAAGGCTGCTCTTGAACTGGAAAGAGGCAAAAAAGAAACTCCAACCCAGAAAAGTATGACCGAGCGTCTTAGGCGATAGTGCCAACCATTTCACACAGGTACTGTGATGATTTTTGAATTAAGAAAAACAAAACAAAACAAAACAAAACAAAAAACGGCAGGCAATCCGGGGAGGCCTGGGGCAAGGGAAGCTTCTTTCAGGTTCAGTGACTCGCCTGCAAGTTTCTCTCGATTCGTGTGGCAGGGCTGGACAATTTTGCCTTTCTCTTGTTAATAATCCTGCCATGCACTGAAAAGCCTCAACGATATCAAAGCCTTAGGGGAGAGAGCAGGGCTGACTGCTTCCACGGGGACCAAGTGGCTTCAACCAAAACACATTAAATGTGAACCCTCACCCTTGCTTTCTCATTCCCTCGAAGCAAAAAGCTGCTCAGGGCACTCCATTTTACAAAAGGCTCGGAATCCAGAAAGCACTGTCTGGGGACTGCTTTAAATCTCCACCGTGTGTGCAGCAAGAAATATATAAAAGACGAGGCATATCAGACCAAAGGGGTCACCTGGTTGATCCTTCTCTTGAAAACATTCCTCCATGGAAGTAGGTAAGGTCATCACTGTGGATAGAACCGAAGCATCCAGATGGCATTATGAGGGATGGGGGAAGACTGCAATACCATGTAGCTCTCATATATAAAATATTAAAATGACCTTGCTTTTATAGTTGTATAAAGAGGTGATGGGGGAAAACAACAAAATGGTGCCCTTGGCTTAAATGGCAAAAACCCAGGTCTTATGCTCATTTATTCAACAAATATGCCTTAGTGCCCACTGCATGCTGTGCTGGGCTGACACTAACATGGCCCTCAATAACCCCCAATTCCAGGTCTTTAGGCCCCTGTGTTATCTCCTCCCTTTGAGGATAGGCTGTAACTGGTGGCTTGTGTTCAACAGGTAGAAAGTAGCAAAGCCAGAGACACCCGTTTGATGATTAGGCAACAAGAGTTTCTAATGCCCATCTTGCTAACAGACTCTCACTATTAAGTACTTGCTTTGCACACTTTGGTAACATAAATGGCCATGGTAGAGAAGCCCATCTGGCGAGGAACTGAAGGTGGTCTCTGGCCAAGAGCCCGACGGAAATTGAGGCCCTCAGTCAAACAGCCCTTGAGGACCTGAATTCTGTCAACAGTTGGAGTGAGTATGGAAATGGATCCTTCCTCAACTGAGCTTTCAGATAAGACCTCAGCTCTGGCTGACATTCTGATTACAGTGAGAAACCGTGAAGCAGGGCCTCCACGGAAACTGTGAGAGGGTAAATGTGTGTGGTTTTAGCTGTTAGGCTTGTGGTATGTGTTACACAGCAATTGATAAACCACATGCCGAGAACTAGGTGCTGGAATATGGTACGGACAGCCTAGTGCTTGTTCTCACAGGAAGACGAGGGCCCTGGCCTCCTTAAGAAATCCACACACCGCCATTTTCCTTATACTGGTGCATTAGCTATTCAAGGCAGTTCCCACCCTTCTAAATAGGCTCTTGCCTCTCACAGACCTAAATTGCAATGTTACATCATAGCTTTTAGAGTTTGACGGGAAGCAATATGTTTAAAATCCGAGTTCCAATGGGGTGCCTGGGAGGCTCAGTTGGTTGAGTGTCTCACTCTTGATTTCAACTCAGTCACGATCCCAGAGTCATGGGATTGAGCCCCACATCAGGTTCTATACTCTGTGTGAAGCCTGTGTGAGATTCTCTCTCTCCCTTTGCCCCTCTCCTCAGCTCATACTCACTCTTTTTCTAAAACTATAATAAAGTTGGAGCACTTGGGTGGCTCAGTCAGTTAAGCCTCCGACTTTGGCTCAGGTCATGATCTCAAGGTTTGTGGGTTCAAACCCCACATCAGACTCTGTACTGACAGCTCAGAGTCTGAAGCCTGCTTGAGACTGTGTGTCTTCCTCTCTCTCTACCCCTCTTAAAACTGAATAAACATTTAAAAATGTCTTTAAATAAATAAAATTATAATTAAATTAAATTGAATGCAACTTCCAACCAGGAAAATTTGACAAAGATAGTGAGTCAACCCCAAATGGAGCAAATAGACACCAATCGTTAATTTTGAATAAAGCATCTTCAGTGGCTTTTATGTTCGAACAAGCATAGGAAACGGATTAACTGCAGCACCAAATTCGAGTCTTTCTCAAAGAAAGATATCCCTGGGCAAGGTGCATAGCAAACCGCAGAAAGCTGCGGTTTCTGATTCACAGCAACCAAGCTAAGCGTGCACTAATTACACAGTCCGCACTCTTAGTTTTTCTTTTGGAAGGGCTATTCTCCCTCTGTGCCTCCTGCAGAGCACCGAGCTACTGCTCCCATAGTGTGGCCCTGAAGACTGATTAAGTATCGATCCTTTTTCCAAGCAGTACCTTTCCAAGCAGTCTTCCCTATTCCAGACCACATGCTTACATGAAGGCTTTGGTGCTCGATACTGAAAGGGGGACTTCATATCCCTCCTGTCACTGTCCTCTGAGATCAATCCATTAACTCATCTAAACATCCCATTTCATCCAACAAGCCAGTGAAAGTTATTTTCAGTGTGCCCAATCATTAAAGCTGGAGCATCTGAGTTAAGAGCTTTAGTTATGTTTTTGGGGGGAGGGGGGCTGCAAAAAATTATTTAAGGGTACGAACGTCTTCAAGTCTACAAATTAGGCAAGTTCCTTTTAAGTACTTGGTAGTCTACAGAAAGGCCAGCCCCATCTCAAGGAGGACACAGATTAATGCTAAGTGAATAGCTCAGCTTTGTATTGAAAATGCACCTGAGTTCAACAGAGGATAAAATTAAATTGCAATGAGAAAAGACAAAATCTTTCCCAGCAGGCCTTGATTGATAGAACGTGTTATTTGTAGCAGAACAAACTGGAAAACCAGAAAGTTTGTTCCTAGCAATCATTGCCTCACTGGGCCAACTTTCTCTCCTTTGAGAAAATAATATGATTTCTTCATAGAGCATGTAGTCTACTTATTTAAGCAACAGTGCTTAGGGTCTTCCGATTCCTCCAGCAGCTCCCTGGAAGAAAACAGCCCCAGTAGGGGAGGTACAGGTACTATTTAACCAGGAAGAGGTTTATCTTGTGAAAACTGCCACGGATAATAACCCGAGAAGAAGTCACTTCTTAGAAAATGAGCACGCATCTCCTGTGATGAGCTCACGTGAAACCTGGGTGTGGAGGACTGGCATAGGGATGAAGCAGAGTTTTTGAAACCAGGTTGGTGGACCCAAGTTCAAAACCCTGCTCTTCTCTTTGACAGCTAAGCCACTTAGCTGTGTGAAAGTGAACTGCAATCTCACTATGCCTCAGTTCTTCATCCATAAACAAAAGATCACTGCCCCTTAATGACACGGGGTTGTTAAGAGTATTAAATGGATATTCAGGCCAGTGCCTAACACACCTAAGGATTCTTTAAAACTAGCCACAGCCACTCTTTCTCCAAAGGGGCAGGCATGTACCAGGAATATACAAACACACATAGAGATACAAATACTACTACCTCTAGTTACAGACAGACCAAGAGCAGTGAGGTTCCAAGGTGAATCCAGTCAAGCACGCACTCCCCTACCTGCACCCCAATCTCTGATTACAGTAGCATGGTAACATCGTTCCACCCGGCAGATCAGACTCGAAACTCAGGCACTGTTCTCTTTCCACACGTACATATGATATATCAGAAAGTCCAGATGATTCTACCTCCTAAGTGTACCTCGAATCCGAACCCGTATACCACCTCTCTCCAGCTCCTCCATCCTGCTGCCTACCCCACCATCGCTCTAAACCTAAGTAACCCATCTAACTTAGCTTACTAAGTTAGATGGCTTCGCCTAACTAGCTTCTGCACTTTCTCTACTGTAACCTCCAGGCACTGGCATCGCCTTTAACCAGCTGTAAAAGTAAAACAAAAATCAAACAAGAGTAATGATGAAACACTGTTCTGACTGACCTGAGACATGATCTGGGCACCTGAGTGCTTGAAAGCTCTCTCGATGATTCTGACAGAACCAATGAGTTAGACTGAGCCTTCAAAGATCCGTCTCATCACAATACATGCCTACTTAGCAGTCCTCCAGGGCCTGGGCTGAGGTCCTATGCAGATGCTTCCTGTCATGACTCCTGGGATTCACTTCTAGTGCAGCTGCACCAGCCTCCCTCTTCCTTCTTCCTCGGAAATGCTCAGGCCTTTTTGCTTTGGCCATGGCCTCTGTCCCCTCTGCCTAGAATGCTCTTCCATCAGATCCTTGCAGGGTTGTTCTCACTCTTTAGATCTCAGCTACAAAAGGCTTTCCCCGACCACCCCCTCCAAACCCGCCCGTCCCAAATATCTGCTAACTTATTACTCTCAGCTCCTCCCCAGCACCAGTCTCTGCCTGTCAATACCCGAAGCCTCAGTGCTTGGTGCACCTGAGGAAATCCAGGGCTGCCGGGGTTGGGGAGGGGGGGGAGATTCTCAAAGTTTAAGCAAGTCAGAGGTTCCTCATCCTTTCCAGCGTCACCAGGTATCACCTGTAACACATCCTCTGTCACGACACCTACTACCCTTCATTTTAATGACCTGTTTAGACACCTATCACCCTAAATGGGCTGACAGCTTCCTGAAGGTGGGGTTCATTCTTTATTTCATCTGATTTTATATTCCCACCCCCACGCACCTTAGTACAAGCACAGAACAGACACGAACAAATGTTTGTTTTCTGGAAAGAATAACAGGTGGCTATAAAAGGGGTGAGAAGGAAGAAAGAAAGAAAAGAGAAAACAGATAAAAGAAAATTTCAGCCTAGAATTCTCGGATTTATGTCCAAAGAATTTGATTCAAGTCCTGGCTGTGTACTGGCTGTGTGACCTCAGGTAGGTGACTCGATCCTCTGGGCAAGTGGACAAGGGCACACCCCCTCGGGGGATGGACCCAGCAAGGGCAGGCTTGAAAGCACATGTATGACAACAGGCATTACATTCCACGGCGTACACCTGAGCTTTGGTTTTATTTTCTTTCAATTTCACAGCTGAAAAGTGGTGTGCTGACTTGCTTTGGAAGGAAAGGCAGAAACAAAACAAAAACAAAGTAAAACAAAACAAAAAATTATTAATGAAGACTGCTAAAGCCAACTCCCTCCCCTTTTTTAAATGGATCATAGCTTGTTCCTAATTAGTTAAATACAGGGTCTTCAAAGTCCCAATGCCTTGGTTCAAATTACAGTTCCATCACTGATGAGGTGTCACAGGGATCAGCACTATGGTCACTGGGAACATTGCACCCACTGACTTTTTATAAATAAAGTTTTATTGGAACACATCTATGCCCATTGGTTTACATATCATCTGTGCCTGCTTTCCTGCTACAATGACAGAGTTGAGCTGCAAAGCCAAACATACTTATTATCTGACCTTTCTGGAGAAAGTCTGCCAATCCTGTTTTAGGCAAATAAATTACCTCACTTCTCGAAGCCCCACTGTCCTGGGGGCTCCCATGTACGAAACGGAGATACTAATCATATTTCCCTCGTGGGGCTGTTGAGAAAGTTAAATGGAGATAATCTACATAAAATACTTTGCACAGTGTCAGGGATGTATGAGGAATTTGATACATTTTGAACAGTAAATATTTTTTGCTAAATTATCGGTCCTAAACTCTATCCAATCAACCAAACACTTGTCTATTCATCAATTCACGAACTTATATAACAACAAATATTGGGGCACCTCGCCGGCTCAGCATGGAGAGCATGCAAATGTTGATCTCAGGGTTGTGAGTTCGAGCCCCATGCTGGGCATGGAGCCTCCCTAAAAAAAGTAAAACTGACAAATATTTACAAAGCACCTAATAAGTGTCAACAATTGAAGTGGAATATATTTTGCTGTGGGTATATCTATTAGATGAACAAAAGCAAACGAAACACAAGAATATGCCATTTTTCTGTCCGTAATGCTCTCAAAGCCTATGAGCTAGGCAACAGTGACGTGAGTAGCAGCAGGTATAATATTACTACTTCTTCAACCAGACTCTGAGCTGTGTTTTGTTTGAAGAACACACTAGGAAGCCCAGGGTCTCTCCCACATGAAACCTTCAAAGAAATCTTTGGGGAAAGGCTGATTGATGGATGGTTGTTACAGAATCCAATGACAAAGCAGGGTGGTTTCCAAGGATGGCACAAAACCTGGCCATGTTTTACAGCCCAGGAAATGATCTGTGTCTTTCTGTAAACATCACATGAAAATCTAATATCTAGAAACAGCTTTTTGCAGGTGTTGTGCTATTCAGGTCTTAACATCACTGCTAAAGTAATTCAGAGAAGCTAACAGAGCACTGGGACAAGAGAGAGTTGCCTCAGAATGTTACAGCTGCAAAGTCCAGTGCTGCTACATGAGGCGCAGAGCAGTAATTCTGTTGGTAGAAGGCTACAGAGAATGAGTTACATAAAGTGGTCTGTCGGCTAACGTGAGCCTCCCCTTTTATTTCTAAAACTTCCTTATACTTTCGGATAAAACCTTTACAAAATATACTGTATGCTTTATTGCTTCCTTAAACGTAATCTAAGCCACAGTAAGTGATTAAAGTTGGCCATTTTGAATAACGATGGGGTGACCGACTTTCTAATAAAGCCCAATTCTTGGGGTGTATGGCCCCCTGCTAAGTGTTGCTAGTCTCCCGTGGATGTGTATGTGTGCTTCAGCATGTGGATGCAGTGACATAGATGGATTCCTCTGAGTCTTCAAAATTATTTTTTTAATTTATTTATTTATTTTGAGAGAGAGCGTGTGCAGGAGGGTGGGGGAGGGGGAGAGAGAGAGAGAGAATATCCTAAGCAGGCTCCATACTATCAGCACAGAGCCCGATGTGGGACTCACAAACCGTGAGATCATGACCTGAACCAAAATCAAGAGTTGTACACTGAACAGACGGAGCCACCCAGTTGCACCCAACGTTATTTTAAAACACTGCCTGTGCGTTAGTTTTTCACGGCTGTCACTGGGTGCCAGTAAGAGGTCTCATTAAGCATCAACTCTTAAGACGCAGATGTCCTTAGATTAGATGGCCCTCCCACGGACACTGAAACCGTAGATGAAATGCGTGCTGTGATTTACTTTTTTCTTAATTTCAAATTGAGATAGAACATAAAACAATAAAGTACACAAATCTTAGATGTACAGCTTTATGACTTTTCACAGCTGTATACGCCCATTCCACCTGAGTCCAGGGGAAGACACAACATTCCCGGTCTCCCAGGAGGCTCCCCTTACGCTCCCCCACCAGCAGATACTCACATACGCCATGTACATATAAATGGAACCATACAGTCTCCTGTTTCACCTGCTTTCACTCATCACAGTACCTGTGAGACCCGTCCGTGTTCCATGCAGCAGGCTTCTTTTTTTATTACTGTACAGAACATGATCATATGAATATTTCATGATTTATTTACCCACCATTTGCTGTTTTAGTGGAAGATGATTTCTCTTTCTTTCATATAAACCCTGACCAATCTGATGTCATTTATGGGAAGGTTTTTAGCCAATAAAACACCTAAGAGTGGGGCTAAGAGACGGGCTCGCTATGCGGGAAAGCATGAAGCACGGTGAAGACACGGAAGCCGTATTGTATTCAAATGACACCAAAAGGCATGGGCAATACTATGACAGATTCATAATCTGTCCCAAGACCACGGGAGTCAGCAGAGCATCATGGTCAAGTACAAGGTCTTTGAGAGTTGGGCAGTTCTTCCGGTTTCAGTTCTGGATACGAGGCTGACTTCAGGCAAGTCCTTTACCCTCCATGCAATTCAGTTCCCTCAACCTCAGAATAAAGTCAACTTCAATACCTCTTCCCGCTATCCTGCAATAATCCATTTAGAGAATAAGCAGCCCTAAATACAATTATCACTATGCCATGATAATACTATATAAAATATAGTTGGAAAAACTGCTTACAATATACACAAATTTGGCTAATTAAAAACATCACAGTTTGCTTACGTTTTTAACCCTCCCACTTACATCCTCTCCTGCTCCGACACTGGGTGTTGGACCCATCAATACTGTGCTTGGTGAGGTTACACTCTATAATCTAAATTGAAATTCTCAGATAATAAAGAGAAATTAATAACACTTCAAGCACATATAGAAGTGACATATTAATTCTCCTCTTTGGGCTTAGCTGTCAGCGAAGAGCAAACATGAGTTTCAGAGTCTTTCCTCCATGATCAATCATTTTTCACAGAGCAAGTAGCCCACCTGCGTATACTCCCAAGCCCTTGAAACTCTGTTGATATAACTAAAAACTAAAGAACACAATTTTAGTTGGGAGTCTGCGTCAGAGACAAAGATTCGTTTTAATCCCCTGAGGGAAAGGAAAATTTTTTCATTTGTGATTTTTGGTCATTTGCATTAGTGCTGGGGCTATAAACCTATAGGAGGTTGATCTATGAATTTTAGATACTCTGTATACTTCTTCCCACGAAACCTAAGGGAGATTAAGATGCTGTCTGGTTGAAAGTCAGAACACCGGGGTACAGAATAAGTAGGAAGCAGGGTGATAAGGAAGAGACAAACGTGACCATGGCCTAGAAATCTATATTTTCCTGATGGCTTAAAAATCTATAAGCTTGAACTGTGCCTCTGTATAACTGTAGCATTTAGTTGGATCCCATTTTAACAGGTTTATATCCACCAATAGAAGCTCAAGAGTATAAATTGCCACATGTGTTTTGGATTAAAAAATTGGTTACTTTTAAATTTAATGCAGTATGTTTAGAGATCATGTTTTTGGTGTTTCCTACTGACTTCCTTATGTACTTTAAAAAGTTAAAAAGGGTGGAGCAATTAGGTTGCTACAGATAGAAGAGAGGAAGAATGAGATTCAGTAATAGCACAAGAAGCCTATATGTTGGGCGCCTGGGTGGTTCAGTCAGTTAAGCTTCCAACTTCGGCTCAGGTCATGATCTCACAGTTCACCGATTCAAGCCCCACGTCGGGCTCTGTGCTGACAGCTTAGCTCAGAGGCTGGAGCCTGATTCAGATTCTGTATCTCTCTCTCTCTCTGACCCTCCCCTGCTCGTGCTGTCTGTCTCTGACTCTCAAAAATAAATAAAAGACATTAAAAAAATTTTTTTAAAGAACCTTGTATGTGAATATGATGACTCCCAAATCAAAAATGTCCCATGTTGATAAGAAAGTTGTCAGATGGGTCCTGCCCTGCTTGGTTGAAGTAGTATCATCTGTGACAGGTTTTCAAAATTAACAGTGGGCATACTCACTGACCCAGGAAATCTACTCCTAAGTATTTAGGTAAAGAAAAAAAAAAACTTGGGATAAGTTGATGAGGGCACTTTGGCGTTGCTCATTATAGGGAAAATTGGAAACAATAACTACAAAATCTGTTACTGGCTAATGGGTGAATTATGGTATCACCATTCTGTCTAACAATACAAGTGGTTAAAATAGGGTGAGGGTGGGCGCCTGGGTGGCTTAGTCGGTTAAGCATCCAACTTCAGCTCAGGTCATGATCTCACAGTTTGTGGGTTCAAGCCCCACGTCGGGCTCTGTGCTGACAGCTAGCTCAGAGCCTGGAGCCTGTTTCAGATTCTGCATCTCCCTCTGTCTCTGACCCTCCCCTGCTCACGCTGTCTCTCTCTCTCTCTCTCTCATAAATAAATAAAACATACAAAAAAATTAAAAAAAAATAGGGTGAGGGAAACCTGTATTTACCAATATCAAGAAATGGCTATGACATATTACCAGGGTCAAACCACTTTAGAGTAGAGTTGCATCCTACTTTGGTGACACATGTTTATAAATGCGTTAAAAACTCCTGACTGCACATGGTACAAACGTCAGCAGTTTTCTGTGGAGCATGGGGCCAAGGGCGCCCCACTTCTCCCTTCTCCTTCGTGGGTCCCAACTTCATGCAGTTTGAAATCCGTACAATAGGATTGTTTTTAGGACCAGAAAAAATGTTATTTGCACTTTAAGAAAATACTGCATTCAAATGCTGATCTGTCTGTATACATTCACTTTGATAAATTTGTATGTATATCAAATAGTCACATGATGCATGAATTCACTCATAAATGTCTACATTAAAGCAAATATTTTGGCAAAGACAAACAACCCACAGCAAGTCACGGTGACAGCATTGCCTTGGTTTCTGACGGGTTGCTGGCTTTCTGACACACTGTCAAGAGGTTGTAAAACCAGAGCATGATGTCTAAATCGCTGGTAAGAGGCCACATTCCCATACCAGTTCTCTTGAATTCCCCTGTCCTCCCAAGGGGACCCGGACAGGGACAGAAAATGCCAATAATGAGGATCTCAACAGATTTAAAAAAACATTTTTAATGTTTTATATTTGAGAGAGAGAGAACAAGGGCAAGCAGTGGAGAGGCAGAGAGAGAGACGGAGACATAGAATCTGAAGCAGGCTCCAGGCTCCGAGCTGTTAGCACAGAGCCTGACATGGGGCTCGAACCCACAAACTGTGAGATCAGGAGCTGAGCCTATGTCAGAAGCTTAACTGGATTGAACCACCCAGGCGCCCCGGATCTCAACAGGTTTTAACAAGCTGCTCCTCACCCTGACCTGGCTAAGAAAACAAAGTGTTTTGCTAAGTATAAGCAGCTGTTTTCCCAAAGAAGCGTAGAGTGATATCCACTCTCAGACAGGAATCACTATTTTTATCTTGCGAATTGTGATGTGTGATTCCCTCTACTAGGATAGGATTTCAAGTGACCTGCTCTGTGCCGAAAGGCAGGTAAGACTTGGGGAAACACCCTGCAAAGTCACAGCCAAAAGAACCATCACAGCACAGGCGTGAAAAGGCAGTGATGCTGAGCTGGAGGAGAGCAGCCTTTGCATGAGTTGCTGGGTTTTGTCTCCATCTTGCAGGGCCCCGATCCTGCAGACATGAGCGTGCACACACATAAGGGAAGTGCTTCTGGCTCACCCCGGGATCAGTCATCGCCTGTGCCATCTCACCAGCCACACCTCTGCAAACCTAGTTCAAAATGGTGTCAGGGGCGCCTGGGTGGCTCAGTCAGTTAAGCGTCCAACTTCGCCCCAGGTCATGATATCACAGTTCACGAGTTTGAGCCCTGCGCCTGGCTTTGCACTGACAGCTCAGAGCCTGGAGCCTGCTTCGGATTCTGTGTCTCCCTCTCTCTGCCCCTCCCCCACTCACACTGTGTGTGTGTGTGTGTCTCAAAAATAAATAAATATCGGGGCGCCTGGGTGGCTTAGTCAGTTAAGCGTCTGACTTTCACTTAGGTCATGATCTTGCGTTCGTGGGTTCAAGCCCCGCGTCGGGCTCTGTGCTGACTGCCAGCTCAGAGACTGGAGCCAATTTCAGAGTCTGTATCTCCCTCTCTCTCTGACCCTCCCCTGCTCACACTGTCTCTCTCTCTCTCCTAGAAATAAATAAAAACTATAAAAAATAAATAAATAAATAAATAAATAAATATTTTTAAAAAAATGATTTCAGTCACCACCTCGAATACTCCCAGATAGACTCTGCAGAGGACCACCCCAATGCTGGCCACAATCCACACTTCTTCAAAAGAGTAAGTTAGTATCCAGCCGGAGGTAATAACGCACTGCACACTTACACCAAGTGCTTTAGGTGCATTATTTCACTCTGCCCAAATCTACGCACGAAGAACAAGCAATCACGCTCACATGACAGATTTGGCAAGTCAGGCCTTAAGAGAATAAGTGGTTTGTCAAAGTTATAGCTAGATTGTGGTAGGGATCACACTTGAGGCCGTGATCTTTCTGGTACAATCTAAGCCACTTGCCTACATCATCCTAATTCCTCTATTTCATATGCATGGTTCCCCTTCCAGGCCCCATGACTGTTTCTCCAGCCCTTCTCATTCTAAGGATGCCATGAGCCACCAGAATCTTTTTTAAAGGGCACCTGGGTGGCTCAGTCAGCTGAGTGTCTAACTTCAGCTCAGGTCATGATCTCACAGTTTCTCAGTTTGAGCCCTGCATCAGACTCTGTGCTGGCAATGCAGAGCCTGGAGCCTGCTTTGGATTCTGTATCTCCCTCTCTCTGACCCTACCCGGCTCATGCTCGATCTCTATCAAAAATAAACAAACACTTAAAAAGTAAACAAACTATTAAAAAAATCAAAGGCACAGAGGTTCACATGCACACACACACACACACACACACACACACAGTTGGGTGAAGGCTCTAAAGATAGATATTCAAAAACAATAGCCAGATTCCCTAATTAGTAGAAAGAAAACATTGTAGTGGCACAATAAATATTTAAGGGAAAACAGGATCCAGCATGGACAAAATTTCAGAAATACTCTGTTAGACAACGACAGGTTCCTCTAATTTTAGTGCTATCAGAGAGCCTTTGTTATGCTAAACTGTACTGTCAGCCTTTAAGAGGAAGAGGCTATTCTAGACTAGATAGTACATCCTGGGACTTGACCAAGGCCGAGATCTTCCAGGACCACTGCTCCTCAAAGTATATGCTGGCAAAGGCTGATCTAGCGCACTGCAAAGCATTACCTTCAGCAACAGTTCTAGACGCCAAAGCACTGCCTGTCGACGTGATTTAACCTCTCTGCAGGAACCGCAGAGAGAAGGGCATACGATTCCACTCGAGGGACTCACCAGTTCTTTTTTTTTTTTTTTTAATGTTTTATTTATTTCTAGGAGAGAGAGAGACAGCATGAGCAGGGGAGGGTCAGAGAGAGAGAGAGTCACAGATTGAAACAGGCTCTAGGCTCTGAGCCGACAGTCAGCACAGAGCCCGACGCGGGGCTTGAACCCACTAACGGTGAGATCATGACCTAAGCGAAAGTCGGACACTTAACCGACTAAGCCACCCAGGCGCCCCTCACCAGAACAGTTCTAAGAGAATATCTCAAAGATTATCCTATACTGTGCACATATACGAAGGGGCACCCATTCTCAATCTGGCTCCATGACTTTTGCCTGCAAAAAGGTTCCAAAACCTGAATCGCTTCCCACGGAGCCCTACAATCCCCAAACCACTGACATTCCATGAAGTGCTCCAGCTCCATCCTGCACAGCTGGCTTCAGGTGATTTATACAGTAAAAGAGATAGCTCCTCAAGTCCCAAAGTGTGCATATTCAGACACCATTTCAAAGATCTGGTGTCATAAACTATTTTCATTGATTACAGAGGACCTACCAATTTGCAGCCCTTGAAATTCCTGCCAGCGAGTCTCGAGTATGTAGGGAAAATGGAAAACAATTGAAAAGACAAATGAACGTCCCTGTACTTAGAAATGTGAGCAGGTTGTACAGGACAGAATACCGGTGTTCTGCAACATCACTTAGCCTGGAAATATGAAGCAATACAAATGCTAATGGGACTATATGCTGCCTTGCAAGCTCTTACTGCATTGCTGGTAAACTTTTCACACACCCAGGTCCTGTCTCCCCAAGAAACTCGCAAGGCAAGGCCAGAGGACTATTCCTTTTTTTAGCACCTACTCCGGTGCCAAGCGTGCCAACACTGCTGAATAAATCTCTGAGTGGATAAATGCCTTCATATTATGGAGGCATAAAGGGTATTTACTTATTTTGTACTCAGTGCAGTAATGCTGATGGGAATAGTCAGCCCCTGATTATGGGATGTCTGATGTAATCCATACTAAAATAAAATCAGTTATTAAGCATGTTGAAGAATATAGAGTGTTGGTCATGAGTTGGCAGTTCAGTAGCAATTAATTCGTTTTGCAGATGGCTTCCTCTCGTCCCTTCTCTTTCGCTCTGGGTCCAGGCAGGAGACACAAGCCTCATCAGTTATTTGAATAAAGAGACTTTAATATAAAGAATGGCGAGGGGCGCCTGAGTGGCTCAGTCAGTTAAGCATCTGACTCTTGATTTTGGCTCAGGTCATGGTCCCACAGTTTGTGAGATTGAGCCCCATGTCAGGCTCTGTGCTGACAGCATGGAGGCTGCTTGGGATTCTCTCTCTCTCCCTCCCTCTCTGCCCCTCCCCCACATGTGCTCGCTTGCTCTGCATATATATATATATATATACATACGTACATACATACATAAGAATGGCTAATGAGTAAGAGGTGGATAACTACCAGAAAGTTAAAGAAGAAGGAAAAAAAAAAAAAAGAGGGATCAAAGGGTTAACAAGAGAAGCATATGCGACCAGAACCAGTTCCTTCTCCAGGAGGTCTTTCCAGAACCTTCTGGTCTTAAATGCCTCTCTAGGCACGTCTACTAATGCATGTTCAAAGGAAACTGGAATCAAATAAGGTTTTCTACTCGATGTCTATCTTAGGAAATCTTCCCTCTCCTATATACAGTGTGGTTTTATAGCTGATTTTAGTTGTCCATATTAGATATGCATTTGCATCAAGATAGTTAATACATATCTTGACTATCCTCAAATTTTACTTCCGGGGTGGGGGGGGCATGTCAAAGCCTAATAAAATGATGACAATAATTAACCCAAATCACATACCAGAACATTAATACAGCTATTTGGCCACTGGTGCTAATACAGATGCCCTAGAAATACAATGAATTTTCCCGCTGACAATGACTAACGCATGCTATTTGTCTTGGTGAAACTTCAGCCATAAATATCTGTGCACAATTGTTCCACTCTCCTCAATTCCATTGTAACAATGAAGTTCCTACATCTGTGAATGAAAGATACTGGTGCTCATTAACATCAAAGTGACCATACTTCTTTCACTGCGGTGTTTTCTACTATTAGTTGCATAGGATTTTAAAAATACAAGCACACTAAAAAAAAATAAAGTCAAAATCAAACTTTATTCCATGATTATTCCATGATTTATGTTATGTAGCTATAAACAATGTTAATATTTTGGTACAGAGACTTCCAGTCTTCATTCAATTCAATCTCAGGCCACTGTCATCAATGAACTTATTACAGGCTACATTTATTATGCTAAATATTGGGCTAAGCGCTTTACCTGAATTAGCCCACTAATTTTCACACTGATATGCAATTTATGCAATTAATAAATCAAAATCAGATTCTCAGGCACCCCAAACATTTTTCTGTTTCTCAAATGTGTGAAAAGCACATGCACAAAACAGCTTTATTTTTTCAGGTTATTAAATATTCTTCAACTTCACTTTCAGTAGCTGCTTATGATCCCACTGCAAAGAGAAACCACAACGTATGTAGCTCATTCCACTATCAGACATATAGATTCTATTCAATTTTTCACTTTTTTTTTGAAAGTATGAATGAACATCTTTACAGCTGTGTATATATCCATGTTAATTTCCTTCAGATAAACTTCTAGAATTAGAATTGCCAGGCTATGAAAATTCTGTAAAGGTCTCCAATTTTGGGCTTCTGGTCACACATGGCATTGCAGACAGTCAGTTCCAGATTTCACTCCCGCAGTCCTGATGAAATGTTTAAGTGAATTCAGCTCCTCACCAAAAGCAACAGAGAATTATGAGGAAAGAGAGAATTATGCTCAAGTCCATCATTTTATATGGTTCTTAATGCCATCAACATAAACATCAGTCTCCATTTCTCCAGTGCACACTAAAATTGCTATGAAATAGTCTAATACTGTCTGGTTCATGACAAGCATTTCATCATAATTTACTAAGTGAATGACCAACTTGAACAAGTGAATAAAGCCAAGATCATTACCAAGAGAATGACAATTTCCAGATAACAAAGAACTAAAAGCTCTTTACATTGGACTTCTCAGTACCATTCAGAACTGCAACTTGGTTTGGATTATTAGAGAAGGATTCTGGAATTTCCAAAGCTGTAGGATTTCATGCCCAAATCTTATTTTTGGCTCACAAAACAAAACAAAGCAAGACACTACCTGCATATCAGGGAAGTGGTAGTGGATAAACATTAAGTGGTGCACGTGTAGTATCATTGCACCACGACACTGTTCCCAAGTCCGTGAGTTGAATGAAACAGCACCAGAATAATGTCCTATGTCCTGTCATTTGTTTAAAAAAGAAAATCCCTAGAAGGTTCCAAACTACTGTTGCCATAAAGTGCATTTTGTGTTTGGGCAGGAATAAAGCGAGCAGAGCTCCTGCCCACGTAGCAAAAGTGTAGGCAGTAGCACAGCGTGTGACCTGAAGCAGAGGACATCATACACATGATAACTTGAGGGAGAGACAAATAGGACACAAAGCTTTATATTCAAAATGAGGCAAGGCTTATTCTCTGCTGATATGGCCAGAGTACAGCAGCCCTGAAGAATCAGTTTTACCAGCGAGAGTTGGAAAGCTTTGTTCTAATTTGGGAATCTCAGAATGGGCTGTTGGTGACATTCAAGAGACAGTAAATAGCTAAAATTATAGGCGTGCGCGCGCACACACACACACACACACACACATTTCTTTCTTTCATATCTCTCTGTATATGTCAGAACAGAAAGTATCGGGAGGCCAACAGAAAGGTGATCCCAGAGAAAACTTAAGCATAATCTTCCTTTTTGCCTGTATCAGAAAAGCCTATGGGGGCGCCTGGGTGGCTCAGTTGGTTAAGCGTCCGACTGTGGCTCAGGTCATGACTAGTTTATGAGTTTGAGCCCAACATTGGGTTCTCTGCTTGTCAGCACAGAGCCGGGTTCAGATCTTCTGCCCTCTGCCTCTTTGCTGCATGCTTTCTCTCTCTCAGAAGTAAATAAACATTTTTTAAAAAGCCTAAAGTGTCAAGAAGTCAAAATTATCCATTCTTCTGTTTCTGTGGTCCTCTCCAGAATGTTTGTTAGCTTGGCAAGAAGGTAGGGGTAGATCTCTGCTGGTGGATTACTTTAGGCTGGACAGTCCAGCTGACTTGAAAATGATGTGCAGATACGATAAAAGGTCAAGCAGGGAAGCAATTCCAGCTTATCCTCTTTACCTAAGCAGTTATGCTGGAGAAGAAAAAATATACCTAATATTCTAGAACCTGAGCTAACAACACTGGTGAATCACAGGGGCGGCATAAAGCGGACATTGCACTTTTATTTCACTGATGATTTTATTGCCCAGAATCCTGCATCTCATGGTGGGAAAGTCAAGCAAGAGAAAAACATGAGTCCAATTATGAGCAACTCCTGCGAAATGCTGGTTGCTTAAAAATTTGGGTCTAAGTACAAAATCATATCAATGCTTCAATAGTTCTCGAGAGCCCGGTAGACTCCTCAGCCGGTGGGACTTCCAGGTTGGCCACTCCCTCTGCCTTGTCCCTGGACACTATCTCAGTCTGTGTGCCTAGATTCTCCAGTGACAGGTGTTGTCAAAATGCAGACGCAGATACTGTGCCACCTGGCCTGGGATCGTTGCTTTTATTCACCATCTGTCACACAATGACACCAGAATGAAAAGGAGAAAGCATCACGGGCTTGACTTTCTTCATAGGAACTGAGGAGATGGAATGAACCGGGGGGTAAATCAAATATTCCTTTCGAGGGTTGGCCTTTCTAGCTACATCTCAGACTGCGGGAACAAGGAAGATGCTTTTGAAAAAATAAGATCGGAATCTGAGGTGTTGGAAATGGAGGACTCTTTATTTTACTCATTCAGAGGAATTACATGCAGACCCGGGGGGAAGAAGGCAAAACTCTGCTTTGCCCTTTAAGTGGCAGTGACCCTGTGAGAGGCGAGCGTGACAAAATTTTGTGAACACAAATTTTCGTGATGTAATGGACATCTACCCAGAAGGGACAGAACCTAAAAGACTGCTTCCTCATGATATGACAGAGTCCAGGCATGTACAGAAGATCATAGTCTTTAAAAACATTTTTTTTAATGTTTATTTCTGAGAGACAGAGAGAGAGAGAAAGCCCAAGTGAGGGAGAGGTACAGAGAGAGGGAGATACAGAATCTGGAGCAGCCTCCAGGCTCTGAGCTGTCAGCACAGAGGCCGACGCAGGGCTCAAACTCATGAACTGTGAGATCATGATCTGAGCATAGATTGGATGCTTAACTGACGGAGCCACCCAGGTGCCCCAAGAGGATCTTGAAGTTCAGTGTTCAGAAGCTAGAAATACAAAATGAAGGAAACTTGATGAGAAATAGCTGAGAAACAAGATGTATGAGAAAAATCTCTAGAAGAAGGGGATTTTATGGGACCAAAAAACACAAGGTAAAGAAGGGAAGCAGGATACAACAAAGATGGGTTAGTAAGAATAACAAAAAGAGGGGTACCCGCTGACCCAGTTGGTACAACATACAACTCCTGATCTTGGAGTTATGAGCTCAAGGTCCACGTTGGGCATAGAGCTTAAATATAAAATCTTGGGCACCTGGATGGCTCAGTCACTTAAGCATCCGACTCTTGATTTCTGCTCAGGTCATGATCTCTCAGTTTGTGAGTTCGAGGCCCGCACTGGCTCTGTGCTGACAGTGTGTGGAGCCGGTTTGGGATTCTCTCTATATCCACCCCCTCACTCTTTGCCTGCCCCCTGCTCTCTCTCTCAAAATAAATAAATAGACATTTTGAAAATAAGTCTTAACTACAACAACAACAAAAGAAATAACCAAAAGCTTCTGACTTAACTCATTTTTAATACCAAGATTGGGAAATTGAAAAATGTCACTGAAATAATCTAGAGCAAAAAGCTAAAAAAGGCTTCTCACGATTTGTTAATCATACTAAGTCTTTCATTTAGATGATGACATGAGTGCAAGAGAAATTACTGGTGAGTGTGATGTCATGCAATCAATCTGCACATCGCACCACAACACTTTTCCTTTTCCTACACGATGCTACTGGTATGGGGACCACAGCTTACTAATCAGAGGGGTTAGTAATCAGACCTGTAATCAGATTCCTGCATTACAGCCACTGGCCTCTCAGAACCCTCCAAGGGTGACTTCTCGGAAGCCATGATGGGGGAAAAAAAAAAGATTTCCTAACGAAGAGTAGTATAGAAATTCTTATTCAAAATGGCCGCTATTCCAATCTATACATATTTGAGTACCTACACTGCACCAGGCACCAGACCACATATTGAGAACGCAAAATGGTAAGATAACGGGACCCCCTCAGGAAGTCTGCATTTGAGAACAGAAGATGAACCTGCATCCTGCTGTAAAATACTACCATGAATATGGTAATAATAAAATACGGGAAGTTATGAACAAATACATTTTAAATGGGAAAAACTGAATGATAATGAAAACTTGGGAAACATCCATCCTCCGTGATAATTTTTTTTTAAAAGGAGAGATCACCTCCCCCTCATATCAGGAAAGTTCTTGGAAAATAATAATGCCCACCGTTTCTTTGTGTACGGTGAAACAGGCACTGTTTATGCTTGGTGGGAACGCACGTGGGGACACTTATTTCAGAAGACTATTTGAAAATGAGTATCAAGAGCTTTCAACAAGCCCCTCTCTTCTAACTGTATGGTTCCATTTCTAGAAACTGTTTTGTAGTAGAAGAAATCAATCTGCAGGGTAGGTTTGGGCCAGACTAAAACATGGATTTAGTCACAAGTAGCCAGAGACCCACTGCCAAGTGTGAGGCGAGGATAAAGATGAAGGAAACATGCTACCAGCCTCAAGAGAACAGGTAGGATGGCCCAAAGGGCCAAGAGTCTGGAATCGAAGTGAACATTTCCGATACTTTTACAAAATCCATGGGTAAGAGAATAAGAGCTTATAAAAACCTTACAGCTCAAAAACCATGTCACCACATATCAAAACCTATTACTATTATTACTATAAGATTAGTTGAGTTGGAAAATACTAGGCAAATTATACTATAACATGGTTAAGCCTTATATGCAAACAATGTGATAGACTGTCAGAATTTTTCACATTTCATTTGCTTGTTTTATCATTTTATAGACTAGAGCTCAGTGTAAGTTCTCTTAAAATGTCCCTTTCAAACTATATTTGTGGCATCTCATGATGCAACAGAATAGCTGAGATAGCAGTTCAGTGTCCGATTCATTTTTTTTTTTTTATGATGATAATGTTCAACATAAACGGAAGCAGGAAGGGGCGCCTTGGTGGCTTAGTCGGTTAAGCATCCGGCTTTCGCTTAGGCCATGATCTTGTGGTTCGTGGGTTCGAGCCCCACGTCAGGCTCTGTGCTGACTGCCAGCTCAGAGCCAGGAGCCTGTTTCAGTCTGTGACTCTGACCCTCACCTGCTCACGCTGTCTCTCTCTCTCTCTCCTAGAAATAAATAAAACATTAAAAAAAAAAAAAAATAAACGGAAGCAGGAAGAGTAATGAGCTTCTATGTGCCCCTCACTCCACTTCATGACCAATCTTCTCTCACCTATATCCATAAATCTTCAATTGTATTTGATTGGTAACGATTTTTATATGTAATTTTTAAGTTTATTTATTTTGAGAGAGACAGAGACAGTGCAAGCGGGAGACGGGCAGAGAGAAAGAGAGAATCCCAAGCAGGCTCCACGTTGTCACTGCAGAGACTGACATGGGGCCTGAACTCAAGAAACTGTATCACGATGTGAGCTGAAATCAAGAGTCGAGTGCTTAACCTACTGAGCCACCCAGGCACCCCTCATATACGTACTTTTAAAAGAAGGGGATATTTTCAAATGTCTTGTAACAAATTCCTTTAGCCCTTGGGGTACTAGTTGCAAACTATAGTGTACAAAGAAAAACATTTAAATATGGTTCGGGGCACCTGGGTGGCTCAGTCGGCTAAGCATCTGACTACTCTTGCTCTTGGCTCAGGTCATGGTCTCTCAGTTTGTGAGCTCCAGCCCCACATCACGCTCTGTGCTGACAGTATGGAGTCTGCTTAGATTCTCCTCCCTGACCCCCCTCAGCTTATGTGTTCTTTCTCTTAATAACTAACCAACTATATAATTATTTAGCAGAAGGTCAATGAAAAAACAAAAGAAGTCTGATTCTACTTCTTTACTAGCAAAAGACCAAAAAAAAAAAAAAAAAAAGCCTGTATTTGAAACAGCATAAACAACCCATCTGTCTGTAATTTAATGGAAACAGTGCACCATTTGAAAATGTTTCCCATTATTTATTCCATAAAGTCTTTACTAGTATTTGTTCCATGGCTGAACTGCCCGTGCCTTTAGCCAAATCAGCTACAAATTACGAGATGGGGACCAAGGGATCCAGAACTCTGATCACACATTCCCCTGTGCCTCTTGGAGTTTTGCATATGACTAGAGAGCAGAAAAATGTCCAGGCAAATTTGGAATGTGTCCAAATCCATTCAAGCAAGGCCAAATCATGGTGGAGGAAGCCTAGCCTCTGTGGTCTAAGGGCACAGAGACCGGGAGACACAGAAATGACAGCGTACGGGTAGGTTTTCACTCTGTGACAGAAAATTCCGGGAAGTATAGAAAGAGCTCCCGTCTATTCATTTATTTAAAACTGCATTATGTTCCAGTAACAAAAATAGCACACGCCCTTCAGAAGACACAGAAAAACTATGATAAGGTTCAGCCATCCAAATTCCTACCACACAGGTCACAGGTGCTGGAAACTGGGTCACACGCCCTTTCAAATTTTCCACACACACATACATACACGTCGTACTGTGGATGAGATCATTTGTTACACACATTACACTGGGAAGAACAGCAGTAGTGGCTGAATTCGGGGGTTCAAATCCCCACTACTCCACATATTAGGTGTGTGACCTAACATCTGGACTCCAGTTTCCTCATTCAAAAAATGAACTTGAGGGGCGCCTGGGTGGCTTAGTCGGTTAAGCGTCCGACTTTCGCTTGGGTTGTGATCTCGCGGTTCGTGGGTTCGAGCCCCGCGTCGGGCTCTGTGCTGACTGCCAGCTCAGAGCCTGGAGCCTGTTTCAGTCTGTGACTCCCTCTCTCTCCTGACCCTCCCCTGCTCACGCTGTCTCTCTCACTCTCTCCTAGAAATAAATAAAACATTAAAAAAAAAAAAAAAAAGATTGCCTTAAAAAAAAAAAAAATGAACTTGAGGCACCCAGCTGGCTCAGTCAGTTGAGCATCCGACTCTTGGTTTTGGATCAGGTCATGATATCACGGATTGTGGGATTGAGCTCAGCATCGGGCTCTTTGCTGACAGTGTTGAGCCTGCTTGAGATTCTCTCTCCCTCCCTCTCTGACCCTCCCGGGCTCTCTCTCTCCCCAAATAAATAAACTTTAAAAATTTCAAAGAATATGAAATAAAATAAAAATTTTAAAAATGACCTTGCCAAAAGTACTTCCCTCCTAAGTACTGAGTACTTACTACACAGCAGTGACTTGATATACGTAAAGTGGTTACACGAGTACCTCATCATAGGTAACATGTATGAGTCTGCTCTTCTTAATTGCTTTGTGTTGTTATGGTAATAACGTTTTATCACTAATGGTATTACTTAATAATGTGACTTTTGTCATTTATGTCGTTAAAAGTCTACATAAAGCATAACTTTTTAATGGCTACATAATATTCCAACTTCAGGATGGGCTTAACTTATGTCACCATTTCCAAAAGACTGGGTGTATGGATTTGTTCACTATCCTACATGATTTTAACTATCGTAACTAACAGTGAACACTTCCGTGTCCAAAGGCTTTCCAACATCTGAATTCATTTCTCAGGATTGAAATTCAGGCCTAAAATACCATTTTGAAAGAACGTGTAAGTAGTGATGGGTGGCAAAGAATTGAAAAAAAAAAACAAAAACAATAACCGTTTCCACACCAAAAGCTGTTGTGAAAGCAGAAATGGTTATGGAAACCTTGAATGAATCTAACTGTGGACGCTCGTGCTTTACTCAGAGTCACAAGTCCAAGCAAATCTTCTTAGTTAAATCCCAGACAAGGATCCTAACTCTACCACCAATGGTGAGAATTTTTAAATGTGGGGATTTTAGGAGTAAATCAGAAAACACAGCTATGTGTGTAGGCGGATGGCTCTCACAGGCCCTTTCTGTCTCACATAACACTTAATTCTAAATTTGTTTTTTTTTTTTCATTTAATTCTAAATCTGAATAAAAATTCATCATCTCAGACTTTGTCCACTGACAATGAAATACACACTTCTGTTTCTAAGACATTCTACCTTCTAAGTCTCTGCTCCCTACAGTCAGAATACGCTCTGTGGCTGCAAACCTTCAAAGGCATGAATTCAATTCTGCTCTACCATGTGTTAATGATGAGATTGAGGCATGGAAGATTAGGAACCACTAGACCTTGCTATCTTATTCAGAGTAAATATAAAAATACTTAGGATATGCCTTTCAGAAGAGCCACTGAACTTTTCCATCCATGAAACTTAAGAGAAAGCCAACAGCTCTGGATACATCAGCTTTCCCGGAAGGAAGTAGAGAATACAGACATAAAAGCTACTTCCAACCAGTTCCGATGCTGTGACCTAGGACAAGTCACTCTACCTCTGATTTTTCTTTCCCTGAGACTGTTAGGAAAAATCACCAGGAAAAAGCTAAGGCCAGATGGGAAGTTGGATGAAATCTACAAATGCCATGTTTGCCTACTTAAGAATCTGTGTAAGTAAAGGCACGTGACAAATTGTCATGCCCTGCAGAAAGGTAAATTGACATTAAAATATTTGTTCTAGTTCTTTTATCAATTAGTTATATAACCTCTCAAAAGTTTAGTACCCATAAAGAATATAATCTCTAATTAGGATTAGTAAATCTCTAAGATAGCGACGGTTCAAACCTGGGAAAGAATGATGTGGTAATTATTACTCTGAGATATTTATTAGCTGCTTTAACGACTGAAGTTAATTTCCATTATATTCTGCATCTAAAAATTTTTTTTACTGACATTACTTTTGAGAATCTACAATGTCGCCTCTTCTAGAAAGTGCTTTCTGAGATAATGATATGTGGCCACACTTGCCGACCCACTGAATAGTATTTCAAAAAACACAAATAATGTACTTTGTGATCTTTATAAAATAATAGAAATTTGGAAGAGGGCTGAAGAGGAAAATCCACACCATTTCTCTGCATTAAAAATACAAAAATTTAATTTAACCCATGTTTCAAAATAGAAAGACTATCATAGGATAGAAACTCCATGGAAGAGATCCTTGGGAAAGTGAATTTCTAGGTTTTTTTTTTTTTTTTTTTTTAAATTTCTAGGAGAGATAGAAAGAGAGTGTGAGCAGGGGAGGGTCAGAGAGAGAGGGAGTCACAGACTGAAACAGGCTCCAGGCTCTGAGCTGGCAGTCAGCACAGAGCCCGACGGGGGCTCAAACCCACGAACCGCGAGATCATGACCTAAGCGAAAGTCGGACGCTTAACCGACTAAGCCACCCAGGCGCCCCAATGAATTTCTAGGTTTTAAAAAAATTGTTTAAAAACACTTATTTATTTTTTTGAGAGAGACAGAGCACAAGCGGGAGAGGGACAGAGAAAGATACACACACATAATCTGAAGCAGGCTCTGTGCTGTCAGTGCAGAGCCGGACTCCAGGCTCAAACTCATGAAATCGGGAGATCATGACCTGAGCAGAAACCAAGAGTCAGGTGCTCAACCGACTGAGCCACCCAGGCGCTCCTCTCATTTTATTTTCTTATTTCTCTTTTTTTAATTTTTTTTCACGTTTATTATTTTTGAAAGTGAGAGACAGAGCACGAGCAGGGGAGGGGCAGAGAGAGACACAGAATCTGAAGCAGGCTCCAGGCTCCGAGCTGTCAGCACAGAGACCGATGCAGGGCATGAACCCACGAACCGTGAGATCATGACCTGAGCCGAAGTCGGACCCTTAACTAACTGAGCCACCCAGGCGCCCTGCCCCTCTCGTTTTAAAACCTAAAAGACTGAAGGTATTTTCTGGCCATATTAGTTCATATTTATTCTTAGTTAAATATATGATTTAATATTATTTCCATTAGTATCTACTACATTTGACAGTGAACTTAACTTTGGGACTGTAAGGGTTCTTGAAAATTCTTTCTGGGCATTCTAGATACCTATGGTCCAAAACACTGAGTGCAGTTTATTTCATACAAGGGACACCATCTAGAACTCTGTTCTCTGAACAGATCCCTACCTATGCCATCAATGGTACTTTCCAGTTTGGGAGAGGGTGCGGAGGAGTCGTCTTTTTCCCCTAAAAGTGGCATGTCCCACATTTTGCATTCATATACTAGTAACATGAGCATGTCAGAAACGCAAAATTACTCAGAAGCGTCTTCATTTACTGATGTGGAAGTGCTCGCTCAGGCCACAAGTCCTTGAAAGAACACGAGGTGCTATCGTGGGGGTTACTTAGGTTTTCATTTGCTGGAACAGTCGCAGGTCTGGACTGGAGTCACATAGCCTTTGGCAGAACATCCTGAACTGCATTTAATAGGACTCACATGCTCACTTCGCAGCGGGAAGATTACATGAGCAAGATCTAAAGGAACTGGGAAGGCTATCCTTTACCGAGTCTGTTTTATACCATTAGGTTTTACAACCAATATCTCCTTTAGAGTAAGTACTAAGTGGAACAAGGCAATCGGTTACAAAGAGAATCTGAGTTTGCCCTTCGCTTAAATGCAAGATAATAATAAGACGGGCTAGGGGCTTCTTTGTATTTCTAACAGCAGGCTCCCAATGGTGTCACCTTAAACCAGTTTGGCCCCATAATTTCACCTTTCAGATGGGTGGCTTTTTGCTTTGTGTTTTTAAGATGAGCTAGTAAACTGTGTAGGTCTCAAGATCCTTCTGCGCTCTATAAAAGAAACCTCAAGGGAAGGTCTTTTGAACTGTAAATTGTAATGGAGCATAATTGTGATTGGCATTAAAGGCCACTATAGCTAAGGACCATCCACCTAATTTGTTCTTTTATTCTGATAATCAGGCTTCAGTCCCTGGTTATCAATCTGTCCTGCAACACAGAGGGAGGGGAGATAATAGGATATTACGAATGATGACTATAATTTTTATATATTAGACATCTGAGAACTATTTGCAAAATACATGAATGAAATCCCTGCGAGAAGTCTGATCTGTGGGTTTACTGGCTTTGCAGTATGGCTGCAAAATTAACTTTCACAGTGGAAGAGCAGTCAGTTGAATCTGCAATGACAACATGCGTCAAAAAGCACACATGGGCTGGTCCTCATAATCATGCTGCTGTCCAGCTCTCCAAAATGAAAATGGAACCCAAAGAAGACAGAAGGCCCATTCAATACACTTGCACAATGCCCATAAAACAAGTAAAGAAATAAACACAACAGGAGAAAACATCAAATGCGAAAAGCAGTGAAAAGTGAGCACAGAAAAACTGCCAGTATCAAAACGAGGATGTTTCTCCAAACCCGATCGTGAGGAGCATTTATAAAACCCCTGTGACCTGCTTTCTTCCCCCAGAAGTGTTATTGTCATTAGTCACCAAGTTGCTTCAAATGGATGCTCCCAGAGCCTGAAACTAATTTTCTTCCTCCTACACTGGAATGTAAAATTCCCACAATCTTGGTAATAGAAAGACATCAGTTTCCTCCAGGTTCTAGCTACCACCATCTCTTTTCTTTATGACAAACGGATGACAGTGCATCGTCCTCGGCTCCTCACCAGCTTGGCGCTCTTACCATAGCCTTCCGGATCTGCTCCGAAACGCTTACCGACTTAGTCCCCTCACCTGGCCAGCTATTCAAAGGCTCCCGGATAAAAGTTTGGACTTGATGGCCTTCAAAGCTCTGTGGGGTCCAGCGCCGGCTGAAGCTTCGTAGGTCCACGGGCACTCTGCTCTCCCACACTGGAGCGTCCCTTGATGCTGAGAACTTCCTGACCTAACTAACTTCGGCTTGATAGTGTCTCCTTCCACTAACCTTTCCTGACCTCTAACCTGGCCCTGACCCCTATCATATGCTCTGAAAGCTCTGACTACCTCTTTCCACTGCAGGACTTAACACAGGCTTAACGATGCATCCACCAACACATTCATATGACTAGTATCTATTCGTCTAACAGACTGTGGCTTCTATAAGGACAAAGACATGGTTTTGTCTTTACCAGGGTGGCCCTGGTGTCTATCAGCCAGACTGGCATACATTTGACTACAAGAAATACACAGTAAATGAAAACTGAAAGGGGTCAGATAATTCTACACGTATAAGCTGGGAAGGTCTAGATACTAATACCGTTCCTTCAATGAGAAGGCAGGATGGTCCGTGACCCGCCGTGACAGTGTAAGGTCCACTCATGTCATCTGTATGCAGAAGGGCCTTGCAAGTCCAGTTAGACTGCATCCAAACCAAATCATAAACATCTTTTCAGACATCCTTTCTTTGCCCTGCTGAAGGCCACACAAGGGATGTAGCTTTGACATTCTCGATAACGGATAGCATCCCCGTCGAACAGAGTCCCCTCTGACTGTCTGTTTAACAACTTATGGTGGTAAATACTGCTCTCACTTTGCTTTATGGCCCAAGAATTTTTAAATGAAGCTTTTACAACAAGGATGTAATTGAAGGCACAGTGCTTTGCTGGGTATCTGGGCTGACTTTACACATTTGCCCGACAGAAAAACACTGCAACATTTCATCACTTCTAAAGCCAGAGAGGAACAGATTATTACATTGGGGCGCTGGCAGAGAAAGGCACGGAAGGTAGATTATCATTCTCATGAGCGGAGGCAGCTCGTGGATGGAAATGCTCCTTTGCAGCAGGTCACAGCCCTCCTGATCTGGAAATGCCAAAAAATGCGTGTTGGCAGAACATGGCTAGACGTGAGCAGGCCCGCTTCTGGGCTTCCAGAAAGTTTCATCAGCAGCCAAGAGGCCGGTCAGCCCACTGGGAACCCCGTGAGCCTCCCCAGTCTCACAACACAAATACGAGTTCTGGCCCCATGCGTTAGTGAGTTCTTGGCATCGGCCCTGGATGACCTCGGCAGGGATGTGGGGTCATGTGGGAGGCCTGGCTCTGGTACATGCTGCCAGAGTGTGGAACTTTCTACAGAACATCCAACACCTTTTACTGAAGCAACAGGACTGAGGGACCTCTGTGGCAACAGCCATAAAAACCCACTTTTGATGAGCTTGAAGCTAGGTTCCGTAGGTAGCTAATTAAAATCATGTGCTTTGGAGGCAGGCTAACGGGAAACACAAAGCTCTCACAATCTTAGCATCATCCAGATTTTAAGAGAGTTGCTGGCAGGAGCAGTGGCTCAAAAATACAGGTTTCCCTAACGAAGACTGTCCATTGAATTGGTTTAGGGCCCCAAGTACTGTGACTAGGGCCCCGAGTACTGTGACCAGGGCACCTCCCCCAGGTCTACCCTCCTGGGGGAGGGGGAGGGGGAAGGGGGAGTTTACAGGACGGTAGTAAGTGGCATACTAGTGAGGCTGAGAAGCAAGGAGGAAGCTCCAGAGTGAGGAAGACATGGGTTCAAATCCCACCATCTTCCAGTCCTGTGGCTTTGGGTAAATCATCGATATGGCTGCTGCTCGGTTTCCTCACTGGTCAGGTAGGGACAGATGTTCTGCTGCACAGATGTGAGGCACCAAAGGAGAGGACAGGTATGGGTAACAGGCACATGGAAATGGGAAACCCCCCTGCACACGACTGTTCATACCAGAAGGAGAAGGAGAGCCAAGAGGGGAGGTATGCACTTGCTCTCTCTCTCTCCCACATTTGTCTCCAGGGCTCCCGAAAAGGGGAACTGTGTACCAGCACGCGTTTACCCACAAGTGCTGGAGAAGCTCTCTCTTTTCTTTCCAGCTCCGTGCTACCAGATGTCTTCCAAGCCTCCTCCCCAAGGCAGGGACAGCCCTCCTTCATGCTGGGCCTCTCCAAGAAACGGGAGCACAGTCTTCTCCCCTGGAGGTGCCCTTCCAAACTCACGCCAGGTGGGGGCGCTGCCCCTGCTTTCGGCCTCCAGCATTAAGCACACCCAGCTGGCCAAGCTGAGAACAATGCTAACCCCTAGTTCCCAGGTTAATGGGCCAGGCTGGCCTTATTCTGCCTGCTCCTCCTCCCCAGTCCCAGCTGTAAGGCTCAAGCTGCCTTACCACCACCAACTCCCACCCTTATGCTTCTTCTGGCTCCAGCTAGGAGGAGGCACAAATGACTGGGCTTGTCTACACCTCTGAGAATCTTACTACTTTGGATAAGACAACACGGTGGAGTCACCACCAGACGATGGCACCTTCTGAAACCATTCCCTACAAAGGAGAAGCGAATCGAAGTGGGACCAGTGTCATTTTGAGAAGGGGAGGAAGAGAGGCTCATCAGGGTATCAGGAATCTCTCAAGGAAGCGAGGCCACCACAGAGTAGGGCCCACGCGAATCACCACCCGCTAGGCAGAGGGCTGGCAGGGCATCAGGAGGGGTGAGCAAGTCAGTCATGGGAGCCCAAAACAGCCCGAGAGGCAGTCGCCAACTATGCTGATAGCTATCAACCTGCGCCTTACATAAGAATCACATGAGACAGGGGCGCCAGGGTGGCTCAGTTGGTTAAGCCTCCAGCTTCCGCTCAGGTCATGATCTCACAGTCTGTGAGTTCGAGTCCTGAGTCAGGCTCTGTGCGGACAGCTCAGAGCCTGGATCTGCTTTGGATTCTGTGTCTTTCTCTCTCTCTGCCCCTCCCCTGCTCACGCTCTCTCTCAAAAATAAATACACATTAAAAGAAAAAAAAAGAATCACATGAGAAACTGTTAAAAATACTGATGCTCGGGTCGCCGCCACCCATACCAATGACAGCTAAGTCCCAGGAGGGGGACCCTTCGGGGGAACACAGTCACAGCTGCAGAAGGGAACACATCCCCTGCTCCCAACCCCAATCTTCGGGACACATCAAACACGAGGACGAATGACAAGAATTGCCCAGACCGGCAATAATTCACATCCATACTGCTTAAAACTCTGTAACGATCACATCATTATTGCTGGCAGTGCCTCTAACCAAGACGGCACTAATAAGGGATCCCATAAAAAGAGTATACACTTCCAGCACAAATAAGGCCACATAAAGGCTGCTTAGTTTACAACCTTGACACAAGAGAGAAACTCACTACTAGGAATTAAGAAGTCACTGGGGGGCAGCGGAAGATCTGCTTCCAAATGGCCTACCCACTATCTGCAGGCATCTGGGCCCATGTCACATGTTACCTGTCTCTCTCCCCGATGACTGGCTGCTCCAATTAAATAACTATTTATTCCACCATCCAAGGTGTTACAACGAATTACATTAGCTCCTCTTTAAAGTAGTAAGAGAGACGTGTGGATGCTCCTCGAGGAAATTTGAATTTGGTTACCGCCTCCTGAATTACTAAGTGACAGCACCAATAACAACAACCACGGACACTTCAAAACCTTGTCGCACAGGGGCGTCTGGTGGCTTAGTCGGTTGAGCGTCCGACTTTCGCTTGGGTCATGATCTTGCGGTTCGTGGGTTCGAGCCCCGCGTCGGGCTCTGTGCTGACTGCCAGCTCAGAGCCTGGAGCCTGTTTCAGTCTGTGACTCCCTCTCTCTCTGACCCTCCCCTGCTCACGCTGTCTCTCTCTCTCTCCAGAAAAAAAAAAAAAACCAACCTTGTCGCATCGCCAAGGCACTCAGAGAAGGGCAGCGCCCTCCACCGAAATTCAAGTAGATAGACTGGAAGGGTGCACATATTTGATCCACCGAAAGCAGTATGTTTATTTTAATGCATCTCTGCTGGGCCAGGCTTCAGCATAAGCAGAAGTAATGGTTCAAAGTAGCTGTTATTAATTGCTACCATCACCGAAACTATTATTGATTGATCGATATTTAAATGTTTACTGATTTTGAGAGAGCACATGTGTGTACATGAGCGGGGGAGGGGCAGAGAGCCAGGGAGAGAGAGAATCTCCAGGCCCTGAGCTGTCAGCACACAGTCTCGTGCGGGGCTCGATCTCAGGAGCCATGAGATCATGACCTGAGACGAAATCAAGAGTTGGATGCTTAACCGACTGAGCTAGCCAGGTGCCCCGAAACTATTATTATTTTAACAAATTTTATGGAGTGCTTCAAATGTGCTTCACAGTGCTTTCATATATGTGATCTCATTTGAAGTTTACAACAAACTGATCAGATATCAGCATGTCCATTTGATGGACAAAGGAATTGAGACAGCGAGGGGAAAAAAGAGATTTGTCCAGAGGAACGTGCCAGTAAGTGGTAAGTCAGCATTTCAGCATAGAACTTGTCACTCCAAAATCCGAGCCCTTTTCAGTGGTTTTCCTAGACACTAATTTCATAATCGAAGGGAATCTAAACATTGGGGCCTCCTTCTCAGAGGGCTGTTAGGAGAATTAAGTGGGATAATATACACGGAATAGTTGACAGTGGACAGAGGTCCTTGACCCGAGTCCACAACTATCCCCTATATTTTAAAAATTATTGGGGTGCCTGGGTGGCTTAGTCGGTTAAGCATCCGACTTTCGCTTAGGTCATGATCTCGCGGTTCGTGGGTTCGAGCCCCGCGTCGGGCTCTGTGCTGACTGCCAGCTCAGAGCCTGGAGCCTGTTTCAGAGTCTGTGACTCCCTCTCTCTCTGACCCTCCCCTGCTCACGCTGTCTCTCTCTCTCCTAGAAATAAATAAAAATATTTTTTTAAAAAATTATTGTTTATATTCAAAGAGAATCCAAAACTGGAAATCTCTTTTGAGAAGACTTGTGATTTTTACCTGTCTGAAATGTTTTCGTGGAATAAGGACATGTGTCCAACGTAAAATACAGAAAAACCAAGGCTTTAGACTGCTTGCCATTAAAAAGATGGGGGGGAAGGGGTTGGGGGAAGCCAGCCTACCAAGTTCAGATGTGGTCCTAAATATTCATTGCCTTTACTGAAAGATTTAGGAATTGGCTTTGTGTTTGTGAGCTGCTTGCATTTCTGAGACATCTGGCGCTAAACCCTATAATTGGTTGTTTAAAAAAAACAAAACAAAAAGAACCCACCAGTGCCTGGCAGCCACCTTTGGAGAGTGCCTAAAAATAGAAATAATTCAGTAAAACCTCATTAGAATGGTGCTCAAGGATGCCAAGTACCAGGGAAAACACTGCAGGAAGTCAAGTACGACCTTAGTAACAGAATCTGGAAGTTCTAGGAACTTCTCAAAGGGTCAATTCTCAAAGAGTCAGTACTGGGTATTGTTTCAGAAACATATAGTTTTATTTCACATATGTGGTACAAACCAATTACTGGTAGTGTGATTTTAAGATGACTCCTCACATTGGGGCACCTGGGTGGCTCAGTCAGTGAAGCATCTAACTTTAGCTCAGGTCATGATCCCATGGTTTGTGAGTTCGAGCCCTGCATCAGGCTCTATGCTGACAGCTCAGAGCCTGGAGCCTGCTTTGGATTATGTGTCTCCCTCTCTCTCTCTGCCCCTCCCCCACTCATGCTCTGTCTCTCAAAAATGAATAAACGTTAAAAAAAATTAAAAAAGACTATTCCTCACCAAGCCCATTTATAAGTTTATAAAAGCTGTCTATTAGAACCAAAGGGCTGATATCACATGCACACTACATAAAATTGGTTGATAATAACTGATATACTCAGATGAAGTAATCCTTTTCATTCAACATTATATATAGTACTGATGTGCTTAATTAATGCTTTCTTCAGTTTAAATCTTGGCTTACCTCAACTTTGGACAAACCCAAATTCCAAATAAGCAAGCTCTAAATTAATTGGTGCTATCCTATTATGTTGTATACAGCTACGTAGGAATTCGCATGCACGCCAAAATCACATAATTTAACACATATTCAGAAAACACAAAAGGCTAAGAAAAACAGAATCTGCTATACAGATGTGTCCCGGTGAGTCAATGCATAGTTACGTTTCACAACTCTGAAAAAACCCAGAGCAGGGGAGGATCTAATGGTAATGATTTTCTCGAAAGACACAGTCCTAACAAAGAAAGGATATGAGCCCCAACTACTGTGCCTTTTCCTATATCCCATTTGGCCACTCATTTGTTGCAAGGTAAAAGGCAGAAGGAGACAATATTTCTATTTTGGAAGTTCTCCCCATTGTCTGCCTCCTAGTCCCTCATAAATCAAAGGAGTCGCACCCCCAAAAAATACCACAATTGGCCAAACTGTCTCCCCAAGATCAAGGTGTTAGAGGAAAGGGGATTACTGGAAAATCACAGAAAGTCTCACACAGATACATGAAATTCGGTTTCTTACTGCTTTGCTCTCACACCATGTAAAAATGGTTGAATGGATTTCCATCAAACAGGAAAGATCTATGCAAACTGGTCTGTCTTGAACTACTATCCAAATGGTTCAGGACATGTGCTTTGAAGGTATGGGTCAGAGGTGCCCTTCAGAGCCACGTGTCATCCGGAAAAAAGAAACAAAAGCTCTGGGCTTCAGATGGGTACAGACAGACCATATATATTCAGATGCTACAGAAAGAGAAAACAAACAGGAGTTTCAACGTAACCCCTAAATACAAAAGAAAACTGCAAGTTCCTCATCCTACGGGCAATGTTTCAGCGCCCCGGGTGAGTAGCATCACATTCACACAGTTAAAGGTGGTGAGTCATTCCTCTGGGATGATGTCTAGCTGCACAGAGCGGAACAAGATTTTCAAAGAGACAATAGCAAACCTTTAAAATAAAACCGGCATTAATAGTTTAAAAAGCCTGCCCTGGGAAATTACTTCTGCGATGCCATGGGATTGCAGCTGGGCTTTGAGGAGGCAGGTTCTCCTTATAACCTCCGCAAGGGAGTTTTGTGGATCTTTTGAGTTTTTCAAAACAGCTGATTTTAAGTTCAAAGGCTTTTGCACATGCTCTTACCTTTGTTTCCTTTCCTCTGGTTGAGGGAATGTGTTATCAAATTGGTGCTGCTTTCACAAACTATCACAGTATCTGGGAATAAATACCCATGTGTACTTTTTCATTTAAAGGCTGACCCCAGAATCCCGGGGCTGATTTAAGCCAGGGCCAAAGATTTTGGCAGGGAAATCTTTATACCCTGCCTTTATATCCCAGTTGACTGAACCTTGGTTGGCCAGGGATGGGGGCAACTTCTCAGGTAAGGAGTTTTTAGTTATTCCTATGGCCGTCAACTAGCCGAGTCATGCGAATAGCTCTTCCATCCACCGAGAGTAACACGGGGAAGCGTCCTCACTCATTTGCTAACCACGGAGTGGGATTTCTCGGTCTCAGCGCTGACACCTTGGGCTGGAGGCTTTTCTGCCCTGGGGACTCTTCTGCAGACAGGAGGATGCTGGGCAGCGTTCTGGTCTCTATCGCCACTCCAGAGTGATAGCCACGGGTCTCCAGACATAGCACAAGGCAAAAGCTCCTGTTCTCCCTCTTCTTCCATCGCCCGTAAGAATCACAGTCATTAAAAAAGCTTATAAATCAGGGCGCCTGGACGGCTCAGTCGGTTAAGCATCTGGCTTCAGTGTAGGTTGTATCTCACGATTCGGGAGTTCGAGCCCCATGTGGGGCTCTGTGCTGACAGTTCAGAGCCTAGAACCTGCTTCAGATTCTGTGTCTCCCTCTCTCTCCACCCCTCCCCTGCTCATGCTCTGTCTCTCAAAAATAAATAAATGTTAAAAACATTTTTAAAAACTTCGTAAACGTTTAAATCTTTACCTCCTTCACTCACACTCTCCTAATCTAACCACACCATTCATTCAATGCTCTTTATACCTTCGTATACAAAGGAGGAGGCAAAAGAAAGCGGTCATCAAATCTATAAAATAATTACAGGCACAGAGCTGAAGAGAATCTGGATCAAAAATTTTCACTCTGGGCAAAAAGAAGAACAGTTTTAAGTCACAAGAAAATAACTCTACAGGTACCAGTAAAATGAAGAGAGGCCCTGAAGCACTTCTCTACACACGATTGTAATTGGAATCAATGACACACAATTCCTTCTCAACCCTTGAGAACAGATTACCACCTCGTCCGAGTCTGTATTCCACTAAGAGCACCAGACCCTGGACACGGCCTGTTTTTGTTAAATACTGCTCCAACATCTACCGGCCTGTGTAATCCTGAGAAATTTATACTGGAAAACAAAAACAAAGCTCCATGCCTCAAGCTTCTGCATCTGTAAAATGGACTTAATAATACTTTAAGGGGTTCCCAGTAAAAATTAAATAATATTTAGTGTAGGCACTTCATTTTGGCATTTTCCATGAATGGCATCTAGAATAAATGTTCACTTTTATTAGCAGTATTTGTATCGTCCTTAAAAATACATTCTCAACTAGCTGATGTGGGGGAGGATGGGGGGAAGAACTGCTACTCACTTCTCTGCTTGGGATGCAAAGTGCTTTATCTATCTATTGTGCATCATTCTATTAGGAGAGAAGCTTCTGGAAGTATGTGGGATCTCCCAAAAGGTCTAGTTAAAGCAACTACCAGATCGCACTTCGGGGAGAGCAAGGCTAGGAAAAATAAGGACTGTATTGTGGGTAATGGAACTACTAGAACTCTCGGCTTGGCGGATACCAAAGAACTCGAGGATCATGGTCGGCCTCTTAACTCCTCACAGCTAGGTCTCTCTACTGTGCACAGAGAGACCTGTTTGGTGGACAGCTATGGAATTCCTCATATTTTCTCTGAGACTACGACATTCATATTCTGTGACTTCTATTAGAACAAATGGCCCAAAGAACTGAAGTCTAAACTAAATGACAGCTTCTGCACTCTTTTCATTTAATGATATACAGAGGCAAAGCACTTGGTAACCATCCTTGAAGTGCAATGATTTAATTAAAGAAGATTTTCACATGGTCTTTTTCAAAGTCTCTTAATTATGTGACGCTTTGCCAATTATTAAATCGTCCTCCGTAATGTCCACTAAGAGGAAATTTGAATTACAGGCCATTTGCAGACAAGAGATGTACCGAAAACACCTGATAGGCTATAAATTCAATGTTGTACATCCACAAACTACTCTAAGATGCATCTGAACATTAAAAATGACGCTAGCCTTCACCGAATGGTAAGTCCTATGAAATCAATTAGCTGTTAAAATAGCTTAATTGGAACATATGTATTTTAATTTATATGTGTGTATAAAAAAAAGTCTTCCTAATCAACCCCAAACATTCTGAAATTACACTTCTAGGTAATGTAGTGAAAGAAGTGAACTTATAACTGGATAAAACCAAGGATGTGGAAAATGGGAGAAGGATGATTTTCAAACAGCGGCAACTGGAAAGGATGAAATTAAGAATCAAATTAGTTACTGCAATTATCCTGAAAAGCAGTCTAAGGAGGAAGTTTTAACAATTCACCACTACTCTCTGACACCGACTCACATATTCTCCCACTAAAAAATCGTTACTGGGTATAATTACTAATTTCTTTTCTCGTTCCTCCCTCTCTCTTCCTTTTTCTCACTGTCTCTGTCTCCCCCTCCATTTTCCCTCCCTCCTTCCTTCTTTCCTTCACTTCCTTCCTTCTTCGCTTCCCTCCTTCCTCCCGCTCTTCCTTTTTCTCTATGCATTTGGGACCCTGTGTCACATTCCTCACAGAACTGGTTAAAAGTGGAAGGAAAAAAAAAAAAGCTTGGAGGTATCTCTAGCAATGATAACAAATGTAGTTTTCATTTAAAAAAGAGAAAACGACTCCCAGGGGATGGTTAAAAAAATAAAGAAATCTGGGGTGCCTGGGTGGCGCAGTCAGTTGAGAGTCCAGAGTGTAGGACTCTTAATTTCAGCTCAGGTCATGACCCCAGGGTCGTAGGATCGAGCCCTGTGCTAGGCTGGGCTCCATGCTAACAACACATAGCCTGCTTGGGATTCTCTCTCCCCCTTTCTCTCTGTGCTCCTTCCCCACTCACTCACGTGCTCTCTCTCTCTCTCAAAAATAAACGTTTTTTAAACAATAAAAAAATTAGAACTATCTATAGCAATGACAGCAAACGTATTCTTCATGTAAAAAAAGAAAAAGATTCCTAGAGAATGGTTAAAAAAATAGAAAGATTGCTTTAGGTCACTATGCAAAAGAGAGATGATTTATACTTTCACAGTGGTATTTCGGTCTGTAAAGAGACGGAAGAAAGAGAAAGAAATGGAGGGGTGCCTGGATGGTTCTGTCAGTAAAGCCACAGTCTCTTGATTTTAGCTCAGGTCACCTTCTCATGTTTCCTGCAATAGAGCCCTGCGTAGGGCTCTGGGCTGACACCACAGAGCCTGCTTGGGATTCTTTCTCTCCCTCTCTCTCTATTACCCACCCAAGCCCGCGCGAGCGTACGTCCCCTTTCTCTCAAAATAAGTAAATAAACATTTTTTAAAAAGGAAAAAAAATGGAAAAAGGAGAGCTCAATTCTAAAATTCACAAATAGGAACTTCATGCTTTCAAATGGCATATTGACCATTTTGAAAATGTGCACGAGATGGAACTGTATTCTTTCCTTGATGTTTCATCTCCCTTACCTGATCCGCCTTCTCTATCCCAATAATAAAATGACGCTCCCTTTGAAGAAAGGATTCAAAGGCCAACTGTTTTCAAAACCTACAGCTCCCCAATGATTTTGAGGGCAGGCTAGCCATCTGAGGATGCACTGACAATTTTCACAGAGAAAAACACAGAGACGATGCTTAATAAATATTGCAGAATGAACAAATGAGTTAGCAAATGAGGGCATGAATAAATAAATGAGAAAATAGGACATTCTGTTCACTGAGAGAACCTGAAGGAGAAAGGAGGGGCAGAGGAAGAAAAACACCCACATGCAAAGAACAGCAAGAACAAGAAACTCAAAGAAATGTGTACACAGGTGCCGCGAAACACACACACACTAACTCATGGACTGTCACAAAGAGACCTTAGGAAGGATATAAACGAGAAGCAGCCAGAGACAAGCCAGAGAGAAATATAGTGAAATAATCCACAAAAGCTTCTCCATCCACCATCTACTGAGATAAAAGCATTTTGGTAGGCGATCTTATTAAAAAAAAAAAAAAACCATTCCCTGATACAGATATATCCTAATATTCTTGGCACTAAAACACTCCTATGAGACCACTGAATGCACTACTACCTGAAGATTTGTAAAGCCCTGTTGCCTTTTCACAACCACAGGCATAAATGGAGATACATCTCTTTGATAGCATGTTAGACCCAGCGGAGGCCTCACTTACCATCCTCAGAGGGTTACCAACCTCAGTGAATCTGGTGACTCACAGCCTTCACATGCATGTCCTTGACCATCTCAAGAGATGGTCTCAAACTTCTATAAAACCACAGACCCTTTCAGGTGAAGCTTGTACAACCACTTAGACACGATCTTTCAAAACCCAAATGACTCATGTCGTGGTAGGGCCCTGAGGGGTGTCCTAAAACTCAGTCCTACTCAGTATCTATTTCCTGAATGGTAACTGAGATCAAGACACTGATGTGAGGGCGAGGCCAAGGTGGGTGGTGGGGTAGAGAGAGGAACAAAACATGAATCTCAGTCCCAAAGAGTTTACATTCTAGTCTTCTCAGGTGCTATATCTCCTAGTGCCTGTTTCTGACACTCCTCAGCTCACAGGGTAGGGGTTATTCCTTTCCATTCAATACTCTAGGGCCTGTGTGTCTCCTGCCTTCAGTGAAGTATTTGTACAACCATGTCACAGTGCTAGTCACCTGCAAGATACACAGGGATGAGTAAGTGAAGACCCCCAGTCCTCAGTGATCTCACAGTACAAAGACAGAAGAAAGCAAGTAAAATAATAGCTTTAACACAACATGGAGTGCTAAGAGAAACAGCTGGTTAAAGGAAGGACAGACGTAGTATCACATCTACTTGGGGTGGCGGGAGGGGAGGCGAAATGCAGGGAAGTGGAGAAAAGGCCTTCCTCCCCAGCCTTAGATAGATGAGTCATCAAGAACTCCTCCTGCCTTCTCAAGGTCTATAAATAATCCCAGGTGCTGCCATTTCATTTAATTACTAAGCCTCTCCAGATGGAGAAAAATAATTAAGCAGTCTGTACCTCCGACATGATATAAAGAATGGGTTAGCAACTTGTGAAACATTTGAATTTTGAAGTTTGCTTCCAACTATGAAGTAAGGGCAGGAATGAAGAAGGGGCAAACGGCTGAACTAGAGACCCTGGGGAAAACCAAATGGCTAGGGTTATGTTCTGGGTAGAAATGTAAATAGACATAGAAAAAAATACTGGTACAAGAGGGCTCAGCTTACTGAAACCTTAACAAAAAATCTCAACAAGGTTGTTGAAGATAGGGTGTCAAACAGAAAAACCTTAAGACTATCTATAAATAGGGGCGCCTGGGTGGCTTAGTCGGTTAAGCGTCTGGCTTTCGCTTAGGTCATGATCTCGCGGTTTGTGGGTTCGAGCCCGGCGTCGGGCTCTGCGCTGACTGCCAGCTCAGAGCCTGGAGCCTGTTTCAGAGTCTGTGTCTCCCTCTCTCTCTGACCCTCCCCTTTTCACGCTGTCTCTCTCTATCCTAGAAAAAAAAAAAAAGACTATCTATAAATAAAGCAGGATGCAATTTATTTCTTAAATGTACAAGGCATATGTCATTGCCTGGACCTCTGGATACAGGCATAGTAACAATGTTACATCTTCATGTCTGACGCAAAGATTCCGAAGATTATACCCAAAAAGGTCTAACAAGGAGGCTGGCGAGAGCATCACGTTAGAAAAGTTTCTACATGCAGACACTCTTTAAAAAATCACACATTTATAATTCCACAGTTCACGGGAATCAGGAAATACAAATAAAATTTTAGGCATTCCAAGAACAATGGCAACTAGGCGATAAAACAAACGAGATGTTCCCCCCAAATGATAAATTCGACAATAATCAAATGCTTCTTGGAAAAAACCACCATCAAACCTGTGACCTGCAATAATCGAAACTATAAAAAGCTTGGGGACGCCAACTTTGTACGGGCATCAGATGGAAAGCCATTAAGACGGCTGCACAGATAGAAGCCATTTGGATTCTGACGGGAAATGGAGGGAAGGGTTCAATGAGGAACAGTGAAGAAACCTACTGAAAGAAAATCCAATTCCAACAGTGATGACAGATTTCTGGGTCTTAAAAAAATACAGGCCAAGTAAGGGTAAAGTCATTCTAAGCACCTGGTACTCTCTTCTCAGTAAACATAAGTTGGAGTCAATCAAATCTTTTGTGTGTTGTTTTCGAAGTGAAGCATCCTTCCCTGAATTACCTAGCCATTCCACTGTCATTTCAACTTTCCTGTCAACATAAGCTTATTTTTCTTTAAACAGAAAAGCTATGTAGATTGTTATCAGAATAATAGAATATCTTGAAAGACTATTTTAATGATGTTTGGTATTTTACGTTTTTACAGGAATTCCTATCAAGCTAACAGCAAAACATAGTAGAGGTTCTACTTTAACAAACAGAAAACAATTACTTTCATTTTTGTACTGACATAAATGAGCTACACAAGCACTTATTCCCTTTAGTGGTTTAACAACAAATACCTCCATCTCTTGCCAATTTCTTATTTTAATTAATCTATTAAAAAACATATTTAAAATTTTTATGTTTATTTATTTTTAAGAGAGTGTGAGTGGGGGAAAGGCAGAGAGAGAGGGAGACACAGAATCTGAAACAGGCTCCAGGCTCCAAGCCATCAGCACAGAGCCCGACGCAGGGCTCGAACTCACGAACCGTAAGATCATGACCTGAGCCACAGGTGGACGCTTAACTGACTAAGCCAACCAGGTGTCCCAAACTGATTTATTTATAAAAGCCTTTAAACAACCTTCCCTCTTGCCGTGCCCCTAGATCTTCTGGAGGGCTGCTGATCCAGACGTGTGTGTGAACTAGAAAAACGGTGTTCTTTCTTCTAGACACATTATCTCCTAGTGGCTGTGAGGTGAATGCACCTACTAGAACGTGTGGGCTCAGCTGTGCACAAGTGTATGTGGCTGCCATGATTCATCATTTGTGGTCCTTCCTTCCTGCAGTGGTGTTCATACAAAGCACCTGGGGGGACGTGGCTCACCGTCTTTCAGCATGGAGAGTGACCTTCAACTCTCTTGAGTGTAATCAAAAGATGTCAGCCACCATTCAAGGTTACATGGGTCCAGGATGGCGTCATGATCTGAAGATCACGCTGATAAGAGTGATCAGCGCTGATCACGCTTAAGTCCACGCTGAGGAGGACTGACTGGAGATGGTGTTACACTGGGAAAGTATGTCCCCTCCAGAGCAGCCAGCCAGCCACTACTCAGATCCTGATTACTGCCACGTCGTCAGGACGTTTTATATAGTATCTTCCATCTTTAACTGAAGAAAAGAACTGTAAACACTCTGTAGGTTCAACCATCATGTCTGTGAACCAAGAAGCACCTGCAGGCAATCTCCCGTCTAAACCAACATAAGGTCCTTTGGTCAACCGTGTGCTCACCAGGTCTGTGCCTGTTTCACTGTTTTGGAAACATCATGAACTTCATAATATCTGATCAGAACAAAGGCAGTGGGAGAGTTGAAAGTACTCAGACTAACAGGCACATAATGAGGAAAGAAAAAGAAGCGAAGATAACGAAAATGTGAAGGCGTAAGAAAGCTATTCTAGTGTACGGAGTAAGCCAACATCAAGGCTACAACATCTAGATGTAAATAGGAGCCTTGCCTGGACCTGCACTTGCCATTCATGTCATGTGACTCTGGATAATTAATATGTGGGCTTATAAGCACTAAGTCAGCATACAGCCTCTTTACAAATGGAAAAGTTTCTCCACTCACCTCTTTCTAGCCATTATCACATGCGACTGTGACAGTGAGGTCCTAGTGGGCAGGAGCTGGTCGCATTTATTACAGCTAATGTAGCGACTAGTGCCCTTCCTGGCTCCGGATCTGTTCTAAACAGATGACAAATACTCTTTCAATACCAAACTGGGAGATGCCAGGCTTGGATTTGAAAATGTGTATCAAGATCTATCTGATGACTTGGGGGGAAAATACGAAACTCCTCAATTTAACATTCTTTTTAAAAAAAATTTTTAATGTTCATTTATTTTTGAGAGTGAGAGAGAGAGAAAGAGAGAGAGAGAGAGAGAGCGAGCGCAGGAGAGAGAGGCAGGCACAGAATCCGAAGCAGGCTCCTGACTCCGAGCTGTCAGCACACAGCCCGATGTGGAGCTGGAATCCACCAACGTGGAGATCATGACCTGAGCCGAAGTCAGACTCATGACCTGCGCTGAAGTCAGACGTTTAACCCGACTGAGCCACCCCAGGAGGCCCCCCAATTTAGCATTCTTAAAGAAAGATGCAAACCTACAATGATCTCAGAGTATGAGATCTAATTAGATTGGCCAAATCAACATGGCAATACTACTGGCCTCTCCTCTCCATTGCTCAACATAGTGTTAGCTAAGATGTATGAATGCATCTATAGGCTTACAAGGAAAACAGGAGCTCAACACAACTGGTCTCTAAAAAAAGCCTCTGCTCTATTTTACATTATCTATCCTCTATTTTGTGTACGCAGGACAGCAAGCCAAACTTTTGAGAAGGACTTATCAGAAAAATATATCTTGGTGTGTAAACTAGTAGTCATGTCCTAGAAATAGTTTAAAAATTCAAAAGCTAGATCTCACGCTGAAGTGTTTCGCTGGTTTGTACCCCCGTGTGCTTTGCCTGGCTAAGACTCTAACTGGTCGCACATTTCACAAGAGTTTACGGAGCTAGAAAAAGAGAAAGCTGTTCGGTAGCACATATCGTGGACTGGTTCTCCCAGAACTCATAAAAACATTTTTAAAATCTGGTTTCCTCTATGAAAGGGGACCTGTAAAGTAGGACCTGGTTGGACTGGGCCTGAGTGGCCATGAACGAGAAGGAGGAGAGGCTAGATTTGATGGTGGGGCTATAGGGGAGAGGTTCAAGTACAGGAAAAACAGCATGCCAAGAAGACAATAACAGAAAACAAGGGGTTAACTATGGCAGAGGGTATGGTTTAAGAATGGCTCAAGTAGTGTGGAAGGCAAATCAATCATGGTTTAGATGCAAGTGATCCGCCCACAGGGCAGTGCCCAAAACAGACTTCTGTTCACCCAAAGACGACACATACATCGTAGGTCTCCATCCCACAGAAAAGAATTGCATGGATATGGATACATGTTTTATTTGGCATTGATCACATGTCTACTATGTTGAGGACCCACGCTAGAGGCTTCATTTAATGACCACTATAACCTTGATCGTGTAGAAGTTGCTATCCTCATTTCATAGATAAGAATGAGAAGGTTGGTGGGGCCTGGGGGGCGGTGAGGGGTGCTGCGTCTGGGTGGCTCAGTCAGTTAAGCATCCAACTTCAGATCAGGTCATGATTTCACAGTCTATGAGCTTGAGACCCTCACTGGGGTCTGTGCTGACAGCTCAGAGCCTGGAGCCTGCTTCAGATTCTGTGTCTTCTTCTCTCTTTGCCCCATCTCTGTCTCTCTCTCTCAAAAATAGACAAAAACATTAAAAAATACATTAAAGAAAAGAATATTGAGGTTGGAAAGTTTAACTCTATCACCATTATGGACCTGTTAAGTAGAAGAAAATCTTTTTTTTCCCCCTAAATGTTTGTTTATTTTAAGAAGTGGAGGGAAGGGCAGAGAGAGAGAGAGAGACAGAGAGAGAGAGTGTGTGAGAGAATTCCAAGCAGACTCCGTGCTGTCAGCATAGAGCTGGCTATGGGGCTTGAACTCACGAACCATGAGATCATGACCTGAGCTAAAATCAAGAGCTGGAGGCTTAACCAACTGAGCCACCTGGGCACCCCAAAAGCAAAGAGTTTTGACTCTAGTGAATGACCTCTTAAAACACTATGCTCAGCTGTGGTTTACGAAAGTAATCACAGAAAAGAGATATGTGGAAGAACAGGGAAACCAGTCAAATACACAAACAGACAACTTGCAGCATATTTGACCATGGGGTCACGGGAAGAAGTGTGTTTAGTAACATTACCAAGTACAAACCCACTATGCCTCTCTGTGTACAAGCAACCAAAAAAAGGTTCTACCAAAAAAAAAAAGTTCTATAGAAATATTTACCCTTACTATGTTGTCATACACTCTGATATTTCCTGATTTTTGTTTCTATTCTGTTTCATTACTTTAAACATGCCGCCAGGATTTGCTGAAATTATTTCATGGCCCATTTCTAGGTCAGAGCCCACAGTTTGAAAAACAGTGCCATGACCAACCCGAATGACCACCACACTTACTATTTCTGTCTAGTTTGAGCAGAAAATTAAGCGTTTCTATTTTTCACTTACAATCTCCCATTTGAGCCTTTTACCCAAGAAAGGAAAGGGAGAGAGGGTACTGAAGACGGAGAGACAGCAATGGACAAAACTGTCCATCATGGGTCACAAGCTAAACCGAGGAGTGAAATTAACATATTCCAAGCAAGAATGGCTCTTTCTCCAAGACAAAGACACTTGCCCCAAAAGGCAGGGGGTTAAAGACCTATGGTGGAAAAGGTTCTGATGTCATCAATATCCCTTTGAGTTGTCAGAGAGATGTCACTGTCCAACAATGACTCACTGATGAAAGAAACACTGGTATGTGGTCTTCAGGTATATTTAAGACTGAAAGACCAGTCACATACCTATTACTCAGGTTACCTTCCACACAAGAAAGCACCAAATCTCCTCTCAACTACCTTTGTAAGACCGTTGATGGTTAACAGTAGCTTAATTTGATGTGACTGGCTGTAGAAGCCACACACGAACTAGCAGCACACAAAACATCCACAATAAAAAGAGAAGGCATGGAGATTCATGACTGTACTAACTTGGAAATAGTCTCAGGGAAAACTTTAGTTACCATGGGGATTTCTGGGAAGGAAAGAAAAGGGGTCTCTTCAGAGAAGTGACTGATGCTATTTATTAATCTACTTGTAAGTAATGTCAAGTTTAAAGTTGCTCCAAAGAAAATCACTTTTTTCCCCCTACATCAGTCTCTTAATATGCTGAAGGAACCTGTTCAAAAAGGCTTCAGCAGTGAAGTAACTTAGATGATAAATGTGTTCTTCAATCTGTGCACCAGTCAAGTAGCAATAAAATCAGAATAATTCATGCAAAAATTTTCATTATGTTTCTAAACATACTTATTTACATTTTAAATCACACATTAGACAATATGAAATATCTTTCATTTAGACAGGTGTGAACTAGAAAACAGATGCATTCATTAAACACAGAACAATTCGGCGAATTAAAAAAAAATAGAGAACTCTCTGGTTGAAGTACTTGAACCACCGTTAACTTACTTGAAAAAATACGGCCATGGCTCCGATTATTCTGTTTTCAGAAATTGCGGTTTGAAAGCTGTCAAAGTCATCTGGATTGTAAAAGAAAATCTGCATCTGTAAAGAGAACAGTTAAAATATGTATTAGGAGAAATTTCAGACCCACACGAAAGTAGAAAGAAAAGAGTTCAAGGGACCCAGATTCCTCAGTTCCTAAGATTTTGCCAAATGTGTCCATCTCTCTGTATTTTTTCTTTGCTGAAGTTTTTGCGAGCAAACCCCAGACATCAGGTCACTTTACCCCTCCATGGCATATAACCACATATCATCTCATGTACCTATAATGTCTTCATGCTACCCAAAACAAGTTACACTGACACCTTCTGATTGCCTGATATTCATGTCATGGTGAAAGTTCCCTATTAGGAAGCAAAATTTTAATGGACTGAAACATCCTGAAGTAGAAAGAAAGAAAGAAAGGAAAGAAAGGAAAGAAGGAAGGAAGGAAAGAAAGAAAAGAAAGAAAGAAGTAGGCCTGTGAAATTCATTTCGTGTATGCATTAAAACTACAAAAGCTTAAACGGGCACACCTTTATAAGCAATACTCTTTCAGACAAATCTGAAGGGGTCTCTCAGTGTTTTTTTTAATTTTTAAAATGTTTTATTTATTTCTGAGAGAGACAGAGAGAGAGAGAGAGAGAGAGAGAGAGAGAGTGAGCAGGGGAGGCTCAGAGAGAGAGGGAGATACAGAATCTAAAGCAGGCTCCAGGCTCTGATCTAGCTGTCAGCACAGAGCCCGATGCAGGGCTCGAACCCACGAACCGTGAGATCATGACCTGAACCGAAGTTGGATGCTTAACTGACTGAGCCACCCAGGCGCCCCTCGGTGGTTTTGCTAAATAGCCCAGATGGACTATTTCAGTGAAAACACAAGAAACATAATGATGGTAATAATCATGCACTAAATTTTACAGCTTGCAAAACTGTACTATACATTATTTCACATAAGCCATCGGATAACCTCTCTGCAATGAGGGCAGAAATGACTACCCTCAGTTACAGATGAAGAAACAGAGCTTCAGAAAGTTGATGTTAACCTGGCTAAGATTAAACATCAGAGGAAGAGTGTAAAATCCAAGTGCTCTCCTTTCAACCTTAAATCTTTTTCTTATAGTTAGAGTTTCTTATTCAAAAAGCAGAACACAGACAAATCAACTTAAAATCCTTATATAAGATTAATGCTTGAACACTCCTTGATAGCTAACATAATTCAGAGAATGAAAGTGGACCATGGAATGTTCTTGAAAGACTACATATATGATAAAAATAACAGATTTGGGTTCCAATTCTAGCTTCTTCATTTACTGGCCTAGGAGACCTTAGACAATCTTATTTCAAGGCATCATATTCCTCATCTATAGAATCAAGTTATTTGCCATCGCTGGGATGGATGTACACAACAAATGTGTCTGTGTATAGTAGCACCATGCCTAGACATCATCTCTGCTCAACCAATCACTATCATCATCATCATCATCATCATCATCATCATCATCAACATATTAAAAAAAATTTTTTTAACAAGTATTTATTTTTGAGAGACACAGATAGAGTGGGGGAGGGGCAGAGAGAGAGGGAGACACAGAATTCGAAACAGGCTCCAGGCTCCGGGCTGTCAGCACAGTCTGATGCAGGGCTCGAACCTATGGGCCAGGAGACCATGACCTGAACCAAAGTCGGACATCCAACCAACTGAGCCACCCAGGCACCCCAATCATCATCATATTTTAAAGTTAACATTTGGCAGACATATGAAAATTTCTAACAAGAATGTGATTCCACTAATTCTTCTGAAATGATCCTACTCCTTACAGAAAGTCAGATCTCCTATATCATTCATTAGCTCTTTGCTGTGACCTCGGTTTTTCCACTTTTCTGAATGATGTGATGCTAGTCTTCACAGTCGACTGTGGAGATGTCTATCATGTGGGTGTGGTTATACCCAGATGGAGTTTGGAAATATGATATTGAATAATAATTCCCAGAGGGGAAGCGAAGTCAGAAAACTAGAAAAAACTAGCTGACGTATAGGTCAAAGGTAAACAGAGCCATGTTGACTCTGAATTATCTAAGATGTTAAGAATAACGTGACATTTCTGTTCTGAAAGTTAATATCAGGTTAGCCCCATTAGGATACTGTCTAGGAAAAGTCAGGCACCTAAATGGAAGAAAGAGAGATGGGTAGATTCCATTGGGAGTGAATGATTTTTGAATCATTCTCACCCATTCTGGTAGCCTCGCATAAACGTGTTGCCTTTAGGTTTGGACAGTTTTAGACATCATGCATTTACATGCAGAAAATCCCATTCAATGAGGTGCAGATTAAAACAGTCTAATACTAGGTGAATGGGTTCCTGTGCAATGCTAAGCCAAGAAAGAAACTCTACACAAGTACATTCAGAAAATACACTTCATTTTCCTTTTAAAACTCAAGCCCTCAAATTAAATAAGTTCACAGAAGTTTTTCTTATTCTACAGCCCATGAGCAGGGTGGCATTGTTTAATGCATCACCTGAATAGTGTGTGATACAAAATACTTTAAGACCTCTTCAAGGGCATTTTCATTTACGACCGGGTGAGGAAATTCATTTTCAGAAAATGTCTTTGAGTCATGCCTCCACCCATCAGGATAATAAAATGTCTCATAAAGAGAACAGCAGCAGAATCCTGAAATATCAATTTTCCTGGCTATTTCTCTCAAGGTGTAGTCTCCTGAATTATGTTAACTTTGGAAGCTATGTTAAATATGAGAGTCGTTAAGTGGATGAAGGTTTGCTGAGTGAATTGGACGTTAAGTTGTTGTGTTGTTATTGTTGAGACAAATTTGGGCAGGAGCTGGAAAACTATTTCCCACCAATATCTTTGGGAGATGTTGAGCTGGCTAATAAATATCTTGAGTAGCCCACTGGTTTTCTGTATCTGCTCTCAAAAGCCATCCCCAGAGACCACTCCCCAACATCATCAAGCATGTGCTTCCTGATAAAGTGAATCTAAGGCATGCTTACTTAGCAGTCGTCCTGCTGAAAAATCATGGCACACATAAACTGAAGAAAAGATCCAGAAAGTCTGGCGATAGAGAGATCTACAAACTTCCACATAGCCTTTACCAGTACCACCCATTATTTACATATTATCCCATTTGCATCCTCTCTCTCTCTCTCTGTATGCACATAGATACACAATTATTTTTTGTGAATCACTGGGTAGTAAGTGGGAGAAATACTCTTCCCTTTACCACTAAATACTTAGTGTATAATTTCTGAGAATAAGGACATCCTCTTACATAAGTACAGTATAATTATTCAAATTAGCAAATTTCACATTGGTACAATACTATTATCTTTTCACAGTCCTTTTCAAATTTTGGCAAATGCCCAAATAAAGTCCATTATAGATCATCATTCTGGTTCTTAGTCCAGGAATCCGATTTAGGATCGAGCTTGGCATTTTGTTTTCTTGTCGCTCTCTACTGACCCCTTCAGCTCCCACTTTCGTCTCGAACAGTTAACTCAGGATTTTTTTTTATTCAGACAGTGTGAACAAAGTGTGTCGGTCAGTTGTTAGGCAGAATCAGGGTCTGTCTCATGGTTTTTCATGGTCAGATTCAGGTGATGCATTTGGGGCATTTTTCCACAGTAGTAACACTATCTTCACAGTGCATCCTATCAGGAAGTGCATCATGTGAATTTCTCCCAAGATTAGGGGGGTTTAAGTTGATCATATGGTTAAGCTGACATCTGCCAGGCTTCTCCACTATAAAGGCATTAATTTTCCTTTTATAACTGAAAAGTACTTTGTATGGAGCTATTTGAGATTACATATGTTGTTCATCATCTAACTTTCATCCACTAATTTTAGTGTCTATTGAAGACTTTCTAACTATATTATCCATTCTATGTGCAGTAATGGGATTCCAGAGTGAGGAATAGCTTACACTTCTCCACAGTTTTTTATTCATTCATCCATTTATTTAAATCCACATGAACTAATTTATTTTGTTTTAGTCAATGGGTTATAATCCATTTGCATTATTTATTTTAACGTTCAAACTGTCTCAATAGGAGATCTCCTGCACAGGAGGAAACTCTTCCAATGGATTCCTCTGTCATTTTGCTATGTCCCTGTCATTTTATATTTGTTTGCATGTCCTTATTAGCGGTCACAGATGTTCTAGACTTGACCTTGTCTTTTCCCTGCTCCAGCCCTCAAACTGGCCATAATTTGGGTGAGTTGTGGTTCCTTGTAATATGGAATAGTATTTAAAGACATTATATCCTAGGGGCGCATGGGTGGCTCAGTCAGTTAAACGTCTGACTTCGGCTCAGGTCATGATCTCACAGTTCGTGGGTTTGAGCCCTGTGTCGGGCTCTGTGCTGACAGCTAGCTCAGAGCATGGAGCCTGTTTCGAACTCTGTACCTCCCTCTCACTCTGACCCTCCCCTGTTCACAGTGTCTCTCTCTCTCAGAAATAAATAAAACATTTAAAAAGTTTTTTTAAAAATAAAGACATTATAGGGGCGCCTGGGTGGCTTAGTCGGTTGGGCGTCCGACTTTCGCTTGGGTCATGATCTCGCGGTTCGTGGGTTTGAGCCCCGCGTCGGGCTCTGTGCTGACTGCCAGCTCAGAGCCTGGAGACTGTTTCGGTCTGTGACTCCCTCTCTCTCTGACCCTCCCCTGTTCACGCTGTCTCTCTCTATCCTAGAAATGAAATAAAAATATTGAAAGAAAAAATAAATAAATAAATAAAGACATTATATCCTAAAGTCACTATCTTCCAGATACGTTGGTAGTTAAGAACATGAAAGCTATATAGCTTAAGTGAGTGAGTCTATCCCAACCAGGACCTTCTTTGCAAGGGTAGGAAAGCAGGATCAACTTTGTATACATGGATGTGCCTCCACCATACAGAATGCCATACACACGTTAAGTCCCCTCAACCACAGAGACAAACTATATTAAGATCCACGAAAAAGCCACTGGTAGACTGTATACAGCATCACACAATCAAGGGACCAGTTCTAGAAAACCCTCCCAAATCATGCACAGATCTGGATGGATGATTCCATGAGTCTACCTTGTGGAATGGCTGGGCTGGAAATATATCCAGGCATTTCCCTAGTTAAGTCAAGGCAGTAGATAACATAGGGTATCACACGGCATAACCTGACATTTGGAAAATAGGATTGTACAAAAAGGGAAAGCCCTACCAGTGACCAGGAGACATATGCTAAAATACAGATGTAGAAAGTGTCGGGATGAATAGCAACATTACCAAGTAATGGGGGGGGAGGGGAGGGGTGCGGTGAAATGGATGGTGTAAGCATAAGGTTGACCAAGGTCAATGATCTATTATAGGGCACTAGGACGGTACATACAGAGTTACAACAAAAAGTCCACTTAGCTTCTCCTTCCTCTTGCCTTGCGCCATTTTCCCCCTTATATTTAAAATGACTCTCATTGCAATTTGTTATAAAAACTATCTTAATGCCTGTTTTCCAACTTGAATCACTAAATCATAAGCTGTGTTAAGCTGAATGAACACAAAGCAACAAAAGTGAAAAACAGAGCCTTCTATATTTTTATCAATGTTGTGATTTTCTAAACACTTAGTGAGTGCTTACTGTATGCCAGGTACTACAGTATCATTCATTAACAAGCTCACTGAGGTTGGACCCACCATCATCCTCATTTTATAGCCAAAGAAAACAAGGATTTCCAAATTTACAAAGCTGTTAAGGAAGGAGGGAGGGGTTGCGATAAGAACCTAATCTTTCTAATCTTAGAGTTCAAGGTCTCAATTACTGTGCTTCCTTACACCGGATGATATTATTTGCTCGCTGCCCATTATGTATAAGGCCCTATGACAGATGAAGACCCAGTTTGTGCTTAGGAAGGCTGAAATACTAATAATTAGAGAAAGCTAACTCATTCTTTTTTTGAATGCCAAAGTTAGAGTCATAGTTAACCGTATCACAGAACACATAAGGCAATGAACGGTTCTCGGACAAGTGAGGCATGGAGTAAAGGAATACTAAAGTAATGCGGGGGATGGGTTGGAGGGAGGGGGAAGGACAGAATTCCTTCCTAATATTTTTTGAGACTGCGAGCAGCAGCAGGGCAAGGGGCGGGGGGGGAGGGGAGGAGAGAGAGGGAGACACAGAATCCGAATCAGGTTCCAGGCTCTGAGCTTTCAGCACAGACGCCCGACAAGGGGCTCGAGTCTACGAACCGTGAGATCATGACCTGAGCTCAAGTCGGACGCTTAACCGACTGAGCCACCCAGGCGCCCCTACTTTCTTTATAATCTACAAGAAATTCAAACCTCTTTTTATCCAAGTAACTAGCCTGAAATTTTGATACCCCAACAAAAGATAATCTCGGCATGTAAATTACAAAAAGCATGATCAATGCACACTATGTATCATATATAAAAATACATAACAAATATTCTGAATTCAGAACCATGATACAGGTATTTTGTAGTGTACTGATGAAATTTTTAGCCCGTCCTTTTTATGTTTTAAGCTTATTTATTTTGAGACAGAGACAGAGACAGAGAGTGACCATGTGCATGCGAGTAGGGGAAGGGCAGAGAGAAGGAGAGAAAAATTCCAAGCAGGCCCCAAACTGACAGTGCAGAGGCGATGCAAGGCTTGAACCCACAAACTGTGATATCATGATCCGAGCAGCAAACGAGTCAGACGCTTAACCAACTGAACCACCCAGGTGCCCCGACCTCCAGTTACTTTTTAAAAGGATCATTATTTTATTTTTACCCCTTGTGATGGTTAATTTTATGTGTCAGTTTGTCTAGGCTGTGGTCCTCAGATGCTTGGTTAAACACTGCATTTACTGTTATAAACGTGTTTTTTTAGATGTGATTATGTGATTGATATTTTTTTTTTAGAATATTTATTTATTTTGAAAGAGAGAGAGAGAGAGTGAACAAAGTGGGGAGGGGCAGAGAGAGGGAGAAGGAGAGGGAGGGAGGGGGAGAGGGAGAGGGAGGTGGGGGGGGGAGGGAGAGAGAGAGAGAGAGAGAGAGAATTCCAAGAGGGCTCCAAGCTCAGCACGGAGCCCAGTGTAGGACTTGATCCCACAACCATGAGGTCACAACCTGAGCTGAAATCAAGAGTTGGAGGCTCAACTGACTGAGCCACTGAGGGGCCCCATAAATGTAATTAATATTTAAATCAGTAGAGTCTGAGTAAAACCTTTTACCCTCCATAATGTGGTGGGCCTCATCTAATCAGGGGAAAGTGTGAGGTGTTCCTAACAGGAAGGAATTCTGCCTGAGTGTCCAGCCGTTGGGCTCAAGACCACAGTGTCAACTTTTGTTGGAATTTCCAGCCTGCTCTGCCCAATTTTTTAATAGTATTTTTAATTATTTGTCAAGTAATTCATGCATCCCCATTTCTTTTCTTTATATGTATTTTTTGAAGGTTTATTTTTGAGAGGAGAGAGTACAAGCGGGGGTGGGGCACAGAGAGAGGGGATAGAGACCGAATCCCAAGCAGGCTCCCCACTGTCAGCACAGAGCCCTACATGGGTCCTGATCCCATAAATCAGGAGATCATGACATGAGCTGAAATCAATCATCAGACATTTAACTCACTGAGCCACCCAGGCACCCTGCTCTACAAATTTCAGACTTGCCTGCCCTCACAACTGAATGAGAAATACACCCCCAAAGGTCAAGACCGATTTCAAGTACCTACGAAGGATACCTGAATATGTGACTGCGTATCACACTCTAAAACCATTCTGCAAGCCACTGATTTTTTGAGCTTCCTTGAGCTCTGAACTCTGTCATCTTCATTCAGTTCCTTCAAACAGGCTTTTCCCCTGGAGAATGTAGCACCGGTTACAACCTAGTTCACACTCGTGTGGCTTAGAGCAAAGTGGCCATGAAGTTGGCAGACAGCATGACTGGGTGACATAAATGGAGATCCAAGAGCTTGGGCTGTAGAGGCAGACCCGATTTATGTAGTGAAGACAGTGGAGAGTTCCAAGTCTCAGCGCCCCCTTCTGTCCAACAGGGGTATTACCTCCCTCCTCACATCCGCCAAGCACAAGCTTTGGTAAAGTACTAAGAAATCAAGCAGTTGTCCCTTTTTATTATGATGTATTTTTCTTTCTTTATGACCAGAAGGGATGTATGAACTAAGGTGAAGATAAATGGTTCCACAGACCAGCCAACATCCCAATGAGTCTTGCCACAAGGTGTGACAAAGAAACTTGTTTGTAGGTTTCAACCAGCCTTCACTGGAAGGTTATTTTTAGAAGAAAGGTGTTCCAAAGAATAGCAAATATTCACCACCTTTGCAGGCAGGGTAGCATTTAAATAAACATTCTAAAACATCTGCTTTATACAATATCATTAATCACAGAGTGCACTAATCCTTAATTATTTCTTTTGTTTTCTTATTTTCTCCGTAACACGGTATTATCTTCAACTACTCTACAGCAGGAATCCACATTTTGGGAGCAGAAGAATGCGAAGTGCACACCAGGGCTACGACTCATGTATAATGAGGTGCCGGGATGGTTTTGGGGGATCTCGTTCAAAAGTTCCCTGTGTGCTACTTGTTTGTACCATTCCATGTCTATTTATCAGCTGATTTTTAGGATTTCTGGTTCAATGATGCATCTAATTAGCCACATAAATATTTCATCTTTGCATTTTTCCCTCGGTAAGGAAGAATTCAGGCTCTTGCTTGCAGTAGTAAATTCAGTTTTTCAGGGGCTTACTATACATGATTCACAAATTACTTCTTCAGTTTGGGCACAAATGAGGTAGGTTCAACATTTGCCTATATGGTGGCCAGCTACTCTTTTCATGTACTCAGGAAAGGGAGTGATAAGTTACAGCTCTCCTACTGAATTAGCTGGGTGACCCAGTTGAAATCAGTCACCCTCTCTGAGCCTCTGAGGAAACGGAGGATAAGAAATGCACCACTGTGACACAGTGAGAATTCAACAAAGAAGTCAAGTAAAGCACTACCCACAAGGTCTGGCATACTGCAGGCCCTCAACTGATGCACATGTCTTTAATGATTAGTTCACAGGGAGAAAAAAATAGAAATAAATTAGAGGTGCCTGGGCGACTCCGTCAGTTAAGTGTCCAACTCCAGCTCAGGTCACGATCTCACCATTCATGAGTTCGAATCCCGCATCGGACTCTGTGCTGATAGCTCAGAGCCTGGAGGCTGCTTCAAAGTCTGTGTCTCCCTCTCTCTCTGCCACTTCTCTGCTTACATTCTGTCTCTGTCTCTCAAAAGTAAATAAGCATAAAAAATTTAACAAATAAGTTGGTGAAAGGATTATTTGCAATCACGCCAAACAGGAAACCGAACACTGATCCTTAATGGAATCGATTAACAAATTGTGACATAGTCACATCACGGAATATGCACAATTACAGGTAACGATGCAGACAAATCTCACAAACAGTGCTGAGTCAAATAAGTCAGATAACAAAAAATTTTTTTTTAAAAATTAAAAGTTTAAGAAAGGGTAAACTGTGTGATTCCATTAAAATGAAGCACAAAGCCAGGAAAAACTCATGCAGTTAGAAGCCAACACAGTGATTACCCACCAGAGGGGGGCAGTCAGTGGAAAAGTGATTCTGGGCGTGCTAATCCGTGCTCCTTCTTCATCTGAGGCCTGGTTACAAGAGCATGAAAATTCATTCAGCTGTATTATTATTTGTTAATTTTCCTCTTTGTATAGGATAGTTTGGTAATAGATCAAATGCGTGAAATGCTGCTTTTGAAACTAGAATAAACAAAAGCATGATGCCACCTAATCATAGAAGCAGGAAACAGTTTGTTTGAATCCCAAAATGTGGATTCCTGCTGTAAAGTAGTTGAAGATAATACCGTGTTATGGAGAAAATAAGGAAAAACAGAGGGATCTCTGTGGGACCCATTCTCTTCCATGGGGACCCCACTCTAAACCTGGGGTAAGACTAAAGTGACCTTGCCGGCTTGACAGAGCAAGCTGAGGTGACAGTCCCGGCCGGGCATGCAGAATCTCAACAGCTGACACCAAGCACCCTCTCTTCCCCGCCCTTTCCCTCAAGGCAGACACGGCAGATGAAGCTGAGGGAGCATGTCCACGAAACATTGCACAAGGGCGGCTGACGTGTATCCAGTTCTTCACCTTTTTTCATGAATTAATGCTTTTCATCCTCACCAATATTTTTTGAGAGGGTTATTATTTGTATCCCCATTTTACTGAAAAGAAAACTAAAGCTGCGGTACCAGGTCTCATCTTAGGAGTAATAAAGCTGGGACTCAAACCCAGGTGTTTGATCATAGAACACAAACATTTACAACCCTCTCTACAGAATGTCTTGATCAGAATTCCCACTAGCAAAGAGAAGTACACATGAGTTATCTCCAAGATCCAGCACAGTTTCCAGAACAGTGGTTCTCAACCGTGGGTGACTGTGGACTCCAGGGGACATTGGCCATGCCTAGAGTCATGCTGGGTTCTCAGTCCTGGAAGGGGTGCTACAGGCATTTAGGGAGTAGAGGCCAGGGACGCTGCTAAACACTCTACAATGCAGAGATCAGCCCCCTGAAAGCAAAGAATTATCCTGCTCCAAATGTCAATGGTGCTGAGGTGTATCCTGGCCCAGGGATATGGTAAAGCATTTTGTCTTTCTTTTCCTTTTCCCACTACCACCCATCTCTAAAGAGAGACTAACAAGTCTGCAGTAATGGGGCTCAAAAATTAGGACAGCGTTTTCACCCCTACACATAAACCAGTAAGTTCAAGAGCACTCTCATCTACTCTTGCTTGGCCTTACTGTGACGACGTTTCTTTTCAATTAAAACCACCGTTGCTTGCCTGTATAACTATATTACACATAAGGCTGGTTCTAAAAGAGTGGAGCTGAACACCTTGGACATGGTGGCAGGGTGGGGGAGGGGGTCCCGAGGTGCAGCTGGGACTCATTGGTATTTCAAAAACATGAAAATAACCGCCGCACTGTTTGTGCTCTTTGTAATATGAAACTTTTTAGAAATTGCTTTGTACTTGGTAGTACCAGCCACATGATTCACCGTGAAATGAAGTCTGGAAAATCATTTTGGATAAATGAACCTATAAATTCAATAGAATTTCCATGACAACATAGACTGCAACACTTAACCACAAATAAAAGGTTATAAATCATTCAAAACCAACTAGGAATCAGCAGTACCGTTCTGGTGTTGAAATACAAGAAACCTGAAATACAGTTTATTTGTTACTTACTCACCCAAAGTTCCCATTACCGTTCTTTCCTCACTTCTGATACGGTATTTTCTACCCCATAGGAGGTGTTGCGAAAATGATGACGCCAAGAATTTGCAAGTAAGCGAAACAGAATTAACACAGGTGTAGAGCTGGTGGTATTCCGTCCTCTCTCCTAGCCAGAACCCTGTAAGAAAGCTTGGGCACAGAGACGAGTGGTGCAGTTTTATCCAGAAAACTGCAACTTGCCCTACAGAGCTCATGGTACCAAATCTGAGTATCTATAAGAAAAAGTCTTATGCAAAACATTTCTGAGAACACACATGCAAAGCAAGCTGGACGCTTCCCAAATGCTTCTGAGTTCTATAAATCAAAATCAAATCCTCTAGTGACTTCGGGTCAACCCCCACATTGAAAGATTTTTTTCGATTGGCAGGGCCCACCCAACTGGAATACTGATTTTATAAAAGGGCTCTCTGCTCCTCAGGTCACCTGTTCCTTTCTGTTGAAGGTTCGCTTCTGATAAACCTTTTTGGATACAGTATGCTGGGACCCTGCCCAGTGAGTGCTGCTGACCCCAGGACCAAGCACGTGGTAGGTGCTCATGCAGTGATCGCGGAATGAATGAACAGATGTTACTTTTGACACTGGAGGAAATGTACTGCCCTGCTCCTGTATGTACAGCCTTTCTCATTCTTGGGTCTCCCTAAGAGCCAACGCCTTTGGGAAGATGACTGGTGGAGTAGGGAAACCGCATTTATGCAGTCGTGGTTTTGGCTTCCAGAAGGGCTGCACGCTCCTGAAATACTGCCGGAAGATGTACGTGTGTGCACTGGACAGTGTCTTTCTTTCATTTTCCATCAGATGAACTCTTATAGTCATATCTACTACCATGTGCTGACACCTCTTCAAGATACATTTTCAGCCCTGATCTCACACGGCCTATGGCTTTTGTCAAAATCTTCAAGGGCTCTGCAAGCCAGAAAGGTTAAGAATCAGAGCTACAACGCAAAAAAGAAAAGTGAACATGCCTCTATGAGCACCAAGTCCTTCCCCTAAGACAGATATCCGAGAAGTGGTTTAAAACCATCCTCTGAAAACTGCACACACCTTTAATATTATAGTCAACAATGTACGAAAACACCAATCTTCCCACACCGTGGCTAATGGGGGGATTTAGGTATTCCTTCTCATTGTTTATACATTGGATGGACACATCTGTTCTCCTCTTTAATTTTTGCAGTAACCAACAAGAATGAAGATCTTAACTCATTTTTCTCTGATGATTTTTCTTTTTATAATTTAGGAAGGCTCTTTAATAAGAAAATTAGGACCTTGCCACAAGTGGTATAAATACAAATGCATTTACCCCACTACTGCTGGCATCAGGGAAAAATGAAAACGCATGATAAATAGGAGAGGTGGTTAAAATCAGCCACGGAGGAGAGAACAGAAGTTGACTAACATGTACTGACATTAAAAGATCTCAAAGATACATTGCTAATGGAGAAAGTCAAGATGCAAAAGAAATACACCTTTGACTCAAAAAATGCCAAAAGTCAAAATACTTGAGGACGCCTGGGTGGCTCAGTTGGTTAAGCATCTGACTTCAGCTCAGGTCATGGCCTCACGGTTTGTGGGTTCAAGCCCCGTGTCGGGCTCTGTGCTGATGGCTAGCTCAGAGCCTGTTTCAGATTCTGTATCTCCCTCTCTCTCTGACCCTCCCCTGCTCATGCCCTCTCTCTCTCTCTCTCTCTCTCTCCTAGAAATAAAGAAAAAAAGAAAAAGAAAAAGAAAAAGAGAAAGAAAAGAACAGAACTCAAATCCCCCATCTTGCTGCAGAGCAAGAAACTGAAGCTAACGGAGCCATTAGGGGACCCAACTGAGAAAACCAGCCTTATCAGCAAAGTGCTCCAGAGGAATGAATCCATCAGCCCCCAGTGACAGACAGCACAACATCACACAGGCTATGATCCTGTTTTATTCCTGATATCACTTGGATGCAATTCACCCCTCATTTATTTCTGTCTGCAATGAAACACACCAACTATTCAAGCTAACACTCCAAACAGGGAGAGGAAGACGAAAAAGAAAGAAAACACTGCACTACTGTTTCTGATTGACACCGACTATTCAACCTAGCCACTCTGCTGAAATATGTATTTATGTAGACGAATAGTCTTCCACCTACTCAGCCATAAGATTATAGCGTGCACACCTCATAACTACAAAGCACTAATTCTCTCAGACTGTATCTTTGGTCAGAGAGACACCAGCAAATTAGGGAGCAAAACAGAGTTGCCCAGAGCCAGGCAAAGCTTTGCTGATGTACTTACTTGGTCCAACCTGAAGGGACGGTTTTGGGAGACGGTTCTAGGATGTGGTTCTAGGATCCACCATCAACATCACTGTGATACATACCAAATCTTAGCTGACTGATCCTCCTTTCCATGAATTGCCCAGAGTACGATTTTTAGAATCAGTAGAATAGAACCAGTAGAATACTACTGTTAACACGTGTATATCGGTACCTAGATTCTACCATTAATATTTTAAGACACTGCCCTCATCAAGCAACAGTCCAATTTATCTACCCACCCATTTAATCAAGTACTGAGTTCTCAAGGAAAAAAACAAAAAACCCATCATCATTCTCCAACAGTCAGCCATTGTCTAACTAGTAACCTCAACAGTAAGAGAAAGCTAAGCAATACATTCTAAGCTTTGGGACCAAGCCAGAGGATGTCTTGCTGGCTTTCAAGGGGGTTAATAATGCTATTAATGAGAACATCTTGGGATTCTGAGACCTATGTCTCAGCAGGGAAGTGTTAATAATTAGGAATAAAGACAGAGTTTAAGAGAGGGGATACAAACAAGAAAATTTCAAAAACGATGGCTTTAGGAAGCCAAGGATCTACAGGAGAGTGTCAGCCAATCATCATGTTATTGAGTGGCTTCCTTCATGCCCCTGATTAGCTAATACTAAAACACACCCAGATAGACTATACATTAAATATGACTGTCCTCAAACATTTGTTTTATTTGTCTTGAACCTGTTCACAGCTAATGGAACAGTGAATACACTCAGAAGTTTATGCAAGAAACCTGGGTCATTATCTCACAAAAACCCTAGCTCCAAATCTTAAGGAAGAAGGTGTTCTAAATCAAGAAGAGCTTACGTGGCTGCCTTGTCTGGGATTTGAGCAGTATCACAGATGTTACAAGGGAGATTCATGGCATTCCGGAAACATTATTTATGATATCAAAATACTGTAGACAAATTCACTGTCAATCAATAAGAGAAAGACTAAATAAATCAGAGTACATCAGCCTATGGAATATTACACAGCTATTAAAATGAATGATGTTGATTCTGTATCTGATATGCAAGGATGCCCATGATATATTACGGAGTTAAACAGGCAAGTTATGGTACCCTGATTGTCTCATTTTTCAACTAGCGGAAAAAATACTGAAGCACACACACGGAAGGAAAAAAACCTGGAAGAGTCTACAAGAAATTTAACTGTTGTTACCTCTGAGAACCGAAAATATAGACAGGGAGGAAACGGTGGCTTCCATTTTCTCTCCATACTATGGTTTAGTACTATCTAAAGTTTGTCAATGAGAAGAATTTCTTCTGCAGATCTTTGAGATAATAAGTGAAAGGCAACCACCACAAAGAAAGACTAAAATGGACACCAAACGGTACGTAGAAGACAAGACTTAACCAAACCTTACGAAGTAGTGACAGAATAGCTCACTATCTAGGTGCACTCGTAGGCAATCTTGATGAAGTTTCAGAGTGAGCACACCCCTGTAAACCTTCTGGCTCTCCAGAAGCCCCATGGATTCCCAATGGGTCCCCACCTTCAACCTAGAGTGACCGTCTCCTGACTTTCAAGAGCAGAGATTCATTTTCCTCCATTTCCTTTTAAGGTCACTCTATGCATGTGACTCCATGCTTTTAAGGTCATCCTCTCAGATCAGGCCTCCGTCCATATTTCACAACTGTAAGATCAATGAGCTCTTGTTTTATGGATGCTGGGAGTTTGTGAGTGTGGTGGTGGTACCAGATTCTTCAGAGGCAACGTGTGGAGCTATTTTCAAGGTGATTGCCAATAGGGAGATGGAATGAGGTCCTAGAACAAGAATTTGAGAACCTCCCACTCTAAAAAGTGTAATCTATACTTGTGTAAGCTCCACGTATGAAAAAGCCATGAGGTTACGTGCTCTACAAAGACCAGGGAATTTCATCTTTGTGACACCTCTGTGAGGGAGGGGCTGCTGTTAGCTCATCTTAAAGGCTGGGGACAGGGGCTTTGGTAAAGTGAAGGAAGTGCTTTAAGAACAGTAAAGCAGTCAGGGACCCAGATGTGCTGCTTTCAACAGACCAGGGACACCTGGAGAGGGGGCGTACCCCTCCGGGGCCAGTCAGATGTAGGAGGAGGATTATTCACATCTGCCTATCAAGAATGTTCTGCTCTGAAGCCCCTACCTCCTTTTGGTGTGCTGATCCCTCAAGGCCAAAGGGCAAGATACACCCAGCAGACACCATAATGCAGTTCAGAGCAGGAAAGAGCCCTTGCCTTGAGATCAGAGAGCCGCTTCAGGGAGTTCGAATACTGGGACTCTGCTCTCTTTCTTTAGGGAAGCTAGCTCCAGTCTGTCTCAGTAACAACTTCAGCTGGAATTCAAATTCTCTCCAGTCTGCTGGATGCTGTTAGTGACTCTGCATTCAGCCTGGTCCCTACCCCCTATGAAGGTCATGGTCACCAACAGTAACTTGGCCCAGACACACTGCCCCAAGACCCAGGACAAAACCTCCCAGAGCCAAAGATGCAGGACAAGAACATGGGCCAGTAGAATCTAGAGGAGGTACTACCCGATTACTAACAAAATGTGGAAGAGGCGGCAGGCTTCAAAATAAAAGAACAGACACATTTAAACTGAACATCCAAATGGCATCATGCTGTCAAGCTCCTCCCAACCGTAAAGCAACTTATGCTTAGTCCAAAGTCCTAAGTGGAGGTGAGGAATGGCGTCTTTCTAGCCAGGGCACTGCAAAGATACAGAGTTTATGGGAAGAACTATGGCCAGGTGAACCCAATTTTCCATGGTGCTTCTGGAACCGCACAGAGAAAGGTCGGATCAGTGAAGATTGGCAATGCGAGGAGAAACACATCTGCTCATGCATTGTTGGGTTTTCAAAGGGGTCATGGGTGGGATTATATTTTTTTTCAGCGTATTGTATTTCATCTTAATATAGCCCCACATTCTGGTCTAAAGGTTGGAGTATGGGGCTTTATTATTTCTTGAAACGCCTACACCTCAAGTATTTTTAACATGCTGGCTCAATAATACCTTCCCACGGATCTCTCCATGTGATTGTCTATTTGTGCCTCACGGAAATACCCGGGTTTTTGTTCCTAGTCTGGGAGCCTAGGGTGGTGTAGAACATACAGCTCTCTGGGTTTTCTGAGTCTCAAACGGCATATGAGGTAAAGCGACCATGAAGAAGCATTTCTCTGAAAAGAGCAATACTCCTCTTCTTAAACTGTAGAAAACAGTGTAAACGGGACGTTGAAGCCTATGGGCAAGCCTAATGGCCGAGGTTCCAGACAATTTGCTCCAGGGTCCAGCCCAGAATGACGAGGGCTTCTCACCATAAAGACGAACACCTCACAAATGCTCTGCAGGTGCAACCAGAGTAAACCACCCACTCTGCCTAAGACAGAAGGCCCATTAAAACCCAGATCTCAATTCCAAGTATCTCCCAAAAGAGCAAGTAAACACACTAACTTCTGGTCTGCCATTAGAGTCATTTGCTTTTTTTCCGGAAACATGGATAACCATTTCTTGTTCAGATGCAACAGCTTTCTTTTTATCTCAAACAGCTATTATTTATTCATTCATTGATTCATTTATTTTTAATGATTGCAGGCGAAGAATTTAGCAATTCATCACTTAAAACCACTATCTTGCTTTGCAAAACAAAATCATACTATTCAGAGAGGACACAATGTGCTTTGGGTCTACTGTCCTTCTTCTCTGGCCCACAAATGCCACAGAGCTTCGGGTAAGTTCAGCAAGAATGTCTTGTCTTCCTCCCTCTCTCCACTGGCAACCACCTAAATAAACATCAAGTCTAGGCAAAGCAAAGTGAGCGCCAGGCCACATGCTATTTCCTCCCTTTCTAAACCACTGATTCTTAAACGGAGGTGATGCTGTTCCCCAGGGCACATGCGGTGATGTATGCAGACATTGTTAGTGGTCACAACTGTGGCAGGGGTGCTATCGGCATACAGGTGGAGGCTTAGGATGCTAGTAAGCGCCCTACGATGCATGTGCACAATAGAGAATTATCCAGCCCCAAAAGTCAGTGCCAAGGTTGAGATGTTCTGTTCCATTTAAGCTAATAGGCAAGGTGACTCATGTGTCCTTTGCACACAGAATACAGCACGTAGCATATAGTGAGCAGAGATCAAAACCCTCCAAGTACCTGACAATTAGACTAACACTTCTTACCAGGTCAGATGCCCAGGTCATGGATAAGATGTTAATATCCCGATGTTTGCTAACTGACTGCTAAATTCAAAAGTGCATGATGTACTTGGGTACGAATGTACTTCCCAAATGTATGAGACACAGTTGCTAGAGCCTTCGGCTATAGAGTCACATGGACTTGAATTTGAATTCTGTCTCCACTGCTTTCTAGCTGTGTGAGCTTATCCAATGTTATGGTTTGAACCGCATCTCCCGTAAAGGACGTTGCATTCCTAACCAGCAGTACCTGTGAATATGAACTCATTTGGAAACTGGGTCTTTGCAAATGATGACGTTAGAATGAGATCATGAGAAAGGGCTCTAACCAGTATGTTTATGCCTCTAAAAAAGGAGCAATCTGGGGACAAAGACACACACAAGGAGAATGTCATGCGAAAATGACAGCAGATGGGGGCGCCTGGGTGGCTTAGTCGGTTAAGCGTCCGACTTTCGCTTAGGTCATGATCTCGCGGTTCGTGGGTTCGAGCCCCGCGTCGGGCTCTGTGCTGACTGCCAGCTCAGAGCCTGGAGCCAGTTTCAGTCTGTGACTCCCTCTCTCTCTGACCCTCCCCTGCTCACGCTGTCTCTCTCTCTCTCCTAGAAATAAAGAAAACATAAAAAAAAAAAAATTAAAAAAAAAATTAAAAAAAAAAAAAAGAAAATGACAGCAGATGATGTGTCTACAAGTCAAAGAATGCCCAACTGCTGACAAAACACCGGAAGCTGAGAGGGCAGCACTGAACAGGTTCTTGTTCACAGTGGTCAGAAGAATCCACCACGGCCGACATCTTGATGTTGGACCTCACGGAGGTCCAGACCTGAAAATTTGTGTTGTTCTAAGCTCTCTCATTTACGCTACCTTGTTAGGGAAGCTCTTCAAAAGTAGTAAGGGAGCCCACAAGTGTTTCCTTGTCTGTAAAGTGGGACTCAACAGAGTAGCACCTAGTTCTTTGTTTTTAATTTTTTTAACCATTTATTTATATTTGAGAGAGAGAGAGTGTGTGTCAGTAGGGGAGGGATAAAGAGAGGGAGAGACAGAATGCAAAGCAGGCTCCAAGCTCCGAGCTGTCAGCACGGAACCTGATGTAGGGCTCAAACCCACAGACTATGAGATCATGATCTGAGCCAAGGTCAGATGCTTAACCGACTGAGCCACCCAGGTGTGCCAACTAACATCTGGTTCTGAGGCTGCTGTGAGACACAGTGGGACACAAAGTGACACCTCGAAGCAGTGTGTCTGTCCTTCCTCCTGCCGTCAGTGGGCGGTAAATAGCCTCTGTCCTTGGTGAGCATGCCTTCCTCAATGCCACCAGCCATGTTAGCTCAACTTGGGTTGCACTTTCATCTTTTTTCTTTCTGCATTTTGCAACTCTAATCCAAAATTTAGAAAGAAAGTATGGTGTCATCTTTAATATGAGTGCAACAGTCTAATAATACTCTTCCATTAATTACTGTCTCAAACTTTGCTATACAGTAGAAGTGTGGACTCCATTCCACTAACACTTGAGGCATAATTGGGCCTTCACGATCATACCAACCACAATAGCAATTTGTGTTGTGAGTCTATCGGTTCAGAACAACGAGAAGCAGGAAAGCCTAAGATCTAACTCCACCTGGAAAAGTCCTACTCAGCATCTTTCAAGATTCCAATGAAACGTTACATGCTACATAAGTTATTTCCTGAGCGGTGAGCTCGCATTTCCCTTACCCGCTTCACCAGAGCCCCCCGGGGGTGGGGCCACTTTCTGCTTCCAATCTAGGCTATCATCCTGTCTCTATAACTTGTCTATAAACTTCACCAGCAACATAAGCACCACACAGTCAGAAACGACATCTTTCTCATCTCTGACTGCCCAGTCCTAGGCTGCCACATGCCTAACACAAGAGGACTACGAAGTTCCGTTAAGACTGTGACATGTGATTTTTAAAAACCACACACACGGTAGAGTTCCCCGTCTTTGTTTCCATTTCCATTCTTGGAACAATTCAAATGTTCCAAGGAGACACATGATTAGGGAGCTGCCTCACCACGCACTGCTAACTCTGGCTCTTCCTACCTGGTCTTCCCTGGCAGACAGGGGAAGTCAAGGGACGCTCATAAGAACCGCTGACTTTCTTGATTCTTTTTATCAAAGTACCCGGCCCGCCTCTCTCTCCCTGGAGGGCCAACCCACCGCACCAAGGACAGCAAATAATCGGATCAAGTGAGCCTCACAAATGGGTTTGCATATACAAATATCTTAGCAAACAGGGGCCAAGTATATTAAAGACAATTGGAGAGAAAGAAGATCAAAAGAGGGATAAAACTAGAATCCACAATAATAGCTAATTAATAATGGATGGTGATGGCTACAGAGGGCCTGCTGTAAGATTTTGGAGACAGGTACGACTTCTCCCTGGCTCAGAGCTATGGACGCCATAGAAGTTTTAGTATCCCAGGAACACCACTCTAATGTAGTAAGAACTGGATAACAGCAGCAATTAACTTGGATCATAAACAGGCAAGAGGGGACAGAAGAGTACCCATGTGAGCACCATGACAGCTTGGGGGTAAAGACAAGTGCTTGACTGGGAAGGGGCACCAGGGAGACCTCAAGGGGGATAGAAATAGTCCGTATCTTTTTTAAAAATTTTTTTTAAATGTTTTATTTATTTCTGAGAGAGAGAGAGAGAGAGAGAGAGAGAGAGAGAAAGACAGCGTGAGCAGGGGAGAGTCAGAGAGAGATGGAGATACAGAATCCAAAACAGGCTCCACAGGCTCTGAGCTAGCTGTCACCACAGAGCCCGAGGCGGGGCTTGAACCCATGAACCGAGAGATCATGACCTGAGCTGAAGTTAGACGCTCAACCCACTGAGCCATCCAGGCGCCCCAGGAATAGTCCATATTTTGTTTTTGTTTTTGTTTTGTTTTGTTTTTTAATTTTTTTTTTTTTAATTTATTATTTCTAGGAGAGAGAGAAGAGTGAGCAGGGGAGGGTCAGAGAGAGAGGGAGTCACAGACTGAAACAGGCTCCAGGCTCTGAGCTGGCAGTCAGCACAGAGCCCAGACGCGGGGCTCGAACCCACGAACCGCGAGATCATGACCCAAGCGAAAGTCGGACGCTTAACCGACTAAGCCACCCAGGCGCCCCAGGAATAGTCCATATTTTGATCTGGACGGTGGTTACATGAGTGTACACATATGTAAAAGCCATCAAGCTGTACACCTACCACCTAAAAACTTTACTCTGGGTATGTTATACTCAATAGAAAGTCTCAAAAATTCAGCACTGAATGAGCAGCTGGCTTGGCAGAGCTAGAAAGCCAATTACCTAACCATCAGTTTGAACCCTCTGACCCATTAAAAACCTTAGGAGAGAGAGAGACTCGGAGAGAGAAGCGGTGTCTATATTTTAGTTTACATTTAGATGAGAAGAAATCTCAAAATGGAGACTATTCCCTGAAGACCCGGAGGACCCTGAATATAACTTACTGCGTACTTTTTATCCCCAACACCACAGGTGTGAACCAGATGTCACGCTTATCTTTCCCAAAGCAAACAAGCTCATGCTTTTCGAATATTAAGCATTAGCTAGAGAAATTTCAAATATATTAAAAGCAAGGCAGTGAAGTTCAAAATACAGATAATCGCCTACAAATTACTGATTTCCTTTGGAGAGCAATTACATTTATAAATATGAATACAGTCTATATTAAACCAAGAAAAATGACACTCAAATATCTGTCAAGAGTTTGATGTACCCTTAGGAAAAAAAAATTTTTTTTGAAGGCAGAAAATGCACACTAGCGCATCCTTTTGTCAAATGGCATTGAAACTGGAAAAGCAAATGGATTTAAGAGACTGATCTAAAGAACAGTTTAAAAATTAATGTGTGGCCTGAGCTGAGCTCCCTGGCTACTCAGGGTACCTCCCTCTTCTCTATCAACAAAGCAAATGCAAATGAATCTGACAGAGGGAAGGCAATTTATTAACATGAAAATACGGATGAGGTATTTTCCTTATGGCTTACATCTAACACTAAATGGCAGTTGATTTTTGATTCTTCTCTTTTGTCTTTTTAAAGTCATGCAATAAGGAAATGAAGGACTAGTCAGAGCTTCATTTATAATGAATATATAATATGGCATAATTCGGCAGCCAGAGCTCTAAAGACTGGCCATTTCTTGTTTTACAGAACAGCGGCCTCTATATTTTGTAGATCATGCACCTACTCACCTGGTACAAATTTTTGTGTGTGTATGCATCCCCACTCTTTTTGTTCACCAATAAATGATACACCTGGGGGCGCCTGGGTGGCTCAGTCGGTTAAGTGTCCGACTCTTGATTTAGGCTCAGGTGAGGGTTCCTGGGTGGTGGGATCGAGCCCTGGTCAGCCTCTGCACTGAGCCTAGAGTCTGCTTAAGATTCAATCTGTGTGTGTGTATGTGTGTGTCTCCCTCTGCCCCTCTCCTCCATTCATGCTTTCTCTCTCTCCAAAAAAAAAAAAAAAAAAAAGGCAAAACAACAACAACAAAAACCTGTATTCCTGTACTAAATAATACGTTCATTCTAAATACACACAAAATTAAAAACAAAAACTGAACAGAGTAGGGGAAATAAACACTTTCAAAATATGATGCTAATTAGGCGCCTGGGTGGCTTAGTCAGTTAAGCGTCCGACTTTCGCTCAGGTCATGGGTTCGAGCCCCGCGTCGGGCTCTGTGCTGACTGCCAGCTCAGAGCCTGGAGTCTGTTCCAGTCTGTGACTCCCTCTCTCTCTGGCCCTCCCCTGCTCACGCTGTCTCTCTCTCTCTCTCTCCTAGAAATAAAACATTAAAAAAAAAAATTAAAAAACAACAACAACAAAATATGATGCTAATCTTTATGTTACTATTTTGTAGATTCACAAAATATAATTTTAGGTGAGATTGATGGTTAATCCTAAGGGACATAAAGCACCTATCAAGGTGTCTTGACAATTCACAGTTTTCCTGTCTGATCCGATCAGATCCTCACCAATTTTTACCCAGAAGATGGCTGACATAGAGCACGTTGATGAAAGCCATTTGTCTATTTTGGGAACAGTGGTTAGTTACAAACATAATATTAACACATAGATTCGCTTACACAGGGATGCGTAAGATACAATTGACTGCAATATGCTGAGAGCAATTGAACGCTCATGCGTTTTGGCACACATTTCTTTCCACTGGAAATCTGCCACGGAAGATGTGACCACCTGGCACACAGGCCACGTGAGGGCGCCAGCTGCCACGTATATATCAAATATTAATAAAACTTTCCTTTAAAAAACATAAAGAATCACATTTTAGCAAACATTCTTCCCATGAGCCCCAATGGTTCAAGGTTATGCAGCTCACTGTGGAGAATAATTTTATCCTGTATCAGAATTCCCCTGAACAGCTTAAAGAAAATATAGATTCCTAAGTCTGAAATCAGGAATTCCGTTAGATCCAGGGTGAGGCTCTGGAATCTGAGGAGTTTACGTCCAAGTCAGGTACTCGGTGTCCCTAGCTTTGAGAAACTCCAACCTGGTTTGCAAATATGATAGAAAGTAATTTGCAAACAACTATTAGAAAAGCTATTGGTCCACGCTTAGAACAGTCTAGTATAACAGGTCCTCCTATCAGGAGGCCTGCTAACGGGCACACGTCTGGGCCCCCATCCCATCTAGTAAGTCCAGAGGAGAGTCCAATGTCAGCCAGCTTTGGACACTCCTACCCTAGAGCCTCTCCAATCCAAACTGGCCTCAGTGTGGTAGTAAGACTTGCCACCTTCTGCACCTTGTTTCATAGACGACGCGCAGTTACGTGTTTGTAGGATTCATGCTCCCAATGGAAAAGAATGGCGGGCTGAGGTCACACAGTCAGGGCACCTGGAGGTGTGCCTGGGTTGTGCTCCTAGGTACCTTTATTTCCTGCCTAGGGCACACCTGGAGATCTGACTCCCCCCGCGCACCCCCTGACCTCTGGTAACCAAGTTCTGATTTTCTTTGGATAGCAGTTCCTTCTCCACTTTTAGTAGGAAAACTTTTACGGAGCCTTGGGCTGAGGGTCATGTGATCCATTCAGAGGAAGGCAAAATTAAATGGAAAATTTCCTGGAAAGAGTTAAGAAAGTATTCTCTTTTCTGCTGGATTTGAACCTTGGAAGATATTAGCTGGAGTTGCTGTAGGAAATGCTAAGACTACCTGCCTGCTTGAGAAGGGGCGCTGTGCCACAGAGAGAGGCTCCTGATACCCTGTCTTTATGGTCATAAACCGATCCTACCCCTGGACTTTGCACTTACGTGGGCCACTAAATTCCCACATTTTTCGCAAGGGTCCTGTACTTCCCAGTCAGAACAATACTAACATACTGTGCAAGCGATTATTGTCCCTGATGCTCAATTTTCTCCTGGAAAAAACCAAAGCCACTATGTGGTCTCAAGCAGCTGCTGAGTCTGTATGTCTATTACTTTCTACACAAGTCAAGAATCACTACATCCTGGGGCACCTGGGTGGCTCAGTTGGTTTGGTGTCCAACTCCGACTTCAGCTCAGGTCATGATCTCATGGTTCATGGGTTCGAGCCCCGCATCAGGCTCTGTGCTGACAGCTCAGAGCCTGGAGCCTGCTTCGGATTCTGTGTCTCCCTCTTTCTTTGCCCCTCCTCGACTCACACCCCCCACCCCTCAAAAATATATAAACATTAAAAATTTTTTACAAAGAACCCATGTCCTATTTTGAATTTGTGTTTTACCTGTTGCACCTCTTTTCACAATTTCCCTATTTAGATACTATCCTTTTTTCTAATACTATTGACCTCCACTAAAACATGGGACACCCTTAATTTTTCAGTCTACTGACAACTTAAAAAAACAACAACAAAACCTTGGTGTTAGCTTAATCACACATTCAATTATTTCTAATATTTTCCCACTTTAAGACCACTTTTGATGGTTTCAATGTCCAGAAGAAACAAGATAAATTCTATAAAAAGTCACATGAGGGGTGCCTGGATGGCTTAGCTGGTTAAGCGTCCAAATTCGGTTCGGGTCATGATGATCTCACTGTGCCTGAGTTCAAGCCCTGCATCAAGCTCTGTGCTGACAGCTCAGAGCCTAGAGCCTCTGTTGGATTCTGTTTCTTCCTCTCTCTCTCTACCCCTCCCTGACATTTGCTCTGTCTCCCACCCCTCTCAAAAATAAATAAACTTTAAAAAAATGTCACACGAGGGCGCCTGGGTGGCTTAGTCGGTTAAGCGTCCGACTTTCACTTAGGTCATGATCTCGCGGTTCGTGGGTTCGAGCCCCGCGTCGGGCTCTGTGCTGACTGCCAGCTCAGAGCCTGGAGCCGGTTTCAGTCTGTGACTCCCTCTCTCTCTGACCCTCCCCTGCTCACGCTGTCTCTCTCTCTCCTAGAAATAAATAAAACATTAAAAAAAAATTAAAAAAAAAAAATGTCACACGAAAATTACTCCCCAACACCACTGTACCTCAGCCAACAAAATTTAGCTTTCCTCAGAATTTATCTAAAGAGCTCAGGAATATTTTTCTTCCCTGCTTTGCATTGCTTTTGACTTACCATGCAAGCTGAGTACTGCAGAGTTCATAAAATGCTCTAAGTGTAAATTTCCCTACAAATTTTCCCATCAACCTGTTATGGTACTGCAAACCCAAGTTCAAGAACAAATGACCTCCTAGCATCTTTTGCTACTTACCTAGAAAAGACAAGCAAAAATCTAACAATCCTGTTGATTTTTTTTAAATGATTTATTTAATTTTGAGAGCAAGAGAGACAGAGCACAAGTGGAGGGGGGGCATAGAGAGAGAGGGAGACAGAATCTGAAGCAGGCTCCAGGCTCTGAGCTATCAGCACAGGGCCCGATGTAGGGCTCAAACCCACAGACCGAAAGATCATGGCCTGAACCAAAGTCGGATGCTCAACCAACTGAGCCACCCAGGCGTCCCTCCAGTTGATGATTTTAATGGGTACAAGACAATGAAAATCCTGCACATCGCCTAGAAAGTTATTGAGGAAAAGGTGCATCTGATCACATGAAACAAGCATCTTCAAAGTAAACTCATTAAAACATGCACTGCCGTTTAAGTATTTCAAATGGGAAAGATATTTCTACCACACTAACACACCAAAATCACTTCTAAAAAAGACCCTATCGATCCAGTATACCAAATGGGTAAGCATCTCATTAATGTCTTTGGAAATGGAGAAATTCTATAAACTAAAACTCATTTTCAAGGCAAATAGAAACATGCGTAATCTGGGGCATACCCTTCAAAAACCAAACAACGCCGCTGCTCACCTTATAGTCTTCCCTCCTTATTCACCATGGTGATTTCCAGTTACCTGCGATCAACCACAGTCCAAAGTAAATAATCTTCCTCTGTTGTACAACAGGTCAGAAGCAGCCTAAGGCTACGTCACAGCGCCTACATAATTTTTCTTACTTCAGCTCATCACGTGAGCAGAGTACAGTACCATTAGCCTTTCTTTTTTTTGTTTTTTTAAATTTATTTCTGAGAGAGAGAGACAGCATGAGCAGGGGAGGGTCAGAGAGAGGGAGACACAGAATCTGAAACAGGTCCAGGCTCTGAGCTAGCTGTCATGGGCTCGAACCCATGAATCGTGAGATCATGACCTGAGCCGAAGTCGGACACTTAACCTACTGAGCCACCCAGGTGCCCCTACCATTAGCCTTTCTGAGAGAAGGAAACCACATTCACATAACTTTTATTACAGCATACTGTTATAATTGTTCTATTTTCTGGCTGTGGTAAATCTTTCACTGTGCCCAGCTTATGAATTAAACTGTATCATAGGTATGAAGGTATAGGAGGAAACTTAGTACATATAGGGATTACTGCTATCCATGATCTCAGGGATCCACTGAGGGTCTAGAATGTATCCTCCATGAATAAGGGGAGACTACTATATACACACCTCAAATGGACAGGAAGTCATTTGGCACCAAGTTAGTTAAAGGATACAAAAAAGGTACAATGAGAGATATTTCTTTTCCTAGATCCTCTTTTTTTTGTGTGTGTGTGTTTAATACTTTTTTAGGGGCTCCTAGGTGGCGCAAGCACACACACACTCTCTCTCAAAATAAATAAACTTAAAAAAAATCCTCGTTAGGATTTTCCCTTCTCACACTGTTCTTCAAGGTTATCAACTTCAAATTTGTGCCAAAGTCATTTCTCATTTTAGTTCATAAAAATTCAGCTATACATTGTATCCCATCTGAAAAGGCCAGAGAGAGAAACAGGCAGCCCGCCACTTGTTCAAGCTTATCTGAAACTTCCTTTACTCAGAGCCCTTAATTAAATGAAAGTTATGTGCCTTCACTGGGCCAGTTTTTGAATTATACATATTCTTTGCCTTTGTTCCTTGCGAGAAGGGGAAAAGAACGTGTTCACCTTTCCAGATCAAATAAAAAATGATGACCCAGCAATTATGTAATGCTGGTAACATGCATGATTGTAGGTGGAGAATACGGGCCACAACATTTTCCTTCAATTTCAGTCCATAGTGTTCCCGGGCTTCCAGGGACTCAAAGAGACTGGGTGGTAAATCAAAACGGTAGTGAGAAGACATAAATGTGTAAAAGTTGTTCTTCCTGTTGATAACATGATAGTCTTCTCCTACCTCTCAATTTTACAAAAGGTACTTAAAAGCTACTGTCATTTTCCATTGAATAGATGAAAGGGTCCATTCCTACCTACCACGTCTACACTTAGTGGTCACAAAATACACAAAATACTTATCTTGGGAGAAACAGGGGCACTTAGACTGTTCTGTTCCCCTTACCTCTACCATCTAAGAGTTAAACGCACTGTAGCAGAAAAGCTAGAAAGTGTCAAACGAGCAACTTACAACACCCATTACCCACCTAAACTTGACTGGTTTTTTTGGCTGTATAGACACTGCCTCATACAAGCGTGTTTTCTCTAATCCTGGAAAAGAGCAACATTCATTATCACTTTCTTTTCTTTCTTTTAAAAAGCAGGCACTTTTTTTTTAATCATCAGTATATAATTCACCATCTTTCCTGCATAAAACAACATGATTATGTTAACATGTTATATTAAATCTGAAACACTCAGAGGCGGCTTACAGAGGTAATTGTCTTACTTTCAGCAGGCTCCTAAGAAAAGCAACTTTAGCTTCCCAATATGAAATAGAGTAATTAATGGAGTGTCAGGTTACTAATGCACATTTTAAAAAATATGAGTGAAATTAGCTATGCATCCCACTGTTTTAACTGCAGACTGGAGCGAAATAACCATGCTGACTTTTTTTTCGCATTCATGTAAATCTCAACCCAAAATCTGTTTTAAAAAGGCAGGGGAGGGAGCAGTCTGGACAGGAAAAGAGCTAGGCCTACTGCATTTATGAACCCAAAGGCCTCTGCTGGAGCAATTTCTATCTGGGACAAACAGGTCCCTCCATCCTGAGGCGTGTGCTCTCTCTGTGGAAGTCAGCATGGACACCCAGCATTAGAGAGAAAGGGAAATGCATATTATATAAGATGACAGCTGAATGGGGTAGAAAGAACTTAAACTTCACGGAAGTCTGAAACTGTGAGTAAGGCATTCAGAGATACTATTTAAATAACATGAGTCTGCGCATGTGCAACAAGAAATCCAAACAACCCCCTCTATTTGGCACAAGACAATTAAATAGAAGTAGATGGGGCTGTGTCGGCAGTGTATTTTAAACAGAAAGAACCATGATTTAAATTCGAGATGATGCTTGCAAACCCAGCAGATATGAGTTTTAATTCTGGGCTTTATTTGTGGCTATGGCACTTACACTCATGGGCAGGTTACCCTCTCCAAGTCCTGTCCATATTATCTAGAATATGGGATTAATATTAACTATTTAGCACGTCTGTGAGATTTAATGACAGGATGTTCATAATTAGCTCAGCACCAGTAAGTGCCCAATGAAGGATAGTGGTTATTATCGGGATAGTTTTCCAATGCATACAGTAGGTCTAGGACATCCTTCAAGGAGGGGTCGAAACGATTCAGTTAAACAACAAATATCTACACTAAACTTAAAGATGATCTTCCCCAAAGGTTTTTTCAATATTCTTCCCTTGAGTGAAAATCACACAAAGATTTATTTTTTCGAGGCACAGTTGACATATACAGAGATTTGGGGGAAATCTCTGACTGGTGAGAAAATGTGACTAGTTCAGATTGTAGGTGATAAACGAATTCTGAAAGTCTGATTAAAAAAAAAAAAAAAAAAACTCAGCACATAGCCGTAAGAGACAGAAAGCTCCCCCCAGGCTGCACACAGGGAAGAAAAGACGTGAATCTAAATCAAAGGTAGCAAATAGGTTTAATCTAGCACACGAATGCTGAGTAACTGGTGGGGGCTTCTTGGCTGCAATCTTCCAGAAGGATCAGGGAAGTTTCTTAGACTCAGGGGAAAGGACTCTATGATCAGTTAGTGAGATCTAGCATGGGCGCAGGAGCTATACTCAAAAGGCACTTATAATTCCTGCATTGTACACTACTCTTCCTCCTGAAGCAAAGGAAAGACGAGTGGATGGTGGACAGTCACGCTGAAGGAAAAAACAGAAAAAATCCTGCAGGGCGCACCCTTCCACATACCTTCGAGGCATGGACAGGGCAGAGTGGATGCAAATGTACAAGGATATCTTTTGAGGGGAACACCAACGTCATCCAAGTTTAAGTAGTGCTGGATTCCCATTCTTACCTAACAGGTCAGAACTGGCCTTCTGCACAGGGTTTATAATGGAAGGTGCCCTGATGAGGCAACTGGTCTTCCATCTATAGGAGACTATGCAACCATCTCATGGCGGGGGCGGTGGGGTGGGAGTGGTGAGAGAAGACACCTCTCAGTGTGAACCACCTAATGAATCCAGCCGGAACACTGTCCTTGAGCCATCCGGTCTTTGGCCCTGCCCTTTCCTTCTCACCATGCCCAACCAAAGTGTAACTCGCTCACATGGCACAAAGGGCATCTGCGAATGAATGCCAAACTTGCACTGTAAAAGGTAAAGCTGGAGTTTCATTTTCCATGGACTTCCAGGAAGCTGGTGGGGAGGGAGGAGCTGAGAACCATGAGTTATATAGGTCATGACCTACTAAGAGAAGACTTAACATATTTTATTCAAGATAATGCCCAGGGAACAATGGTGGTACTGAGTGACTGTCCCCACTCTACCTGAATTAAGGTATTACAACTCATGACTTAGGGCATTTGACGGGGTACAGAGAACAGCAGCTTCTACTTACGTGTACCATTCATATGCTTTCTGACTTGTAGAGAGTCAAATCTAAAAACCAGACAAAATGAGGTTGGACGCTATGTAATTCATGTGTTTTGAAGAAGTAAAATGTCCGGTGAGGAGGGAAAACATATCAGTTTCCTTTTCTGTTTCTTGGCTAAGGGCTGTACGGCTAACCCGACACCGGCTGTGGAGCCTCCGAGTGGGTAAATTTAAACTTCCTTCAGATAAATGTTTTCCCAAATGAGAAAATGCTATTTTTAATGAAACCAAATAGCCTTAATTGGTTGTGATGGGAAGTAAACTCAGAGATAAACACTGCATAAATAATTCAAGGCTTTCCATCTGGGGAAACTTCTTCCTGAATTGGATAACGAATATTCGACCTAAGACAGAGTTTGCCTCGTTTGAAAAGCAACAACTGAAATCTAAGCTAACGGGCAATCACATCACAAAGAATCGAGGTGGCATTCTGGGACAACTCTTGAGGATTTCACGAAATGGCTGCCCACACCCCTCAATATCGCACCCCCTTCCCATTCTTGCAATGAAAGCAAATTAAAACACTCACCCGGGTCACACTCTTATCCTCTCCTCTACCACCATGCTGTTTAATTTAAAATAAATTACTTTGCTCAGGCTTGATTAAAAGCAAGGCTAAGAAATGCTCCCAAGTTTCCAGGACATACATAATAAAATCCATTAAGTATTAAGGGCTATAATAAACATACAGGAAAAAGTAAATAAGAGTACAGAAGGGTAATTAATTCCAATGGGTGACGAGGGAAAGCTTAATGGAAGAGCTGGCATTTGGGCTGAGGGATGACGTATCTGAGATTAGAAGGATATTAACAATAATGACAATATGGCTGCATAATAATATATGTTATTGACTAATTTTTACTTTTTATTAATAGCCCCAACTAAGATTTCAGGAGTATTTACTGTGGGGCCGGCCCCAAAGTGACTGCTTGAAATACAATAGCTCATTTAATCCCACAATCATCTCAGGAGGGAAGCATAACTATTAACGTTAAGGATGGGGAAACTGAGCCCAGAAAGGTTATATGACTTGCTCCCTATAATGCACAGCTACTTAGCAGCAAAGGTGGGTATCTGCACATAATCACATTCCAGCAATCCTGCCTCTGAAAATGGTCAGCATCCGAAATGTGACAGTCACTTAGAAAGGTTGCAAAGAGAGGGGGCTCAAGGAAAGGAAGTGGCGCTCACGGCCGGGTAAGAGGGTGCTCACTCCATTACCAGTAGGAACGGGACGCCCCCCTCCCCACAGATGGCTTACCCAAGAAACGTGAAGATTTCCACCTTAGTCTCCATGTTCCTTCTAGCTCTTGGTACATAGTAAACAGCTGTGCACTAACCAGTGTGAGTTTTGAAAAGCTTCCCTGTTTTCTAACCGGCTCCGACAGAGACTTGAAAACTGCATTTCACTGATAATTCTGTTTTCTCTTTCATGTATTTTTTAACGAAATCATACCTCCCCTTGGTCAGGAGTTGGGTCTTCTACTTTTTTGGAACCTAGGAGAGGCTATCGTGATCCCCATCATAAAACTGGCAGAACGTTAGAAATAAAACGGAGGCCTGATGTACACTTGTTTTTGTACACCTACATCAAGATGCCCTACATTCTGCACACATGAATCCCCCAAGTTGCCGCATTTTTAACAAAGGACCGAAAAAAGCCCTTTTAAAGCCTAGGGCAATCTTATCTGTCCTTTAAAAATAAAACAAAGCCACTTCTCTCCCCTGTTGTGCTTCTTTATTCTCTCCTGCAAAGGTTCTAGAACGATTGCGTAAGAGGACAAATTCTAATTGCATTATCCCAAGGCAAATATAAAAATTCTTTAATAAAATAAACACCGGCACATTATAATCATTCTGGAATAGGCAGAAAAGTCATTTGGTGATAATTGAATGTTGATTTAAAAAGTCTTGAGGTGTGCTGCCAGAGAGAGAAAATAGGATATGAAAATAAACAATATTGCAGTTTGGAAGGCAAAATGCTGAAGGTGTACCTGTAGCGTTGATTCTACAAAATAAACACAGAAGCCTAATGGAAAAACACATTGGGCCTCCTTGTATTTGTGGAGATAATCTCATATGATCAAATTAAACAGAAGAGGAAAATGAGTTTTGCCTTCGTGATGCCTTCTGTCTGCTAAAAATGAAAATTTCAAACTGATGAACTTATTAGCCCCATCTAATAACTTCCTTGACACATGTTGCCCAATGATGAAAAAAACAGACCCTGAAGAGTATCTTCCAACTGGAAATTTATTTTTACTACAGGTTGGTTAGTTGTACATAACGAAATGATTTGACCTTTTTACAATATGGGCCCGAGACAAAAGGTCACATCCTTAACTCCATATCCTATGGTCCTTGATGTGGTTCTGAGATGCAAACACGAAGTGAATTCATTCAAGGAGGCAGCTGATACTTACCTGGCACCTACCCCGTACCAAGCCAAGTGCTGAATGCTGAGTACACAGGGATGAACAGGGCCACAAGCGTTAGCATCTCTGGGAAGCTCATGGACTCCAGAGAAAGACAAGGAGGAAAGAAGCACACTGGACAGAGGCTTTGAAAAGGACAAGGTGACCCAGGAATAGGCAGAAGAGGCATCCAAGTAGGCAGTCGGGGGTCTAAAGTTTTCCAGAACAAAGCGACTAAGATGAGATGCAGCGTAGAGTGACCACAGAGAGTTGGGGGAGCAGTGGGAAGAAAATTTCAGGCAAAGAAACAATCGGCCTTAAGGACCAGTAATGCAGAAAGAGAACATGAGGCCTGGAATAATTGTCAGATGATCTGGGAGTTTAAATACATGTAGCAAGAGTTTTAGCCGAAGAAGGACAGACTGTAGACCTTTCGGGTCTTTAAAACATGGACAGTAAACCACCTGGGGCTTGTTCCGAAGGCGCAGAGTCATTTGGATCCTGCTTTCAAAGCCTTGACCAATTCCATGCCAATCCCTGGCCGTGGCTTTATAAGGGGCCATGTTAGTGCTGGAAACCCTGTTTACATCTCTGCTTCCGTAACGTCAGGGAAAGCTCCAGGTGAAATGTGCCCATCTCTGAGTTTACCCCCAATCCTCGGAGCTCCAGCAGTACCTGCCAGGCCAGATCCTCAGTGACCCTCTGAGGGGCGGTTCGCAAAGCATTAAGATGCTGAGGCAGGTCTGGAGCCTGACCTCCGCTCACCAGTTTCCTGGGTTAAAGCCGTGCGTAAACGAAAGTCTGTTCATTCAAGAGGGATGATGATACAAAAGTAGGAAGAGGGTTAGATAAGATAATGCAGGCAAAGTATTTCACACTGTCTATCTCACGGTCATAGTTACTACAAGAAAGCTACCATCGACATAGTGTCCACTATGCTCATCATCAAAATCTTCATCACCATCACCATCACCGCTGTTATCTCCATCACCCAAATCACCAACATCACCATTGCCACCCTCCCCGTCTCTGAGCAAAAAGGTCTCACGGGAGATTTTGCAGGCAGAAAGGAGAAACTCCTTTTAGCTCACTACTTTAATAGAGGAGAATTTCCCAGAATGCCAGATGGTGTGAGGGAAGGCCAAAAGGCGATTTCTAAGCACGGTGGGAGAAATCTGGTATTCCGAGCAAGGGATCATAGCTTTTATCTGAAGGAGAGGTTTTGGAGAATCCCTTGCACTACAAAGGGGATGGAATCCAAAGACATCCTTAGTCCTTTGTCAATTTCAGACAGAGAGGCCTATATGTCTCATGTATGGTATCATCTCAACCTCTGGACCACAACCACACACACCCAGGAAAATATGCCCGTGTTCTTTGAGTGCTACAAGAGACGAAACAGCCTTCTGTGTCCTGGACTTATCAGCTTTGACACCCCCAAAGGCTTCTACATCTCTGTCAGTCCTTCTCTGAAACAATGTTGCAAAGAAGGAACTCTCCTATCCAGCTGCACAGATACACAAAAATACTGTAATATGCTGTGGACGCAGAGCAGAAAACCTCCATCCACATCAGCTCAGCTAACTCCCCCAATGACCACAAGAATCAGGTATCACCATCTCCCTCTGGCAGAGGAAGAAAATGATCCAAGAAAAAGGTTAGGGGGACCTGGGTGGCTGAGTTGGTTAAGCATCTGACTCTTGATGTCGACTCAGGTCATGAATTTGCAGTCTGTGAGTTCGAGGCCTGCATCCGGTCTGTGCTGGGGGCGCGGAGGCTGCTTGGGATTCTCTGTCTTCTCTGTCTCTGCCCCTCCCTGACTTGTGTTCCCTTTCTCTCAAAAATAAATAAACTTAAAAAAAAAAGAAAAGAAAAGGCTAAGTAAGTATCTTGACTCAGACTAAGCCAAGTGAGCCAGGCCAGACCTCAAAACTCAGTCTGTAGAACATCATCACCGCTGCCTCATGTCTACATCTGTCTCCTGCAGCAGGTCAGCACCCGCACTTAGCCTGAGTGAGCCGGCTGATCAGAGTCAGCAAGATTATCGAAGCTACTGTCCATGCAGAGGACACACGCCGGCTTTAGGAGCTATAAACTGCAGAGGCCTAGGTAGGATAAGGCTCTCTTTAAATACAAATCAACGCATGCACTCCTTCCTACCTGATGTCGCTGACCAAGTCCTCAGTTCCTGAAATTTGCTTCCCTATGTTGTACTTCACAACTCCACTCGTGGGAACCACGTGCAACTTCAGATAAACTCAGGGAAGACAAACGGACTTCTCTGTAATGTCTCAGAGACCTACCCCAGCGAACAAAATTCGATGTCTCAATCATTACCCACAACACACTCCCCGTAGGTATTCACGCTAGATAAGTCTATTTCTTCAAGTGTGCCTTTGTGTCTGGTGTCTTAGAAGACATTAAAACTGATATTTGGGGGAAAATTGTCTCCAATTTGTGAAACTTGGGATCTACTTTGGTGTATGAAATATAAATATGCTTAGGAAATGAAAACGCTTTCTTCTCATGTTCATTAGGAGGAGTCTTTCAAAATTTAGAGGCAATCCTCATGTTATGCTTTATACACAGATGCACCAAGCAGCTATAAAGGCAACTTTTTAAATATTAAACACGCGGAGCTGGTTGTCGGCTGGAAATGTAACTACCTATAAAAAATACTTAACACTGAAAACCATCAAAACCAACAATTTCTTATTAAATCTATTTAATGTCAAGAGTGTCTCACTGAGTAGAATAACTTTTTAAAATATTTAACACATAGAGTCACTCGGAGTCTGAGAAGGTATTTTTTATTAAACATACTTAATGATTAGCACTGCTCTATTGCTGGGGAAAGAGGCGAGTGCAGTAACTATTACAAAGCAAAGGTCCCGAGTGTTTACAGCTGTTCTGGCGCCAGACCGGACTCCTTATAAAGTGTATTTAAAGATCACCAGCTGGAGGTGTCCTGATGAAGACTATCACCCCAAACATATTCTCAAATCAAGTTGACACACAGCCACATTTGTTTCTTTCATCCCTGAAATTCATTTCCTGGAATAGTAAACAACAGTTCTATACATAGGCTCTCTTCAGATCTACCCTAATATCGACCTGAAGTTCAAATTTGTGTACGTGACCATGGATTGCCTTAAGAGAAGGAAACAGCACAAACACAAAGTATTTGGAAAACCTTCTGTGCTTTCACAAACCTACTACTCATCTTGTTTCCACAATTTTATTAAAAAGGATTTTCCCCTCTTGAGGGGCCTGGATGGCTCGGTCGGTTAAGGATCCGACTTTGCCTCAGGTCATGATCTCGCGGTTCATGGGCTCAAGTCCTACATCGGGCTCTGTGCTGACAGCTAGTTCAGGGCCTGGAGCCTCTTTCAGATTCTGTATCTCCCTCTTTCTCCAACCCTCCCCTGCTCACGCTGTCTCTCTCTCTCCCAGAAATAAATGAAAAACATAAAAAAAATTAAAAAGAAGATTTTTCCCTCTTATAAAAACACTGATTTTTTATGGTAAGGAACTTTCCAGAAGTTCCTTAATATCTTAAAAAAATCCATTTTACTTAAGTTGTACATATAAACACTTCTCTTTTTAGAAAACATCACTCTATCAGGAAAAAAAAACCAGTATCACTCTATCTAGATCTAGATATATCTACAAATGGATAGATGTATCTCCCTACATATACCTTTGCCTTATGTCAGTTGTGACAATTCTGGTGACAAAGTATTAAAGCATAATTATTCACTGGATAAATTATAACACAATGAATCACACATAGAATCAAGTTTTCTACAAACTTCTATTTCAGTGTTTTCCCAACTTAGTGGGTAGTCCTGGATCACCACCGACGCTCTGTGTGGCAAGACATGCTTCTGGAGAGAAAGAAAGAACACAAATCTCTTTCTGTTAAAAATGACACACCTGGGGACAGACTGCTTCTTTTAATCTCCAAACCAAACCCATGAGGCAAATAGTTTAGCAGGTCCAGAAAGAGGCTAAGAAAGGTGAAGGTGGATCAAGAGTCAACTCTCATTTTTCGATCTCATCCTCTCTCTTTACTGTCCCCACACATCAGGGCTCAGTACCAGAGACAGAATGTTTGTGTCCCTTCAAAATTCTTATGTTGAAGCTGACACTATGACCGTTTTTGGAGATGGGGCCATTGGGAGGTAGTAAAAGTCTGGGCCACCATGACGGATTTGCTGCCTTCTACGAAGACACAAGAAAGCTTGCTCTCTCTCCCCCAGGGTACAAAGAAGGGGTCACTGAGCACGTAGCACGATGGCTGTTCCTTACAAAGAAGACAAGAGAAGGGGGTCTCAAGACAAGAGAAGCAAGATGGCTTTCCTTACAAAGACAAGAGAAGGGGATCTCAAAATGGAACCTTCTTTCCAACACTTTGATCTTGGTCTTCCAGCCTCCACAACTGTGAGAAATAAATTTCTCTCGTTGAAGCCACTCAGTCACTGGTATTTTGTCATGGCGGCCTGGGCTGAGTAATACACTCAGCTACAGCTGAAAGTTCCTAACTAGATTGGAAATCTGACTAGAGATGGAAGAGTTTGACAGGAGTGCATGAGAGCAAGTCTGGGTAACTATAAAGTCTAGACCAGAGGTTCTCAAAAGGAGGCCATCGTGCCCCACAATGAACATTTAGCAGTATCTGTCAAATCACGGGAGGTGGTGCTAGTAGCATCTACTGAGAAGAGGCCAGAGATGCTACTGAACATCCCACAAGTCACAAGACAGCCCCCACAGCTTAGAATTATCTGGCCCCACGCCCAGGTGGCTTGGTCGGTTAAGCGTCCGACTTTCGCTTAGGTCACGATCTCGCGGTTCGTGGGTTCGAGCCCCGCGTCGGGCTCTGTGTTGACTGCCAGCTCAGAGCCTGGAGCCTGTTTCGGATTCTGTCTCTCCCTCTCTCTCTGACCCTCCCCTGCTCATGCTGTCTCTCTCTCTTTCCTAGAAATAAATTAAAAAAAAAAAAAAAAAAGAATTATCTGGCCCCAAATATCTGTAGTGTTAAGTTCAAAAACCCCTGCACGGGGAGCATTGCCTGGCATATATTATGTCCTCAATACACCCTGTTGCATGAGTATGTAGATGAATTCAACAAGTGCTTTTTTGAGCACCTTCTCTGCCAGGCACTGCCTTTGGCTAGAAGTGAAACCAGGCACTGCTCCTGCATGTGTGTCTCCATTCACCGAAAGAAAATGAATTTCCCAGAAGCACCAGAGAAGAGGCAGGTAGGGGTGACCTACTTCACAAATAGGTATAAACTCTCCGGGTTTTCAGAGAAAGGAGATATCCAAGTATGGAAGGCACACGGACAAGGAGAGGCAGATTAAAGTTACAACTGAAGATGTTAACTTAGTCGATATGTTGATATCGACTGGCTGATACGCACCAAGTCGATATGAAGGACTTATCTGTATGTAACACACTGTATTCTTCCATGACCCCTGGGGCCCGACTGACTGGCCTCCTGCTCTGGCCCCTGCACTTAACTAGCGGTGGATGATACGCATCATTAATGATACGCCTCCATGTCCACATCTGGGAAGTGAGGATTTTAAAAAAGCACTTCTCTAACAAGGTTATTGTGAGAGGAGATAATGCACAGAAAGAGGATGATCATTAAATAATCACCATCACCAGCTCCTGTACGTTAGGGAGCACGATGCGTGTGGTACTGAGGGTGGCGGAGAGTGGTGGCAATTAAGCCTGAGTTATCTGAGCGCAGAGCTATGCACATGTGCGTGTTGTGCCACAGCCACAGCGCAGAGGAATGGAGAGCGCCCCGGAGGCCCCGATGATTTGCTCATGGCCATTTAATCAGAGGATGGTACAAATTACCCAGCATTTGTCTTCTGGCTTGTTCTCTAGCACACTGCCTCCGCTACTGCTTTTCTTGCTGTTTATTTACACTGTTTCTTTTTGGACCCAAATCTCAGTAAAATTGCTCTGGGGACATTTTTATCTTTTTCCTTCCTACAAAGTTGCATATATAAGTGAACCATTAGAACTGAATCAGGCCAGTGAATCACAGCGAATGCCAATAAAAGTGAGGCAAACGCACGCCTGAAGCCAACGCCCTCCATTTGCTTAACTCTTGACTGGAGCTCATGACAAACTGAAGGCATCACACACAAATGTCACATTCTGGAGCCTCCCAGTATCATCCGATTCTCCTTAAAGTGAGGAGTTGGCCACTGTCCTCAAATATTGTTGGGGCTTAGATAAAAGGAAAGAGAACTCAGCGTTGGAAAGAAGGGGCGCCTGGGTGGCTCAGTCAGTTAAATGTCCGACTTCGGCTCAAGTCATGATCTCCCTGTTCGTGAGTTCAAGCCCCACATCGGGCTCTCTACTATCAGCAGAGCCCGCTTCGGATCCTCTGACCCCACCCCCCTCCTCCTTCCTCTGCCCCTTTTTCTCAGAAGAGAGCATGTGCATGCTCTCTCTCAAAAATAAATAAATGAAGAAGAAAGAAGAAAAAGGAAGAAGAAGAAGAAGAAGAAGAAGAAGAAGAAGAAGAAGAAGAAGAAGAAGAAGAAGAAAAGGAGGAAGAGGAGGAGGAGGAGGAGGAAGCAGCAGTTGTAAAGCAAAAAAGGAAAGGATTTTTCATTCCCAGCAATCCAGGATTTCATATTCTTTAATACAGACTTTTACCCACCTATTCTGAAAGTCCTTGTAACAGTTCTTTAATATTCCAGACCAGACTCCCCTCCTTCAAGGCTTTGCTTAAATATCATTTTCTCACTGAGGCCTATTAACCTATAACCCCTGATCCCCAACAAATCCCTGCAGTAAGCTATTTCCCTGAGTGTCCCCTACTTTTTTCCAGAGTACTTTTCACCGTCGAACACGTGATCATTTTCTAATGGCTTTTGGTCTGCCCACCCCTTGCTAGCATGTAAGTTCCTTGATGAGAAGAAATTTTGTCTAGTCACTGATATCCCAACTGTGGAGACAGTGCCTGGCACACAGAAAGCATTTCATAACATGTTGGATGCATCACTGAATGAATATAATATCGATTCTTCACCCATAAAACCTACAGTCAAACATGAGCAGCGCTCCCCCCAATTGCCAGACATGCACCTACAACCGTAGGAGACGTAAACAGTATCCAGTGCCCGAGAGAACGGCTACTCTAAGCAAGCACTGCATTTAAAATGAGGAATTCTGCACCGGGTACACCCGCCAACGTTCCACCTAGAAGCTATAGCTCCTCCATTAGAGAATGATAAATGTCATTGTCATCATCAGAAATGTTCCGTGGTTTTCAATATGCTGGCTTTTATGCTGAAAGCCAAAGCATTAATAAAGCAATGGAGGGGTAGGATCGCAAGTCTACGAATGTCAGTGGCAAGCCTTCACATATGTCACTTTGCAATAATAAAGGACTTCAAAGAGAGTGCTGGGAACTGGGCAGAATAGGACGACTTGTATTTCTTTTTTTTTTTTTTTTTAAAGCAGAGGATAGTGAAGACAGGACCAAAAGCAGATACATGAGAAAAACGAGGGCAAATTCAATTAATCATTTCCCCTACTGACACTTTAATGCATTATTGTTACAGTGACTCTGAAACGTCCTAAACTACACCTTCTCACCCCGCCCTGTCTATTTGTCAGGGAATGAAAGCTGGACTAACCCTTTGGATTCGCTTTTATGTTTCAAGGAGCTCCCTCCCTGTTTCTAGGTACCGCAAAGGGTTTTTGAAATATCAGCCTTGACTGATGACCAGGAATTCATGTCCCTCTATTCTAGCTTTGACTTGTCCGTGAAGAGAAAACAGTCTTAAAATGCAGAGTCTGAATACAGTGTCGTTCTCAAGCTCCAAGCACAGCTTTGATGTTCAGATTTCAACTATAAATCTGCCCCAGGGTTTTGCGGTTTCAGTCTAGCAGCACTGACTTATTCAGAGGCTGGTGGCCTGTCTTGGAGGAGCCCACTATAGGGTCCCTGTCCTGCTCAGAATGCTTAATATTCTCACCCATCACCTGAATCAACACGAAACAGTCCTGCTCCCGAAAAAGGAGCCATGGATCAGGATGGCCACACAGACTAAGTTAATTAAAAAGTAATAGAGTCAGATTGCTCCCATTATACTCACCGAACCAGCATCTCCAGTGACTGGCTGCTGTGGAGGCCAAGCACACTGAAGACAATCAACTGGAAAACCCAGCAAAGTCAAAGTGTGGATGTTATTTATTTTTAAATCATTCATAGTTTTCTTCTCCTGGGACGGAAACTTTTAAACTTTCTTGGGCGGGGGAAGTGCTGACTTAGTGCTGCAGAAACTGCTTTCTCTCAATCACTTGACCAGACTGGTCACTAGCAGAAGAGAGAAACACACACTAGCTGTTAACAATCTGTAACAGATTGTCCACTGCTCAGTAAGTGTAAATGACAAACGAGGAAGTCCGGGAAAGAGGGGTTTGCGCTGGGCCTGAGTAGCTGCCTTTTGAAAGACTCGACATCCACCATCAGAGCTCAAAGAGGAAGCCCGCTCCAGGATCCGAACTGCATAGACACCAGCCAGGGCACTTACTAGCTGCGTGACCTAATCTCTTTGTAGCTCAGTTTCCTCATGCAATGTGCATGCGGACAATAGTGACATCATAAGGTTCCCATGAGAATTAAAATGATCCATATATTTGGCATATAAGGAGCACTCAATCAACATTAACTCGTGATATCATTTTCTCTCTGAGAAGCATCAGTTAACACGAATGGTCCCCAGAAACCTCAGGAGTGGTCAAAGTGGTTGTTGCCAAATTCTCTCCTTTCTTCCCTCTCTCCCTAATTTTCATTCACTCCAAGGACTGGGGACAAGAAGAGTAGGGAACACGGACACTAGATCTCAGCAAGGAAGGCTTCCTCCCAAAGTGACGTGTCCACTGAGACTATGTAAAAAGAAGTCTGGTCAGAAGTAGGACAAGCCAGCAGAGTGGATGCAAAGGTCCTGGGGCAGGAGAAGGTAAGGCCATTGGGAAGGAAAAGGGTCACTGAAATGAAGAGAGAGAGCAAGGGAAAGAGTACTCTCAGTGGCGGGAGGGATGGGAGACAAGAATGGGGTCATGCACATAGAATACTTTTATGGGATGTCTATGCCAGCATGTCACAGGCAAATTGAACAGCCAATGTGAGATTAAAACAAGATGAACTCCTTGTGTCTCTATCTCAGAACCAGGTCGGTCATTCAACCATTTCAATATTCTCTTGCAGGAGCGAATTTACAGATAAGCCTGTGCAAATTCCGCCATCTGATTCCCTTTAGCATTAATAGTTCTGCCTCACAAAACCATCTGCACCGGGCTAACACTCCACTCGAAGTCTCTTGTACATGAAGAGGCGTCATGATTTTTCACTGATCTGAAATTAAAATTTCCAGCCATAAAAAATATATTTAGATCCAAGGCTACATGTCACTTCTGAAATCTTGTCATTTAAATCACGTTAGGCGTTGAATGAGCTATAGGTGAAATTTAACTTTCACTGCATTTTAGTCTCGATCATGGCAAATTTATAACCCAGGAGTGAATCTTGCTGTCAAGGAAAATGTCTTCACTAAATCAGATTTGTTGCTTCTCTCCTTCCTTCAATACTTCGGTAAAATTGGAATGCTTTTCAATAAAATTCAGTTGGCCCATTGCTTCCAGGCCACAAAGGGTCTATGGGTGTGGCCAGGTTAGCCACTGGAGGCTCCATAATCTCCTCTAATAATGTGTTCAGGTTTGTTCAGCCAGTGACGTGTTGAGTTTTCCTATTTAAATCATTATGGATTAGGGGAGACTGGGTGGCGCAGTAAGTTAAGCGTCTGCCTTCTGCTCAGGTAATGATCTCACGGTTCGTGGATTTGAGGCCCGCGTCGGGCTCTGTGCTGATAGCTCAGAGCTTGAAGCCGGCTTCAGACTCTGTGTCTCTCTCTCTCTCTCTCTGTCCCTCCCCTGCTCTGAGTCCTGATGTGCTGTTCCTTTTACCTACAGGTAAAGGGTTCCCCCATCCAGCTCTTCCATATTCTTTTTTTTAAACTTTTTAAAAAACATTTATTCATCTGCAAGAGTGAGAGAGATAGAACGTGAGCAGGGAAGGGGCAGAGAGAGAGCGGGGAGACCCAGAATCCGAAGCAGGCTCCAGACTCCAAGCCATCAGCACAGGGCCCAACATGGAGCTAGAAATCACAGACAGTGAGACCATGACCTGAGCTGAAGTTGGGACGCTTAACCGTCTGCGCCACTCAGGCGCCCTGAACTCTTCCATATCCTTTCAGGTTTCAGGGAGTTGATAACTCCTATCAGGAAGTCATCCCTGAACTTCCAGGCCAGATAAATCACTCCTCTCGCTTTTCTCCACAGGGCCTTCAGGACACCTGTTGGCCTCTGACTGAAAGCAGGCCACGGTTCTATCTTGTTCAGTTAACACAGAGACCGGCACAGAGTCAGCGCAGGTCAGTCTAACTTCCAGCCCCATTCCACAGTGAGTCAACCTTCACCCTGAATGAAGTCAGTGACAATTTTCTGTCTTGTTCAGACCATTGCACCATTAATCCTATTACAGACACTCATGTCATGTTCTTGGATTTGTCTGCAACTCAACACTCTTCACTTCATACTGTTTTCTGTTCATTAACCGTTCATGAGTTCATCTCCCATCCCAAACTACACTTCATGATTTATGAACCTCCCCTCACCACCACTTCATGATCTATGCCTCCTCAATACTCATTTGAAAGTCAACTGATTGATCAATGATGGCATTTCCAGTAACAGCCTGATTCCTTTTACCCGTAATTATGAAATATGCTCACGCTGACTAATGCCCATTTAACCACAATTGTACGATAAATCCCTAGGCTGAAAGTTTTAATTTATAGAAATGTTGTGCCATCTATTAAAATACACTAATTAGTCTTATGTATATTTTGTCCTCCTACCTACCTTGAATTCCCTAAAGCATTATCTCAATTAGACTGTTTTCATAAGCAACCAATCCATGAAGATTCTGATGGGTTGACCTTAGGTTATATATAAATATCAATAACAACAAAAACATTTTTTAATAAACTATTTTCTGGTGATGTGCTGAAAGAGACATAGATAAAAGAAGTACAGAAAGTCACTTACATTTTTTAAAAAAAGGGAAAACATTCCCGTCATTTTCGAATTGTGTGTATAAGTAAAACATGTATCTGCCTAAAAGTTAAACCTGTGTTCGGATACACATGATTTCCCTAAAAGCCTCATGTAATTTAAAATTTGAATAACTGCGAAGATACAAATGATAGTGGCAAATTGTAAACAACGTATTTACCCATCTAACCCATATCCTTTAACAGAATGTAAGGATAATCATGAAAGCAATTTATGAAGTCGTTCAAGCAGAGCTAGAAATGCAAGTTGGAAAATCAGATAGGACAATGCCTCTGACAGGTGGCAGGTGGCTGGGCAAGAGGAAACGCACTGTGTTATTTTTAGGATCGGGACTCTCACGCTCACATTCACCACACACATGTTATCATCGCCCACAACACAAAGTAATGCAAGGTAAATGCAAGGTCTTGTGAAGGAAGACCTGATCTCACCAAATAAACAGGACCAGATACTATGTGCATGCATTCTCTCTCTCTCCTCCCCCCTTTCTGTGCCATCAGAATAGGAAATGGCTGTCTGGGATAAGAGGGGGTTTGAAGGTCATCCACATTATAGTCAACCTGCCTTGGATTTTAAATGTGGACAGAATCCAGATGGTAGGTTTTCCAACGGAGATGGGATAAATTAATAAATAAATAACCCAGGCATCCCTTCAGAGGACATGCTGCTATTTTGACTTGTTCATAAATAATACCGAGTGTTTTAGCGGTTTTTGAGAGCATGCTAGGAATGTGAATGGTAGCTAGGATGCCCCTGGTCACCTTTTGATAATAAGCCCGGCTTTAAACAAGAGACACCTTTCTCTTCCGTTCTAGGAGGCAAATGTGAGGCATGTGAAAAGCAGGATGAAGTAACATGCAGGGTCTCCAGATAACCTTGAACTCAGACCTGTGTTAGTTACACTTGCTAAGCCATGTCTAGACGACACATAGAGAATTTTTGCGAGACCATTCCTCGGGATCCAGTGCTGGCCCAGACGCACATCACCTTTCAGAGGTAAAAATGAAAATGTTCTTAGTGTGTGAGAGAAGGGACACTACAGCGACTCTGTGAGCCCCCGTTTCTCTGGAAACATCCACACAGAGGATCACAGGGCAGGCCCAGGTCTGCCATATTGTTCTGGACTCCAGCGATCCATCCAGCTGAACCACCGCGGCCAACGGGGCCCAGTCAATCAGTTGATCTTTTCTGGGTCTTTGGCCTTCGGCCCAAGGGACTGTCAATATCACCCTCTAATCTATGAACATTCAGAAGTCTCTGGAACCAGTACGTACCATGCTGACTGAGAGAACCTATTTACATCAAAAAACGCAAAAGAAGAAACCAAGAAAGTACAAAAAGAAACTGAGAATGTAAAAAAAAAAAAAAAAAAAATCTGGCCACTTTCTAGCCCCTTTCTTGCCACAGGAGTGCTGTTGAGTTCCATGAGACACTCCTCTATATCTTTCATATCATTTTGTGCAAACAAACCCACAGAGTACACGACATTCGGATTTCAAAGTATGACACAACTTCCTTTTTGTGATGGGAACCAGGCGACATAATATAATATGGTGGTGAGCTCTGACTGCAAATAGTAAGGGATGTGCATGTTTGGAAATGCAATCGTAATATACCTCGGCACTCCGTTCCTCTGTTTCAACTAAAGAATTTTCTTCTGACTGAATTGACAAGAGGATTTAACGGACCCACGTATTTCATAATGTGGTTGGTCATGCATTTCAGTTGTGTTTGGAATCAGAATCGCTTCTCTCCTGGAATATGACAGATTTAACTATTAAAAATGTATAGGCAGTAATTAAGTGTATCAATGCCTGAAACACAGGAATATTTTCCAGTATAATGTGGATGTCACAAGAAAAAGATGACTTTGAAGGCGCTCTCTTAATAAAAAAAAATGTGTATCTTTCAACAGGATATTAAAAGGGTGTCTTTAAAGTGGTTCTCCTTTCTACAGAGGGCTCCTCTTCCCCCCCTCGGAACAAAGAACCATGCAGATTCCAACTTCCAGTAAGCCACTGTCTTATCCTTTCCATAATTAATGGATGCTTTGATACTAAGGAACCCTAAAGAACATTTTTCAAGCCTTAAATGCAGGCTGAGCTGATTCACACATAGCACATCTAAAAAGATCTGGGGAATAAATAATCACGAGTTGCAAACACTTGCCCGGAGCATTTGGGCACCAACCAGATTTCCAACAAGGGATGTGATTTTTTATTATAACAAGGAAAATTACTTACGGAAACACAAAAATGTGCCTCTCTTCTAACCCCTGGTCTTGTCCTGCAGACAAACACACACATTCCCCAGGCGGTCATTTAGCAAATCCTTTATTTATTTATTTATTTAAAATCACAATGGCTATGGGGAGCATTGTTTTGACAGTGTTGGAAATCTCTGCTTAAGAAGTTAAGTTTATTTCTTTGGCCAGGCCTAGGTTAAAATCAGATTAAGCTAGCCTACAGGTAAATTTTTGTCAGATGCTTGGCTTAAAATATGAATCGGCACTTGAAAATGTTGGGAGAAATTAGATTAAGCATGGCATAGAGGCTTTCTCAGGTAAGGAACAAATTATTTTCAAACGGGCATTTGCTGGCAGCGAAGAGCCTGAGCATCTAAGGCTCTGTCTGCTGAATGGGTGTCTGAGGAGCTGATTTACTCTGACACAAGCCCAATGCATGAGGACTGCAATTCCCAGGGGAGGGTTATGCGTGGCAACAGAATTGCTGTGGCTCTGAGAGGAGGCTGTTAGTCACCTTGTATGGCCAGAATCAGAATAAAGTACAGGCCAGTGTAAGGGACCATCCTGGGACAGTGAAGGCACTGGACAGTACAGAGACATCCTCACCCTCACAATGCTCTTTGGAGCTAGATCTGCCCAGAAGGTGGGTTTTCTCTGCCCTCTTAATTTGTGATTTTTTAAAATATTTTGCAGAAAACCCATTTGGGATTAATATAATGAGCTTCATCCTCAATTTGCCCTATTGAACAGCACCTGGTGGAAAAACACTGATAAAAGGAAAAAAATCCCAGAATTTAAATTTTCTCAAGAGACTATAACACCCATGCTGACACCCAGTGATCGCTGGGAGGAAGTCTTATGTCAACTCAGTACTAGTAATAATAAGACAAGATACTAGTAACGATCGTTTTTATTTATTTGTACATCAAGAACGCTGCCAAATACCCTCAACATGTACTTGGCTCCATTTTATACAACAATCTTCCAAGTACTTTCATTCCCATTTTGAAGATGAGAAAACTGAGACTTGAGGAAGACAAGGTGTGTGTCCAGGTCACACAGGCCAGTGGGAAGGGGCCGCCACTCAAACCGAGGCCCACGGCCAAGTTCCAATCTTTGTAGCTTACACAGCACATCGTTCTCTGTGCCTCTGAGACGAGCAGAGAGGGGGTGCCCGTGGAACCCGTAACGCTCTCTTGAGCTACAGAAAAGATACATACAAGATAAAGTCTTGTCTAGGAAGGAAAGAATGCGGACAAGTACAGTTAATGTAAACAAAAAAATTAATGTAGAAAGTATCGCGTTTTCAATCTCCTGGGTATGAAGTGTCTGAAATCTCTGATTCTAAGAACGACTGCGGCTAATCAAAGGGCAATATTTAACACAGTTATCATCAAATCCTTGTAGGTGATAAAAGTTGCTTCAGCCTAACAGATCAATTCCATTATGGCTATTTATGCAGTGACGCTGGTAAATCTATGAGAAATAAACCGGCCTCACTTACTCCATTGATTACCAACCCTTAAGACAGATCGCGTTGCACTCTTTAATGCGTGGGTAGCAAAATCATTTTTTTCTTTAATAACATACCCTATTGAAAAAGAAATCATTGAAGCACAGTGACAATACAGCACTGCAATTTCTATTAACCTTTTGAAAAACCTGTGATTATAAATATATCGGTAAAATGTGAGAGAGGATATAAAAATAGTTTTGCCTTTTAAAAGCCAATACTTAAGGAAGACAGTGTTTGATGTTTTCTCTTGTAACTTGGATAAAAATTAATTTGGTTATCATGGAAGATTATGTTTTGTTGTTTTGTTTTTGGGTTTTTTCTTTTAATGTTTATTTAGTTTTGAGACAGAGAGAGACAGTGAGAGTAGGGGAGGGGCAGAGAGAGAGAGAGGAGACACAGAATCCAAAACAGGCTCCAGGTCTGAGCGAGCTGTCAGCATAGACCCCAACACGGGGCTCGAACTCAAGGACTGAGAGATCATGACCTGAGCTGAAGTGGGACGTTCAACCGACTGAGCCACCCAGGTGCCCCTCATTAAAGATTCTTAATATCCTATCCCAACTATGTTTCCAATCAGATTAGTCTTATTGTGCTCTTATGCTAAAACATGGATACTTTTTACACTGCTCAAAAGAACGTTGTTCTGAAACTTGATTTATAAGGATGGGTAGACCCTACAGGGGAAAAAAACTTGAGAATAACTGACCTCTTAAGAAAAGGATTCAAAGGGGGAAAACTTAGGCCAGAATGTCCACATTTTACATTTGTTAAGAAAACTAAAATCTCACTTCCCTTTTGAAGCCCCAGGAATTTAAAACCCAATCATCCCAATGCAAACAGAATAGACGAAAATGTGGTTACCGTAATGCAGGAAAAAATGTCATTAAAAGAACTAGAAAACATGGTTTTCCATCATTCTGAATTGAGAATTCTTAAGAAATAATTGTAGGAAGAAAAAGACCAAGCACAGCACAGGCTGAGAGTTCTTCCCAGAGCTTCTGCCAAGGCTGTAAAACCAAACACATAAAGCAAAGTTCCCCATAATAACATTAGTACAGCTGCACCAGGAATATGTGTGCTGCTATATATATGCATTCAGACCTATAATTTTTTTTTCTTTTTTACAATACGTTCTTCCCTTAAGCACAGAGGTGGGTAGTGACAGCTAAGACACCACATATTAAAAATTTTTAGTGCTTCATCCCACTGCCTGCTACAGCGTCTAACTCTGGCTTCACTACCCACATACCAGAACCTTCTGGTCTAACTCCCGGTCTATTACATAAACATTTCGCTCCTAACTGGGGTCATAAGCATGACTTTCACACTCCCAGGAAGATCACTCTTGTACGAATAAACAAGAAAGTGCTCTAAGTGTAAGTCTTAATGACAATGGTAGCAACCTGTGTTTAAAGGCTGATAATTGCTGAAATTGTCGCAAGTAACTTATTACCTGATACTGGCAAGTAGGAAAATCTCATGTCAGAAAAAACCCCACAAAGCAAAGCCTAATTCATGATCCTAACCACAGTAAGAAGACTTTGAGTCTTCAGATCTGCTGTCCATCAGTCTATCAGATCTGCTGAGTTTAAATCCACTCATTAATTGATCAATTTTTATCAGATAATGCAGTTGGGGTTCTAGAAGAAAACTTGCACGCAAAAACTTTTACTTTCTTTCTTCAAATACCTATTTGATATAAAAGGTAACAAGTGGGGAAATGCCAAAAAGACTCCAGAGAAGTGAGTCAACTGGAAAATCCACACACAGCTAATGAAACTCGGTTCCGCTCGGATTCGAATCCACCTTCCGTCTCATCTGCTGAAATGCAGGTGGTGCAGGGTACCTGAGTTTGATGGAATGGAAAATCAAAAGTGGCTCGTGACAGTACGAGAGCCAAATGCTCTTTTGAAGTTGCCTGGCATTAAAAACACAACAACAACTGTATGTTCCCAAACTTTCATCTAGTAAACAAACCACAAAGATAAAATAGTACACTTTCATTATAGCTGTTTGCCAAGATAGCCTACATCATGGAGAGATGGAGACGGGGGGGTGGGTGCGGGGACATCAGTAACAGGGTCGAGATAGAAAAAGAAATTCATTCCTTACTACCACCAGGTTCAGTTAAGCCAATGTACTGAAGTAAGTCACAAAGGACTTGGAAACCGATGAAAGGAAATGTCTAGAAAGGGTTGGGGTAACACTAGACAGACTCTCTTCCTACAGCCTTGCTTCATTTGTTTTTTCAATAAGGACACACTTAGCCTTCTCTGAACCTCTTCATGTCTGAGAAGACAATTCTGGTATGTTCTAAGATAAGCTTCTCACTGAGGACTCACATATTCCCCAGTCAGAATGTGGTTAGTAACACTGTTACTGAAGGATTATTGCATAATATCCTGTAATCTTGTCTGTAGTTTTGACAAGCTTTACATTTATCCAGCTTCTAGTATGTTCTTTTTTTTTTTTTTAAGATTTTATTTTTAAGTAATCGCTATACCCAATGTGGTGCTTGAACTCACAGTCCTGAGATCAAGAGTCACGTGCTCTACTGACTGAGCCAGCCAGGCACCCCAGGTTCTAGTATGTTCTAAGACACAATAATAACCAGTACGTTCCTTAATGTTTACCACAGACCAGGAAAGTAGATTCTAATTTCATTATCAAGACCTGGCATCGCCCAAGTGGCCTTGGGATCTCAGAAAGGTCAGTTTCCGTATCAGTTAAAAAAGGCAGATTTTTGGGGCGCTTGAGTGGCTCAGGCATTTAAGTGTCCTACTTCAGCTCAGGTCATGATCTCACCACTCGTGGGTTCAAGCCCTGCGCTGGGCTCTGTGCTGACAGCTCAGAGCCTGCAGCCTGCTTCAGATTCCGTGTGTGTGTGCGTGCGTGTGTGTGTGCGTGTGTGTGTGTGTGTCTCTCTCTCTCTCTCTCTGCCCCTTCCCCACTTGCAGTCTATCTCTCTCTCAAAAATGAATAAATGTTAAACAAATTCAGATTCCGTGTGTGTGTGTGTGTGTGTGTGTCTCTCTCTCTCTCTCTTTCTCTGCCCCTTCCCCACTTGCAGTCTATCTCTCTCTCAAAAACGAATAAATTTTAAACAAATTCAGATTCCGTGTGTGTGTGTGTGTCTCTCTCTCTCTGCCCCTTCCCCACTTGCAGTCTATCTCTCTCTCAAAAATGAATAAATGTTAAACAAATTCGGCGGTGGGGGGGGGGGGGACAGATTTTTCGGCCATCTAAAATTCAGAAATTTAAGTCACTTTTGGTAACTGTGCTTAGAAATGATTTTTGGGGTTTCTTTTATTTCTATATATAAGTAAACAAGGATAATGATGACAGAGAAAAGTAATATGCATTCAAAAACAGTACTTGAAGAAATGCATACAGTCAGAAGTATCCCAAACTAGATGGAGCTCTTCCTAACATTAAAGGACAATTATTATTGCATGGGGTGCCTGGCTGGCTTAGTTGGAAAAGCATGCGACTCTTGATCTCAGAATCCTGACTCTGAGCCCCACGTTGGATGTAGAGGTTACTAAAAACATAAACTTTAAAAAGACCAAAAAAGAAAGAAAAATGGCTAGGGAAATCTCAGCAAGAAGGTGTAAAGAGACCAGAGATGGAGGGGAAAAGGAAGTCTGTTTAAAATTTCCAAATGGCTACACATGGAGAAAATACACATTTATATTAGTAGCACTAATGGACAGTTGAGGTGACTGTCATCATACCTGATTTTGATCAATTCCATCCTTAGTAGAGGAAAAGTTCTCATTTCCTGATGGACTGAAGGTAAAAACCTTAATATCTGCTTGCTAATATATTCATATCTGAGGTGGATTCAGGATTGTGCATACATATAACAGAGAAGCATAATTTACTGAATAGAAAACAGGCACTGTTATTGTTTTTTTTTTTTCTGTTTTATTAAACCATTTACAACAGGTAATTTAAACCACAAATATGTAGCAGTAAAGTTAAGCTGCAGCCTTTTGAGGTCAAATTTAATTAATTAGTAGAGTATCTTCCTCAGTAATGAGATTGTTTTGTTTTGAATTTACTTATCGTATTATTTTAATAAACATGCAATAAGAAGGCTGAAGAATAATTTTTTAAAAAAGAACAGCCCAGAAAAATAAAAGGCTTCAGATAACATATTACCAAGTAATCAATTACCCATTTTTATGAACAAAAATGATAGCTTTTATTTCTGTAGAAATAACAGTTCTACAGAAAAGCCACTTACAGCTTACGTGCAAAATACCTTTGAAAAGCTTTTGCCACAAGGTTTGTTATCTTAAGCAGTTGCTGGGGTGAATTTCAGACCCAAAACATGTATCGTTCTAGCTCTTAGCAAATCGATTTACTAATCCACCCAAGACTCTATCAATCCTGAAGCCAATCTTTCGACCTACCTATCACCAAAACCCAGGGTTCCATCCCCATTCATAAGATCATTAGACATGTCAAATAAATTGAAGGTCCTATTCAAATCTCAGCTCCCTGCCAGCTCTCATCTGCACCTCCATCGCTCACACTGTAGGCTACTTAAATTGAACAAAGCCTGTTGGGTAAGACCTGCTGAACTTTCCACCCTCTCCTGAGCCAACAGAAGGTGACAAGCATTGTGCCTGCCAGTCAGTACGTCAAAACAAAATGCCCATCAATACTGATTCCGGTGTGCCAGCTGCCGGCCCTTGAACTGGTTTTCACTAAAAGATATAGACATTTTATGAGCTGGTTCTCGTGAACCTAAGCTCAAAGGCTCCTTATAGGTCTAACTGAACTAACAGAGAGTAGTGGATGCATTGTTTTATTTCATAGGAAATTTAAATAGGTCACTTGCAACATACAAGGTTCAGTGCTTGGCAGCGAGGTTCTGGAAATTAACAAGACAGCGATGGTCTATGCCCATTGAGGCTGGTAGCAACAGACACTTACATCAGCCTTCACTGTGAGCTTTCAGGACTCCAGAAAATTCGTGAGACTGGTAATGAGGTTATGAATGAAATTATATATAAACTTTCATATATTCTGTACATTAGAAAGTGAAAGACAAATTAGTTTTGTAGGAAAAAATTGCTCCTTTCTTTCTAGGTTCTTTACTATTTTGGAGGGGGATTCAGGGAAGAACAGAAAACAATACCAGAGTCTGAATGAAACATAGATCCAAAAGAGAAAAAAAAAGAGAGAGAGAGAAAAGAAAAACAAAAGACACTTACATAGACAAAATGTTCATGCAATTTTAGGAGGTTTATTAGTCCCATATTAGGAACTTACATCCTGGTGGGGAAGTGCAATTATTAATAAATATTATAGACACTTTCAGAATTTATATATAAAGCCACCAAGGTATATTATCATATAATACCAAATTGACCTTGTATAGCATCCTAAACATTCTTAATTCATGAAGGTAAAAGCAGGCAAAATGAGCTGTGACAAAAAAAAACTTTCGCTTTGAGATTAAGCACCTAGGACAGCACTAAGGGATATGAAACCCTAACTGATCACCAGTTTTAGACCACCAATAAACTGTGAAAGCCAAGACGGTGTATTTTTCATTAAGGATGTAGTATGCAAATGAATACAGAGATTTTTGGCTTTTTCAAGTAGAGATTTCCAGCTTCTTTTGAGAAAGCTAGAAGTTGCGACTAATGTTAGTTTAGATTCCCAAAAATCAGTAAGCCAGAAGGCATTTAGACAATTCCTACCTTTCACCTCATGTCCTAGGGCTGGTCCCTAGAGAGCCTCAGTTTATCCCACATGCATGCTCTACGGAGCTGTGATGGTTATAACAGAGAAAGAGCCAAAATGTCCATCAATGAAGCATTGCTAAAATACATTGCGTCACATCCATATCAGAAAGAGAAGCAAATATTCATCAGTTGAACTACTATGTGATACTAAAGTAGGTACTTTATAAACACTAGATTTCTAGATCCTCCAAAAACTCTCATGAGATAGAAATCAGTATTAAATGACCGTTTACAGATATAGGAAGAGGTTTAAATAGATGCCCAAAGTCACAGAACTCACAAATGGCAGTGACCAGATTTGAACTCTAGGAATCTGGCTCAGAGCCTAAGCTACGCGGCATTTAAATATCATGATGTAGACAGCTACTTACTGACAATGGAAGACTTCCATCATGGGAAAGAGCCTCTAAAACTATGTAGCACATGCTGGCATTTCCAAAGAGTGTTCTGTATTTGCAAGAAAAACACATCCTTCCTTCTTCATTCATATATTGTTTGAATTATTTTACAATGAACATATAGCATTTTGATAATCAAAAGACTATGAAACTATTTGCAATTTGAAAAAAATATATTTTTATGATTTCATATGCTGCCTTTGTACTTGCTTCTGCTTGTAAAAACTAAGGTCTCAGAAATGATATTAATTTACTCATTGTTCCATTATTTTCTTCCCTGATCCTAAAGTAAAATCTGTTAATTGTGAACAGTTTACAGAATGCAGCAAGGTCCAAGTAAGAAAATATAATTTCATTTTTGCAGGAGTGAAGGATCTTTCAAACTATGGAAAAAATTCACAGGATGTGAAGTGATGAAGCCAGCTATGATTCACTCTGATACTATTCTTCTATCTGCCCCCCCCCAATCCAATATTGGAAGGAAGTGGATCAGAATGGTAACAGGGATCATTCTGGGATCACTTGAACATAGACTCCTAAGCTCCTGAAAACACAGTGTTAGGCTTTACTGAGACTTCGATCACAGTAACTCTCTGACATCAGTTTTCTCATCTGAGAGGAAGAGATACTGGTTACTAACTGCTGTGTTTTATGGAAAGGTGTCTCGAATATGTTTTGATGAAATGATATGATATGTACAGAGCCAAAACCTTTTGAAGAGTTTACCTATCATGATTATCCCAGGTGCTGTTTTCATAGAAGAACTATTAAGGGGGAGGGTCTATTTTACTTCTCGACACCTAACAGGGGAGGTCCCCAGAGGGACTGATGGAACGTGATTTTGAAAATCTCTTCTGAATTATGTAGCTTGGGTGATATGGCCCAGCTAGAACCAGCTTCCTCAGTGGATATCCCTTCTGCAGGTCCTGGTTGTATTCTGGACCTCCAAAGATTAAGAGGATTCCTTTCTGCATCAGAATCCCTTTAAAACTATCACGACCATGATCTCATTCTATCTGCACACCATTGTTCATTCCAATCATCTGCTCCCTAGATGAGGCATGCTCATGTACTAACACTGATAAATCCTGTGTGTCTTTGAGATCTGATGATTCCTCTCCCCATTCTGTACCCTCGTTCACACTGTATCTGGGGCCTCCTTCTTCCCGGGAAGTGTCCCATCCAGCCCACTGTGTCCCCGCAGAGTTTACTTCCGACCCCTCTTACTCCACGTGAGGAGTAGATCTGATGAGTTTTGTTACCGTGTTCAATAGAGACAGAACTCTTCTATTTTGCTCTTCCACTTATATCAGCATTTGAAGAGGCAGCAATAACTTAACTGACAGGGAGGAATTTCAGGCACATTTGACACCGATGTGGTTAGCCTCAGTCATTCACAGGAATGGTCTACTGGAAAGAGGGGGGCATTTCCCAGAGCCTACAAATCATCTTGTATTTGACTCTAGATCCAGTTCCTGCTTAAATCATAAAATTCTAGGAAACGCTGGAAAGGAAATAGCAAGACTGAGCACACTAGAGAGGCATGGTGTTCGTGTTAAAAATACAGGGCATTTTATTTGAACATGGAAGAACAGAGTGACAATTGAGTGTTTTGTTTTGTTTTGTTTTGTTACTGTTCACCAGAATAAGGAACAAGTAAAAAAAAATCACATAAATTTGACTTCAGAAAAAGATTTTTAAATGCCTGCTTGATTTTGAGGTAACTTCTAGTTAAGATCCACCCTGCTGGTCTCTTAAGATGTCATGAAATCAAGGGGCATATTTATTTTGTTCACTATGAAATTCCCAAATGCTTAGCACAATGTCCGGTTCTCTATGATTACAGAAGAAGGAGCTCGACTGGGATGGGGTGAGGGCTGGACAGAGGAGAGGAATCTGGCAACTTCATAAACCATTATGTACTGGCACTGGAGAACCTTCTAGCGAATGGATCTGCAGAGAAATGCAGCACATAACTCTCAGGGCTCCTGCCTTAGCTCATGAATGAAACTGATCATCTCAATCTAAAATTCCCAAAGGCACACCTTTTAACTCTGCTACTGTAATTGCTCATGTACATATTAACAGCTCTCAGAAACCTGGACCTCATTGACTAATTGAAACACTCTGTCTTGATATGTAGATGTCATGGTTGTTAATACAAGAGCCATACTCTGGAAGAAAAGACCTTAAAAAGATCATTTTTGTAAGCTGTACAACTAACCCTCAGCCTCGCGGTGTGAGGCAACAGGATGAATCTATTTGGAAGTAACTAATTTGTCTGGATCTTTCACATCCTTAATACAAGAGATAGTTTTAGGGGAGGATTTGCTTCTTTAGATGTCCTTTTGATGAATGAATTACATGTTTTCCTTCTCAGGATTTAGAGCTCCTTACCCTTTAAGACCACCAAGACAAGAAGGTGAAGATACAATATGAGAATGTGGGTTTTGTAATACATATCACTGCTTACTCTTTTAGGGGACTGTATCCATTAGCAGCTGAGATGCAGCAGCAAACAAGATAGACAGGCCGCCCCTCCCCTCCAGAAGCTGACATGCAGTGCATGGGGGTTGGAGGTGGGGGAGAGACCAGTTAATAAACAAGTAAACAAATCAATGAGTAATTTCAAAAACTGATGCTTGCTATGAAGAAAAGGAAGCTGGGTAACAGGAGCTGAGTTGAAAGGAGAGAGCATGGAATAAGCCATGAGAAGGGATCATCGTGGAGAAGACATTCTGGACTGAGGACAGAGCTCGTGCAAATGAGGGGGGGCACTTGAGGGATGGGAGGAGTGGGAGCCATATCCAGTAAGGGCTTGTAGGGCAAAGTAGGATGGATCTTTGGGTTTACTCAACATGGCACTGGGAACCAGGGGAAGATTTTTAAACGAAGGAAAAACATAATGCGACACAAACGTTTAGAAGCACACTCCAGTCAGTAGATATGGAGTGGACTGTGGAGGGCGAGAGCTCTCAGGAATCTATAGCAATGGTCAAAGGCTGCCCTGGTGGTGGCTTGAACCGGACTGGAAAGAGGAGAGGAGAAAAGAAACCGATCAATTGGGAATGTGCTGTCCAATGTAACTAGAAGATGGGATACAATACTAAAGGCTCACACCAAGCAAGCTCTTAGGATGTGCCAGGTGCTGCTGGGAACACTGACCTCTACTACTTCAAAGCAAGCCTTCGGAAAGGGGGTCTGTTCTAGTATTGTTGTGTTTCACCATGCATTGTTTATTTATTTTGAGAGACAGAGATGGGGGCAGGGGCAGAGAGAGAGGGAGACAGAGAATTGCAAGCAGGCTCAGCACAGTCAGCACAGAGCCTGTTGTGGGCCTTAATCTCATGAAACTGTAAGATCATGACCTGAGCCAAAACCAAAACCGAGGGTCAGATGCTTACCCGACTGAGCCACCCAGGCGCCCCGCGCTACATTCTTCTTTAATGTACAATAGTACATAATCAAAATTGGCCTATAATACACACACCACAAAATCTGAATATTGCATGATCAAAAATTTAAAAAGATTTTTATAATTTTTTAAATGTTTTATTTATTTCAGAGAGAGAGAGAGACACACAATGTGAAAGGGGGGGGGGGAGGGGCAGAGAGAGAGGGAGACACAGAATCCGAAACAGGCTCCAGGCTCTGAGCTGGCTGTCAGCACAGATCCCGACATGGGGCTTGAACCAACGAACTGTGAGATCGTGACCTGAGCTGAAGTCAGACGCTTAACAGACTGAGCCACCAAGGCACCCCGAAAAGGATTTTTTAAAATGTCACAAAATGCTCTGAAATACTACAGACTAGTCAGTCATCCATGATTTTGTTTGAAACCAAGAAATGCAAACGTTATCACTAGAGATAAGCATCCCTATCCTATCGCCCTGGATTAGAATGTTCTTCCCTCAGTATAATCAGAACCAAGATTCCTGGTTTATATGAAAATTAAGCAAGGTGTGAAAAATGTTACTATGTTAGCCCATTATCAAGCAGTAAGAGAAGGTATAGTGGGCAACGTTTCCTGAATGTATTTGACCACAGATCACCTTTTGTGCAGAGCATTTAAACCAACTAACAGAATCTTGAAAATGTACCAACGGCTGCCACACATGCTTATGATGTTTCAGCCCACATGTGCCCTGCCAATAAATAAATATGAATAAATAAACTGATGATAGAGAGAGACAGAGAGACAGATCCAGGAACAGCAGCAAATGCAAAGGCTGAGAAACGGCAGATCACGGAGTTAGTTTTCCTTCACCCCTAGCCTTCCTGACTCAGGGGATGGTGAGCCCAGAAGCATACAGTGAGAAGATTCCCTGAAATACCGAACTTTATAAACCGACACGGTAAAGGTTTTAACAGGGAGATTTGGAAATCGAAGCTCTATCTATACAGTAAGAGCTAGGGTTTAGGAGTCATTTTATTATTAACCCAAATATCTTTCATGTATTAACCTGAGTTTTAAAGACCTGTCTTATAAGACATCCTCAAACATTCAAGAGATGAAATTTGTATTTCTAAGTAAAAGAAGGTTTTAGTGAATTTGCCCAGCTGGTGTCTCCATATATTGCAGTAAATGTACCCAGAGCGGTTATCTGTGCTCAACACAGAGCTGGGCAATGCACCGGGGAAGGAAGCTTAGCAGTTTCCTCTCCCTTCCATTAAGGCAGGGGGGAGGGCGTGGGTACTAAGAAACTCTATGCTGGGAATTTAAAAGAGAGTGAGAAAATAGACTTTCTTTCAATCCTGACTTCTTTCTATTCCTTATAAATCTTCCTCACTCTTCATTCTGAGTGGCATTGGCACTAAAGAATTTGCTAAAGGCTTTAGATTTAAGATGGCTTGAAACCTTTCTGCTCACATTTTGACAGGACAGGGAAAAAAAAAGTGCAGGGGGGATGTTTTGACCCTTATGCCCATAAATCCTCCTGACCCAAACTTACGATGCATCTGATCTGGCCGTCTGAGGTCTCTACCTTCGGTGCACAAAGGTCTCCCCGAGCCAGTGGTATTTGAGTTCCTTGGCTCGGAAACAGACCCTGAGAAGAATACTTTTCAAAGCCTCAGAGCCGTGGGAACAAATGTTATAAAAATAAATAAATCAGTAAGGGGGAGATACTGAATGCTTATAAAGGAAAAAATAAAAGGAAGAAAAAGAAAACCCTGAATCACATCCAGGTGACGACTTTCAACAATCAGGTCAGATCCCCATAGAAAACTGAACTGTACTTAGCTTTTGGTTGGGAAAGGAAAAGAAAATGTGAAAATGATCACAAATTCGGCACAAGCATCCCTCTTCAAATTTTGTAAAAGTCCTCGGGCTAGTTTTGTATCTAAATTCCATTACTATGGCCTGGAACCCTGAAGTCTATGTGTTTTAGGCACAGAAAGCCAGGCAAAGCATAAAATACCTACCAGATTTCAAAGAAAGTACCAAAGAATAGAATGTAGAACAGCTCAGGAATCATTTTTTATATTGATTACATGTTGAAACAGTATTATTGTAATGTATTAGGGTAAGAATCATAGATTGTGAAAATCAATTAAAATTTAATTGATTTTCTAACAATTATTATGTAACATAAATTATGTAAAATAAAATAGATTAGTAAAGTCGAGTCATATCACCTGTTTCTTTTTACCTCTCTTACTGTGCCTGCCAGAAATGTGAAAGTACCCGGAATGGCTCACATTCTGTTTTCTATCAGCCAAGTGCTGGCCTACATGATTAAAAATAGACAGAAATGACCAAGCCACACAAAATCCATAGTGTTTTCTCCAATATCTCCAGGCAAAGAGCTGATGCCATTTCCTGTTTCTCTCACCTTTTCTCTCTGCATGTTTTACTACTGGTTCAGCCTTCTCTGAACATTGAAAGCCCTTTGATATTTTTTTCCTTCCTCTTTTTTTTTTAATTTTTTTTTAATGTTTTATTTATTTCTAGGAGAGAGAGAGAGACAGCATGAGCAGGGGAGGGTCAGAGAGAGAGAGGGAGTCACAGACTGAAACAGGCTCCAAGCTCTGAGCTGGCAGTCAGCACAGAGCCCGATGCGGGGCTCGAACCCACGAACCGCGAGATCATGACCCAAGCGAAAGTCGGACGCTTAACCGACTAAGCCACCCAGGCGCCCCTGCTTCCTCTTATCCCATAAAGAGCAGTTAAGATTCCAACAAAATTACTTCTAATGCATCGGTGATTCTAAAAACAACCTAGAGCAATGACAGGAACAACAAGGAAATGATTTATCAAATAAAACAAATGCTGGTTTAGACTCTGTAGACACTGGAGCCTAGACTCCGAAGGCCTAACAGTATGTCTCAGCTAAGCCACTTACTGACCCAGAAGATCAGCTCAGCTGTCCCTTCTTGGAGCACGGTAGGAGCACCTCCCTCACAAGGTAGGTGAGAAAATTAAAGGGGGGAATATCTACAATGTTCCTGACACAGGAATGCTTACTAAATGGTGTCTATAGCGTCATTATTACGCTCAAAACCTCCAGCATCCTCACCAACACCTGAAGCCTTCTTTTTTGGTTGTCTGAGGGCTCCGCTGGGGTCATATCAAGTTTCTAGATTAAAACTGTCTCCAATGTACCTGGGTTTTCTTTTCACGGTGCCATCTGCTTTTCTGTGGTTCCCAGGGCAATTCAATCAGGTATCAGCACACTACAGGCCACGGACACATCATCAAACAGCCCCGAGCCAAGTTCACATCTAAAGAAGCGAGTGTGTGATGAGGGCTGTCGGACATCACGGAGATTTACCAAGCCAGGGGCCAAGGGTTTTCTGCTTCCCCAAATCAGTTCTCTGGCTTTACAGGAGCAGGCATGCACTCCTCCACGGCGCATACGCTAAGTCCTGGGGCCTCTTCGCATGTTCTTCTTAATTAACACAGGATACACACATAAAAGATCAGCCAGATGGAAATGAAGTACTTCCCTAGCAAAGGATGCAACATTCTGCTCTAAAATGGAATCTTTTATTTCAATAAAGTCATTAATTAAATTTTAACCAATTCCCCCACCATCCGATGGAGGTCACTACAGAGAAAAACATGCCTGGCCACACCACCGAGCAGCAAACACCAGGCAACCAAGGACAAGATCCTTGACGCTTCCAAAGCTCCGTGAGGAAGTGTGACAGGGAAAATAGGAGCTGCCGTGAACACATCCACCAAGGACTCTCCACGAACAAAGCAACTTTTCAGAGAAACCGTAACGATTCCAGGAATTTCAGACAAGTACAAGGAAAGATGAAAGAGACAATGTAATGTGGCAAAACTTATTTTTCACAGAAAATGTCTCTGGGTGCCTGGGTGGCTCAGCTGGTTAAGCGTCTGACTCCTGACTTTGGCTCCAGTCATGATCTCATGGTTTTTGAGTTCGAGCCCTACAATGGGCTCTGTGCGGATAGCACTGAGCCTGCTTGGAATTCTGTCTCCCTCCCTCTCTCTCTCTCTCTCTCTCTCTCTCTCTCTCTCTCTCTGCCTCTCCTCTGTTTGCTCTCACTCTGTCAAAATAAATAAAAATAAAAAATGAAAAAAAAAAAGTCCCAATCTTCATTTCATGACAGCTCTCTCTAATGACAGACAGAGCAAGACACTGTGAAGTTCATAATGACAATTGTGTCATGAACAAGCCAAGGTGGTTTTATAATTTTGAAGATAAAAGAAATAAGAATTATCATTAGTGTCTTCTGGAAACGCTTATTTGAATGAGACTCCATTTCTTAGCAGGAATATGGAATAAAGGAGGACAGGAGAAAGTTATAAACTTCATTTCCAAAACAGCAGGGCTGTTACTAAACCGTTAACTTAAACTGAGGAAGGTGTGGGACAGTGGGCTTATAAAAGTCTGAGGGAAAATGGAGTTACATAAAGGTAAATAGATTTCTTCAGTGGAAGACTCTTCAAGAGGCTTAAATATGCCAATATATAAAATACATCTTTAAGAAGTCACTTCGTGTTTGAATTTATTTCCAGCAGAAAAGAAGGGGGATATATAGAAGCATGAGCCAAACCAAACATTTTGTCTGTGCTCTAGAAAATTGTACTACTGGGGCGCCTGGGTGGCTCAGTCGGGAAAGCGGTGACTTTGGCACAGGTCATGATCTCACAGTTCATGAGTTCAAACCCCATGTTGGACTCTGCTGACAGCTCATAGCCTCCAGCCTGCTTTGGATTCTGTGTCTCCCTCTCTCTCTGCCCCTCCCCTGCTCATGCTCTGTCTCTCTCTTAAAAATAAACATAAAAAAAAAGTTTAGAGGGCTGCCTCGGTGGCTCAGTTGGCTAAGTGTCTGACTTCAGCTCAAGTTATGATCTCACAGTTCATGAGTTTGAGCCCCAGGTCGGGCTCTGTGCTGACATCTCAGAGCCTGAAGCCTGCTTAGGATTCTGTGTCTCCCTCTCTGTCTGACCTTCTCCCGCTTATGGTCTGTCTCTCTCAAAAATAAATAACACTGAAAATTTTTTGAAAAAAATTAGTGAAGCTAGGGATCAATATGGAAGCTTAGCCTCTAGCGGACTGGCCAGACTGGTTGTAGCACCCGCCATGTTTGCATGAGTGCAGCAGGTGATGCTGTGGGAGGCTGGTGTGTGTCACAAGCGCATGAGCTCTCCTGGGTGAAGGTAGGCAGAAACACGTCACCTGGGGCATAATCTAAGGGTCCAAGAGGAAGAGAACCAAACCGTCTAACTAGAATGTAACACAAATCCTGGAGGAAGCATGGTCCACTTCACAAAATGAAGGGCATCACATTAGCCTGACTCTGGGCAGGAAGATGGGAGCTGGGACAGACAGGAGGGAAGACAGGAGAAGCTCAAGGTAGCACCCCCAAGCAGAATGCTAAAGTGGGAAAGAAATTACAGAGGAAGTTCAGCCGAAAACAAGCAACTTCTTGCTCCCTGAACAAAACTTAACTCTAAGAATGTCGTAGACCAGCACCAGATCGTCGCTCACACATCGGGCCCACCGGGTTGACAAACAATTCAGTGTGTCTGTGTCATGGTTGGAATGAACTCATGCTCCTGGGAACGTAAACCAGGGGGCCATGCTACAGACCCAGTTTTTAAAACACAGGCCCATAAATTCTTCATCCGCGATGATGAAATCTCAAAAGCTTTCAAGACCAAAGGTGTTTTGTTATTCCTGTTATTTACGATTCAGGCGTCAGGCGTAAAAACCAATTTGGTGGTAAAGCCTGACGCGAAGAGATGTGGGGCCATTTAGAATACTGAGATTTCCCACTTTGTAGGAATATTCACCTTCATGCTCCAGAAAAATTAATGCGTTCAAAGAGAGGAATGCTAGACCCTACTACGTGTTCTCAGTAATTTCTATAGCACATGCACAGTAATACCTTTCCAGAAAACAATCCTGAATTCTAAAACATCTGGCCTCGAGGGTTTCAGCTAAGGGATTGTAGACCTGTACCATATGGTGATGTGTACATTAGGAAAAATGCCTTTGCTTCAATTCACTTGCTAGGATGCTCTAAGCAGTGCTGAAATGAACCAGCTGTGAATTTCCTTGGAAAGGGCACACATAATCAATTTGGATCATTTAAGCTTATTGAAGACTTCAACTCATGTAATAAACAAGATTTTAATTACCTTAGACAGCAAGTATGCAATGAACCTGCACTTTAATGGCGCTATTGGAGGTTTTATCTGGAGATTTCTCTTCATATTAACTCCAACTTCAGTTATTAGTAGAAACACTGCGTGATTCAATCCTATCAGTGTTACATGAAACTTTATTAACGTTACCAGGCACAGAATAGGGAATGAGAGTGTGCAGAGGGAAAACAGAGCTTAGGGTAGAAGCTGACATAGATAGCTATGGTGGTAGAGATAATACAAAGTTGAGCGGCCATGGAAGAACTACAACAGAACACACCACTGTTTTAATCACTGGAATGTTCTGAGCCTTTTCACTTGAAGAATTTAATCACATCTGCAAAATCCTTTTTGCCATATAAGAAAATATATGTATTCATAGGTTTCAGGGATTAGTGACTGGGCACTTGGGTAGGGTGCGCACCATCCTGAATATCAAAACCTGCAATGAACTTTCTTTATTCCTTCAACTTACCAAGTATCTCCTGTCTCAGGGCCTTTGCACGCCCCTATTCTATGGGCGAGCTCCAATTCACCTCTTCCCTCTTAATGTCACTTAATAAATTTCTTATAGCTTAATAAACATCCATCTAGAGGTCTTCCATAGCTCATGACAAAATATCTCTCTTCCTCAGAGACAATATCCCAACTGCTCTTACATAGCTCTTTTCTGGCTTCGTTTCCTAACTTGCACTTAGCTGTAAAGAATGATGGCTACTGAAGGCCTTTTATTTCATTTTTACAAGGCCACTTAGTTTTCTATTAGACAGGATGTTTTCTTTTCTTTTTTATTTATTTCTAGGAGAGAGAGAGACAGCGTGAGCAGGGGAGGGTCAGAGAGAGAGAGAGGGAGATACAGACTCTGAAGCAGGCTCCAGGCTCTGAGCTGGCAGTCAGCACAGAGCCCCACGCGGGGCTCGAACCCACGAACTGCGAGATCATGACCTAAGCGAAAGTGGGACGCTTAACCGACTGAGCCACCCAGGCGCCCCTAGACAGGATGTTTTCAAGGGTAGGAACCCCAAGACCAACTCCAGGATCCCAGCAGGAAACTGTGGGAGGTCTCATTTCTGCACGTGTAGGAAGCTGTTGCAGGTGACCTCGAGCAATTCCTGGGGGTGGGGGGTGGGCAGGAAAACCTACCAAGCTGGGTTTGCGGTAACCGAGCCTCAGGGAGCAGGTCCACACTCTCGAAGGGCCACACGCTTACAATGCAGGCTTCGGGGCTGGAGTACCAAGGCAGCTGTCAAAGTAAACACCTGAGGCTGTGACTCAGCTTCCAGGGAAGCCCAAAGGAACCAGGACCAGCAAGTTCTCACCCAACGGGCACCCAATTTCCTCTCTAAAATCCTTAAGACGATGGGTCAAGTTCTCAAGCAGAAAGTCCTCAGTACTCAAAGGTACTTAAACTGATGCCACACAGGTAAAGGAAGGAAGGCTCAGTACAACGCAACATACCCCATTCTCGACTTCAAAGTCTCCATGTTTTGGGCGGCCTAATTCTTTGTCTGGGGGCTGTGCAATGAATGGGATGTTTAACAGCATCCCTGGCCTCTACTCAGTAGATTCCAGTAGCCAACCACTGCCGCGAACAGTGACAGTCAAAACCAAAAATGTCCTCAGACAATGCATAATATCCCCACTATCATCTTCAACCACATCTCTTCTCTGAGTCTGTATACAAGATAACTAATTTCCCCCATGCAGATAAATGACTACAGGACACATTACAATGATTTACTTTCATTTTAATTTCTTAGAAAACAATATCGTTATACGGAATGAAATATACCGACTCCGAGACGGTCAGACTGTAAGAATATCAGGGAGAGCTCCTACTGACAAAGAGCTCAAAGAAAGCAATTTAACATAAAATGTTACAGACATGTTTCAGGCAAAAGTGAGCAACTTTCCTTGCATATTTTAACGTTAAATCCGATCCCGTTACCTTTGATCTCTTGAAATTCAAGTTCCTCCAAATATGCCCACTAAGGAATTTAGTATGTTTATCACAGTTAAAAAAAAAAAGCTACAAGCCAGATGGGCCTCGATGAGGAACCCAATTAATACGGGCAGCCTTACCATCTGACATTACTTAAAAGAAATAAATTCAAGCAACTTGGTGGAACAATAAATCCGTGCATTGTAGCTGCCATTTCTAATTAGCTTCTGAATTTCAGGGCGCTTTTGAGTAAAAGAAAACTGACATGTTCATTTAAAGTAGTAAATCTGGAAAAGAATATGCATCTAGTCCATGCATTTTTTCCAAATATGAATGGACGAGGAGAACCCAGGCCCATCTTTGCATTAAGGAATGTAATGAAGAACATGGCAGAAGTTTCCAGGTCCTATTTGTAGAGCTCTTCTCTACCAAGGCAGCCGCCGAAATAGGTGTTCAATCTTTGAAAGCACAGGTCTTTTGTCCAGACAATACTAACTAAATAAGGGACAAACAGAAGGGAACCCCCAAACTTTTAGAAAGATGCTATACTTTTGCCTTTAGGAATCACGTTTTCCAAGTACAAATAAAGCTAAGATTTTTAAGAAATGATTCATATCATTTCTAAAAGGAGAAGAGCCCATTAAGCAGACACCCTACTCAGGAGACCTTTAACAAGTGTGACTAGCACAGGAAGCCCCCACAAATAGAACAGTCTTTTTCTTTTAATCTTTAATTATTTTTGAGAGAGAGAGGCAGAGTGCAAACGGGGGAGGAACTGAGACAGAGGGAGACACAGAATCTGAAACAGGCTCCAGGCTCCCAGCTGTCAGCACAGAGCCCGATGCGGGGCTCCAACTTCCGAACCACAAAGTCATGACCTGAGCCAAACTTGGATGCTTAACCAACTGAGCCACCCAGGCGCCCCTAGAAGAGTCTTAATACTGAAAATGTATCGGCTGACCAAGAAGCAACAGGAAGCATTTTCTCAGAATAGTTCTCTCCGGTTTCTCCAGCAATCGCAGATACGAAACAAGTTTATATGCGAATATGAGCGTCTACAAAAAAAAAAAAAAGAAATACTACTGGTCCTATGAGCAGGTAGGGATTCCTCACTTAAGCTTCAAAGATGCCAAAACGGTCCAGAAATGGGCTTGAGGGGCGAGGGTGAATATAAATGATGTTCAAATCTGTGTGTATAACCTTGTACTTTCCCTGTATGAAGGGGGATCTCAAGTATTCACCCGATTATCACGACTTAATAGGGTAGGTCATGACTTACAAGTTGTCAAACACTAAGAGTCCAGTCAGAGGCTCGAACCCATTCAGTTCCTCCACACGCTTGTACAGCTTACCACACGGAGGGGGCCAAACAACCAGTGAACTTGATCACGATGAACGTCAAAATGAGGTCAGCCATAAAAGGGGTGAGCTGTGTCCACCCAACACGAAAGAAGAAGTGTGATTTGTTTTCTCCCTCCCCAAAAAGATACAAACCATCTACTGTGCCCACACCTGTCTTCTGCCTAGCAGCATGAGTCTTTGAGAAAAATGACACAGGAAAGGCAAAATGACACCACTGATTCCAGCCAATGCCAGACCCGAGTTGTACCACCGATGTCCGCAGCCTCTTTCTCGACAGCGGGCAGGAGCACACAAACCTTCCAACAGCAGCTCTGCTGCCAGAAGGTTCTGAGACTCCTCTTCATACATCAACTAACTTTTCTCTTTTCGAAAGGGTGACACCAGTCCCCTGAGTTTCACAGAGAATTTCACCTTTAGAAAGTGGGACTTCAGAAACAGAGTAAAGACATTGTGTCAAAGGAAACAAACGGCTCAAAATCCTCAGCCGGGGGGGATTCTCCTCCATCCAAGGTGCCCGGGACTTCCCCATGCTTCTCCAGTTAAACAAAGATGAGAAACTTGTGGAGGGCTCTACTCCCGTCATGCTGTATTGAAAAGATTCCCAGAGACAAAGGTATGGAGGGTGTACGTTTGATTTGCCAAGTCAGTGGGGGTAAACCGGAAGCATCTCATTAACACGAAGACCCAAAGCAGGGCTATGCTCAACAACCCGACTTGTTCTCACCTCCACAGGAAAGCGCCTCCCATTGATGCTGTGTTCAGAGCCTGCGGAGCCATTACTATGGCCCCAGTGAAATTCCACCTTCTCGGCTTTGAATCTGCCAGGCAGGCCGGCACCACTGACCAAATAGTCGTCCTTTAGAAGGATGGCAACTGTATTAAACAGAAGGGAAGGGAAACAAAGTGAGTTTCAAAACAAAACTTGAATGACATCTGCTGCTGCTGCAAATAAAGTCCATGATTACATGATGTGAACTATTTCCTCACGCTCCTGTTTGAAAAACCAGTCAAAAACACTGGTTTGAATAAATTAGCACCAGTTCACTCTAAATCATGAAAATTCCCTAAAAAAATATATTTAAAAAAAAAAAAATGGGGCGCCTGAGTGGCTTAGTCGGTTAAGCGTCTGACTTTCGCTTGGGTCATGATCTTGCGGTTCGTGGGTTCGAGCCCCGCGTCGGGCTCTGTGCTGACTGCCAGCTCAGAGCCTGGAGCCTGTTTCAGTCTGTGACTCCCTCTCTCTCTGACCCTCCCCTGCTCACGCTGTCTCTCTCTCTGCTAGAAATAAATAAAAATATTAAAAAAATATATTTTAAATCATGAAAATTCCCAGGGAATGATCTCAGACTTTCTTATGCATTTCATAGATGGGGCGAAAAAAAAAAGAAAAAGAATGAAGATAAGGAGAGAGTAGGTCGCCCTGAATTAGAATTGCCTAAGTCCGCCTAACAACCAAAATTATCTGGAGACTGAGATCTTTCTTTTCTTAAGTCCGGATTCCGGGGAATACCCTAAGGTTCAAGGTCTGGAATGAGATGGGAAAAACAGAGGAGAAGGCAGATGTAAGAGGAATGTTTCTTTAATTAGAAAATTTAGGCAAAGATATATTAAATAAAATTTGCAGCTTCATCCAATTTTAAGGCAATATCAGTGGGCACACAGCCAGAGTTAGGGTTATATTCATTGTATTTGATAATGGTGCCCAGGAAAATGCTGGGAAATTTTTATTCCTTAAGTCACTCAAATTACTGCAGATAACCAGATTTAATTTAGTGCTTCTTTTTATTTGATGTATAGAAAAATTTTACATAGCCCATCCAAAAGAACACCTAAGAATTCCATAACATTGGGAACCTTAGTCAATTTAAACCCTTACTTTCAAACACACAGCCCTCTTCCTTGAAACATAGAAAAGAGAAAATGAGAATAACTTGGATTTATACTGGCATGACAATTATTTTCCCAAAAAGAATATAATATCCAAATGCATAACAGATTTCATTTTATAAGTGATACATTCCTTTTTCTGTTTGTTTTGTAAAGTCAATACATTCACTCACTCATTCGTTCATTCATTCAACAAACAGTTATCAGGTACTAAATGTGGGTGAGATGCCAACCAATATACTTCATGGTTTGTGATGGACAGTCAAAGGTGAATAAGTCACAGAAAAGCTTTTGTATCCTCACTGTCTCTTCTTACTAAAGAGATCCTAGTTTGAGCTTCAGAGAGAAATCCTGCGTGAAAATTAGGTCTCCATCAAAGATCGGGACTAGACTAATGACCCATCTCTAAAAGAGTGCAATTAGTTTCAGTACTTCTCTATATAAAGGAAGCATTAAAAGCAAGTAAAGGAAGCCTGCTGGTATAAATCCCTTTTTATTGCAATCAAAGGACAATTTTTCTCCAACCTCTGAAAAATATGCAGTGAATGAGCAATTCGTGGGACAGCGAATTAAGAGATTAAACAAAGTCAAAGCAACTATGCCTTGCTCCGATTAAACATGCAATAGCACTGTTTCACCTTTGCTGTATGCTAGGCGGGTTTTAGCAGGGGTTGGCAAACTTTCTCTGTGAAAGACAATATAGTAAACATTTAACGGGCTGTGGGCCCGAGGGTCCCTGATGCAACAACCCTACCTTGTCTTTGTAGCAGGAGGCAGCCGTACCCGATATGTAAATGAATGCATAAAACTATGTTCCAATAAAACTTTATCCAAACTAAAATATGGATATAATTCTCATGTGTCATGGACTTTTACTCCCCCCTTTCCCATAAGATTTTCTTTAATGTTTTATTTATTTTTAAGAGAGAGAGAAAGTGAGCAGGGGAGGGGCAGCGAGAGAGGGAGACACAGAATCCAAAGACAGGCTCCAGGCTCTGAGCTGTCAGCACAAAGCCTGATGTGGGGCTCGAACCATCGAACCATGAGATCTTGACCTGAGCCGAAGTCGGATGCTCAACCGACTGAGCCACCCAGGCGCACCCCCCATCCCCTTTTCTTCCAATCCTTAAGAACACAGAAACTATCAAGGGCTGTCATGTGGTAATCCCTAAAAGACATCAAGATATTTTAGAAGAGAAAATATATTAAACCAACCTAGTAAACACCTAGTACCTGTGAATTAGCTCAGCAGTGTCTTAAATACATTTGATGACTCTCCGCCTGTAATCAATCCTATACCTAACATTTTGCATCCAAAGGATGAAGAAGCAAAAGCATTTTGAGTGCATCTGTTATGGTACACCCAGGGACTCAGCAGTATCTTATAAATATTTGATTTTACCTAAATCATTTATGTCTCTGTCAGGGGTCATTTTACTTGTTTTATATGAATAATTAAAAGCATAATTAGGGAACCGTACAATCTGAAACATTCATCTCATTTTTCATTTTACTGTATTCCTCAGTATAGCACACAGCACGCTACGTGCATGCACCCCTCTCTCCCCAACTCCTGAACATGTCTCCTAGTTTTGTTCACCCATAAATGTGAGAAGTGACAACTTTCCCAACTACCATGTCACCATCTGCGGATGACTAGGGATAACACAGAGCCGCTTCAAAACAAAATGAACCGCAAGTGCTTACTACAAAACACAGAATGTCTGCAGAGCCAGGAGCTGAGAAGATGGACAGACCTGGGTTGGAATCCAGTCCTGACTCTTCACGGCAGCGTGACCTTGGGCAAGTTGCCTGACTCCTCTCTGCCTCAGTTTCCACCACTGTTTAAGTGGCAAAAACAGTGCCTACAGGGCAGGGCTGTTTTGACGCCTGACAGAGATCACACATGGAAAAGCCCTTAATAAACCAAAGAAGCACACGTTCAATGGAGATTACTGTCAACTCCGGTGTAGAGTTATGGATGGAGCAGATGCACAGCACAAAGGGGCTCCCGCCCACATGCTAACTCTCCATTTTCAGACAAAGTACCATTGTAAAACAGTACTGACGTCCCCACAAAATAAAAAGTGACCCCAGACAACGACAACAGCAAGGGTAAGTGTGGCCCAAATAATTAAGAGAAAATCAGAAGTGCTGAGTAGATGCTTTGAATTCATTACACACAGAGTAAAAAGGTATTTCCTTTTCCTGATTATTTCTATGCCTCGGTCACATCAAGGGGAAAAAAAAAAACCAAACACCTCAATTTAGTGCTGTTATGCTCTCCACACTTCCCTGATATTCATTCATTTCCCCCTTGTATCCAAGAGTAAGTATTATGCTGAATTTAATAACTTTGGCAATTTTGATTTATTTTCATAGATCACATACATACATGCTTCTAGAAGGTCAGATGAAGCTGGTCTTCCCACTGAGGGGTTGGTAAAAAGATTTCCTTCATAATTAATTCACTTAATTAAAATAGAGTCAAGCGAAAGAAAAACAGTAAGGAGATAATACTATAAAGGGAGGGAGGAAGGAAGGAAGAGAGGAAGAAAGGAAGAAAAGAAAGAAAGAGAAATTTTAAATTTTAAAACAATAGTAGGAGGTTGAATCTGGATAAGGGGACAATTAGGAAGGCAGCAAGCAATAGCTAAAGAATGGAGACTTATAGGATAGGAAGGGTAAATAGGAAAGGTATACAAGAGTGGACTTGTTTTTAAGTTTATTTATTTATTTTGAGAGACACTGTGAGCACATCCACACATACAGATAAATGTGCACAAGCCAGGAAGGAGCAAAGAGAGGGAAGAGAGAATCCCAAGAAGTCTCCATGCTGTCAGCTGTAAAGCCCGATGTGAGGCTTGATCTCACAAACCAGGAGATCAGGACCTAAGCTGAAATCAACAGTGAGGGACACTCAGCTGACTGAGCCACCCAGGCACCCCGGGAGTGGACTTTCTAGAACAAGGTCCACTGCTTGTTGAATGGATTCACAGCAGAATGACGGAGACAGAGGAAGGAGTGGGGGTTTCAAATTTGGGGTTTCTTAACCTAGAGCCCATAGTCCATGGTAGTAGCCACCCACGGGCATTGGGGTCTTACAACTCCCGATACAGGAAGTAAAATTCTGAGCGTTGGCACATCTATAGAGCCAGACTGGAAACAAGGGAGTGTGCATTTGAACAGCATGATCTGTCACCCTGCACTTGTGCGGAAGGCACTGTACCTCTCGGTGCTCGGGTTCCCATTCTGAACAACTGGAATTATACAACCGCAGCTTCACAGGCTTGTGAGATGGCAGGAATGACAGAGGCAGAATGATTAGAACAGTAATTTCTGTAGGACATGGGAGCATAAGGGGAACACGGTAGAGTTGAGTAAGCGTTGTTTATAAGGGTTATTTTCGTAGGGGGAGGAGTCACAGCTTTCACAGACACCCGCTGTGTCGGAGTCCCAGCCTGGGCACGAGGAGGGGGGGCAGGTGGCAGTCACACCACGGATAAGGGATTCATTTTCTCCCCAGCTTGAAGGGAGAACGGAGTACCTGGCATCCACAGCACTGTTTGCAGGACATCCACGCACTGTGTATAAATAAAGCTCAGCCTGTCTATATAATGCTGGGCTAAAGCAAATGTTCACACCAAAATCTGAGTAAACAGCAGTAGGTGCTTAAAGTTAAATAAATAAAAATGGATGGGAGGGAAGCTAGCTGCTTGCTATCCTACCTCTACTACCCCTAAGCAAGTTTTTTAATAGTTTACTGTCAAGTTGGTTTCCATATAACACCCAGTGCTCATCCCCACAAGTGCCCTCCTCCATGCCCATCACCCCCCCTTCCTCTCCCCACCAAACCCATCGGCCCTCAGTTTGTTCTCAGCATTCAAGAGTCTCTCATGGTTTGCCTCCCTCCCTCTCCCTCACTGTTTTCCCCCTTCTTCTCCCCTATGGTCCTCTGTTAATAAGTCCAGCAGAGAAGGACAGATACCATATGTTTGAACATACAGGAGGATTAGGAGGAACTTAATGGAGTACCCCTAAGCAATTCTTAACACGAGAAAATGAGAGAAGATGGACAACCCAGGATTGGATCTTAATAGTAGGCCCCCCCCAGGCCACCCGCATTACAGGTATCTATTAGGGGATGCTTTCGGCTCTTGACAGAAGGGAAATGTTCTGGGGCATCTCGGTGACTCAGGAGGTTAAGCGGCAGACTGTTGGTTTCGGCTCAAGTCATGATGTCACAGTTCGTGGGTTCGAGCCCCGCACTGGGCTCCTGACAGTGAGGACCCTGCTTGGAATTCTTGCTCTCCCTCCCTCTCTGCCCCCCATCCCCCGCTCATGCTCTCTTTCTCTCAAAATAAATAAATAAACTTAAAAAAAGGGGAGGGATGTTCTGGTCTGGAAGTGAAGAAACATGACCTCTAGTTCTAGACTTCTAACTTTACTGTAGACACTAGCGTTTATTTCTACAAATATTTATCAAGTTATTACCAGGGAAGAAAAGGTAAGTACATCGGGCATAGCTCTTGCCTCCATAGAGAGTACACCTGGTGGGAAAGGCAGGTCCTGGCAACGAAATAATAGCAGAAACAGCCCAGCAAATGGGACAAGGAGTAAGAGATGAGAAGCTAACCCCAGACAGGAGAAGAGGAGTGGGTATCTTCAAAGACTGATGAAATCATCTGAGCTGAGACTTAAAGGAGCAACCTTGGAAAGTGCTGATAAGAAGAGAAGACATCAAGGAAAAGGAAGCTCATGCAAAGGCCCTGGGGTAATGGGAGTAAGTAAGACGGGGTTGGTGCCTAGAGAGTAGGGTATGACATAGGAGCTAGAGAATGAGGCAGGGACAGTGAGCAGGCTGTCTGTATCCCCAGGAGAAAGGGCAAGTCCTTGATATGGCTAGAGAGACTTAGGAAGAGGGGGAGAAAGAGAGACAGACCTGATCAGATTTGGGAAATGAACCTTTTCTGGCTGCTAAGTGAGGAAGGCCTGGGAAGAAAGCAACACTAGTTGGTAAGAACGAGAGTTGGGAGATTACTGCAGTCATCTGCTAAGGAGAAGACTGGACCTGTTAGGTCGGTACAGTCTTGGATACCCAAGAGCTGTCAAGTCATGGGATTACCCTGGGCCTCAGCTAACTCACAGCTAACCTGAGCTAGGCGAACACAGCAGACCAGCTGACCATTTAATCATACAAGATATGACAGATGTCAATCTAGCCCAGTCTTGTGCCCTAAAAAATAAAGGCAGGCTTCAAAAATGATCCTCAAAATTCAAAATTTACTCGTCTATCTGTGTAAAATAGCGCTGGTTTTCCCACCCTGAAATGGGTGTGTAACTGGCTTCTGTCTTTCCCAAAGCCAGTTTCCCCCACCATGACACAGGGGCTGGGGGAGTCCAAGAAAAGAAACGGAGCTGAGCAGACATGACAGAGAACCTGTATGGCACTGAAGACAGACTCGGTGAAATAGCTCTGACTTGAACTCCAGAGTTCAGGCAAGACTGAAGAGTAATCGGATGAGAGAGCCCAAGAACTTGGACCTCTGAAATAGGAAGCATTCTATTTGTTTAAATTTATTAAGTTTTTATTTTTATTATTTTAAGTTTTTTTTTTTAATGTTTTATTTATTTCTGAGAGAGTGAGAGAAACAGTGTGAGCAGGGGAGGGTCAGAGAGAGAGGGAGACACAGAATCTGAAGCAGGCTCCAGGCTCTGAGCCGGCAGGCAGCACAGAGCCCGATGCGGGGCTCGAACCCACGAACCGTGTGATCATGACCAGAGCCGAAGTCGGGCGCTTAACTAACTGAGCCACCGAGGCGCCCCTTAAGTTTTTATTTCAATTCCAGTTAGTTAACATACAGTTGTATTAGTTTCAGGTGTACAATATAGTGATTCAACACTTGCATACCTTACCCAGTACTCATCATGGTAAGTGTCCTCATACTCCCCACCCCTCTTTCACCCATCCCGACGCAGGGCTCGAACCCACGAACCGCAAGATCATGACCTGAGCGAAAGTCGGACGCTTAACCAACTAAGCCACCCAGGCGCCCCTCTCTGACTTATTTCACTTAGCATTACACTCTCTAGCTCTATACGTGTTCTGCAAATGACAAGACTGCATTCTTTTTTATGGCTGAGTAATATTCTGTTATGAGTATACACACACACACACACACACACACACCTCTTCTTTATCCATTCTTCTTTCAATGGACGTTTGTAATTAGATTACATTAGCCAAATTATGGTAGCAGTAATTTGGCTAATGTAATCTATCTACTTTGATTAACTTAACAGCCATTTCTTGAATCTGTCTACACCAGACACTGTGGCATACGCAGGCAAATAAGAAAGAACACAGGCAAAGAAAGAAATATACAGCAAATACATAAAAAGTGGGAAAATGGAAGTAAAAACATGGTGACAAATGCTTTTACTGTCTGTCCTTGGTGTGGGAGGAAAGAGAAAGTAGAGAAACAACAAAAAGCCCTTCCCATAGTTCAAATTCATAGGAGAACATGGCTTATTAATATACATCAGAAGCACCATCTAATTCTTAAATTCTGATCATTTAGCTAGAAGCTAACGCTAGAAACAGCAAGATTATCTTGAAATGTTCTTGATGAAGGAATTATCTATTCATTCTACAAAAATGAAAGAAAGGGAAATAACTTCAGGTGAAATCAAATGAGATCTGGCACAATAGACAGTTATGGCTCCTCGGGAAGAAAAAGAAAGACGCTATCTGCCTTGCAAAGGTATTTTAGACAACTTTCTAGAAGTGGGCTACATACAACCAACTCGCTCTATTGATTATGCTGGATTAGATATATAGCCCTCTCAGGGGGTTAAGACAGATACGAACATTAAAACTGGCTTCTGAGGAAGTTACTGTCTGTACATCATAGGCTGCTTTAAATATTAACTTCTATATTCATATTTTAATATCCAAAAGACAGTCTATTTTACTGGTAAGTAACCTGTAAATTTCCATCACAAAATAAATAAATAAATACTCTCTCCTGAATTTACTTTGTGGAAAAACAAAATTCAAAAAAAGACTTCTGCAGGGAAAAAAAATATGTTGTTTAAAAATTAATGATAAAGGAAAAAGATACTTTTTCTTCACCTAGGTATCCAAGTTATATGTAAAATTAACAAGTGAAACAAAGACAGACCATGTGGCTCATGGCGGGGGGCGGGGGGGACTTTTTTTAAATGAAACTTCACAAATTTTTCTGATAAGTGTAGATTCACGTGCAGCTGTAAGAAATAATTCAGTGGTCCCTTGTCCCCTTGGTCCAATTTCCCAAAATGGTAACATCTTATTAAAACTGCAGTCCAGTGATACGCATGGTTTTTTAAGTAATTTTTTGAAATGCCAATAATTTAGTCAGAAGCAAATGTTGCAGTTTCATAACAAAAAACAACCATAGAGAAGCATCCTGTTTACCCTCTATCACATTAACAAGTACACAGAGGAACAAATGATTTACTTCAACTATTAGCTCGTACACCGATGAACCTGAGATCAGCTCAGGTCATGATCTCACAGTTTGTGGGTTCGAGCCCCACATCAGGCTATGTGCTGATGGCTCAGCCTGTTTCAGATTCTATGTCTCCCTCTCTCTCTGCTCCTTCCTCTCTCTCTGCCCCTTCCCCACTCCTTCTCTGTCTCTCAAAACCGAGTAAATCCTAAAAACATTAAAAAAAAAAAAAAAGCTCTTTAGGGAGTCTGGATGTGTGTCCTTCTGGTTGACTCTCTGATTTTATGTTACCTAGGGAATTTTACGTCTTCTGGGCCATGGTATTGGGGTTTGGGGAGATTGTCTTACTGAATTACTAGGCGTAGTGAAGATCTTGGCCTTCAATTTTTGAGAGTCCTTTATCCCCAGTGAAGAAATTCATTGTTTCTCTACTTTTTCTTTGATTTCAGCTTCTTCCCTGGGTCTTTAACTGAGGTTTCGGGCTCTGCAGGCTTTGAGGTCACCAAACACGGGAAGGCCTTTCTCTTCTTCCCATGAGCTCTTCTGGAACCAGAAGTAAATCTGGGAGACCTTCCTATGCCAAGTTTTTGCATACGTATGTTTTCTTTCCTGGAGTTTTGGTACCAGCAAAGGGATTTCATCTTTGGATTTTTCTGGCACTTTCTGCTTTTACTCTGCTGACCACGTTCTTCTCACACTCTGGGTTCTCTTCACTTGGGGGTTCCAGACTCCTTTGCTGGACTACGACTAGCTGTAGGTCCATGCCATCTTTAGTTAGGGCTGATGATATGTGTGTTTTTTAAAAACTGATGTTATCCAGGATACCTATCAATACTATTCACGGTGGATATTGTCAATCCTCGCCCTTAATTTAGACGCACAGCACCCTGCACTGTATGTATACTGTTTTTCAGTTGAATTTATAAGATCCATGCATGGGAGATAAAGCATGTCATCTTCATTTCTCCAACATATTGGAAACTTTATGATTTAACAACAGAACGAAAGAAGTTTCTAGGTCTGTGCTTATAAACAACAGCAAAACGAGAAGACACAGAAAAAAGAAAATCAATAACACAAGAAGGTTTCTGCATCAGTGTTCCTAAATGACTGTTAAGTTGAAACTTAAGAGAAGAGAGAAATAATTCCATGTTCTTGTGTAATCTTGTAATATATGAGGCTTGCACTTTTGAAAAACCAGCCCTATGGAATCACCTTAGATTATTTGAAATATGGCTGATCTAGGATGATATCATGAATTTTACAGGATAAGTACAGTTTGAGAACTAATGGGGACTTCTTTCTGCCTCGCAGAAAGGCATGCTTCCTCAGGATTCTCTGAGATAGCTGTGCTCCCATTTGGATGGCCGTGCTCTAATTTCAGGTGCGCACACTCACGGATCTGCAACAAGTTGTGGATGACTCTAAGAAGTCAGCACAGCGACAGAGATTGATAATCAGCTTCTGGAAGACCAAGGTCATGAATCAACTTGCATGGAGTGAACCCCACACTCATCTAAAACCTGTCATTGGAGATACCAAGCTGAAAGCTGTCACTGAAACGTGTTATCTTTGCAGAAGGCTGTCACACATTGGAAGTCAAGTAGAAAACCGTATCAGAGGGCCCAGCAAATTGCCGTCGGCAGGCTTCCGGAATGTGGCACTGCGGTGGCAGTCCACGCCGACATCTGATTACACCCAGGATGGCAATCTTCCCGTCCACCACATTCAGACTGTTGGAAGAGTTAATATTCCCATCGTGGTTCTCCAAAGGATACTCACGTTTGAAATATAAAGCAGGGCCACTGACAGAGAAATTCTGCATTGTAACAAAAAATATACAGTCTACACTGGGGGAGAGAAATAGGGGTGAAGAAGGGTGTGTACAGATAATATTACCAGTCCCACCTTATTCCTGCACAACTACACAAATGGAGGATTCAGGTGCAGGAGAGGGCAGCCTACTATAAGGCAAGAAGGACAATTGATTAGGAGAACATTATGAAAAAGAGCCCAATGCCAAGAATCACGGGCCGACAAGTGAGAAGCAATTTATGAACACATCAGGCCAAACCCAAACCATCAGCCATGAAAAATCTCACACAAACGCTGATTTGGAGAAAGAAAGTGAATCCTCCCAAAGTTGCACATGCAGCCGCTTAGGTTAAAAGAAAAAACAACTCTGGTTTCATTCTTACTGTGGGCCACAAAGGGCTGACAGTGAAGTCATTTCAGCCCAGCACTGGGGCTCTGGCCAGCCAAGGCTCTTGAAAGGGATTACTAAGAGTGGTCTGTAGCGATATCCTCGGTTACAAAGGGAATCATTTCAAAAGAGACAGAGAAGGAGAGAATGAGTTTGTTTTAATGGTTGAGAGTTACAAGAGTTCAAAAATAAGATAGGAAAAATACATTTAGTACCAGAGAACCCCAGGTATCACGAGGCAGAGATGTCATATAACAGCTCCGTGTTTACTTTTCAGATCAGGCACCGGGGCACAGCAAAGCATTCCCTAATTCTACGGACAAGCTACAACTGATAATGCACAACAGTGATTAAGAGGGAGGAAGTTGCCTGCAGGAGCAGTGGTGAAAATATGATGTTTCGTATCCATAGATTTTAAGTAACAGGTGAGGGTGATGGGCTAAAACGAAGCGAGAGACTTGAGTTGCTGGCCTGATATACAAAAGGATAGAAAGTATTCCTCTGTGCTCTAATATAATAGGGAATATTAACACAGCAAAAACTCAAGGAGGGTAAGACCTTTATTTCCGTTTGCACATGTGGCTATCCAAGAGAACTTTCTGCAGTGATAATACACACTCTACCTGTGTTGCTTCAGCGTGGTAACTGCTGGCCATATGTGGCTATGGAGCATTTGAAATGTGGCCAATATAATACTACCCATGATCTTCAGATTCAAACTATGCTACAAAGCTACAGGAATCAAAATAGTATGAAACGGGCATAAAAACAGGCACACAGACCAATGAACAGAATCTAGAGCCCAGAAATAAATCCATACATACACAACATATGATCAACCAATAGTTGACATGAGAACCAAGAACACAAAGAGGGAAAGAATATAATATCTTCAATAAATGGTGCTGGCGAAACTCTTCACATGCAAAAATATGAAGGTGGACTCCTATCTTATATCACTCACAAAAATTAACGTGAAATGAATTAAAGGCATAAATGTAAGACCTGAAACCATAAAACTCCTGAAAGAAAAAATGGGGAGAAAGCTCCCAGACCTTCGCCTTGGCAATGATTTTCTGGACATAATGCCAAAAGCAAAAATAAAGCCACAAAAGCAAAAAAGCAAAGACACAAAGCCACGAAAACAAACATTAAGAAGGGACACCACATCGAACTAAAAAGATTCTTTCTCCACAGCAAAAGAAAGAGTTAAAAAAATGAAAAGGCAATCTATTGAATATGAAAAAAAAAATCTGCAAACTATACATGTGATAAAGATTTCAATACCCCAGAGACATAAAGAACTCACGTAACTCAATAATAGCAAACAACTGCAATAACAAAAAACAACAAAAACCCACTAAAAATAATCCAAAAAATAAAATAAAATAAAACAGCTAAATAACCCTGGTGAAAACTTGGCAAAAGACCATAGGCATTTTTCCAAAGATACACAAAGGGCCAAGTGGTACACTGAAAGTGCTCCGCATCACTTATTATCAGGGAAATGCAAATCGAAACTACAATGAGACGTCACCTCACACCTGTTAGAATGGCTAGCATCGAGAATAGAAGAGATAAAAAGTACTGAGGAGGATCCACCAAACAGGGACCCCTTGTGCACTCTTGATGGGAACGTAAATTGGCGCAGCTGCTATAGAAAAGAATACGGCAGTTCCTCAAAACACTAAAAATACGACCACCAAATGATCCAGCAATCCTACTTCTGGGTATGTATCTAAAGGAAATGAAATCATTGTCTTGTAGATATATATGTACCCCCATGTTCACTGCAGCATTATTTACAATTGCCGAAACATGGAAACAACCTAAGTGCCCATCAATCATGAATGGTTAAAGAAAATGTTACACACACACACACACACACACACACACAAAATGGAACAGTATTCATAAAAAAGAATGAAATCCTGCCTCTTGTGAGAATATGGATGGACCTCAAGGACATTATACTCAGTTAATTAAGTCCGAGGAAAACAAATAGCCTATTGTCTCACTTATATATGGAATCTAAAAAGGCTGAACTTAGAGAAACAGAGAGTAGAGAATGGTGGTTGCCAGGGGTTGAAAATGTGGTAAATGGGAAGGTGTGGTCAAAGGGTATAAACTTCCGCTTTAAGAGAACTGGGTTCTGGGGATGTATATCATGGTGACTAAGGTCAACAGTACTATATTGCGTATTTCAAAGTTGCTAAGAAAGTTATGTCTTAAATGTTCTTACTGGAAGGAAGAAAGGGAGGAAAGTAGGAAGGAATGGAGGAAGGAAAGGAGGAAGGGACAATGTGAGGTGATAGGAATATTAATGAACCTAATTACAGTAATCACTTGGCAATATATGCATGTATCAAATCATCACATTGTATATTAAACTTATATGATGTTATAAATCAATTACATCTCAATAAAGTTGGAAAAATAGGGGCACCTGGGTGGCTTAGTGGGTTAAGCATCCGACTTTCACTTAGGTCATGATCTCATGGTTCGTGGGTTCGAGACCCGCGTCGGGCTCTGTGCTGACAGCCAGCTCAGAGCCTGGAGCCTGTTTCAGAGTCTGTGTCTCCCTCTCTCTCTGAACCCTGCCCCCCGCTCACGCTGTCTCTCTCAGAAATAAAAAAATAAAACATTAAAAAAAAAATTAAAAAAAAAAAAAGCTGGAAAAATAAATAAAGTCAAGTGACCTTCTCCCCACAAGAAACTCCACAGAGATCTGAATATGTATCCTCTGCTTTCAAACACTGCAGATGGACCACCTAGTGAACTCGGGGAAAAAACAAACAAACAAACAAAAAAGGTACGTGGCTATTACAACTGAGGGAGTAAACTTTAATCTTCCTTGCTTTTAATAAATTAATAGTTGAATTTAAATAGCCACACGTGGCTAGTGGCCATCATAAGGGATAGAGCAAATTTCTGAAAGTCCATTCTATAGACTCTATACATTCTACACAACATTCATATATAACATTCTATACACATATTGATTCACTTAATCCTTATAACCTTATGAGCTTTATAGTATTTTATTAGCACCTTTATTATACTTCTAAAATCTGAGGCACAGAGTGCTTAAGTAATTTGCCCAACATCACACAGCTAGGAGAGCAAGTGGCTGGTTCTCACACCAAGGGCTGACCCCAAAGCTCTCACTCAGCTCTATGTTCCCTACAGCAACATGTGCTACCTAAGGGCCAAGTCACAGGTAAGGTGAATACTAGAGCCCTCCAACAACATTTGACAATATTCTGTGGACTAGTGAAAAAGACAGAGTCTACCTGTTTTCCCTGTGTTTTTCATCCAGGTTTTGTTTGAAGACTCATTGTCAAAGCCATCGAGCACCAGATCCTGGTACTCTTCCCCAATCTGCGCATGCTGGTCTGAAATATCTATAGGAGACTGATGACGGCCCCCACAGCTGACACTCGATGTGACCCAGTGCTCAGGACCATAGGCACCTGTTGAAAGAAAACAATACTTCAGTCCTCACGGCTCAAGGATCAAGGATGAAATGAACAGGATGTAGGAAGCCAAGCACAACGTCTCTGAAGGTACATTTCCCCCATGTTCCCACTCCAAAGAGGTCAGTCCACTAAAAACGATGGATCCAAGCCATTTGCTTGATAGGGTGAGAAGACTTAAGAAAGGGTATGTTCCTTAATCTAGTTTTGCTTTGTTTGACTTGTAACCAAAAGTTTGCTAACTTTCGTGGTAATCAGATTAAGGAAGTTGAGCAGACGGGCTGTCAGAGTTGTTCACATTTTTAAGAAAATTTAAGTAACTTTCCCAAAATAAGCAAAGCATCGATTCACAAGAAAACACCTTAAGCAGTTTAGCATGGTTTGCTATCACCGACAGTATAACAAACACAACTTTCTTCTTAGCTCCCATGAGTCTATGAACTGGAAAAGGAAAAAAAATAAATAAATAAAAAATCAAAAGCAATATAACACAGGAGGAAAGCCACTAGAGAGAGGCAATGAGGCAGGGTGTCCTTAGGTTAACTGGGAGAGGTTTTTGGTTTGGCCAGAATTTGTAGATTTGTATCTTGAGGTATTCACCTTTCCTTCTCAATCCCTCTCTGGCATAGGAGATGAGGAGATAAAGGTACCTACAGACTGAATCCAGCACTCCTATAAACGCAGGCTTCTTGGGGACACACGTGACAGAAATAAAAGGGAATGCAATGCCAGACCCTACTGGGTGCCGATCAGAAACAGGCAGAGAAAACATACTGCACCTGCCTCCCTGCTCTACTTGGACATGAAATGATCTGGGGGTGATACCTATTAAATTGATATCAATTATGTAAATCAGTATCTGAGACTGTTCTGTACCTGGCATCTAACCTTCTAGACATGACAAAGCGGAAGTGGCCTGTTGAGAGGACATGTCCTTTGCTAGAAAGATGAAGATACATGTCTTTTTGAGAATTAGATATAAAATGAGTCTAAACCTTACAATTTTCAGGTTTCCCAATCAATAAAGTATAATGTGTGTATGTATATACATACATGGATTCCTAGATTGTACAGCTTCAAATTTCTTCACACATCAGATAGAAGAGGATAAACAGCTAAAGTGATTTTTATTTATTTATTTATTTCTAGGAGAGAGAGAGAGAGAGAGAGAGACAGTGTGAACAGGGGAGGGTCAGAGAGAGAGGGAGTCACAGACTGAAACAGGCTCCAGGCTCTGAGCTGGCAGTCAGCACAGGGCCCGACGCGGGGCTCGAACCCACGAACCGCGAGATCATGACCTAAGTGAAAGTCGGACACTTAACCGACTAAGCCACCCAGGCGCCCCAACAGCTAAAGTGATTTTAAGAGACCCATTTACCCCTCAACCAGTATTTTCCCACCTCATTCTACACCTAGCTCAGAATAAAAGCCTGCACACTTGTGCCCAAGCCATTGCCATCCACCATGGGCCATGAAGGTCCCCACCCTGTGAAGTCTATACAGCTTGCAGCTGATATAAACAATGGTACCATGAAAAAAGAGACAATCACAGAAAACCTTTTCAGTCCTGGTCAGGGAAGCTTCACGGCTGCAAAGGCAATTAACAGGACTCCCTAAAAATGATTCCTATTCTTGCTGTCTGGCAAATAACTTGGCTTCTTCCCATGCTTGGGTCATCTTCCCTAATTCTCATCCTGAACAGTAAGATAAAAGAGACTATCAGAAAGAACATGCTCACTGCTTGGCAAAGGTTTAGCCACCTCAGGGCACTTTTCAAAACCATTTACAAGCGTCACAAGGCTTTCTAGAAAAAGTTAACATGCCCATTTTCTTTCCTGTTGGACTTCTACTAACAGAAGAAACATCAAGGACTTTTCACACATGTTGTTTCACCTCTTGGTCAAAACCCCTAAGACTGATGAGTCATAAAGGAACAGAGTGGGTATTTGCATATATTCTAGCCAAACCTCATTTTCATCTGACATCACTGCACTTGAAGGAAAAAAAAGGCAGGGAAAGGGGACATAAGGAAAGGCTCCAATGTTCCTATCCGTTTTCTAAATATTCTTTTTTTTTTTTTTTAAAGAATGTGGTAACATTCTTTTTATTTTTTTATTTTTTTTATTTTTAGGAGAGAGAGAGAGACAGCGTGAGCAGGGGAGGGTCAGAGATAGAGGGGGTCACAGACTGAAACAGGCTCCAGGCTCTGAGCTGGCAGTCAGCACAGAGCCCGACGCGGGGCTCGAACCCACGAACTGCGAGATCGTGACCTAAGCGAAAGTCGGACTCTTAACCGACTAAGCCACCCAGGTGCCCCAGTTTTCTAAATATTCTTATAGATGAACACAGTGATCACTGATGTGCCTCAGGAGCCTATATGTTCAAATTATGGAAACTAATGTTTTAATACTGTGCATGTGCATGTGTGTAATGCTTTTAGAATCTCACTAGTACAATAAAATTATACTCAGTGGGAAAAAGAGGCACAGTAAAATAACTCCAAACATGTACAACTCCAAAGAAATAAGAAAGCAAGCCATCATTTGTAAATACACAAGACGCCTAATAATTATCCTACTAATAGAGAAAAGTACGCTGCAACCTCTTGAAAGTACTTGCCATTCATATTATTTCTCAAACCCTTCCAGACATGGGTGAAATATAATTTAGCACTCTATAAAAATATAATCAGAGTTCGTACCAATGGGATCCATTTATTCACTGGTAACAATCTGAAGATGTAAGCCAACTACATTCTTGCTTTCACACTTCCACCCAACGTACATTCAAGTGCAATTTTAATTGAAACTGATCTTCCACTTCAGACTTTAAATTAATTTTTCTTTGGAGTGCTTCATGCTCCAGACACCCTTGCCTTGCAAAAACCCCTATGTCATTGGTGGAGGAAATAGAACGCTTTTCCAAGCTTGGAGGTATTGATTACCCATTCTCACATGCAAGTACCATTGCCATTCCACACTGTATAAATCTCTCCAGTGTTGAGACACTTTATAAAGGACTGAGAATTATATCATTAATCATTTGCAGCCGTACAATCTCGCAGTAGTGAATGCTTTGTTTTCCAGGACTTTTGAATAAATGCTGTTGAGTAAAAAAAGAGGACTCGAAATAAAGACTGCGGTTAACTTCAAACCTAGTTGTGGCAGGGCCGGGGGGTCGGGCAAACCATCAGCGAGAAGCCTTCCAACCCCCAGTATGACATTACCCACCTAAAACCAGAAGGAAAGTCATTTGCACTTCAGTTTCCCCTTACTGACTCTTCCTTAAAAGGAGCGGTTGGCAGCGAAATCCATTTTCAACAGCTCACTAACTCTGATATGGCAAACTGATAAATGACGATACTTTCCTAAAAGGGGCAGGGTGGAGAACTCAGATAGAAACCACAGGGAAGTTAGGCTGCCAAAAGTAATCTGCCATTCACCTGCTGAAAGTCTCGTAGAAAGGAGCTATTTTTTTAAATGCTTATTTATTTCTGAGAGAGACAAAGAGAGCATGAGCAGGGGAGGGGCAGAGAGAGAGCAAGAGAGAGAATCCCAAGCAGGCTTCATGTTCAGTGCAGAGTCCGACATGGGGCTCGATCCCACAACCGTGAGATTAGGACTTGAGCAGAAATCGAAGAGTTGGGACTCTCAACTGACTGAGCCACGCGGGTGCTCCTGAAGGAATCAGATCTTTTTTTTTTTTTTTAATTTTTAATGTTTTATTTATTTCTAGGCGAGAGAGAGAGACAGTGTGAGCAGGGGAGGGTCAGAGAGAGAGGGAGACACAGACTCTGAAACGGGCTCCAGGCTCTGAGCTGGCAGTTAGCACAGAGCCTGACGCGGGGCTCGAACCCACGAACCGTGAGATCATGACCCAAGCGAAAGTCGGACGCTTAACCGACTAAGCCACCCAGGCGCCCCTGAAGGAATCAGATCTTAATGGAGACACAATGACAACCTATTTGCAGCTAAAGGACCTAACAGTGGCTGTGGAATCCCACTCAACCTGTGATGGAAAATACTTTCTTTTTAATGTATTCAGTGGATGCATCTGAAATTCCCGGCTGAAGGTCTGAGGTCAGTGTAAATGCACCCTTGTCAGGGAGCCTTCCATGAGGCATGCACAGGGTTGTGTACTATCCTAGCAGTCGGTTCCTATTTTCCTTGGAACATTCCTATCACTGATATAATTTGTCGTTTATTTCTTGGTGTCTGTCTTCCCCATTAGTTCATTACTCTCTGAGAAGAGGTGTCTTCTCTGTCTTGTTCAGTTTTATTCCTATGCCTACCACAGGGTCCTACCTATAGGGGCTTCCGAATATGTATTTTTTTTTTTTTATGAATTAGAAGATGAGATTAATGAGTTGCATACTTCTGTCTTCTAATGACACTATGGCACTATTTTGGTTTTAATTTTACTCTTCTATCTGCTGGCTTCTTAGGAAGCCTCCCTGACTCCTTTGGTCTCAAAAGTCAGATGTCAACCTAAGAGAAAAACACTCCTTCCTTTCCTCACTTATATGTTAAATTAGCCTGAACGGGGATGAGACAAAATAAGCTGTGGGTATGTGATGTTCATGATGGAATCTGGGTGCAAACTTAACAAGCGACCAAAGGCAATTACCGTTTTTTAAAGAAAGGAATGTGACAGAACTTGGCTTTCAACGCCTTATTGAAGCATGATTATTTTTAGGGCTCTCGTATTTTTTCTATGCTTTAACAGTGTTCTCTAATCAAAGAAGGTCAACTAAGGCAGAAAAACAGTCTTGTTTCATCAACTTATCCCTGTAGACATTTAAATATTGAACTGACATCTGATCGGTACCAGGCACAGCACAAAGAAATGGGTGCCAGCAGATGGAGACACCAGTGTCCCTGGGGTCCCCTAGGACGACTTGAGAGGACGGTGGTTCAATTTTCCCATCCGTACACGGGGAAAAATTAGTGCTATCCACATCAAAGGGTAGTTTTGAGGATTAGAGGACATAATCAGTAGAAAGCACTTAAAACAGTGCCCAACGATAAACACCCAGTAAATGGTGGCGGCTATTTTGCGATGGCTACTGTGTTATAAAAACACGTAGCAAGCTCTCAAGAACTTGACTAATGGAGGAAACAAATGTGTAGTCCACTCAAGAGTAAAGGAGGCAGATGAAGGCATTTTATGAGATACCGAGAGAGAGGAGAAGGGCCCTCGCCTCCCCAAGGGCAGGACTTTGAAGCTGACACTCTTTGAAATGCTAAGAAGTTTACCAGGCCCTGGGACTTCCCATTTGTAGAGGACAAGACTCAAAAGTACGGTTGATCCTCCCAGACACGGAGTTTAATCCCAGCACCAGCCGCATTTAGTGCCTGGCTTTCAAAGAACAGGAAAGGGAAAGAGAAAAGTAACAACTTCCCCATGGAGAAGCGTGGTAATCCCACCTTAACCAAGGGGTGAAGGCTACGGTCACCTGGAATACCACAGGCTGTCATGCACATCTTGATAGATATGATAAAAGGGGTGCATCACCTCTCTCGGATTCTTTCTAAAATTCCATAACCTCTGTCTAGGCATGAGGAAGACATCAAACAAATCCAAACTGAGACACATTCTATGAAATATGTGGCTGATACTCCTCCCAAATGTCAAGGTCATGAAAAACCAGAAAAGACTGAAAATCTGCCACAGACCAAAGACTAAAGAATGGGGACCAAAAAATGCACTGTGGGATTCTAGATTACGAAGTGGAACAAAGTATAAAAATGAATGTGAAAACTCATGAGCTCTGAATAAACCATTAATAAGCCACTGTATTTTTCTCATTTTGAGATGCTACAATTCAGTAGACTAGCATCAGAAAGACGTTAATTTCTACAGTAAGGCGAATAAATCACACATTTGGAGTTTAATTCCGACTGGCCTGTTTAAGGTAGACAGAGTTCCCTATGTGAAAATAATGGCAAATACTGTAAATCTGGTCTCCTGTCTAAGTCCCCACTTCAAATTCAGTGTTTCCTTGAGGCAGATTTAACCCACAGAACCTGGTCAACATGCATAAATTTTGGAGTAAAACTGAACTATTGTGTTCAAAGAAAATACGAATAAAAACCCAACAGAAACATCTCAATTTTGCCCCCCACCTCAGGCAATAGTATTTAAAAAGTCTCCTATGAGCCAATATAAATGTTTAGCAATAACTCTTTTCAACAATTTAACTATCTCCTTTAATTATAGTTCATTACTAACCACTGACTTGAGAAAGAAATAAATTATTATTTTTAGAGCATATACATCATACTTTTGTTTAAAAGCAAAGAATTTCAAATACCTAGGATGTGTGTTCCAATGATTTCTTTAAATACCTAAGAGATTCTTTGCAGAAAATAACCAAACACCTTGAATTTATTTTACTATAATACATTCAAATAACGGTTTCTGTTCACTAATGAAAAGCCATTAAAAATAATGAATTCTGTCTAAATCTAATTAAAAACAAAACTAATATACATGTTATGTGCTGTTTCTAGTCAAATATGCTTATTAATGCCTCCCTCAAGGAACTTATATTAAAAGCCATTACCTGAATCCAGGGTTATTACCCTGCATCTTCTGGTCTACTTTTAACCAACAGCAGCAACCCAAAAATATTAGTATTCATTTTTGTACCTAATATTATAATTAATGCTTTTTCTCCCAAATCTAAAACTGTTCCACTTTTTAAACAAACAGCTTTATGGGATTCAGCTATACAATTCTTCTGCATTCTCCACTACCAGTAACTTAATTACCTTTTATCTTTTTGTGCATTTATTGCTGCATATATAAAAAGAAAAAGAAAAAAGTGCTAAGAAGCATTCATCTTGCTGATCTGCGGTGTTTTCATTTTATTTACGTATAACTATGAAGTTGTTCAATGTTGTTCATGGGAGTTTTCTAATTTTTAAGCCAGTTAAGAAAATGTAAATTTTCCTTCCGATTCACGCGAAGAGTGGGCAAATATTTTGTTTTTAAATTTTAGGTATAAAAAATGCATTCCTCCATTTCACATCAATGGTGTTTTTTTAAGATAATATCAGTAACTAAGCATAATGCCAGAAATGATATCAGACAGTAACAGCAGACATGGGAACTACATTATTCATTCTTTAATACCAACTAATACTCATTTTTGTAGGATCTCTGTCTTAGGACTAGACGTTAAAATTATTATTAGGTAAAATGTGAAACAGCACAAATATTTAAAAAATGAAGTTCCCAGATTCTAATCTTGATGCTGAAGATCTTTCTGGATCCTATTACATTGTCCTTAAAAAAGAAGGTATTGCGTACAATGATAATGCCAGTAATGACCACACAGGAGTTAAAAGGGTTGGGTGATTAATTAGTGATGTCTGCACGAGTACGTAAGGTGACAGGAATAAAGCATGCACTGTGCGCACGCATGCAATTCACAGACTAGGGAATTCTGAAGGTCCTTCAAAGACAAAGTCTGTAAGGATCCATGTTTAGATGCACCTGGGATTAAAAGATTCTATCTTCCAGTTGGAATCTACCCTCACCCAAACATGTAGTCAAAATCCCTACTAACAATGAGATAGCTGATTCGCTAAAAATCTAACTAATAATGTTTTTATTAATCTCTATTTATTTTTGAGAGACAGAGTGTGCGCGGGGGAGGGACAGATATAGAGGGAGACACAGAATCTGAAGCCAGCCCCAGGATCTGACTGTAGCACAGAGCCTGACACACGGGCTCAAACTCATGAAGCGTCAGAGCATGAACTAAGCCAAAGCCGGATGTTTAACCTACTGAGCTATCCAGGCACCTGTAACAAATAATGTTTAACGTTGGGCCATATTTATTTATTTACTTATTTGTTTGTTTATTTGTTTTTGAGAGAGAGAGAGTACAAGTGGGGGAGAGGGGCAGAGGGAAAGAGAAAGAATCTTAAGCAGGCTCCATGCTGGGCATGAGCATAGGGCTAGATCTCATGACCCTGGGATCATGACCTGAGCTGAAATCAAGAGTCCAATGCTTAACCATCTGATCCACCCAGGCACCCCACAGGCAAATTTTAATTTTGTTTTTTGTAGATAACAACAAAGAATTGATTACAAAGAACATTGTTTATTAACAATGTGTTATTAACAAAAAAAGCCACAATTCTTACTGTCCAATGCCAAAGATCTCAAGTGTTCATCAGCTACGCATAAGTCTGTTCCAGACCTGAAGCTTTCAACCTTCCAGTGAAGCACTCAATATCCTTACTTCACATGACGGCGATCTTTTCTTCTGGAATTCTGGCTGCTTCCACAAAACAAAGCAATCATCCAAGGACTGAAATGGTCACATGGCATAGTGTGAAAAGCACTGGGTAATGAGACTTGCCATTTGAGTTCTAAATCCAAGATGGCCATTAAGCTTTAACTCACATGTTAGCTTCAAATGACTCTATGATTACTTAATAGGAAAGACCAGATCCATCAGCAATGCTCATCAGTACTACCAGAGAGGCAGGTGGTGACAGTCCTGCCACAAAATTGCTCTTTTCACTCCATTCTCAACTCTGCATGGTTGACTTGGATATGACAGTGGTCAAGTCTTAAAATGATTCAAGTTCCTTACACACAAAATATTGTATTATCTCTAAAACTTGTTAAGAATTCTTTTTTTTTTTTTTTTTTTGCTATTCATTGATTTTTATTTTAGAGAAAAAGTGCAAGCAGGGGAGAGGGGCAGAAGAGAGAATTTAAAGCAGATTCCACACTCAATGTAGAGCCCAACGCAGGGCTCAATCCCACAACCTTGGGATCATGACCTGAGCCAAAATAAAAATTCAGAGACTCAACTAACTGAGCTACCAGGCACCCCAAAACCTGTAAGAGTTCTAAATTCACAAGAACAGCTCCTTGAACACCAAGGAAGAATGAAGTAGGCATATAAGATATTTATTATCGTATCAAAGTTCACCCTCACTGAATACATTCCCACAAGGGACCACACAGATGTGATGAACATTTAATAAGTTAGTACAGATAAAGCATGTCCAGCACATACTAACTGCTCAATAAACATGACTATTTGTACTTTCTTCTGGAAGCTGCTTTTAAACCATAAAGTCTAAGATGGTCTGACTCTGCTTCTGGCTCTGGAAATAATGTCTGATTGGTATCTGGCTATCAGCTTAATTTCATCTTCCTTGACAAGTAATTGGCTTGGGAAGGGGTGTTAATGCAGGACTAAGACAATTAGCACATGAAATTTCCCTGGTCAGAGGGAATGTTTTAGGTTGGTGTTATTCAAAACAGGGCTTTGAAGGAAAACTTACCCTTCTCTCAGAATATAAATGAACAGAGGAAGGAAGTGGATAGAACTGCAATGAAAAGGAAATTAACCAGGGGCCAAAGCTGGTAGTCAAAAGGCAGAAGGCAAGAGGAAGAGACGAAGGAAGAGAGGAAGGAAGGAAGGAAGGAAGGAAGGAAGGAAGGAAGGAAGGAAGGAAGGGAGGGAGGGAGGGAGGGAGGGAGGAAACCTGATCAAACATTCCTGAAATTTAACTTTCATCTCTAGACTTTTCCATGTTAAATGTCTTTGTATTTAAAACAGCTTGAGTAGGACTTCTGCTATCGGTGACTAAAAATACAGGATATAGGGGCGGCTGGGTGGCTCAGTTGGTTGAGCATCCAATGCTTGGTTTTGGCTCAGGTCAGGATCTCACAGTTCATGAATTCGAGCCTCGCATCTGGCTCCACGCTGACAGCACAGAGCCTGCTTAAGATTCTCTCCCCTCTCTCTCTGCCCCTCCCCTACTCACTCTGTTTCAAAATAAACTTAAGTATATAGGATATAATCAGAATATTTGTTTAAAAAGATCAACAATTAAATTATTCTAGGTTTTCTACATTCCTCATTAACATGACAATGTGGAATTAGAAATGATAAAAATCAGAAATGCTTGCTGGATGGACTCCGTGAAGGGTAACATCTGATTCCCCTTCCTTCCTGTGTGCCTGGCTCTTTTCTCTTTCCCTACAGGACAGGGATAAACTTGAGGAAGGGTTTAAAGATCTCATTTAGACAGAAGGAAAGGGAACAAACTCTGAAGCCCCGTGCTGTAAATTCTTACTCCTGGCAACAGAGCGGTCAGGGGATAAGAAGCCCTGAAAGCCTTCGTTGGAAGAGCTGCCTCGCACCAAAGGCTTCTGTCAGACACAAGCCCCAGCACTAGGTGGCAGGTAGGGAAGGCGCACCGAGGAGGCCATGTCCAATTCCCACAGGTCGCAGCCACCTCCCAGGGAAGGAGACAAAACTGATGGCTGAGGTCTGGCTCAGGCCTGATTTCCTGTCTTGGGCCGGAGGGCCCTTTCTCTCACCATTACGTTCTCATCCAACATCCCGGTCCACTGTATGTTACAGAGCACGAGTGGGAAGCGGGAAAAATTCGCAGAGTTTGGTGTTGGGGGAGCGCTAACAGTCTACGTCACAACCCACTGACACGAGGGCCGAGAGAAAAAGAACAAGAAATTAAAAACAGCTTTATGAGGCACTCACTCAGCAGCTGAGGGGCCTGGGTGGAGGGGGTGCGTGGGACCGGGCGGCACTTCAGAGGGCGCAGACAGCATGATTAACATACTTCCTCTGGCAACTAAAAAAGGAGGAATGTATGCTCTAAAATGTATTAACTATTAAATGCTATCTGGGGGGATGTCTAGACATAAAGCGACACATTTATGAGGTAAAGCCAAAACAACATGACGGATCTGTGTCTGTCACACTGTGAGCAGCTCACTGTAACTTGTCATTTTCTCTGTTTCGTTAAATTTATGGTGGAAGTAACTTCCCATAAAGGGTGTCTAGAAAGAAAACTGGAGAGATTTAGCAGAGGGGACAGTGACAAACAGAACATCAACTCCATTTCGCCTACTCAGAGGAGTCTCCGCTAGCTTAGCAACCACATCCCATGTCCTTAGCCTTGCTTACTTCCCTTCCTTGGGTAGAATCCATTAGAAACGAAGCCCCATGGTGTCAGATATGTGTTATTGTGTTCATATAGTATACAGAAGGTACTCAGTAAGTAAATAAATAAATATCTGTTTGAAATGATGAGGATTAGGTTCATCAAAACCGCAGTTATCAAGTTAAGTAACATTTTGATGCAATCTTTTAAAGTTTAAAATGTATGCCAGCTGTTGTGATGACAACTTTCTACATTTCGTGTTCTTAGATCCTTTCAACAACTTGTGTCAAGTATGTGCTAATTTCCTCCACTTCACGGATGAACAAATTGAGGCTCAGAAGCTAGGAAACTTGCCCTCACATGGTAAGTGACAGAAGAAAGAGTCAGTTCCAGATCGATGAGACTGACCTCCACACTACAAGGGCCTGTATAGTATGCAGGCCAAATCTGGCCCATCGGTTATTTCTGGAAATAAAGTTTTATTGGAACACAGCCACATTCATTCACTGCATATTAACTATGGCTTCTTTTATCTGATAAAACCAAAGATGAATAGTTCTGAAAGAGACAACACAACCTCAAATACTTGCCACCTGACCTTTTGTTTTTAAGATGAAAGAACTGGAAATAGGGCAAATATCCATCAGTGGAGACGTGCTAAGGAAATTACATCCATTACTTCATACAAAACAATGGTTCAAAAGTAGGTAATCCTACTCAAGGATAAATGCCAAATGGATCCAAGATTAAACATTAAAAATGAATAAGTAAAGGCACAAGAAGAAGTTACAGGGAAATATGGAGTAGGAAAAGCATTTCTATATATCATGTATTGGCACATGCATTAAAGAAATATTAAATTCTCTGATTGCAGAAAGGACCACAAGAAACACAAAAAAGATGAAGAGCCATCAAAAATATTTGCAATTTACACCACAAAAGGGCAAAACATTTAGTATATATCTTCTTCAGTATTTCGATTCTAGACATCAATAGACCCAAAACCCCATATAAAAATGGGCAAAGGGGGCAGCTGGGTGGCTCGGTTGGCTAAGCATCCAACTCTTGGTTTCAGCTCAGCCCATGATCTCACGGTTCATGAGTTCGAGCCCCATATCGGGCTCTGTACTGATAGCTGGGAATCTGCTTGGGATTCTCTGTCTCTCTCTCTCTCTGCCCTTCTCTCTCTTAGGCTCTCTCAAAACTAAATCAACGTTAAAATAAAAATAAAAAAGGTCAAAGGATAAGAACCAAGAGTTAAAAAAAAAAAAAAAAAGGAAATACAAAGGGACCCTTAATGTAGGAAAAGTTGCTGTGCCTCATTAATAATGAGTGCAAATTAAAATTTTATAGATGCATTTTTTTCACCTACTAAATTAGTAAACATCAAGATGTTTGATTATACACTGTTAGCAAGAATGTATACAAATAAGTACTTTCATTTATGGCTACTGAGAGACTGATACAATCTGTATCAAAGCAAATTTGGCAATAACAATTAAAATAACAAATGTGCATTCCTTTGACCCTAGCATTAAGTCCACAGATATATTTGCATTGGCACAAGGTTAAGGTTAGTCATGGCAGCATTGTTGGTAATGTCTAAGATTGGAAATGAGATAAACATCCGTCTCCGAAGGGATAGTTAGCTAAACTAGGGGAAATCAATGTCATGGCAGAGAAGATAAGAAAAAGAGAGCTCTTTAAACTAAAATGGTAAAACTTCCAAATTACTTTTTTTTTTAAAGGAAATGCTACACACCCAATGTGGGGCTCAAACTAATGACCCCAAGATCAAGAGTCATATGCTCTACCAACTAGCAATAGGTATCCAAGAGTGACATTTTTTAGTGACAAAACTGATATAGATTATAATATGATACGAATTTTGTTTGAGAAATGAGAAGGCTGTATGTATATATTTATTGTGTGTCCATAAGATACCTTTGGAAGCATATATAAGAAACCATAACACTAAGAGATAAAGAGGAAATAGGGATGGGAGATTTTTCACTACTTACTCCTTTATGACGTAGGAAGATATTTATTTTGAGACAAACAACAAAAAGCTCATTTAAACAATTTCGACACCTACACTTCTGAGACCTTGACCTGAGAATATTCTCAATGGAGGCTGGAACTCCTTAGGTCTTAATACATTATGGCATGCACACTCGACAGGGGTAATAGTGCCCCAGTGAGCAAATGTTTGCTTTGGGGGGCAAAATATGTTATTTTTATGTATATCTGTGCTTCAAACCCATGATTAGATATATAGTCTATGTCTGTCTGTGGTATTACATTTCATGGGTTAGGTATAATTAGGGACAAAAATGTCTAAAAAGGCTGAGGGAGAAGGCAATAATAGAACAGGATTTAGAAAGTGGTAAGCAATTATGTGGGCAAAAGAGATCCTCGGGGTTTTTTCTTGTGATTGTTAAGTGAGATCCTTATTAAAGCAAATATTCGACTTCACCCTTTAAGTGAGACGAATATAGGAAGAGCCAATATCACGGAGAAGTCATTACATTCCGGACCGTCCTCTGCACTATCGGTACAAACACTGACGTTGTGATCTGAACAAAGTCTGTATGATTCTTCCATTTGGCTGCCCCACCTGTTGCTTCTCTACGACATCATATTTAATTTTCACCCATCGTCCCTGCCCCTCAGGAACTGGGGAGATCCTGATTTTGTCATCTAATCTCAGAACTCTGCCTCCCGGCAACATGCCATTCCCAAACTTAATAAATCCATCTCCTCCGTCAAGTGGTTGATAAAAATACTCCAAAGGCCATGGCCAAAGATAAAACTTTCCATCATGACAGTGGTGCATTATCCAGAATTCCCTGGGAAGAGTTTTTCAATCTACTATGAATGCTCATTTCTCCACTGCAACACTGAGGACATCATGAGACATTCTGTCAAGGCTCTCTCTGAAATCCAGACACCCATATTGCTTGCACTTAAAAAATCTAGTAATATTTGGTACACACTGCAGAGTTTTAAAACAGGGAGTGACAAGGAACCTCCCTTGCCAAAGATTAGAATGTCTGAGGGCAGGACATACTTGAATTTCCTCATCCTTGTTACCCACATCCAGCAGTGTAGGCATTGGATAATTAAGGGTTACACGAGATAAACTGGGATTACAAGGGGAATATTAAAAAGAGCAAATAAGCAAAAACACAGAAATAGACAGCTCTCTTATTTTTCATTCTGTCAACAATGTATGATCAAAAAAACAAAATGTTTGATGAAAATTCATAAACCTTAAGAATCAAATATTTTGGGGTGCCAGGGTGGCTCAGGGGGTTAAATGTCCACCTTTGGCTCAGGTCATGATCTCCTGGTTCATGGGTCCGAGCCCCACGTCGGGCTCTGTGCTGACAGCTCAGAGCCTGGAGCCTGTCTTCGGATTCTGTGTTTCCCTCTCTTTCTGTCCCTACCCTGCTCATGCTGTCTCTCTCTCTCAAAAATAAATAAAACAAAAAAAATTTTTAAAAAAGAATCAAATATTTTTAGGAATAAAATCAATCACTGATGGAGAATAAACTCTCATAATAACATTATTACAGTTACAGATGTAAGCTACTGAGAGTTAAAAAGAGTAGTCATCATAAAATAAAAAGCATCCTGTAGCAAAATATCAACAATTTTATTTGTAAGTGACCTACAATTGCATCTCGGGATTTACGTGGCATGACGTGGCTGTCCATCAATGGCCATGATGACGATGGAAACCATGGCTCCCGAATATTGAACCAAAGGTGAGTACTGGGCTTTATGTACTGGGAAAGTTTAAAAAAACAAAAACAAAACAAAAATAACACATTCTTGAGTCTCCAATATCAGCACTGAGTGGGACCAAAGAAACTATGTTTTGAGGACAGTGAAAATGGCCACGAACAGTCCTAAGACACGACAGAGTACTAACTGTATTCAGATGTTGTGCGAAGGGCTTTACAAGAATCATCTCACATAACTCTCCAATCCACCATAAGCTATAAGCTTCACTATTGCCCTAATCATACAGACGATGCATGTGAGGATCACAGCAGTCCAAGACCACTTCCCTACTAACCAGCTTTTGACTTACCTACTTTACACCCATTCTTTATGTACAGCCAGTATTTACGGGCCACTGACAGTGGACCAAAGTCCCTGGGTTATTTTGGTGTTGCTGTTCTTGACAGTACTATTCTCATGTTATGGATGAAGGTATTATGCCTGGAAAGGCTAATTTGTTTCATATTTAGATCACACCATCAAGCAAAAAGTGGAACCAATATTCAAACTCAGACACTTGGCTCCAGAGACTCTCTTCCCCTGTAAATATCCTGCTATAGTAATATTTAAATGGTAGAGACTTCCGGGCAGTTCTTATGTAAACCAAATCTGGATGTCAATTAAAGCTTGGGTTTCATGGCTAGATCCAAAAAGCTGCTCCATGAAGGGCTGAATCTCTCAGCCAAGGCCATAGGGTGGGGAGAATAGCCTACTGGTAGCTTTGACCTTGGCTCCTCATAATCAGAAAATAAAATATTTATTATGATCAAAGCATTAACATTTTCAATGAAACCAGTTGTTCCTACTTGGAGCACAAAGTTAAGTAGGCAATGAAGGTAAATGAAGTGAGTAAGCAAGGACTTTTGTTTTCGACAGACAGCCATTTACAGAAGGACCCATCATTAGCATACTAAATACCATAAACATTGTGGAATTAAGCCGAAAGGAAAAACTGATGGAAAAAATTACCTGTATAACTCATTAAAATCACACATGCTTCTGTACAAAAGAGGGTCTTCCTAGTTAAGGTAACAAAAGATTTAAAGATATTTAACAACCATACTAACAGTAATGAGGCATCAGAGTAAATAACTGCAGTAAACAACTTAGGTGACAAGAAAAAGCTTTCCTTACAGCACTGTAAGGCTGTGTGGTTTTGTAATTCTTCCACTACCACTTCAATACCCTGAGGTACACTAGGTATAATATCAAGAAAGCAAAGCACAGTGTAACAGTTGTATGGTGGGACTCCGCTACGTGAGGCTCTTTCAAGAAAAAAGAAGAAACCAGAGACTGTTTAGACAATACAATGAAGAATCGTATTTGGCAAGATGCATTAATAAGAGGATTAAAAAGAAAGTGAAGTAAGGACCCATGGGCTGTGACTAAGCTGGAGAGAGAACATACATTTCCCTTCTGAGTTCAAGAACTACAGCAGCGCGCAAGGTAAGTATATGCCGATGCCTGTCTACCATATTGATGAACTTCGCTGGAATTGTTAGTTTAGGAACTCACATCCCAGGGAATATGCCTAGTGATTTCCAAAACAGTGGGATCCTGGTTGTGCGAAACAAGCTCTCTAATTAGCAAATTAGAAGTCCCTTCCTTGCAGATAAAGCTGCTAATGCACACAAAGCCTCAATATAAAATAATCATATTCAGACGATGCTGGACAAAGAGGAGGAAATGTGTTCTAATCAGCTTTCATTCTCTTTGTAGCCCTTCATACTCATCTGTAGAACCACTCGTCAATGAGGAATCAGGAATTTGAGTGTCTAGGTAGGAGAGGTTGTTTTCTTTTATTAGCATTAAATATTCTTTCCAATTCCTTCCAAAAACACTGAACTCAGAGAAACAAAGGTAAACAAAGATTTGATAAAGCACAGACATTTCTTTAAGCAGTACATTTCTAATGAGGCTTACTGGGTCATATGAACAGACCTCTAAACCACTGTGTTTTGGAGTAAAACTTAATCTCTATTCTGAATTTCCTTTCTGCTAGGTCAAACTAGGGCTGCTCCCCTCTCTTTGAGTACGATTCAAAAAAGAAGCAAATTGTCAGGATAAGAAGAGAAATCAATCAAACTACTCCACTGGCTATTCATACTCTATCAAAATCAGAAGCAAGTAAAACTTAACACCCATACTGCTTTGGGCCTCATTTCTCCAAAAAGTCCTGAGCCCCAGAAGGCAAGCATGTTCCTTCTAAGACCGGGGGTAGATTAAGGAATCACTGGTACCTTTCAGCCTAACACTTCTCTGTAAGGTTGGGAGGCCAATGTTTTTTTTTTTAAAAAAGGTGTTTCTTCTGACCCCATATGACACGCTTGGGCAGAAGCTGCAGGCCTGTGGGGACAGTGGATCACAAAACCCTAGTTTTGTATTCATCTATTTACTCCACATCTTTGCTTGTGATTAGGGAGTATCTGAGATTTCATGTGTGCAAACCTGAAGTTCCAGAGCTTTCTTCCGTCCCGAACTTCATACAGTGTGGTCTTCACTATCTAAGTGGCATCCTTTGAGTGCTCAGGACAAAAATTTTGGTGACAATCCTCACACCTTCTTTATCTTCTTCCTCAGATACAGGAGGGAATCTTAGACTTCACCTTCACAGCAGATCTAGATGCTTCCACTGCTCCCATTCCCACCCAAACTGCCATCATCTCTCCTATGAAACACTACAACTATCTCCACCCCTGATTCCTTGACTGTCCTTGCCCACCTTCAACAGCCACTGATCTTGTTAAAACATAAGCCATCTACTTAAAATCCTCCCCCAGCATGCTTCCTCATCCAGAGGAAAAGCCAAAGACCTGAAAAATTATCTACAAGGCACTACACATCAGCTTCCTGACCCCAATTATCTCCTTGACCACAGCTCCTATTTCTGTCCTCATTGGTCCCACAAAATAAGCCAAATGGACCTCCTTGATGTCCCTGAACATACCCAGCATTTTCCTGCTATCCCCTCTACCTATCCAGGGTAACAAGTAACCTCTCACCTCCTTGAGATCATTACTTAACTGTCACTTTCTCAAGAGTCCAGCTCCACCACTCAGATTATGTCCCTAGTTCAATGTGCTTTCTTCCTTTTATTTCTTCCTCCATAGTACTCGCCTCCTAATATTTTACACACTTGTTTTGTGCGTCGCCTGCTATCTACTCACTGCCCCACTGGAATGCACAGTCTATAAGGACAGCAGTGTGTCTGTTATGTGCAGTGTATATAAACACAAGTCCGTAAATATTCTAGCAAACATAAACAACAACGTGGTTTCAGATCAAAATAGAAAGGGCTTGGGGTGCCCGGGTGGGTCAATCTGTGAAGCGACCGACTTCGGATCAGTTCATGATCTCCTGGTTCATGAGTTTGCGCCCTGCGCCGGCTCTGTGCTGACAGCTCAGAGCCTGGAACCTGCTTCAGATTCAGTGTCTCCCTGTCTCTCTGCCCCTCTCCCACTCATTCTCTCTCTCTCTCTCAAAAATAAACAAACATTAAAAAGTTTAAATAGAGAGGGTTTTAAACAACTTTATTGAGGTATAAGACACATGCTTAAAATCAACCATTTCAAGCATACAATTCAATGCTTTTTAGTCAACTTATTGAGTTGTACAACCATCCCGACATTCTAGTTGAAGAACACTTTCATTATATCAAATGATTCGGAGAGAAATTTTAAACTGGAAAGTACATCTCCACCCCTGTGATACAAGGTAATCAAACTCCCAGCAATATGGTGTATAATAAAAGTAGCTCGGTCATGGACCACTGTTACTCATCATTTTATGATGTCCATTTGTTTCAAGATGCAAAAATTCTTGAGTTTACACACAGCACCACGAGATCAATGGAAATAACAGACAGAATTCTGAATCCTGCTCTTCTACCTGAAACACTGGGTAACACGCACAGAAAATCAATATGCAAATATGGAGTTCCCAGCACTGCCTCTACCAAATGCGGAGAAGAATTTCTCCTCTTGATATAGTACCAGTGTGACCAGGTCCTGCCATGGGCTCTCGTTCAAATAAGTCCAGCTGTGGCCTTCCAGGATGGTGAACCTACAATTAGCAACGTTCTCATTGGGAAACCAAGGACTCCTCGAAGCTACCACTTGCTAAGAGTCAAACCACCTGGGCACATTAGTAAACTGACAGCAGGACAGAGAATAAATAAAAAGTTAATCAGCATCACACAGTTACCGTTAGGATTTCAGAAGGCTTCAGGAAACTTAGCACAAGTGGCAGGTATAACTTCCCATACGTGAGCTAACTTGGGCCAAATTCCTTTATTGGGTTTTTTTTTTTTTCTGCCTAGCCTGCCAGGGCAGACCTACCAACTTCAAAGCCAAGACGTAAGTATCACTTTAAGTTTCACATCCAGCTCCTAAAATTGTCATGGAGTGTTCAAAATAAATTCTAAACATCCACCTTAAAAATCACAATTAAGATACCACAAGTAATCTACCTTTACTACTAATTACACCAAACAACCCCTTCCAATCCCAAAGGTGTTTTTCCCTCACACATTTAGGGATAATTTGTTACACATTAGCCACTAGGATTTCAAAACAAAACACACATGGTGTGTCTGTCCTTTCAAATATGGCTTATAAGTTACAGACACAGATATTAAATTAGCTTCTAAAAGTAGCAAACCTTAACACGTTTGAAAATAAGGTGAGTGTGTTTTCCTCAGACCTCACTAGATGCTACTCTCTGCCTTCTGAATTTCTTTGTTGGTAATTCTTAAAAGCAAGGAAGAAAAAGGAAACACCATAAGTACAGTCTTAACACAAAAACAGTCAGTAACCAGGAGGTGATAAAGGAGCTAAAATCATTCTTTCCTTTTCCTCACGAGAAATGAAGGTTGTCAACACCATCCAACAGTCAAGTCACCCAGACACTCTACACTGGTGAGTCACATTAACTTGAACTGACATTATAAACACTAACAACTGAAAGATACACCTCACACAGTCCCCAAAACTAGCATTTCATTAACTTGCTTAAGAATATTTATGACTGAAGGGGCGCCTGGGTGGCTTAGTCGGTTAAGCGTCCGACTTTCGCTTAGGTCATGATCTCGCGGTTCGTGGGTTCAAGCCCCGCGTCGGGCTCTGTGCTGACTGCCAGCTCAGAGCCTGGAGCCTGTTTCATTCTGTGACTCCCTCTCTCTCTGACCCTCCCCTGCTCACGCTGTCTCTCTCTCTCTCTCCTAGAAATAAATTAAAAAACATTAAAAAAATTAAAAAAAAAAAGAATATTTATGACTGAAGTCAAATGGACAATTACCCATGCTAAACAGAAATGACAGGAATCTACCTATGGCTGGAGATAGGCTGGCCTCAAAATTATCCCCAAATTACTTTGAAATGCAATCCCCAAAGCAAACTCGTTGGTTTCACGCTCACTTGCACAACCACGTATATAAATCTACCGCACGGGTATAATCGAGGAGCATATGGGTATGGACATCTTCTCACTGAAGCTTTCCAAGGAGAAAATCATCCTGTATCGTTCCTCCCCTACCGCAGCCAGGAAACACACCAAGCCAGGTGGTTTGCTTCCCAGGTTGGCTGTGTACAGCTGGAAGAGGCCATATGTCTTAGCCCTGGAAGGCCAGATGTGCTCACCAGGGGCCACAAAGTATGTGCAACATGGAGGGAATGAAGGGCAGGGAGTCTGCACTGTATCCGTGGAGAAAATCATTCCCTGATCACACTCCGCTCACCAACTTGCCCATGCCCTGCGCCTCCCCTTCGTCATCTCCTTCAGTCCTTCCTCTGAGAAAGAGAACGTGTACCACGCAACCGAGCACTGGTCTACTGTGCGCCCAACTGTTGTTTTTTGATTCCGTGTATTTAATTAAAATTCCCCAAGAAGAAAAAGAATTAGTTTACTCACTACCCATCGATAATCATTTCCTACTCTTGGGGCGCCTGGGTGGCTTAGTCGGTTAAGCGTCCGACTTTCGCTTGGGTCATGATCTCGCGGTTCGTGGGTTCGGGCCCGCGTCGGGCTCTGTGCTGACTGCCGGCTCAGAGCCTGGAGCCTGTTTCAGTCTGTGACTCCCTCTCTCTCTGACCCTCCCCTGCTCACGCTGTCTCTCTCTCTCTCCTAAAAAATAAATAAAACATTAAAAAAAAAATTTTTTTTAAAAATCATTTCCTACTCTTAAGTATGCATTCCCTCATGTGAATATTCATTCCAGGCTTCTTCCAGGGCTTGTTTCTACCAAGCTCTGGTCCAGGGAACACACTGAAACAATGTTGAGGGATGAGGCTCTTTGCCGTGATGGAGAACACAATTCTTGTGCACATAACTACTGCCAGTGTCGCTGGGGCTATCACTACCTGCCATTCATGACACATTCGATGAACCAGGCAACTGGCCTGTAATATTTCATTCTACCCTTCATCCTGCTCTGTGTCAAACATGGTATTCCTTACCCATTATATAGATATGAAAACTGATACACGAAGAAATTAAGTCCCCTGGAGTGGGAATACATATTCTGTTGAATCTGAGGCTCATTTGTACTCTTAATCATACATGACATCAACTTTTCAATAAAATATGCAGAGAATAATATGTCTCAGATGAAGAGTGAGGTATGAGAAGAATTAACCTACAAATTTTCTTGAACCTGGACCAGCTGTGGACCATGTATTTTCTTTGAATAATTCCCCCGAAATGGCATCACCAATCCCTGGAAGTTCCATCACAGTCGTCCTTTCCCATCCCATCCCTCACCACCTGTTAAACAGGTGAGGAAAGGAAAGTTGAGAAGGCTTAAAGGCATAGCCCGAAGGCAACTCAAAAATAGCAACACTTTGATTTTACCATGTTCAGAATTTCTATCAAATGGATGTTCCCACACAAGAAACCACAAGTGGTTTTCACCACCACCACCACAAGAGCAGAGTACTCTCAGACAATGCTAGAGGCACTACAATTTAGCACAAATATTTTGGGCAGAATTCTCACAATATGTATGAATGTCTTAGCACGTTTCACATTTAAGCCCAGCGGGTCCATATGTGGGAATCTACACACTCAAGAAAACCCAGTAAAGAAAGAGAGCTAAGGACACATATGTTTCATATCCTTAGTCTTAATGACAAAAGGGAACACCAATTGCCTATCCCTAAATGAAAAAGTCTCATCATCTGGCGGAGTATAACATAGCTCGGAAACAGAGGCAATGATTAGGACAAGCAGGAAAAGTAAGATATGAGGTCAAATATCTACAGTGATTGTAACAATAGCTACAACCATGACGGTTTGGCAGAATAAAATTCTGTACCTTTAAGGGTTCATTCTTACAGCCCAATGTAGTCCTTGCTTCCCATCAAAGCAGTATCAACCACTTAGCTCAATGTCAGAAGGAGTTACTTCATGGAAGAATGAGATGTCCGGAGATCGTTCCATATTCAGATGCAACTTCAAATAAAACAGGCTTGATATATTTTAACATATATATCTCCCACTCCTAGCTCTCTATGGAAGACAATGATCCTGTATCTAAATTTAGTCATATACCATTTTTATTATTACTGAAAATAATTCATTTACCTGGCCCCTAGAGAAAATCTAAGAGCCACGTGTATATATACATACATATGTATTCACGAAACACATACAATCTTTTGCTTACATACACATGTTTAAAAACATCCATTCACTGGGGCGCCTGGGTGGCTCAGGCAGTTAAGGGTCCAGCTTCAGCTCAAGTCATGATCTCATGGTCTGTAGGTTCGAGCCCTGTGTCGGGCTCTGTGCCTGCTTCAGATTGTCTCCCTCTCTTGTCTGCCTTCCTCTGTACTCACTTTGTCTCTCTCTCTCTTTCAAAACTAAATAAACGTTAGGGGCGCCTGGGTGGCTTAATTGGTTAAGCGTCCGACTTTCACTTAGGTCATTATCTCGCGGTTCATGGGTTCGAGCCCCGCATCGGGCTCTGTGCTGACTGCCAGCTCAGAGCCTGGAGCCTGTATCTCCCTCTCTCTCTGACCCTCCCCTGCTCACGCTGTCTCTTTCTCTCTCTCTCAGAAGTAAATAAAACATTAAAAAAAACTGAACTAAATAAACGTTAAAAATTTAAATAAATAAATAAATAAATAAATAAATAAATAAAAGCGTCCATTCACTTTGACCCAAAATTCTAATTCAAAGAGTGTTTTCCTACAACAATAGACAGGAATACACAAGCTGCAGTTTTTGTTTTGTTTTGTTTCAAAGTAGGCTTTATGCCCACCATGGGGCCTGAACTCACGACCTCGAGATCAAGAGTCTCATGCGCCACCACCAGGCATCCCTACATGAGGGATCTTAACCAATATGGAAAGAGCTTGTTGAAGTTAATTTTATAGTCAGTGTTTGGTGACAGTCACGTGCACTAAATCTGGAAGAATGTTACTCACTTCTAATCAGAAGACCATGCTATCAAGTAGTGTGTCATTAGCCATTTTCTGCTTTCAACTGTACACCTTTTTTTCCCACCAACGGAATGAATTTAGACATCTACAGTGCAGCTAACACAACACTGAGGGTTTGGATGCACCACTAACATTTGAAATGAGGCTTGAGACCATTCTATGGTCGGCTAATATTTCCTGCTACTTCTGACAAGCAGAGCAGAGATTAGCGAGTTGGAAAAGCAGAGATGAATTAAAGGTCTAGCTGATAACATGAGTAATAATGTAATTTTCCTAATGGAGGTTTTTAACACTCCATTTTGCCTTGTTGGTTAGAAAGGCTTTACAGTTCAATGTGAGAGACAATCAGCAGCCCCATGGACAGGCTCATCTCCCTACTAGGAAAATGGGATACAGGCCAGCCCTGTGATACCTGCAGTGTAACTTGTATCTAGTCTCTTCACGACCCAGGTCAAGCCTAGGCTCTGTATCACATGTTTGAACCACAGCAGAGGGATCACTTCTTTGAGGAAAACCTCCCCAGTCCTTCACTGAAGGTCAGGTGACTTTGCCATGAGCTCTGGGAAACCACGCTGCTTACCTCCGGGACCACGAAACCTAGTTTCATCCATTCGCTTGGATGAATGTGAGTCTACAGTGTCGGTGACAATCCCTACTTCCCCCGAGAACCGAGAGTATGTTTCCTGGCATCTCCACGAAACAGCTAGAAGACTGGCCGAGGTCCTCCCCAAAGTCATCTAAATAAACATACAAGCTAATGAAAGCAAAGTGCTTTCTTTACCAATGCTGCTGCAAGATAAGTCCTTCTAGCTCCAACTTCCACCCCAACTGTAGCGGCTGAATCTTCTATAGAAATCTAGAGCCACTTGTCCCTTTTCCTCCCCATTGTTCCCATAGAGAACAGCAGACGTGGCTGGAACATAATAGGCACCCAGTAAATGTTGAATGAATAAGTGAAAAACAAACGGATAAATGAATGGGAGTTAAGCCAGTGGCTCTAATCATCTTCCCACATGTTCTTCTTATGAAGCTGATGTGGCATTATGAATCCCTGTCACATAACTCCACCGGTGCCACCAGAAGTCAACCTCCCATCAGCGCATCTACTTAAAAAAAAACGGTTTGGTTCACAGGCTAAACGTGCCATATGTGGCCTTCTTGACATTCCCCATCCCCTGCTCCTGAAGATGACTATTTAACACCCCAATGTTGGGTGTCTCCAGTAATGTCTCATTCTCCGACTGCTGGTGACTTCCTGTTTGCAGCACAGCCCGCTGCACACACAAGTAATTAACTTGCAATGCTCCGCTGGCTCTGACACGTTCCACGGCATCGGAAATTGCACCAGCAGGTAGCTAAGCATGCAAGCTGCTTCCCAAGCTAAACTCCATAACCAAGTATCACATGTAAGTGTCAGTCAATATGGAAGACCTATTGACACACAAGTCACATGCCAGGTGGAGAGGCATGGTAACTATGGTTAAACTGCATTCCTTTGAACTCCATTACTTCAGGGTCTGTGGTAATGCAGGCAGAATTAGAATAAAGGCTTGCTTTTGCGATGGGACATGTTTGCTTTGCAAGTCCTGAAAATCTAACTCTATGGAGGAGGTTCCACTAGATGGGAAGTTCCATAAGAAAGAAGAACTGCATAGCCTAGTGATAAATACCCTGAATTGTAGAGCCAGATCACTGAATCTCACCTGTGCCACTGGTGGGTAAGTGACACTGGAGAAGTATCCTCAACTCTCTGCACTTCATCTTCCTTGTTTGTAAAATGTGGGTAATATACGAGTCTAATGAAGGGAACTGCTTAAATGGTGCCTTGCAAAGAATGAAATATTAAGTATCAGCTATTAATACTCTAAGCATTATGATTACATCATACAGAAAACACTGTAGGTCCATGAGATGACTGAGCACACCAAAATCCCTATTTTTGTGGGTAGTTTAGAAGGAACTCACTTAAAAACGTGTACATTTTTTTAAATGTTTATTTGTTTATGAGAGAGGGAGACAGAGAATCGCAAGCAGGCTGTGCTGACAGTATAGAGCCAGATAGGAGGCATGATCTCACAAAATGTGAGATCATGACCTGAGCCAAAATCAAAATCTGGACTCTTAACCAACGCTGACGGAGATACGCAGGCGCCCCAACTCGTACATTTTCTACTCGTGAGTACAGGTCCCTCCTAAAAGCTTTAACTTAGCATCCTACTTATTTATCATTGATTCTTTACTAAAGACAAGATTATTTCATTTTCGCTAGATTTCTCTTTTGAAAGGCTGAATAATTCAAACATCTAATCTAGACTGCATTTTCTTCTAAAATTCTAGGTCAGTGAGACGGTACGTGATCAAATGACAACAGTGTGGGTTGGAACTACCCAGCGACTCATCAAAAAGGCTTTAAAAAAGCCGAGGGAACAAAGCCTAAAGCTCAGGCTGAGCCACGCGTATAAAGCCACGACACAACAAGGAAGGACAAAGGAACTATAATAAAAAGTGGAAAAAGGGGGCTGAGGCAATAAAGAGGAGATTCACATGAATGGAGAATTATTGGCTTTATAGGCGCCTGGAGAAACACAGAACGGGTCGGATCACTTTCCTTGCAGTGAAGGGCAGTTTAGCAATTTGGAACTCACCAATGTTGGATATGGGGTTTTGCTCTCCAACTAACATTTTGCTACGACAGAGGCATCGGGGGTGGGTGATTAACTCATAACCCCACAATAAATAAAAATGTAGGATAATGTTGCCCAGGAGAGGATACCAAGGAAGGGGGGGGTCCCTGTCAAGAAAGTCCCCAAATGTGCAAAAGGGAATGTTCCCCATGACATTTCCTACATCATTCACCATTTTATACCTCAGTGAGGATTATGGATTAATTTTATCCTCCTGAAGTCATAGTTTATGTTATAGAGCCATCCTGCCAATATTTTTGGGAACGTCTCCAAACCACTTTAGCGATTATAGAATAAAATTGTTCTCTCTGTCCCATCAGCTTAGTTTTTTATTCTTGAAAAGATAATACATTAATCGTTGGGGTCTTCTCCTCCTGAAAGAGGTTCCATATGATAGTTGCAATTCCGCTTACATTTTAATATCTTTCTTTTAATGTGTGAGAGACAGAGAGAGCGTGTGATCAGGGGAAAGTTATGGAGGGAGAGACAAAGAATCTGAAGCAGGCTCCAGGCTCCGAGCTGTCAGCACAGAGCCCAAAGTGGGGCTCGAACTCATGAACCTCGAGATCATGAACTGAGCCAAAGTTGGATGCTCAACCGACTGAGCCACCCAGGGGCGTCCCATTTAATGCTTGTTTTCTAAGTATTTATACATTCTCTGGAAGCATTCAATGACCTACTGTGGTTAAAGTACTGTATGGAATGCTATTTGAAAGAATAAGGGAAATCACAAAATCCGTTTATTCATTTGCGTGCTTACGGTCTCTTCTCTTCATCTCCAAATTAGAATGTGAGGACCGTAAAACTATGAAGAGTCTGAGGGATTTTGTGTTGTCCCCGTCCTGAATGACTGCCTGATACATATTAGGCACTCAAAAAACATTAACTAAAAGTGAGTCATATATGATTTACTATATATGTTCACCAGTCTTGACCATACTTTCTAATGTGGGCATTTGTGCTCCAGAAAAGCCAGGTGCCCATGACTGTAAATGAACCTTGAAGCTAAGAGGTTTCCTGTGAACACACCACTTAACCCGCACCATTTCTCTTTGAGACAGGCTAGGTTATACCCATTTCACAGATGTGGAAAGCTGTGCCTAGAGAGGCTAAGTACATTCACTCACACCACACACACAGGAGCAAAGCTGAGATTCTACAACCAGGGAAAGCGTGATTGTGAACCCCAGCTTTCCAGTGTACTTAGGAAGAGGTGATTCCCTTACGTCTTAAGGAATAAAATTAATACATTCCTTTTAGATAGCCTGTCATCCTTGACCTTGGCTTGAGGGTCAACACAGCTGTCCAGAGTCTTCCACAACGTTAAACATACTCTTAAGAGACATATCCCTCCCTCCATGTATTTCTCACTTAGGCTTAGAGACTCTTAGGGAACTTAAAAGCTTAAGGTGTCAGATCTGTTTGAAGTGAAACAGAAATCAACACACACACAAACCTACTCAAAAATCCATACCAGTTACCAGACAAAAATGCCTGTGGGTACCAGGAAGGTAACTTAACTTCAGGGAGTCGAGCTGGGTGCATGGTAACAAGGAAGGGTGGGGACTGTGGAGAACTTGAAAGCACAATCTCAGATAAGAGTTACTCAAACATTCAGAGTAACAACATCAAAAAGGCTTCACAGAGGCTGCTGCACAGTTGTTAGCTTAGAAGCCCTGGAGTAGGATCGTGCATATATGTTTCTCGTAAGACCCCGGTGATGCTGATCTGCTGGTCCAGGGACCACACAGTGAAAACAACTGGTCTGAGGAAACTGGTCTCAAGGTCATTGCTGAAAATAAGAAATGCAGATCCAGAAAAATCTTAAGATTTTTCGAATAAGGCTGGATTTTTCCCATTTTATTTTTAAAGTAGTATGTAAATCAAACAGAAGTCTTCAAGATGAGAGTGTTCAACCCTTGAAGAAGGATGTGTGCCTAAACTTTATTGTTTACAGGCCAAAACAAAGCATTAAGCCATATTTCCCCCCAGGAAAACAGAACACAATCTGATGTGGGCAGTAAAGTGAAGTAGAGTGGTTTCTTTTTGCTTTGCTTAGTCATGTCATTTTTAGACTTCTGAGATGTCCGTGTGTACCTAAGCCATAAGGTATCCCCACTGCTGAGGGGAAACTGCATGCACGCCTGTCCCCCGGTTCAACTCCAAAGGCATCATCTGAAAACAATTCAAAGCAATGAATAACAAAGGAGTCAATTCATGTTTATGGAAGCTTATCTTGCCCAAAAATAATGTTTTGTGTATAAATAAGTACTACCTTTCCCGTTCCTTCCAGGGAACATCTGTAGCACCTTTTAAAGGTCTCCTGGAAAGATGAAGAAGTGGACAGTGGTAATAAAGTGTTGAGAATACGTAGCTCCTCCTCCTTTTATTTTTTTTTTAAATGAGGCTCTACGCCCAATGTGGGGCTTGAACTCAAGACAGTGAGATTAAGAGTACCATGTTCTACTGACTCAGTCAGCCAGGCACCCCGAGAACGCACAACATCTCAATGAATCCTTCTTGGATCCTTGCTCAAGCACTATTATCCTTATTTCACAAATGAAAAACAGAGACTAATAAATTAAATAACCTGCTCAAGTTAACAGAGCTGATTAGTGAAGGGGCAGAATCTTAAACCCACTCTCGAGTAAAAGCTTTTACCCGCAGCACTGGCTGCCCTTTAAATTCCTCGTAGGGATTTTAAAAGCTGTGGGGCGCCTGGGTGGCTTAGTCGGTTAAGCGTCCGACTTTCGCTTGGGTCATGGTCTCAACGGTTCGTGGGTTCGAGCCCCGCGTCGGGCTCTGTGCTGACTGCCAGTTCAGAGCCTGGAGCCTGTTTCAGTCTGTGACTCCCTCTCTCTCTGACCCTCCCCTGCTCACGCTGTCTCTCTCTCTCTCCTAAAAATAAACAAACATATTTAAAAAAAAAAAAAAAAGCTGCATACCTGAGTGTACAAGACACTGGCTGGCACAGAGGGACGCATGATACCTCCCGAGTCCCACTACAAAGCTATAATTTCATCTTAATTTTTTAAATGCATGTTTATTTTTATTATTTTTAAAAAATTTTTTAACATTGATTCAGTTTTGAGAGACAGAGAGACAGAGTGTGAGAGGGAGACACAGATTTCAAAGCAGGCTCAAGGCTCTGAGCTGTCAGCACAGAGCCAGCTGCAGGGCTTGAACTCACCAAATGCGAGTTCATGACTGGAGCCCAAGTCCGAAGCATAACCAACTAAGGTCCCCAGGCGTCCCACTGTTTGTTTATTTTTCAGAAAGAGAGACGGAGAGAGAATGAGAGTGCAAGTGAGGGAGGGGCAGAGAGAGAGGGGCAGAGGATCCGATCTAGGCTCCACGCTGTCAGCTCAGAGCCAGACCTGGGGCTCCATCCCATGACCTGAGCCGAAGTCACACGCTCAACCAGCTGAGGCGCCCCAAAACTGTAATTTCTTACTTCCAAAATTAAAGGGCCCCAAACCGTCTCGTCCCCTAATCCAGAAGGAAGGGGAACAAAACTCAATCTTGCTCATCAAAAAACAAAAAACAGAAGCAAAGAACAAACACCTCTGTCATATCTGGACGATTAGTCCTGCATTGGGGAAGCAAAAACAATGACTCTAGTCAGCTGTCAAACAGAGTATATTAAATTTCTTGTTCCTGAGACAGATCCCATTGATCTGTTTTACTTGGACTCAGTCTCGAGAGTTGACTTCATAACTTAAGTTTATGACTTGATCAAATGATGCAGAAAAACAACCCCAAAAGCTAAATGATTATATTATGCACATTATGGAGCGCTATGCTCATGGCAGGGCAGCTGACTACACAAACAGGGAATTTATCACCCTGATACAGATGGCCTAACGCAGGGTTCCGTTTCAGCCACTGAAAAGGAGGCTGTGTCGCACCTCGGGGAGATGTGTGTGAGCCCAACAACTGCATGTTAAGGAGGCATTTATGAGGCTCCCGTTGTAACCCAGCCACTGGGATCCAAGTTGGACAAGGCAGGGGCAATCTGAGGCTTTGGGGACTTGCATTCTTGTGGAGGAGAAATAAACAAGCAAGCACCAACATATGCAACCACACAGAAGGAAAACACTTAGGAAATAAGCTGAATACGAAGCAGAACTATCAAGGGAGCGTTCTGCGATACAGGTCCTCCGGAAGGGGTGGCATTTTAGCTAAGCTCTGATGCAGACATAAAAGTGAGAGGGGGCAGGCTGTCTTTGCTTTTCCTTTTTTAAGTTTATTTATTTATTTGGGAGAGGGAGAGAGGGAGAGAGAGAGAGCGAGTGTGTGCATGAGCGAGAGAGGGAGAGGGAGAGAATCCCAAGCAGGCTGAGCATTGTCAGCACAGAGCCTGACGTGAGGCTCAAACCCATGCAGTGTGAGATCATGACCTGAGCTGAAACCAAGAGTTGGACGCGTAACCGACTGAGCCCCCCAGGTGGCCCAGGGAGGGGCAGACTGGGCACACGGAACAGCATGAAGAATACCTACTACGTGTAAGACAAAGGCAAAGAGGGTGCAGGAAGGTGGGGAGCAGGGCACGGCTCAGCCTGGGCACACATGAAATGAATGGAACGTGGAATTCCCTAAATAATAAGAGGCAAGATCATTCTGGGCTCCAGTGGCTTAGGAACCGAGAAAGACACCTGCCTCTTGGGTCTCCGAGACACAGCCATCGTCTCCAAAGACATTCCCACGTGTGCCTCAAGCAAGTTTATGCAGATTTTCTTTCTTGCTACCCAATAATCCTTGACTAATACGAGAAGGGTTCAGAGAGCATTTAGTCTATACAAAATCTGACCACCTCCAACTGAACAAGTAATTATCAAGTTCATATTGTGTGTACTGCAAAGCGAAGCCAAGATGAAAAAGACTCAGTGCCTGTCTCTGAAGGCTTTGCCATCCAGTAGGGAGGCGATCATAAAGGCAAGTTAAGCAAAGTAGACTCATAAAAGAAAACAGCAAAGGAAAAACCCGTAACTATGGAAGCATACAAAACAGGGTGATCAATTCAAACCAAGAGAAGCAAGGATGGCTTCACAGGAGAGGCAGCATTAAGATACTGACCCGGAACTGTCCTCAAATGTAAGCAATATCACCAGGTTGCTATTATTTTACCCGATTCAAGAAAATTCCCTGACTACTTACAAACAGCCCAACAACATGCAGAAAATAATTAATAAATAATAATCATGCCTATAACGGTTTGCTTCGGGGAACAGGAAGCGTATCCAACAAACCAATGAGACCCATGAACTTCATTAAGGGAAATCCTCCAAGTCAGATACCAAAAGGAAAGTACAAAGAGTCACAGGTTATTAACTGGCTGCAGACTCTGCTTTCAGATTACGAGAGGGGTCGCCAAACCACCTAAGTGCCATTGTTTCACCCCCAAGACCTTATCTGAGGCTTTCCGGTGAGCTGATTCAATAGTACAAAACTTAACTGCTGAAAAGTCCATTAAAGTAGAATTGCAGGACAATGGAGGAGCTTCTCACAGATGCAAAGGACAAATAGGAAATTGCCTGCAAAAGACAAGACCAAATTCTTTGGACCGGTCACTCCGCGAAATTGCGAAATTGCGGAATGAATTTCTTCCGACAGAGAAGGCTACTGAATGCCACCTACACGTAGAGAGAATGCAAATCATCCTGTTTTAGTCTAATGATGACCTAATTGTTCTCCAGGATGGGAAAGAATTGGCAATTTCCTACATCAGAAGACCTGCGCTGAGTGATTACATGTTTGCATGCTCTCCATAAAAATGCTGCAACTGAGTCAATAAATTTGCGGAGTGCATTATACAGCACAGTGCATCATTCACCTAGATCTGCACAGCCAAAGAAGGAGAGCAGATGGCAAGTGAGAAAGAAATATTGATCACCATGAATAATTTTTACTAAAAAGCATATAAAAACTGGATTTTAAAACATTTCAAAATAATTTATTCACTGTGGTCTCACTGTTTTACATTTCTGTTTATAAATATTTACAATGCACTACCTTCATAAAATAATTATTATTCAGTGTTCACAGTGGAGAAGCATCAGAGACTGACTGTATGACTACACTAATCCGTGTGACAATATTTTAATTTAGCATTAATTCTCAACTCTTCCCAGTTAAACACACATAGCTTTATTTGCTCTGTTTCAGGTGATATTTATAGACAAGCAACACGCATCACCGTACAAGTTTTTATTTGTGATGATTTAGTGAGAGCTTCGAGTTATTATTAATGGGGGATGCTAACATGTTTTCAACCCAACTTCCTGTATACCTTAAACTAGTCAACGGAATACAAAAAGCAAATCATAGAGATGGGTAGGACACAGAGCAATTTCATTAACGAGTGTTTAAAAGGAGCAAGATGCACACCGAGTTGAGGACAGAGAGAGATGGCTAAATCACGAGGAACTAAAAACCCCTCCTGGATGTCCCATAAGAAGCCCGATCGGAACTGTCACTACCTCCTCCAATGACTCTGAAAAGAAAGAGAGGCAAGTGTACTCTTCCACTGCTGGCCGGTAAAAAACTCTCAACCTACAGATACAGACGTTTTAGTATATTTCTCACTTTAACATACCAATAACCATGCTTTTTGCCCTTCGGTCATTTGCTTTCTATTTGCCTACATTCAACCTCCAGATTGAGTGTCCGGTACATCCAGAGAGTTGAATGTTGAGGTGACTGTTAAAATAGGAATTGATAAGTGAGTGATCTTTGGATCTCTCTAAATCAACCACGTCGTGACCTACTAGATCCTCGTTAAATATTTTTGCAGCGAATAGTAGAGCTGAGGGGTAATGATACACAGTGAATCTGCCCAACAGCTGCAGTAAGAAGGTTCTAAGATGATTATGCAAAGAGCTGGGATATTAGTGTTAGTAACTGTTTCTTCTTCTATTATTCTCCTTCCCTGTGGACCAAATGTGTGAGTATGCAGTGAGCATGTATGTATGAGAGCTGAATGTTTTGGTGATACATGCAATGTAAATAATTAATGGAACAAAAATTGAAATTAATTCCTCATGGGTGGGGGTGGGGAGGTGGTCCTGGATAGCTCAGTTGGTTAGGCTTCCAAATTTTGGTTTTGGCTCAGGTCACGATCTCATGGTTCGTGGGTCTGAGCCCCTCACTGGGCTCTGTGCTGGCAGCGCAGAACCTGCTTGGGATTCTTTCTCTCCCTCTCTCACTGCCCCTCCCCAACTCATGATGTCTATTTCTCAAAATTTAAAAAAAATTCTCACGGCACTATTGGGAGGATGGGGATCCTATGTTTGTTGGAAATAAAGACATACAAGACAATCTAAGATACAAAATTCCATTTTAATAAATAGATTTCATTAGTTCATATGCTCTTTCATCTTCACATACAACTAAGGGGTTAGTATTTGTTCCTTTCCCCAGAAATAATGAACTTGGTAACCACTGCTGAAATTAAATTCTGTTCTTTAATGAGCATAACATATTATGTTGTGTTACCTATTTTGGGAGTGAGAAAAAAATATGAATCTCGTGACATTCCACAGTGATATGAAACAGAGCATTTTTATTTTATTTCAGACAATATTAAAAACATCTATTGTTAAAATAAGAACTTCTCAAGTACATTTGTATATACATACAGATATGTGTGTGCCTCTGAGTGCTATGATTTCAGCAAAACTAAAACATAATATAAATCTTTAACTCCCTAGAGTAACGCAATGATAATCACCGAGTAGAATCCCTTGTCAAAGTAAATTTAAGACAAGGGTATTTTCAATAATGGGCAACTAACTGTAAGGGAATTTGACATTCAGTTATAATTGAGCAGGCAGATTTCTAGCCAGATACCTGTATCGCTCAAGTTTCAAACATACATATCAACAGACTTAAGCCATAGTTGTACTTTTAAGCGGTTTTATTCCTAGTACCTAATTTACATACATTTATGTAAATGTTCATAAATTCTTCCTAAGTCCAAAATGAGACACCATAGTATTGCAGGTTACAAATATTATTTTAAAATTAAAAACAATTTGAACATTACTGTCGTCATTAGCTAATGGTTTTTATCTTCCTCTGGGACAATAAAAGCATTAAAATTCAATTTGTACAACATTTACTTCTTATTTAAAAAAAAAAGTGGTCATTAACATTTCCCAGTTAAAAACATCTAACATCCTATCAGGCTACAAATAATAAAGACTTGGGTATCATAGATGAAGATCTGAAAAGGACTGAAGTAGGAAAAAAACAATAAAGTTCATGGGTAACACAAACATAGTCAGTAATTCCTGTCTACATATTTAATGTCTAAACTGTTGCTTATATCCAAGAAATAAGATGGGGGTTAATGTTAGATTAATTGCTGGGAGATGCCAGTATCTATGGTCATTAAATTGAAATAATACTATGATTATAACAGTGTATCAAAAGTTGATTCGATTTGCCCATATTTAGGGAAGGTTCCCAGGATAGGCTGCTATCGTTCAATCAAACTCTGATGCCTCCATCCCTTTTAACTGAATTGATTTCTCTTCAAGCATCTCCTTTTCCCACCTGATTTGTTAAGTCTTCTGCTCCACATCTCATTGAGATGTTGTTCCCTGTACATCTCCTGATCTTTCTACTTCATGCTGCAGAATCTCATAATTTCACCACAAAATATTTCTAGTGCATCACTGCTATAACCTAGCTCAAGAAAAAGTAATGGATTTCGTAAGGGATAAAGGGAAGTATCTTATGAGTGTCAGTATCTGAAAAATCATCTTCAATTCTCCCCCTTGCTTCTCTTGAGTCCAGTCTCCTCTCTCCAATCTCGTCTGCCCAAAGTGTGCCATTTTTCAGGATTATAAGAAACGTCTCCTCCATGAATCTCTGCAGGTCCCTATTGCTTACTTCATTAAATACAAAAGCTCTACAAGCCAACCTTGCCTTTATCTATCATTTTATCATATACAGTCCATCAAGGTGATGGGAACATACGGTATTTATGACTTTCCCAGCCCTAAGAGTCAGCGAACCTGTAATTCAACACCCTTGCCTGCCCAGCCTCATTCAACACTGAAAACAAACATGTGCAAGTTTAGCACGGATACTTTTTCCAACATATCATTATTACAGATTATATGCAATGAGTCTCGAACGAGAGTTCAGGAGGGATTTACACATGCACTCACAGAGGGGCAGTGGACCAGTATACTTGGTGAGGGTAGGAAGTTAGGCATGGATGGGATCTGGTGCTAAAGTCAGCACAAAATGTGAAACCAAGTAGAGTATCAACAAAATCACCCTCCAAAGTCCTTTAGAGAGATGACTAGAAGGCCAGTCAGCCTGTCTTCTACAGAGGGCTCTAACCCATCTCTCTTTATCCTGAGGGGTAGGGGCATTCAATACAACAGTTGGCTTACGACTTGTCCACGGGTAGTAAAGAGTCATATCTTGAATTGCAGAATCACATGCAGAAAGTCACCATATGCAGAAATTGCAGCATCTGGAGAGCAAGCAGGTTCCTGCATGACCCCTCATACTTTTTCTGGAGAACGTGTGCTTTAGAGCATAGGAGCCAATGGAACCACGTGTGCTATTTCTTTTTTTTTTTTTTAATTTTTATTTGTTTTGAACAGAAAGAGAGAAAGAGAGTGCAAACGGGAAGGGCAGAGGCAGAGGGGACAGAATCTGAAGCAGGCTCCAGGCTCCAAGCTGTCAGCACAGAGCCCAAAGCACACCTTGAACCCACGAACCGCGAGACCATGACCTGAGCCGACGTGTGATGCTTAACTGACTGAGCCACCCAGGCGACCCCACAAGTGCTAGTTAAGTGCATGAGTGTTCCCTTCCGCCCCCCGCCCCCCCAACCCCGGCGTAGTTGAACAGGATGAGTTAAAAGTGGATGGTACATCTCTGTAGTCCTTCTACCCTGGAGGAGAAAGTTTATCAGTGACCCTTGGGGCTAGAACTGATGTTAACGAGAAGAGCAGCAGGGAAGGCACCTGACCTGTGAGAAGAATCTCCCCTCCCCCACAGAACCACCACAACGATCACAGTTATTGCCCTGCCTGACTGCAGCTGCAAAAGCCAACCTTAAATTATTAGTGAGCCCTTAGGTAAACCTTCAAAAGCTCTGCCTGGTACCCAGAAGGGCTCACATTCCTACAGAGGCACTGATAATAGGGGTTCTGTCCAGGGTTTTTTAAGGGTGGAGTGCGGTTAGAGCAGTTTTACTGCAAATTTTACAGCAAAATTGGGGAAAAGGTACAGAGATTTCCTATATATCCCGTCCCCACACATGTATAGACTCTTCCATTATCAACATCCTGTGCCAGAGTGGTGCGTTAGTTACAGCTGATCAATCTACAATGATACATCGTTATCACTCTGAAGTCCAGAGTTTACCTTAGGGTTCACTTTTGGTGTTGCAGAGTGTGTGGGTTGAGACAAATGCATAACAACATGTATCTACCATTAACACATCACACAAAGTATTTTCATTGCCCTAAAAATTCTACGTCCTGCCCATTCAGCGCTCCCCCACCTGCCTGATCACCCTGGTGACCCCTGATCTATACTATATATGTTTTTAATGTTTATTTATTTACTTCGAGAGAAAGAGAGGGGGAGGGAACAGAAGCAGAGAGAATCCGAAACAGGCTCCGCACTGACAGTGTGCACCGAAGCAAGGCTCCATCTCAAGAACCATGAGATCATGCATGACCTGAGCTGAAATAAAGAGTCGGCCACTTAACCGACTGAGCCACAGAGGAGCCCCTCTACACTGTAATTTTAACTGTCTCTATTAGTTTTGTCTTTTCCAGAAGTCACATATACGGAATCATACAGTATGTAGCCTGATCAGATCAGGTCCAAGTTTTCAAACACTAAAGGACAAAGTCAACAATAGCAAGGCATACCTTCCATTTTGTTCCTAATCATTCCTTTCATTCACACAAATGCCGATGCCACTACCTTCCTTCTCTTTTTTTACCCCTCATACACAGTCCATAACAGTCTATAGCTGAACAAAGGTGGTGCAAGGCTCAAGGGGAAAGTGTAAGGCTCTGGCCTATACGGGGGTGGTGAAGGAAGGTGAGCCCTGATGCAGGAGTTAGAATTTAACCAGCGACAGTGGAAAGGCAAAGCCGGAGGTGGGGGTGGGGGTGAATGAGTTTCAAGTAAAATCGGCTGCAAGTGTACCTTGCAGGGGAAACTGTGGACCTGACGTGGGCCCAAGGAGGTAGGTAGGGAGAGATCACAGAGAAAAGCCACTGCTGGATCCTGGAAGGTATCCTCAGACTGATGGAAAGCCACGCAAAGGCTGTCAACAGGAGGGTACCACAATCCCATTTCCATTTTAAACGATGCTCCAGATTTCTGTGCACAGCACAGTGGGGTCACAAAAGTGAACCTGGAGAGATGTCTGCAGACTTCTACAGTCATCTAAGCTAGAGATGATTAGAGAGTACTGGCGATCAGAAAAATGGATTTAAGAGAGACATTCAGGGGGAAAGCTGATATACATTAGGTGGTGTTCAATGAAGATGAGGAGAAAGGAAGCCCAAGGTTTGAAGTTAATGCAATGGACTTAGGGTTCTGCCCCTCCGTGGGACAGGAAGGACTGGAACAGAGTGGGATGGAGGGAAAGAGACACAATGGAGGCAAATACCAAACTGGGTTTTAAGGTGTCAAGGGGTCTTGAGGAAGAAGTAGGCTCCGCAGGCCCTAAGATCAAAGAGGAGATCTCAGCCAGAAATATCAATTTGAGTGTGTTGCCGGAATAAATGGTAATTTAAGCCATTATAAGGTTGCCTGGGGAGATAGAGCACAGAGTGAGAAGAGAAGGGGCCTCCATCTGGATCCTTAGAGGAATTCCAACAGTTAAATGAATTTAATGAATAACAATGATTCGACCCTTTTATCATTCAGAGCCTTGATGTGGTTAAAATGATGGCTTGTCACACACAAAACTGCAAAGAATTCCCCTTCGCTGCTCAAAGCAAAACTGCCCACAGAAACCAAACAATCCTGGCTGACAGGCCAGATGCCAAGACGGGCCTCTGGGGTCAGTGGTGGCTTCCTATGGGGCCCTGAGGGTTGCAGTCCTTCCTAAACTTGCTAAGCATGGCCACCCTCCACTTCCGAGGTCGTAGGAATGATGAGATTCTGCTTCTCCCGTTTTGTGTTTTGGTTTGAGTGATTTGCTAATACCCATCAGGCAAAGTGGACTTCACGAAAACAACTCAATCCAGCAGCGGAGAACTTAGTAAAAAACCCGGTCGTGAGTAAACTGTTGGGCAGAAGCTATCCTTGCCCATTCGATTCCCTGCCAACACGTTCTGTAGATGGTCTCAGAGCCAGTCAACGAAATGGGCTCTGGAGAGACAAAGGAAAATTCGGCGAGTTCTCTGCTCTCAGGAAGACCGAGGAGGGCAGACTGGGATGCGTCCTGCTGCTAAGTGATCCAGATCTAAACATGTGAAGAATTCCTACCACCATACAAAGATAAATAATGTTTCTGAAGAGGCTGCCTGAGGGAAATTGGAAACCTTGATGTGACATCTATAATACTAAGTAAAAGGACAGATTTCCAAAATAGCGCAAAGATACAGCCTAAATAGGTTAAAGAAACACGTATTCCAAGCAAATTTTGAAAAGGCAGAATTGTTAAGAAACCAAGAACACTAAAAGCCACAGCTGGAGGAACTACACTCTGGTCCAACAGGAACACTTCCTAAAGAGTAAGAGAAGAGGCCCCTAGAAAACACTGGGCAGGGGCGCCTGGGTGGCACAGTCGGTTAAGCGTCCGACTTCGGCTCAGGTCATGATCTCACGGTTCGTGGGTTCAAGCCCCGCGTCAGGCTCTGTGCTGACTGCCAGCTCAGAGCCTAGAGCCCGCTTCAGATTTTGCATCTCCCTCTCTCTCTGACCCTCCCCTGCTCACGCTCTCTCTTTCTCAGAAATAAATAAAACATTAAAAAAAAAAGGAAAGAAAACACTGGCCAGCCTAGATGAGAAGTGACTGGCACTTCTAATTCTAGTAACTGGGAGCATGAGCTCAAATGGGAGGGGAGAAGACTCCTTTCCAGTAGGAAAGATAGGATCATGATAGGCAACTAAAGACTGAAGCATTCCTAAATTCTGCACGGTATGCATTATCACATCTGACAACAATTACTGTCTTTAAGAGCTACGGTACAGTCCATGGCCTCTTGCAGTATGTAAGAAAAGGATTTTTTATCCGGTTCCAAGTTCCTATACAATCCGAGTTCCGTACATACAGTGAGCTGGAAGGGAAAGATGCCACAGCTTGGAGACTCTTGGGTTCATCTCCACAGGAAGTACTTGTCCACACCACGGGACTAAGGATTACTCCAAACCCATGTGATTCATCCCACGACATTCTACTCTTCAGCATGAAAATGTTTAGGGATATAGCAGGCCACGTAGCACCTGAGCTCTCTTTCCAGTTTTGACTCCTTGGATTAATAATTTAAACCTAAGCTTCTAAAAATACCCAATTTCACATTTCCCGTGGCAAGCACAAATACGGTGAAGTAATTATGAGGACTGAATCAGCCAGTTCAGGTACAAATCAAGATTTCCCAGGTGAACGAAGATTTTTTTTCATCCAATTACCAGACGTGCAAGAAAGCAAGTGCAACCTGTCCCTAACACAACAATACCAAAAGAACCCTGAAGCAATGATTTTTTAAAATATGAATAAAAGCCATTAAAGGCATGATTGCTGCTCCTAAAGTTCTTTTGGAAGCTTAGATCTGACAAGAAATACCAACACTCACCCTCTCAAACCTACCATTTACGTTTTTCTTTTCAGCATTTACTTCCTCAAATACATAGTATGTGGAAAAAAAAAAAGATATAACTGCAAGACTGAAACTCCCCACGGCTCCAGCAGCCAAGAATATGGAAAAAGACAACTGGAGGCATAATTTTCACAACAGAGGTAAAAGCAAAATCACATGGGCGCAACAGGAAACAAGATGGCAGCCGCTGGAAGCGGCGGGGTGGGGAGCAAAATTAAGCAGGAAGGATGGAACAATTCAGGGCAAGCATGGGGAATATCTGCGGGACCTCTGTAATCCATGCGAAGTAATTTCAGACTTTATCTTACTGACCATGCAAAGCCATTCAAGGGGATCCCTAGAGGCAGGGTCCTGACCACCTCTGCAAGGTTCAACCAGGTGATAGGAGATATTCGAGGCAGTGGTTGGAAACCAAAGGCTCAGAAAGGGGCAATGTCTTTGGTTTCACTGCCTGAGCTGCCTTTTACCCCCTGTGGAAACTTAGCTCCTTAACCTCTCTCTGTCACAAATTCTTCAAACGTAAAATCAGGACACTGCCAGTTCCCAGGAAGGGTGAGTTGTGCAAAAGGGAAGATACACAGGGCCACTGTGAAGTGAGGGGCACACAAAGTCTCACCTGAATCACGGTTTCTGCCCCGACCATGCCCAGATCCTGATTCTCCCCCACAGACCTGATTTCTGATGCTACTATTCTTTTTTTTTTTTTTTCTTTTAATTTATTTCTAGGAGAGAGAGAGAGACAGCGTGAGCAGGGGAGGGTCAGAGAGAGAGGGAGACAGAGACTCTGAAACAGGCTCCAGGCTCTGAGCTGGCAGTCAGCACAGAGCCCGATGCGGGGCTCGAACCCACGAACCGCGAGATCATGACCTAAGCGAAAGTCGGACGCTTAACCGACTAAGCCACCCAGGCGCCCCAGGATGCGACTATTCTTAATCAGACAGCCTGTACCACATTCTTTCCATATTTGTACCCCTCAAAAAATAAACAGTGCCAGAATCCTCATTCTGTTTCCAACAACAAGAAAAACTGTATTATTTTTATTTTTCCCTGTGCTCACTTAAATCCCATTTTCCCCCTCAGGAACAGAAAGCCCTAGCACACCTGTTTTAGTTGTTTCTTGTAAAATCATCAGGTCATGCTCTAAACAACAGAGACCTTTAGCAGGGGGGAAAAGGTCACTGGTGAGACCATTGAGCACTGCCATTAAAATCTACCACATGAGGGCACCTGGGTGGCTCAGGTGGTTTAGCATCCGACTCTTGATTTTGGCTCAGGTCACGATCTCACAGTTCGTAAGATCGATCTCCACATCAGGCTCTGTGCTGACAGCATGGAGCCTACTTGGGATTCTCTCTCTCTCTCTCTCTCTCTCTCTCTCTCTCTCTCTCTCTCTCTCTTCCCCTTTCCTGCTTGAATGCTCTATCTCAAAAGAAATAAATAAATTTTTAAAAATCTCCCATACATTAGGGTCCCACAGCATCAGTTTGCATACATTTTTCATTTAGTACCTTTGCTATTTTGCTAGAGTGCCAGCAAGTTGAGCTCCTTTACTGTAAGTGACGAAGAAATGCCTTTCTTTTTCCCTGACAGCTATATTCCCACTGTGACAAAGATAATCATAGACATTAACGGGGGAACAAGCTATTAGATCATCAACTGAGTGCTTCTTCCAGGGCAGGCAAAGCATCTAAAATAACACAGTATCATGACTGCATCCTCAAAGGTAAATAAATTAACTCTCACTCCCAATTAATGAAGAGACTCTTTACACACATATGCTAAACCCCTCTGTGCTTTACAAAATGCTCCAGGTATCGGCCCTCCGCTTCCTCCTGAGAGGAATTCAAACCTCTCCATCTTTTTTCACCCTTCCTCTAGTACACAGTCTCTAGGTTCCTGATGACCTTTGCCCCCTCCAGAACCAGTCACCTCCTCTGCCCTTTATTGTACCCATAGCAACGATCACTCCGTATTTGGAGACCCTACTCGATTCTTGACCCCTGCAGCAATACTATGAAAATGTAATAAGCTCTATGAGTTAAGAGTTTTGGGTGATGTTTGGGGCACCGTTGGAACTCCCAGCATCTCGAACAGTCCCTGGCCATGAGGAAATGCCCAGTAATTCTTTGTTGAAAAGATGAGTAAATGAATGAGTGATCAGACCACAGTTTCCTTCTTGACTCCTTGTAGAACAGGTATTGTTCTTGCCCAGGCTCTATCAAGTCCTCTCCCCTGAGGACACACTCAGATTTCTACCAGGGGATCGCTCCTCGATCCTTACTCCATCTTTTTGAAAGAGGCAAGCAAGGTGTCAGCACCTCCTCTGACAGAGGAGGCAGGCAGGAATCTGGAACTAGCCATGAGAGACACTTACCTCTCTGGATGCAGAGAGGGACGCGTCCAAGGCTAAGACTATTATAGGAAATGTTAGGGAAAGGAGTTCTTGTTCCGTTAGCATTGCTAGCCATAAAGATGGTCCAGGCCTACGCACGCAAGAGACCCTTACAAGGAAAACACCCACCCAGAAAGGAAGCCAACCCAGGAAGTGGCACAGAGAGCTGGTCAAGCTGATACCCAGAACCAAGACCAGACTTTCCAGTTACGTTAGCCTATAAATTCCCTTTTCTGCTTCAGTAGTTTGCCCTGGGTTTTGTTACGTCTTCCTGAACAAGTCTTAATGGATACACGTATCTCCTGACCTTCATCCAGGTAATTCCCAACCTGAAGATTTCCCAAACATTGCTAACATTGGTTCCTGGAGAAGTTCACCTGTTTGCACTTTACCTCAGTCTGGCTTTCCCATATTGCTGAGCCATGGGGCATAATGGTCACCGCTAAAATTAATCCACCCCTGTTTCAGGCATTTTATATTCAGGTATGAATCACCTATCCTCCCTTCCATTGTAAGGTAGCTTCATTAACTGTTGGGGGTTTTCTGAAGAATCATCCCACATACTTTGAAGAGATGCTCGTTACACAGGCCATCCACAAAACTGACCTTTAGTCCACAAAAGTTTATCTCCGTTAAAGGCCCACAAATTAGCAAGGGATCAGAAGCCCAAATGCTGACGTGATTAAGGCGGGCTAATTATCACCACTAACAAAAGCAATGTCAGTAGTCGGTCCACTTTGGTGGTTTTCAAAAGAAGTGCGAGCATTTTCTATAAAGGGATGGTTCTCTGCTGGAAACCTCTGGAACTCTACCTCACTTAACCAGAGTACACTTACCCCCCAACCCCCAGAAGGGATTTGAGCACAACACACATGCCCATATGAGGAGCTGTCATTTCTCACCATACCGTGTCTAAATTTGTTAAAATGTTTTCACTAATTTTCAATAATCTGGTAAAAATGTTCTAGTAGAGGTAAGATACCGAAAGGAACTCTAATGTAAGAGCAGGCTCACGTCCTACCCATTTAACACGCTTGAAAGGGTCTTTCAGAGTCGAAAGTAAACAGATGTCTTCAAATTTCAGCAACAGAAAAGAGCAGTGCCAAAATAGCACGCTGATGCACTAAGCGGTACTAATGACTAAGCGCAGGTATTTTTGGCCTCTCATTTACAAAATCCAGATAGAGCCGATTCCCTTCCATGGCAGTGGAATGTACCTGCACTTGCCTTACCTGTGACTAAGCATCCCAACTGGGTGAAATAGGCACAAAGCCATCCGAGCAGTGAGAGAGAACGCCTGTGACAATGGTAGCGGACTCACTGTCCAGTCGTCCCACAGAAAAGCATGGAATGGTGGGCCAGGCATGCTCCCTTCATTCCTTTAATCTGAACCTAAGTCATCATGAAATCATTTCTAAATTAAAATCCTTCTCTGTTCCCCATTCTAAACTTCTCAGGCAAGGCAGGCATTAGCATTTTATTTTTTTAAGTTTATTTATTTTGAGAGAGACAGAGACAGTGCAAGTGGGAGAGGAGCAGAGAGAGAGACAGAGAGACACAGAGAGAGAATCCCAGACAGGCTCCATGCTGTGGGCACAGAGTCCAATGTGGGGCTGAACTCACGAAACCGTGAGATCACAACCTGGGCAGAAACCAAGAGTCTGAAACTTAACCAAGGGAACCCTTCAGGTGCCCCAGGCTTTAATATGTTTATTTACCAACATTAAAATATAATAAATTTTATCATTTGAAAAAAATGTATTTAGTTTCTCAGCTTCTGCCAGTTGTGGTATTGTTCTCAGAGCCCAGCCTTGATCACATATCTGAAAGAAAAATCTGAAACTTCTCCAGTGGGATTTTTATTTCCTGCTTGTGAGGGTGGAATGGACCTTGGGACTGGTGGAGGATGCCAGAAAACACTAATCCCCACCTGCGCCTTAAGAACCTGCCAGCAGAACAGGTTTTAAATGTGCTGTCTGAATATCCCATAACTGAATCACAAGCTCAGTATTCTAAGTAACAATTTACAGCTTGATCACAAGGAGGGAGACGATACTGAAAATATAATGAATAAATGAATTCAATCCATCAAAAAACTTAGCCAGGCGGAGGAGAGCTCATTTCGACAGTGACGCTCAATCACCACACAGGCTGGGCAAACCACTTCACGTCTCTGGGGGTCAGGTCTCTCACCTACGAGAGAGGAACTGCCATCGTGTGTACTGCTGGGCCAAACTCCACGGTTACCGTTGGTTTCAATTTTATATTCAGGGTTCCCCCGGGCAGCGCCTGGGTGTGTACGAAGTGCTCAATAGTAGCCCCTATGAGCTTTATTAATTTCACAACAAATTACAGTTGTTTACATTTGGTGTAAACATAAACAAGTGTGTATTTATAGCATGAGGTCATACGTTCCTTGAGAAATCTATAGATGACTCTTACGTGGTTCAGGGGCATCTGCACTTTCTCAGGTGTCCCTTCATTTAAGGTTTTCCTTCTAGGACTTTCAGTGTCTGCTGCAACAGACATCTCACCAGATATTTGTCCAAGAGTATAAAAACATTCCTGGTACTTGGCTTACCATTTATTGGCCAAGACTGTATACTTTAAGATGTGTACAGATATTCCACTGAACAGTTGATCTCAAAGTCAGCTCCGTCCCTCCACTATCCACTGCAGACCCATTTTACAGAAGAGCCAAGTGGAGACAAGAAGAGAAACACACCCACTCTATGGAAGTCTTCAGGACACACGCTGTAGCTTAAATAGACTTCTTTTCTTTCTTAGCAACCATTGCAGTCTGTACGCTAGATCTCAGGGAGCACTTTGCAAAATGCCTTTAAGACCAAAGGGAATTTCAGCCAGGGAGCAGGGGTGGAGAAAGCTGGTCAACGATGCCATCCTTTGGGTCCCAAAAGGTTTTAATTAATTAATCCCAAAAATCAAAGAGATAAATGCCAGTCATGTAAGTAAAAAGAATAAAGTATTTAACCAGAGCCAGGTTTATCATCGGTAACAGCATTCCAGAAGAAAAGACTGAAACTTTTTTGTTTTTCAAGATTACACTCTGGCAACGCAGAGCCTGACGATTATCCCAACCGTCCCCTGATGAATTTAAAGGGCTCGAAATCAGGCAATTTGATGACTGTGTGGCATGAAGTTGGCCCTCTGTGTCAGAGTTTCAGGGTTCTTCAAACTGGGAGGCACTTAAATTCACCTTAATCTGGAATCCAGACCTGCACTGCAGCAGACTGTTGTGAGCTCTGAGAACAGAGTCGGCGTAAATGACGACGGCTAAAGCATCTGCTCGTCTCCTCTGCGATGACGCCACCCACATCCCAGGAAAATTCACTCCTACCCGCTCCCGATTACAGGAGGTCATCAGTTCTAAGAAGCATCCCAATGACAGGGACACTAATACAGAAAAACTGTGCATCATAAATACAGTGGCTCTTTACCCACAGTGGTGTGTTCCCCGCAGGTCATCTGGACAATGTCTAGAGAGATTTGACGGTCACAACTGGGAGGCAATACTCCTGGCATCTAGCGGGTAGAGGCCAAGGATGCTGCTAAACCTCCCAAAATGCATAGGACAGCACCCACAGAATGTCAATAGCACTGAGGTTAAGAAACCCTGATGTGACTGCTGAAATATGGCTATTCTGTCTGCTTCTGTTTCCCAGGCACACAGCAGTTGCTCAATATGTATTAAGTTAGTGTAAGAGAACCAAGGGAAGTATGAATGAAGAGGTAACCCTAGGTTTAAGGCTCCCACTGATATTCCTGCTTCTCGATTTTCTCTAGTGCCCACACTTGGGGCTGGTGATGAAATCCACCTCGTCGGCTAAATATCAGCTATCCAACCTTCTCATCACAGAAGTCTTGCTCCTTTCATCATGCTTTGTTTAAAGGGACACACTGGGGCATCTGGGTGGCTCAACTGGTTTAGAAGGAGACTCCTGATTTCAGCTCAGGTCATGAACTCATGGTCATTAAGTTCAAGCCTAGAGCCTGCTTCAGATCTTCTGTCTCCCTCTCTCTGCCCCTCCTCTCCTCACGCTCATACATGCGCTCGCTCTCTCGCTCTCTCTCTCTCTCTCTCAAAAATAAATAAATAAATGTAAAAAACATTTTTTTAAAAAGGGACTCACACTTAGTGACTGGGGGTATGAAAAAAATCATCAAGTAGCCCATCAAGGGAACAAAATATTTTAGGGCAAGATGATGATGGTGGCAAATCAACAACATGATAAAAACTACCCTTTATTAAACATTATTGGGGCATCTCGCTGGCTCAGTCAGTAGAGCATGCAACTCTTGATTTCAGGGTTTTAAGTTCAAGCCCCACACTAGGTATAGAGATTGCTTAAAAACAAAATCCCTAAAAAACAATAATAGATTTTTAAAAGTAAATAAAAATTCAGTGCTCTGTTTGTCAGCATTGCATAGGCAATTTAACCCTAAAAGAACTATTATATATATTTGTATAGCATGTGTATATAAAAAGCAGACTTAGAACAATGAAATGATATAAAGTCCGAGACTGGGATAGGATTACACCAAAAAATCCTAAAACTCCAACCCCTATTTCAGTTCTTTTTGCACTATGAATAATCATTTCTGGTGAATCTGTGTTTTACATTTCATCCTCTGGTGCCTAAACATCAGGGAAAAACTTGAAATGAAAACACAATTGCTTATACACAAATCACTGGAACTTTGAAATGATCTGTCAGCGCAGCTTAGAATATTTGATGCTGCAAAGCAAAATCGACATTCTGCATCTGGCCAGCAGATTTGCTACCAGTCACGTGACAAAATTCTGTGCACACCACCGTCCACATTCCCTCTGACTACCGGCAAACAGTATTCTGGAAGTCTGAAGTGTCTACTTAAAGGGCATTTCACTTCCTTCCTGTAGAATTCATATTTGGGGAGAAAGCATGCTCTGAGTCTTTTTAAAAAGTCACTTTCTATACCCCGGGACAGTTTGAAGAACTATATACCTAACGGAGAGAGAAGTAATGTTTTTCTTGACTATTTTCAACATGATGAAAACAGACTCTATCTTTGTTTCAAGATTTGGGGCAGACTTAATGAAAGCGAGATAAAAGGAACTGAAAACTACCCAGGGCGGAGTGTAATGCCTAGCTCTTCTAAATAATAGCTGTGTTAATAGAGGCTAATGCAAACACCTCGCGGTCTCAACTTCCTCATCCCTTATAAAAAGAGAAATAATGATAATCAACACCTCAAAGACTGGTTGGGAAAATTTAACAACATATGTGAATGTACCTAGCACAGTACTTAGCATAAAGCGTGCCATAAATATTTGTGAGGCTGGATTTTTGCCTACAAGTCTATAAACCCAAAATGACCAAAGGGGCCATGCTGTAAACCTACTAGACTCAGTAGGGCCAAGGAAACTACTGGCTGATACCGGCCCAATTTTTGTTTGCCCTTTTTTAATAGGTATATGAACGTAACAAGTATTTTACTTCTTTGTTCTGTTTGGAAAACAACAGCAAACGGATGTCAACAAATAGCAATTTACATGGGCCTCCAAGTCAGAAGGCAGGAGGGACAGATGGGGACCGTGGCTAACACAAGAGCTAATTCCAGGTAAAGAGAAGAGTTGCAACTTGGCTCTGGATAATTTCTCTCATGATGTAAAGTGGTCTGATTTTTTCAGGAAAAAAAAAAAATCTATGGCTTTACGTGTTAGACAGCATATCAAACGTTTCTTTAAAAATGACGTGTAAATCAACTAAGTATGAGCCAAACTGATGAACCATAAACAGCCAAGATGAACAATTTAAAAATTATTGCAAAAGGCAAAACGAAGAAGAAGAAGAAGAAGAAGTGGGGAGAGGTTGCCGACTAAATTTAAGTGGAGCACAAAGTCGTATTTTACGGTACCCCCATATAACTGGCATCTTGACTGATCATTTGGCCCCATGAGAAAATCCCTGTAGAGAATCATAAAGATGAGAGTCGCGTATGAATGAAACACTGCAGGAGACCACAGGACAATGGTGCCTACAGAGACATAACTGATTGTCATCTCTGATCTATGCAAGTTTGTGAAATAGGACTTTTCTGGCTGTCAATTAATTTGCCAAAGAAGTACAGATAGCTGGTGTTAGGATCACAGTGTCAATCCGTTCAACCTCAAGTACAGAATCGTTTCCATCAGTCCACATCTGTTTGACCACCGCATCCTAAGCATCTGTGGAATCCACAGGACTCCGTAAAAACCAAAATAAAATCTGGTCTTCCCCCCCACCCCCCCAAAAAGCAAAATCCTACTGATACAACAAAACTGGAAATAATCACAAGACACATAAGCATACGCCAAAGCAGATGCAGAAACAATTAGGACGGAAACCAACAACTGGTAAGTGTGGGAAAAAAATGTCAAACCCGCTTTCAAAGTATTCTCGAAGCCTTGAGAATGAGAGGTTTTGGAGTCTTAGCAGTACTCAAATCTCATTCATTCACTCATGATACTTACAACTGGAACCCTGATGACCTATCACCTGTATGATTATTTCCTCCCTATTTTCCTATAAAATGACTTGTTTAAAATTTAAAGACGGTACAGTGGAATCAAGTAATAAAACCACATCAAAAACAAGTCGGTAATGAAGACAAGACATGGACTCACAGGCCAGACCTCTTTTCATGCAATGCAAAAGGTCTCCAGCATTTTCTTTTGCTTTACTTGTCTATCTACCATGGGTGGACACACACCGAATCCATGACGGTGGGGAGGCAGGTCCTGGAGCCCCACACACAATTCTAGGTGCAGAAAGTCCACCTCCTCATGAAAAGGCAAGCTAGACATTCCTATTTAGCTTTCTCAAATTGATACTTATTATTTCCTAAAGAATGAAAGTCGGCAGCGTTATTCAGACCTCCGAATAAAGTTCAACATACCTCTCCCAATGCTGCAAAGTGAAGTCAACGTTCTGCATCTGACCAGCAGATCTGCTCCCAGCCACATGAAAATAAAGTGAAACATACTTCTCAAGCCATTTTATGTACTATTAATAAAAACTGTTAAGTCCATGACTTCAGAAATGGAGCATGGATTACTTTGTGGTGCCTTCTTTTACAAGCCTACACTTCAAAAAAAAAAAAGAAAGAAAAAAAAAAGCATCTTAGAAAATCTTAGGCAATTTCTCTGTGTTTGCCTGGCACTTTGTGATGACGATAGCTGCGGCAGTGTACTTTCACACTGCAATTTCATTAGCGCTGGTTTGTTCTTTAGGTTCAATCACTTATGGCTTTTAATGAGCTCTACACGTATTTACTCAATTTTGCTATGTAAGCATCCTCTTTTTAAACTTATTGAAGGTAAAGAGCTTGTTTGACATCTGATCAGAGGCACCTGATATCAAGTTATTCCACTAAGCTCTGCGATCCCAGCCTGAGTAAATATAGAGCTGCTCTGCATCAGAAAACAATGCTTTATTTTTAAAAGTTTCCTTAATTTGTGCAAAAATTACTCTCACATGCACTGCAAGTGTGATGACCAGTTTGGGCGAACCTACCCAGCATCCAAACACCTGCCAAAATGGCAGGTGAGAACACGGCAGCTGTATCAGCCTTTGGTTTGCCAGCAGCTTCAGCTAATTTCTCCAGATCATAATTGAAATGACACATTTACACTGAACTTCAGAGGGCCATTTCAAGTAATTATTATCGATGTCTGAATTTACTTTCCATTCACAGAAATGTAACAGGAATTAAAAGCCACTTATAAAAGTTTTCATACCCAAAGCAATAATCTGGACACCAATAACGGCTGGGTATTCCATGATGAAAATGTCAACCAGTGCTCATAATTCTTCTCATTCCAGGAGAGCTACCTGTTCCTTTCTTCTTGAGGAGCAGATCACGATGATAAAAATGGTCACTTTCGATGGTGTTTAACGTATAGAGCAACAGCAAATATTTCATCTGGCCACACCCTCCATGGAAAATTGGCAACAGCTTTCATTAGCAAGCTCTTCTGAGGGGGTGTTAGAAACTATAAATTAACACGACTTAGAGTTTATAGTTATCGTTTCATATTATATTTATCATAGAGTGCCGAATGCTCTATCAGCTTCCCTTCTCCGCTGGCATTTACAGATTCCCCCAAAACAACAAAAAATAGAACCTGATTCATAATAAATTTCAATTTACATAAAACTCCAGAGAAATATATGAGGCATACTGAAAGCCCTTTTCCAAATCAGAAAAGTGCCTGATTTTCAGGGTAAGATGATAAAACCCACTTTCAAAGTTTATGGCCATACGAAAAAGTTTATACACCCATACCATCTGGTTATCCCAGCGAGTCTGGAAAAGAGTTTAAAACTTAAAAAAAAAAAAAAAAAAAAAAAGGAAAAGAGAGGATTGAAAAGCTGTCTGGGCGGGGCGGGGGGTAGGGAAGAACACCACATTAAAGCTTTGTTAAAATGAATCATTCAGATTTGGTTAACTACAGAGAAAAGAAATTTAGATTAAAAGGAACAGTTATTTTTAAAAACCTTTCCTAAGATAAGACAGACAACTTCAAATACACTCTCAGAACAGTGGGAAACCTAAAGTCCAGACAGAGGGAAAGGGTGGCACTAGAATTTTAAATTGCAATGAAAGTACTCGTCGCGAAATTCTCTTCTAAGATAAATTCAAAGAAGGGGGTGGGGGACACCCAAGATCAAATGCAGGATTGTTTTTCCTTTTCATTTACAGCCTAAAAGCTTCTTGGCAGCACCGGTAATCTGTCAGAGAGGGTGAAAAATTGCGCTTAATAGATAATTTTAAGACTTTACTCAAAAGATGTTAATAAATATAGTGGAGCTTGGAGTTGGAAGTGGTACCAGTGATTTCATGAGCACAATGTTCTCCTATTGCTGTCACCTGTTATAAATCTAAAAATGTGATCCCTCTGACTGCATGTTTCTTGCCTCTAAAATAAGCAAGAAGCTGTGAAAATGTTTCCAAGTTTCCAGGCCTCAAAGAAGAGAACAGAGAACCCATAAAGGGAAATTTCTTCAGCTGCCTTCATCAAAGGCAAGTTGGTTTTACATTTTTAAGCATTTGCTCTGAATAATAGAAACAGGATCAGCTGGAAATCTTCAATGAGGAGAAGAGTATTTTCAAATGGCTTCTAAGACTTGGGAGCTGATGCCCAGTGTCTGAGGGTGGTCTGGCCTGGGGTCGGAGTTTGGGTTACAGGACAGCAGCCCAGAGTGTCCACTGTGTGAGAACGTGGCAAGCCCCCGCATACACACCCCTCCCCCTCAGATTCAAAGGGACGGTGTGCACCAGTGCTGAGCCCAGGGTAAAACTGGGAGGGCCAGTGATTCTTCATCAAAACGAGCTGGCAGGAAGGCAACCCTGGGGAGTATATTCAATGCCATCCTTGCTGACTCCCAAGAACGCAGCTCCTTGCCCAGATCAGGTGTCCTCCAAAACCTGGCGACTTTCAATGAAAGACTTTTGCAAATGAAATACTTCAGGGCTGTTTTTACTTTTTTTTTTTTTAATTCTACATCTTATCTAAGCGACAGGAGGCAACAATGCTCTGTCTTTGGAGAAGGTTCCTATTTTAGTTCAGAACACGCTGAGGAATGTCTAAAAAGGAAGCCTCAGGCTGTCTGGCCACTTGATGCGCGAGGTACCTGTGAAGCTAAAAGAATTTCTTAAGTGTGTCTCACTCGCTGAACTTCTTCGAGGATCAGGGTTTGTGTATAAACCAAAGAGACCTTAAGGTGGCTTTTGAAAGGGGATGCTTGTGTGGTGGTTGTTTTTGTATAAAGTAAAATCACAGGAGGAGTTCCCTCCCTTGTTATCGCTTCTGGAAACTCGCTTCACAAGTCAGCTACGAATAACACGTGATTTCCACACCCAGAAGTTCAGTCTCTGCGATCTAACCTGGAGCCCTCACTGTGTTACAAAGAGCCCGAACGTGAGGACTCCCATCTGGCAGCAGACATGGAAAAGACCAGCAAAATGTGATCGGGGCAATACAGCTGCAGTGGAAATCGTCCGTCTCAAGACGCAGCTGCCCACTCTGGGCGGCACCCTATCTACCAACGGACGGGGCTCTGTTCTGTTCTCACTAGTGTGTGCTTGTGTGCACACGCACATGTGCAAGCTCATGTATGCACGTTGGGAGGGTGAAGGGAGTTTCGTGACTCGTTTCTGGCTTTCACTTATCCTTTACTTAATGTACCTCAGACTGAGATGGCAGCCATGGGCTACCTTGGTTAAAAGCCGAGCTTCAAGGTCACAAGTGAATAGAGTGGAGCTTCCTGTCTGCTCCAGAGCATGGAGTCTGCAGCCAGACCTCCTAGTACTGAATGTCGTCTCTGAAAAGGAAAAAATGGGAAGGTTACGTGGCTCCCTTAGCCTCAGCCGTCTTGAGGTTGGAAGGGGCACCCACTCCATTGGGTTATTAAAATATTCTAAAGGAAGCACTTCGAACAATGCCCTGGACCGACTAAGGGTTAGAAGACGGTGGCAAACATTAATATAATTTTAAGAGATACATATTTAATGTAAACAGGACCTCCTTGGATTTGAGACAGCTTACAAATATGTAGAGAATGGAACATTTTTTTAAATGGGGGGGGCATCTGAGAATGAAGGTAAGGGGGGAAAAAGATGAAACTAGCAGCAAACCAGAAGTTAAAACCCTACAATGGTGTTCCCGTACCACAGTGCATCAATGAAGCAGCTACCCATTAAGCCTAGACTCTGGACTGGTTAGGCAGTACTTCTAACTTGTAGAGAGGGATCAGGAAAGTTCATCCTTCCACTTGCTGTGAAATGTACTTAATGCGTATTTTTGGAGGGGCAGCCCATGTGGGTGGGTATATATGCACACGCATATCTTGGCCATATCTTGGCCGCCCTGGTGTCACAGCGAAAGAAGCCGCAGGGAATAGTTTGGAGAAGACAGGGTGTCCATCAAAAGCACACGAGTCAGAGTGCTTTCTGTCCATCTGTTACTTGCAAAACTGAGAAGCTGTGCTCCATTCTGTAGATCACACTTTTAAATGAGAAATGAGCAAAACTGGAATGTGCTCGGAGGTGAGAGACAAGTATGGGGGAAGGACCTCAGCTTACGAAAATGTGCAACAGTAAAAAGAAATGTGGGTGCTGGGCTTGGTGGAGGGGGGAGGAGACAGGGAGAAGTGCACTTGGCAGCTACCCTGAAACCAACTGAAGGCACATACATGGGTGGGGAAAGGGGCTGTTCTGTAAACCCTTGGGATAGAAAGAAGAACAATGAAAGGGAGATGAAAGATTTGGGTGGAACTCCACACTCAGGTTGCAACGATGAAATGGGCTCCATGATCTCCAAGCATTCAAGTAATACATGTCATGCATCGGTGACGCATCGGCCACCGATCTGAGAACCAGGGACGTGGCATTCAACAGGATAAATAGGTTCCTCACAGCGGGACGATTATAAACTATGTCAATTCAATTCAAAGAAATGAGTTACCTGAGGCATCTGGGTGGCTCAGTCTGGCTCTTGATCTCAGCTCAAGTCTTAATCTCAGGGTCATGAGTTCAAGCCCTGCATTGGACTCCACACTCAACATGGAGCCTACTTGAAAGGAAAGGAGGGAGGGAGAGAAGGAGGGAGAGGGGGAGGGAAAGAGAGAGAGAGGGAGCGAGGGAGGGAGGGAGGGAAGGAAGGAAGGAAGGAAGGAAGGAAGGAAGGAAGGAAGGAAGGAAGGAAGGAAGGAAGGAAGGAATAAGTTTTACCTGGGCAAATGGCCACTCAAGCTCAAGACTACATTTCCCAGCTTCCCTTGCAGCTAGGTAAGCACATGAAAATAAACTGACCAATAGGACAAAAGTAGGAACCCTATGGGTAGCTCAAAGTGTTTGCTCTTAAAGGGAAGGGACATACCTTCCGCTGCCCTCACACACCTTCCTGGCCAGAAGACCGATATGATGGCAGGAAGTGGGGCACCCACCTGAGGTCACCAGACAATCTATGTATGGCAGAGTAACAAGAAAGAATCAGCCTGGTCTCTGATGGTGTCATCCTATCAGCACTAAATTGCTTGAGTGCAAATTATCACACAAGAACCAGATTCACTATATCGTTTAAGCCACTGGCACACGGGCCATTGTTAGAGCAGCTGAGCGGCACGGAACATAACAAATACACATGCCCAGAAAAGACGCTTCGATTTTGTGATTGGCAGATTAATCCAGGTATCCCTGCTTTTCGAAAGTTCATGTTCCAACACTTTGCATTTACAAAAGGCCTACATCAGCACCTGCTTTTGCTACCAAAAGAAGTTCAAAGAGGATTTTTGACTTCACCAAGAAAGGTGAGGAGCGAAGACAATGTCGAAAGTTTGTGGTGCCGCCAGCCACTGTGAAGACAGCACGCACCCCGTGCAGGAGAAGGGGCCCTCCAAGCTCCGAGCTCCTGTCCTGGGGACCACCCAGCTTCACCTCAGCTCAAGCTGCCAGAGATGTGAACTGCGTCCGTGAGCCATCTGTGCTTTCTCTCAATTTATTCTTTGCATCCGTTAGCAAGATGTGTCCTAAGGTATCGGAAAAGCCCAAGATAAACTAATGGTAATTCTTCATTTTAGGCCATTTTTGGCTTACGACAGATTTCACAGGAACATTCTACTTCAGAAAGTGGGGGGAAAGGGTATTAGAAAATCCCAGTTGTAGAGCAAATGCAAGAATATATGTAATCCACGCTAGATCACTTAAGCGTCCATCTCCAGGGGGCTTTCCGACATGCATCAGAATATGCAATGTCAGTGATTCTAATTCATGTATAAAAACACGTAAGTAAATATACACACATGCATGCACATACGTGCATATACAGAGCTTAGCGTAGTAAGAGCTGTTTTTAAGACTGACACCTTTTTACTCTAATGAAGACAGATCATTTGGATACACTCCCCCCCTTACATCACTAAGAATCAAACACCCAGTAGAACAAGCTAAATGTTCTCACAAAGCGAGGTAATTATAACTGCATCCATAAAATATTCAGGCGTGAAAACACAGGTGCAGGAATGAAAGACGGGGCCTCAGCCCAACCCACATGTGGCTCACTTGCAGAGAAGAAATTTGCTTTCCCTGGGCTTGATGGCATGGATATCTAATGGAGTGAATTTCCACAGTGGAGACTATTTTCAAACTAGCTGATCTACTGATTACATGTTTGATATAAATGCCAAAGAAAGAAAAGACTCACATCAACGAGGAGACAAGGGGGAAATCTGCTTGATGATCTCATCATGTCCTAATGCTACTGGTGAGATGCAGAGTCTGAAAAGTTCTAGCAATGTCGAAAAACAAAAGGAGTAAAAGAGCAGCAGAAGATGGGAGACGGCCATCCCTGTCAACGTGAATCACACTTTGATGATCTTAGATGATCTTTTCCAAAAGTTCATTGCTACCAAGTTAAGCAAGGAGTAACATGGCAGGAATCAATTAATCGGTAAGTGGAAACTATTATTAACAGCCAACATTTCAGCAATCACTTGCAATCAGTAGACATTCTAAGCAAAAAGCACTTTGTGTAAAATCTCATTTTATCTCCTCAACAACCCGGAGCTGTGAACTGGCCAATAGTTATCATGGCCATTTTACAGATGAGGAAAACTGTGGCCTACATTGTATTCGCAACATATTCAGTGAGTGCCTACAGGGCTCTCTGTGCAATAATTAGTGAACGACATAAAAGAGAAAAAAGAGAAAGATAAGGTCTCTGCCTTCACTGACTGACATTCTAACTACAGAGAACACAAAGTCACACTCTAGCACCATTATGATAGGCCTTCGAGGTTTTAAAATTTTGTTATGGTTACTCTCCCAACATGAAGGGAGAATGCACCTGTCCATGCAGACGGAGGCTCCATCATTTCCTGCTCTCTCATACCTCCCCTCTTTTATGTATTTATAATCCCTGCCTGGCTTCCTGCTGATACTTGCTTTGGGGACCCCAATCAAAGAATTAAAGCGGAGGCTCTGCTCAAACAATTGTGCTTCTCGGGCCACAATGCTTAGCCATATGGGTTTCAGAATTGGCAGTCCACTCTCCAGACGGCCAGCATAACCATTCTGGACTTCTGCTCTTTTAGCTAAAAGTAAAATAGCAAGTATGTGTGAGGGGGTGGTAATTATTTTCTACTGGTTCTAATCTTGGTCAAGATGAGCCCTTCCTCGTGGTTCTCAGGGACAGTCTTCCTCTCCAGAGATGCTGAGGTATGTTCTACCTGAAAAATCTGCAAGGGAAAGCCAATGAAGATCAAAGAAACAGCGAGACGAGAGAATTGCTTCTAACTCTAATGACCAAGATTTCTATGAGGATGGTGGTTACACCTTTTGGGTTCAGGGGTGCCTGGGTGGCTCAATCAGTTGAGCATCTGATTCTGGATTTCAGCTCAGGTCCCTTCCCAGCATTGTGGGATTGAGCCTCACGTCAGGCTCTGCGCTAAGCATGGAGCATGCTTAGTATTCTCCCTCTCCCCACCTCTGCCTCTCTCCTCTACTCTGTCTTTCTCCAAAAAAAAAAAAAAATTAATA